>OU342745.1:266389620-266989620 GCA_910589775.1 Avena eriantha | reverse complement strand
AGGTTGGAATATCTTATTACACTTTAAGTTCTAAGATATATATTTTTAATGAATATTAAACATTTTCTAGTAATTTTGAAATTGATTAGAATTAAATTTCCAAAATTTTAGGACTTTCACATTTTAATTGGTTTTCTTAAAGTTTAAAATTTTAAAGTGTGAGTTTATTATTGTTTACTATATTTTTAGGATTTATAATATTATTCAAGTTTATGTTTAAATATTTTTATTTAATTTTGGATTTTAAAATTTGCATTGAATTAATTTGAAGTTTTTTAAATCCTATAAATAAAAGAAAAGAAAAATAAACTTCTAATCTAGTTGGGCTTAGCACCTTGGTCTTAGTGGGCCAAATCCACTTAGTCCAGCCATAACCAATGGACACTACCTGGCCCGAACCCCCTCTCTCGGTCTCCCTCACTCTCACTGATGACCCACAAGTATAAGGGGTGTATCGCAGTATTTTTGATAAGTAAGAGTGTCGAACCCAACGAGGAGCAGAAGGTGCTGGCTAGTGGCTTGGAGCAGGAATTCTCTGTAAATACTTAGCAAACGGATTTTTAGGGATTTTTGATAATGCAGGTAAATAAAGTACGAGTAAATAAAAGAAAATAAGAATAAATGCAGCAAGTGGCCCAATCCTTTATTCAACAAAGGACAAGCTGGTTGTATTACTTAAGATGACCAAATGCTCTCGAGGACACACGGGAATATCGTCAAGTGCTTTCGCTTCATATAGTTGATTAATCTTCTTTAGTTTGCTAAGTGTTGTGTGGGTGAACCTGTGCTAATGTACCGACCTTCCTAGGACTAATACATACCTGTGATTATACCCCTTGCAAGCATCCGCAAGTACAAGAAAGTAATTAAGATAGACATCTAACCACAGCTTTAAATTCTAAGACCCTGACATCCCTTGTGCAAAGGTTTCCTAATGGGGGTTCAAGTTTCTGTCACTCCGGCAACCCCTACGATTAGTAGCCAAATACACAATGCATTCCCCTAGGCCCATATAGGTGAAGTGTCATGTAGTCGACGTTCACATGACACCACTAGAAGAAGTACACCACAACTTAAATATCAAACCATTGAATCTTTCTCAACACAATTCCACTACTAACAACATGACTTCTCCCATGTCCTCAAGAACAAAACGTACTACTCACAAGGCATCATATGGATCATGATCAGAGATGGAATAATGATGTATAACAATCTGAACATAAACAATAATTCAATGGTTTCACTCAATATCATCAACTACAAAGAGTAATCAACACCAGGAAAGTCTCCCCTGAGAACTATGCAAGATTCAACTCAATTGTTACAGCGAGATGATGGTGGTGATGATGTTGCTGATGGAGATGATGGTGGTGGTGATGATCCCGATGAAGTCCAGCTTGATGGTGGTGTTGATGGTGACGATCTCCCCTCTCTGGGAAGGAATTCCCCTAGCAAAATTATGTCTGTTGGAGAGATCTTTCTCTCTCGGTGTTTTCCGCCCCGTAGATGCGGCGGAATCTTTCTATGGTCGCTCCCCGAGTCTTAGGGTTTCAGGAGGATAATATACGCCAGAGGGGAGAGCTAGAGGTGTACCAGGGCGGCCACACCACCTGGTGGCGCGACCCAGGGTGGCCCGCGCCAGGCGGTGGTGTGGGCCCCTTGTGGCCCGTCTCCACTCGTCCTTCTGGCTTTCTTTGTCTTCTGGAAAAATAGGATTTTCCATGTATTTTCCTGAATTTTATGATCTTCGCGAATTTCACCTCCAAACAACACCTTTTCCGTCAGAATCCTGACTACAGTGGTCCATGCTCCAAAAGTCATCAACCATGCAAAAACAGATGAAATTACACAAGTATCATCTCTTAATATGAAATATATCAATGAATAACAGTAAATTATGATATAGAATAGTGATGCAAAATGGACCTATCAACTCCCCCCAAGCTTAGACTTCGCTTGTCCCCAAGCGAAACTGATCTCAATAAACATGGCCTCAGGTTTATGGAGTGAAGAGTCGATAAAAGAATACGGACAAGAAGCATCACATTCATCAATACATAGATCATAATAGCCGACAACTCACCATTATATAACTTAACTTGCAATAGGTAAAGGAAACACAAATAAAGATACATAAAGTAAATCATAATTGGTAATGGAAAACTTAGCTCTTGGTGGAAGAATACTTGATAAATTGCTGGAGTTCACAAATAACTGATATTCAATGATAGCTTTCAAAGCAGTAGACACCAAGATAAGAGCAAAGTGCAAAACAAGGAACATAAGAAACATGATTGAATAAATCATCATATGAATGAATGAAACACAACAACTCAAAATACTTGCTGAGATAGAAAGGAATAGGTTTACTGACTCAACTAAAAATTAAAAGAAAGGCCCTTCGCAGAGGGATGCAGGGATTTCAAGTTTCATAAAGAGCTTCCAAAAATTATGGTACTTATTAGCTTTCAGCTCTCATTGCCCCTATCATAGGCATCTTTAGGTGATTAAGGTTAAAGTGATCAAATATGAGGATATGCTTGAAAAGTTGTAAGTTGAAAATCTCATGTCCCTTGAATACGAGGGCCGCTCCTCATGCTACTCAAGTTTAGTCACCGGTAAGTTCTTGTCATAGTAAACACATGTGTATCACGGAGAACCGCCAACGGGGTACCCCTTGCCCGATGATACGGAAGAATCCCCATATCAAAATGACAAGGCAAGCAGACAACGAGCATCTCAGCAATCTTCTTATTTACCATGGGAATATGGTGCTTTTTTCTCTCTTTCCTCTTTTCTCATCTTTTTTTCTTTTTCTCCTTTTCTCAATCTCTATCTCCTTTTTTAATAAGAAGAATGCTTCATAGATGCTCAGTATGGTTACGCTGCAGGTTTCCACCATGACAGCATGGATTAAACCGGCGGCCTAGGCGCTTCTCTAACACACATGCATAACTCCATGGACTTACAAGCTCCCCTTTCATTTCACACTAATGACATCCATAGACAAAAGAACATGATATCAACTAGGTACAAAGTACCAGTGCAATGTTGAAAGTGTTCCCCATGACAACATGGTTCTGCTAATTCACAACTTACAAAGCGCAAGCATATACGCAACATAGATGGGCACAATGGTTCAAGTTTATTAGATGCAAGAAAGTAAGGTGTGCCATCAAGTTCGTGAGAGCTTTAATCACTAATTTTCTCATAACAAGTTTAATTTGGAAGGTAGATAAAAACATGAATTTACTTGGAATAGCAATAATGCTAATAGGTAGGTATGGTGGACACAAATGGCATATGTTTTGTTTAAGGATGGGATGCACGAGAAGAATTCCCTCTTAGTACAGGTTTTTGGCTAGCAAGGCTGGGTAGCAAGCATAAGAGTTGAAGGAAACAAACAAACATACAAGTGATAAAAACAAACATGCAACCTTCCTTGGAAGCACAAAAGATCTTAACTAGAGATACTAGACTCATGAGCAAATCAAGAAAGAAAGATGATGAAATTATATTTCTTTAGAGTACTGTTATCTTTTTCATTCAACTCTCAAAAATAGTGTTGCTACTGACCAAGCCAGGTTTGCCAAAACCAACTAAATTAACTCAATGATCCCAAAGTGATACCAATACTAACAACAAGATCAATCATATACTCATGAATTTAAAACTAATATAAGATATGCAAGAGAGTAAATGATAGAACTTCTTATTAATATTCCATAACGGTAACTCGCACCAAGGGATACATATCTAACGAGAGAGGGGACACTTCCAAAATGCAAACCATCCTACATGATAACTTCTCTATTCATGATATGACTCTACTAAAAAGGTAAAATGATAGAAGATAGTGATGTGATACCGTGGCACTCCCCCAAGCTTGGAACAAACCAAGGGGATGCCAAAACCTGATGACGAATTGCTCCTTCGGTGGTGGTGGTATTCTCTTGGTTGGCGCGATGAAATCTTCCAGCAACTTACGAAGCCTGTTATTCTCCTCTTGAAGCATATCCACCTTCCTCCTCAAGACTCGGTACTTGTCGCAGAACTCATCAGTTACTCGTAGAGCTTCCACTGCTGCAGGGCAGGAACCAAGATCTAGAGGGGGAGGTATCAGCCCCTTCATGCCTGCTGTCATATCCTTTACTTCTTCCCCGATATTTTGATCCATGTCTTCGCACCTAGTTGCAATCCTTCCTTATTTCACCCATCCCACGAGAATCTCCTGTTCCAGATTGCGATGGAGTTCGCGACGGCGTCGCAGCTCGTGATCCTTTGAAGATGAACCCTTGAACGACATCTGAATAAAACAGATTGAAACGAAAACACGATGAGAACACGATATACGAACCTCGGGGGATCTAGGGGATTATATATTACGAAGTTTTAAAACAAAAGGAAGGTACTAGGAGAAAACGGGTCGGAGACGGAGTCCGAGGTGGCCACACCACCTGCTGGCGCGACCAGGGGGCCCCCGCTAGGGGGTGGTGTCAGCCACCCTGGCTCCGTTTCCGTCCCTCTTTCACTTTGTAGCTTTCCTTGTTGGCTAAAAACTGCAAAAATATAACTGGACAGATCTTTCGCGGAACTTTTCTTACCAGAACTGTTACCTATTCGAAAACGGACTCTGCGGGTCTCTGAATTTGGTATTTAGTAGATTCTTCCGGAGTCACCACTTGAATAACATCAATATCTTCATCTTCATACACATATTGCTTGAGTCATGAAACCTTCACTTCCTTATTACACTATTATCTCCACTAACCTGGAAATTTCTTTCACACAAAACTTCACACAGTTCTCATTAGCAACATTAGTTTAAGTGAAGTGATAAAACCTTTAGAGTCCAATTTCAACTGAAAACCATCAAAACATAAGCTACTGTAGCAACTCCTTCCGAAAACCCAGAAAGAATTCAAAAGGAAATCAATTTAAAGAAGCAAATGCAAGAGTGGTCAAAATCTGTCAAAACAGACCAGCAAGCAAAGATCAATTTTTTTCAAAAATCTTCTGTTTCTCGAATCAAAAAGTCCAAAACTAACGAAAGTGAAATAACAACCTGGGGTAAAAGCACAAAAAATTACAGCTCAATCCGTCATACAGAGATCTCTCACTAAATTTTACGATGAAGCACAAAAATCTGTTTCGGGAAAGCAACTTCCCCAAATATTACTTCTCTCTCATTAGGGGTTGATCTTGACACAAAAACCCAAAAAAAAGGATAAGGAGAGTTTATTACCAAAGTGATAACTTCCAAGACTCAAATAAACAAAAACAAACCGAAAACACAAATAGATTGGGTTGTCTCCCAAAAAGCTCTTTCTTTATAGCCATTAACATGGGCATGATAATTTCAATAGTGCTCACATAAGAATATGAATTGAAGTGAAAGAGAGCATTAATAAGAAAAAATACACATGTTTCAGTCTAACCCACTTCCTATGCAAAGGAATTTGTAAACAAATAAGTTGTTGAAACCAGAGGCGACAAGCATAGGAAGGCAAAGCGAGTGCAACATAAAAACTTTCAGCATAAAACGAGGAAACTTAATATTATTGAGATGCATTAGAACAGTATTCCCTCTCTCCTAATAACTTTCAGCATCATGCATAAATTTAATGATATAACTATCACAAAAACTATTGTAGCAATGATCACTTATCCTAACAGAAAACACAGGGATACTATCTCTCATAACACTACTTCTTGAAACAATATTAGAGGTACCCTTACAAAGGATAGTGTGTCCCTCTTCTACATATTTAGTGACAAAGTCTTTCACATTTGCTATTATAGGTTCATCATCTATTTTTTTATTAGGTTCAATAGCTTTATTTTTACTTTCATTAACCATACTAGCTATCATAGAATGTTCCTTTATCTTAACTGGGAAAGGCATTTTATCAATGTAAGGTTCAAGTAAAGCATGATTAGGTGTATAAACTTCAGTATTTCTTGCAGGAACACACTTAGCAATATCTTTATAAGGTGCATGATACTTGTTCCACTTCTTTTTAGGCACTTCAATATAGGAAGCAAAAGCCTTAAAATAAGTTGCAATAGCTTGAGAGTCTAGACCATAAGCATTTTTAATATTTTGAAAGTCATCAGTTCCCATAAAAGATTCAATGCATTCATAATCATAATTTATACTTGATTTTATTCCTTTGTCACTCTACCATGCTTCAACATTGTCTTGAATACGGTCTAGAAGATCCCATTTAGCTTCTTCTTCCATGCAAGTGAATGATCCAACACAAGAGGCATCCAATAAATCCTTATCATGAAGAGAAAGCCTTGCATAAAAGTTATTGATAATAATATTGTTGGGGAGCTCATGAATGGGACATTTGAGCATTAGTAACTTCAATCTCCCCCAAGCTTTAGTTGTACTCTCTCCATCAAGAGGCCAAAAGTTGTATATTTGATTTCGATCTTTATGAATCTCACTAGGAGGATAAAACTTTGAATAAAAGAGAGGTACTATTTCCTCCCATTCTAGATCTTGACCATTCTTCAGCAGCTTATACCATTCTTCAGCTCTTCCTTTCAGTGATAATGAGAATAACTTCTTCTTGACTTGATCTACAGTAATACCTACACACTTGAACAACCCGCATAATTCGTGTATAAAGAGCAAATGATCACCAGGATGGACAGTTCCATCTCCAACATAATAGTTATCCATAAAACGATCAATAATGCTTGTAGGTATTTTAAAAGTATCATTCTCAGCAGGTGGTGGTTCATCTTCTACCTTAGTAGTGGTAGTAGCATTACAAAATAAGAAAATCAGCGAATTATCCATATTGAAAACAAAGCAACAAACAGAAGTAAACAATACTCACAGTAGAAGTTTCATTTACCAGTTCCACTCTCCAATAGTGCTTAACTCCTCGGCAACGGCGCCAGAAAATAGTCTTGATTACCCACAAGTATAGGGGGTGTATCGCAGTATTTTTGATAAGTAAGAGTGTCGAACCCAACGAGGAGCAGAAGGTGCTGGCTAGTGGCTTGGAGCAGGAATTCTCTGTAAATACTTAGCAAACGGATTTTTAGGGATTTTTGATAATGTAGGTAAATAAAGTACGAGTAAATAAAAGACAATAAGAATAAATACAGCAAGTTGCCCAATCCTTTAGTCAGCAAAGGACAAGATGGTTGTATTACTTAAGATGACCAAACGTTCTCGAGGACACACGGGAATATCGTCAAGTGCTTTCGCTTCATATAGTTGATTAATCTTCTTTAGTTTGCTAAATGTTGTGTGGGTGAACCTGTGCTAATGTACCGACCTTCCTAGGACTAATACATACTTTTGATTATACCCCTTGCAAGCATCTGCAAGTACAAGAAAGTAATTAAGATAGACATCTAACCACAACTTTAAACTCTAAGACCCTGACATCCCTTGTGCAAAGGTTTCCTAACGGGGGTTCAGGTTTCTGTCACTCCAGCAACCCCTACGATTAGTAGCCAAATACACAATGCATTCCCCTAGGCCCATGTAGGTGAAGTTTCATGTAGTCGACGTTCACATGACACCACAAGAAGAAGTACACCACAACTTCAATATCAAACCATTGAATCTTTCTCAACACAATTCCACTACTAACAACATGACTTCTCCCATGTCCTCAAGAACAAAACAAACTACTCACAAGACATCATATGGATCATGATCAGAGATGGAATAATGATGTATAACAATCTGAACATAAACAATAATTCAATGGTTTCACTCAATAGCATCAACTACAAAGAGTAATCAACAACGGGAAAGTTTCCCCTAAGAACTATGCAAGATTCAACCCAGTTGTTACAGCGAGATGATGGTGCTGATGGAGATGATGGTGGTGATGATGATGATGATCCCGATGAAGTCCAGCTTGATGGTGGTGTTGATGGCGACGATCTCCCCTCTCCGGGAAGGAATTCCCCTGGCAGAATTTTGTCTGCCGGAGAGATATTTCTCTCTCGGTGTTTTCCGCCCCGCAGAGGCGGCGGAATCTTTCTGTGGTCGCTCCCCGAGTCTTAGGGTTTCAGGAGGATAATATACGCCAGAGGGGAGAGCTGGAGGTGGACCAGGGCGGCCACACCACGTGGTGGCGCGGCCTAGGGTGGCCCGTGCCAGGGGTGGTGTGGTCCCCCTGTGGCCCATCTCCACTCCTCCTTCTGGCTTTCTTTGTCTTCTGGAAAAATAGGATTTTCCATGTATTTTCCCAAATTTTATGATCTTCACGAATTTCACCTCCAAACAACACCTTTTCTGTCAGAATCCTGACTACAGCGGTCCATGCTCCAAAAGTCATCAACCATGCAAAAACAGATGAAATTACATAAGTATCATCTCTTAATATGAAATATATCAATGAATAACAGTAAATGATGATATAGAATAGTGATGCAAAATGGACGTATCACTCACACATAGGCATCTCTTCCTCCCCACGATGTGTCACCGCCGTGACGACTCCGGCCAACACTAGCCTAATCTGCAGCCGTCCCTAGCCTCCTCTTCTCCACCACCTTCTCATCTACCTACTCCCCTATTGTGTGGCACCCATGGCACCCGCGCTCTCGCCTAGCTAACCCTTACCCCTCTACGGCCTTAGCCGCTAGCATGGCAATGATGCCATCAAGTGAAGGGCTTCTCCCCATGTCATTTACTGCATCTCTCAGCCGAGTCGTCGTCGCTGCCAATCCCGGTGCCTCCTACATGTCATCCCCCATTGGTAGCCCTAATTCGATACTTGGCTTGGCTGCCACCATGGTGTTGGCACCGCTGCGTCCTAGGCTTCACCTCTACGATGCCTACATCCTCCTAGACTATATCTATGACCCCTATAACAACCTCAAGCTAGCTCTTGCTACTGCTACCTGGGCTTGCCATGGCACCTCAGTTGGTGGTAGGCTTGGCTAGCCTATCTCCCCTGCTTTGTATACAACATCATCACCATTTACTACTTCTAAGGTATGATGCTTCTATGATTAGCCCTCGAGCTGAGGCCTAGGCTTGGATTAGGATTAGGTTTAGGATTGTGATGATGGAAATCTCTGCCTAAGTGTGATGCTCCCTGGTTGCAAACCATGTGCTATTATGGTGATGATTTAGATACTATTTATTGTTCTACGTTTAGGTGATGGTTTAACTCTGGTTAGGATTTAGCCACGAATACTTTGGCAATATGATGTTTTATCTGTTATAGGGGAGTGTTTCGATTGAAATTAGCACAACTACTGGTTGATTAGGTGTTCTTGATCATCAGGATGAGATCCTAATGTATGATTGATGTTTTCTGTTTAGTGGATGTTCAAATAAATGTAGATAATTTTACTTAGTTCTTTATAGATGAACACTTGTTCATACTAAGGTCTAATTTGGTTTATGTAAATACCTAGTATAACAATTCATAGAAATTCTTGTAGTTTAAAGTAATTTGATTACAATCATCCATATATGTATATATCAAGAAGACAAGGTGTATGTGAGGTGTTGATACATATACACAGAACAATTTCATGTTTTATTCTTAGTTTAGAAATCTGATGGAACAATTCCTCAGTTTCTTGTAGGTTTTATGGTTTAGGATAATTACTGTAGCAAGTAATTTAATTTCTTCTTGCTATGCTTGTTGCCATTTATTAGTGATCAAGTGATTTATTTCTAGATTAAGTTAATTAGTGTCCTTGGATACTTTGTCTTGCTATGATTTATTTCAGAGTTTAGTTTATAGTGTTCTTACTGTTTGGTAAAATATTTCTTAAGATATACATGTCATCTACTAAAGTAGAAACATGTTTATTTACTATGATAGATTTTTGTGAATCTAATTTAGTGTTCTTGATGTTCTTTGATCTATTCTTAGCGTTATTGGGTGTTCTTGATGATCACTAGATCATCTGATAGTATAGGATGTTTTCTAGATCATATGCATGATTTAGGAATTCATTTTAGATAGATGGGTAGTGTGTAGATGTACTAAAAGTGTGTTCCTAGATAATACCTAGTTGTTGTCCAAATTCCCTTGCTAAAATCTATAATTACCTCTCTCCTCTCTTCCTAATTCTAATCCTAATGATCTAGATACTACTACTTCTCTACTACTATTCCTAGGGATCTAGCTAAAACCTATCTAGAGTAGATCTTCTTCCTCCTCTAGCTATTGTTGGTCTCCATCTGTTCTTCCTCCTTGCAACCTCTTGCTTTCTTGCTCTCTCTCTCTCAAATCTCCCTCAAGTGTGAGTTTTTGGTCTGAGCTAGGATGGGGGATATGAGGCTTGGGGTCAGCGATACCGGCTAATTATAGTGCTTAGGAATGCATGAGGTGCGGACACCTCACCCATTTGGAAAGTGCCAATAAGTACTAGGTTTTGTGATTTATTATTTTACAATTTCACTTTGGTCTGTTCTTTTTATTTTACCTTAGTAAGCTTACTAATGTTGTTTAAGTTTAAGTTTATGAGGTTTTATAGGTTCATATTGTAGGAAATGAGATGTGCTAGGCTAGAGATGCATAGGATTCTTAGGTTAAGTTAATTTGGTACTATTTTGTATCAAAATTTGATTTGTGGTATAATTGTTGGTCATGTATTGTAGGTTCTATGAGATACAAGTGATCTCCAGGACATTTCTATGTTAATGTTGGTGATTCTAGTCAAGTGCTAGCATGATCTGATTGTATAGTTAGATTGGAAATCATCTGGTGATGCCTAGGTTAGGTCCATGGTTTAGTTCCTCACATATGAACTCTGTTTCTTAGCAATTTGCTTAATTCATTTTAATAAATTAGTTGTTAGGGTTATGATGGTTGTGAAAATGTGCCACTAGTTGTTGTTTGCTAATTATCTCATAGCATCCTTGTAATCTAGCTATGGTTATGGTTGTTCTAGATTTTTGGGTTGGCTGATGATTTCTTATGTATCACCAACTGATGACTAAGAAGCATGGGATCTTAAGTTAGGTGCTAGGCTAGGTCTAGGTCTTCTTTAGCTATCAGATAAGGTGTTGATCTACTACTGGTTATAAGTTAAGGTTTCATGGACATATGTTCCATTTGGTAGTAGTAGTGCTATGCCAGGTTTGGTTTAATGGGTCGCTTACCCTAGCTGTACTAGTTGGTGATGATTTATTGATGGATGCAAGCTTCTAATACTAACATGATAGTACTATGGTGTATAATTTGCTATGCTAGGACATGGTATGATTCTTGTTTGGTTTGCAGGTTAAACAAGAAGGTAACAAGAGGAATATGAGAAGAACATAAGACGAAGATGGGAAAATGATGATCATAGAAGATCAAGATCTTCAAAGATTTAGTTTATGGTTTTCTTTCCATTTCTGGTTGTAACCTTTATTTATTAATGTGTGAAATTGTACTATTCTTTTACGACTTGTAATATTATTTTGCGAGTTTGTAAGTTTTGGATTTAATCTTGTAATATCCTTTTTATTTGATTTGAAGTGGTTTTGATGTGTATTGCGTTGTTGCTTTGGAAGTTTAGCTTCCAAAGTTGAATTATTGTTGATTGTGATCACATACTGTTCTGATTCATAGCTGATTATATATATGGCTTGTAGATGGAATTGTGTCCAAATTTTCCAAAAATCAACAAAGGTCATGTATAATTTTCAACTGCTCAATCAACAATTTATCCATTCTTCACATACAAACAATAGATCAAACAACTCTGCTCACATGCAATCAAGGTCTCGAGATAAACATTCATCATTTCAAAAGAATCATTATCTACTTCCCTTTCTTTACTAAAAGTTTGAAATTCCCATGTATTATTAGATGCTTAAGATGCCACTGAGCATAATCACACTTTCTAAGATGAATTATCTTACGTTAATAAACCTTGAGATGTTACAAGAACTTACCACCTCCGACCATAGCTCCTTTCCAGCAGTAGGTTCCACAAGCTGACAACGGTGGAACCGAAGCATATAACAAGGATCTTATATCACCTCCATCTCCTAACAGCTAGGCGGACGATGCCTTCCTCTCCCATCCGAGTGTACTTTGTTCGATCCACTCCATACAGAACCAATAACCCTAGATACGATAAAGAACGCCAACAAGGTCAAAGCAAGCGCAAGGTGTTGTTGTACGAGGCTAAGTACATCACTCAAGACCATGAGAAGCTACATAGAGATCTCACTTGCATGGAGGAAGATACTTCCAGGGTAAAGAGGCTAGAAATTGAGTACAGATTGCAATCGCTCCTGTCCATTACATCATCAGCAATCCGATTATTCAAAAGGTGTTGCATTCACGTCAACCTCGAAGGCACCTATGATGGAACCAATCATGTTGGGAACTTTTATGTTGACAAGCGAGGAAAAAAGTATTCAACACCCGAGTTGTGAACATTTCCAACACCACCAAATATCTTGGAAATGGAGCAATCCCCTGCGACCATCGCACAAGCCCATAATCTTTGTCAGAAGGCCTTCCAGGAGTAGCAGTTCCACAAATCTTGATTCCAAGTTAGAGTTATGCTGCCCTACTGCTGAAAATCACCATCGAGATGAGCATGAGCCACATCACCATAGTGGATATCACCCCGACATGCTTCCACCAAGGCACCGAAGACTCTCATATGGTAAATATAACCAAGAAAAAGTGGGGCATCGACGGAGAGGTCACAACGACTACGCTCAAGATGGGAATCAAAATAGTGAAATGGTTGCAACAATAATGTAGGACACCGCCAAGGCGGGAACGATAACCATGATCAAGGCAGGCAACATAGAAGTGGCAACGACGACAATCGTGAGGGTCATGCCAGGTATCAAGGCGGAGGAAGCCATATGTCAAATCCTCCACCACCAAATAGCCACCATGATGGAGGTGGGGGTAACAGTCCAGCTAGGTCGCATGATTCAAGCAGTGACCCTCCTGCTCCCCCTCGCTCAAGGCAAAAACAATCAGCAAGATAAACCCACTCCATTTAACGCGTGTTACCATATTGACACTATCCAAAAATTGTGGCGGGCATTATACCTTGGCCCAAGGTGCTTCGACCCTAAAATTTGCGCAAATGAGTTCCCTACTGACTTCAAAATAGAGAAGAATATCAAGACTTATGGTGGCATCACCAAGCCGTAAACTCGGCTACAAGACTACTCCTAAACCATCAACATCGTGGGAGGATCACCTAACATTGTGGTACACTATATCCCACTTATGTTGACTAGAACATGTAGGCTATGGGTTAATGATCTTTCCGAGAAGTCCACCCATAACTGGTTGGATATGCAGATTGCTTGTAAGAAAAGCTTTGAGGGCACGTATAAATGTCCCTACCCCTGCACACTGGGTGATCTCCAGCGGTGAAGACATGAACCTGATGAAACCTTCAGGAGATTTCTTGCCAGATGGCTTGAGATGAAGGAGTCATTGATCAAGCTGCCACCCGAACCTTTGAAGACAATCTTGAAAAGGGTCCACGACTCCTGCATATGCTCAAGTAAAAGAAGGCAGCAGAAACCGACAAAATGAGTTGCACCGTGAGCCATTTCTTCACTATGGATGAGAAGCTCGTAGCACACTAGTCAACCATGCAATAACATTCCCCAACCAGTCCAAGAAGAATAATAATAACACTCAAAAGAGGAAAACTCCGTGTGTGGACAAGGAGGGCTCTGTCATGGTTGCTTTGACCTTTGGCAGCAGAGGCAACAATGGCTCCAGAGGATGTGGTTGTGGCATAGGCAGAGGGCAGATGCACAGTGATGAAATCTTCACTCATGCCGCTCTCCTACCAAGAATAGCGGGACATGCCTTGAAAAAGTTTACCATTTGGACTAGTTTGGAGTGTCATCCCACACAAACTACATCTAGAAGTGTGTCAACAACCTCAAGGAAGACCCGGAAGTAGGCTACAAACGTAGTCGTAAGAACATGTCATGGGGAAAAGGCAACATGGACAAAGGATACCAAGGAAGACATTGACGTAGAGATGGAACACGAGCCTAAACCGGTGGAGAAGAGTGACTTACATGGAGAAAAAGCTTAGTGCCTTCACACCTGCCTCGATAATCCAACAATTAGGGCATGAAAATTCACCTTGAAAGTTTTGAAAACCACTGTCCCCAAAGTACTTCAGTATCTAAAATGGTTAGAGACAGTGATCACCTAAGATCATGACAATCACCCGAATTCCATTCCAGATCTAGGGAAGTATGCTCTGGTTGTCATTCCATTGAATGATTTCTATGAATTCTCAAAAGTCCTCATGGATGGTGGAAGTAGCATCGACATCCTCTACATTGAGACAATGCACACGATGGGGATCTCTAAAACCTAGCTAGAGCACATCACCTTTGTGTTCCATGGAGTTGTGCCATATAGGCATGCACAATCCCTAGAAAAAGCATCACCTTGAAGGTTATGTCTAGCAATGTGAAAAATTACCTCAAAGAGAGGACAACGTTTGAGGTGGTTCCCTTCAAAAGTGCATACCAGGCTATATTTGGAAGATTAACCTTTTCCAAGTTTATGGCAAGGTCATGCTACATTTATAACAAGCTCAAGATGCCAGGACCAAAAGGCATCTTCGGCATCCCGGGCAACTTCGAAAAGGCTCATGAGTGCGATCTAGGAGAAGCGCCTCCTTAACTGAAGCCGTGCTCTATGGTGAGGAGTTCTAGGAGATTCAGATGGAAGTTGACTCGACAGACATTCTGACTTTGAGGAATAATATCGTTGAGTCAACTCTGACTTTCTAGGAGGAAGATGATACCAAGCAGTTCGAATTTTTTGAAGGAGAACCCTCAAAGTGATTACTATTGGTACCATGTTGGATCCCAAATAGGAAAGCGCGCTCGTCGAGATCCTCCTTGAGAATAGGGATATCTTTGCATGGCATCCTTCCTACATATATGGTGCCCCAAGGTAACTCACTAAGCACCCACTCAATATCTACCTAGGTGCCAAACCCTTCAAGCAAACTCTATGATGCGTCGAAGATGAAAAGTTATGCGTTGTCAGCAAACAAATAGCTAGGCTCCTGAAAACCGGCTTTATCCATGAAGTGTTTCAAACCAAGTGGGTGCCAAATCATGTAATTGTACCCAAGAAACATACTTAAGTGTTGTACATGTGCTTTCATTACACCGTCTTGAACAAGTCTTGTCTAAAAGATCTATTTGCTCTGCCTTGCATTGAAAAATTCAATGACTCGATGGCTCGCTCAAAACTTTTGCGTTTCTTGGATGCGTACTCTACCACCAGATAAGGATGCAAGGATTCGGCCAACTAGCAGCGTCTCTCATCACACCATACAACATGTAATGCTACATCACGATGCCCTTTAGGCTCAAGAATGCAAGTGCAACTTACCAACACACTATGTAGTGTTGTCTTCATGACCATATTGGTCAAAACATTCATGCTTACGGGATGACATTGTGGTGATGTCTAAAAAAGGGAACGACCTCATCACCGACTTGCAAGAAACCTTCGACAACCTCCAAAAATATAAGATGGTGCTAAACCCTACAAAGTGCGTCTTTGGGGTGCCAACTGGACAATTCCTTGGCTTCATTGTATCGCATCACAACATCAAAGTCAACCCTAAGAAAATCGAGACTATCTTTGACATCACTAGGCCCACATGCCCGCAGGACATGCAATAACTCATGGGTTGCGTTTCAGCCATAAGCTGATTTGTCAGCCGTCTTATGGAGAAAGCTATCCCTCTCTATAGGATCTTGAAGAAATCTAACAACTTTGTCTGGACGGACAAGGTGTATGTTGCCTTGTGTGAATTGAAGAGAATACTCTCCTCTACACCCATTCTGAGCCACACGCTCAGGATCCTATGATGCTTTAGATGGCGGCAACAAATAGAGTCGTAAGCGTAGTCATCGTGGTAGAAAGAAAAGAAGGGGAGCATGAGCACAGAGCCTTGCGACCTCTGCACTATGTCAGCGAGGTCTTGACGGATTACAGGCAGCGTTACCCTCACTACGAAAAATTATCTTACATAGTATTCCTTTTTTTTCCTGGAAGCTAAAGCATGACTTCCAGTTCCATCAAGGGGGTGAGCAAGACTCCCTTTCATGATATCATCAATAACAACGAGGCCAGATGGAAGATGCTGAGTAGCAAAGTGGGCATTGAACTTGCCACCTTCAAGATCAACTACGAGCCTTGCACCTCTAGCCTTTTCCTCTTATCCAAAGACATAGCGGCCAACTCCACCGTCTACTGTGTCCTGTCTGCGTCTGCCTACTGATAGTGTGACTGCGAGTGTGTGGCCATATAGTAGTAACCTTGCAAGTTGCAAGTGTCTCACTTCACTGCACACACTCACTTACGCCCGCGTGCTTATATGTGACTCTGTTGGGAAGTTGTATAAGCAGCTAGCTCAATTATTGCAAGTAGGAAAGAAACAACAAGAGATACGCTATGGAGGCACACGGGTCGCAGGAGAAGCCTCAGCATCACTCCCCCATCGTCAGCTTTGATCACGAGTCCCTCAAGGAACCGAAGAACAGCAAGGGGGGATGGATCACCTTCCCTTTCCTCGCAGGTTCGTGTATTTTTTTTTTCTTTTGCGTAGTACAGTACGTGCGTTGGGCTGCAGTGAAGCATGAGACATCTCTACATGTTTGTGTTCCTGTGATGTTTGCAGTGGCGATCTTGTGTCTCGGGTTGGCGTCTGGAGGCGCGATGGCCAACATGGTGGTCTACCTAGTAACGGAATACAACGTGCCGAGCGTCGACGCCGCACAGATCTCCACCATCATCTCCGGCTCCATCAGCGTCGCCCCGGTGCTCGGCGCCATCGTCGCTGACGCTTTCTTCGGATCCTACCCCGTCGTCGCGATCGCGATGGCCATGTCCGTCCTGGTAAGTCTAAGGTGTGCCTCACTGCTCGTGTATATGCACGCATATGTAGGATGCTTTGTGCGCGTCCACATGCATATCCCGGTTTTGACGACTATCCACTCACGCGTGCAGTCCATGGTCATGTTCACGCTCACGGCGAGCCTTCGGGGCCTGCGGCCTGCGTCGTGCCAGTTTGGCGCCGCCGGCCCGCCGTGCGAGCAGGCCTCTGCCGGGCAGATGGCGGCTCTCTACGCCGGCGTGTTCCTGCTCTGCCTGAGCTCGGCGGGGGCGCGGTTCAACCAGGCCACCATGGGCGCCAACCAGTTCGACGCCGCCGCCGACCGAGACGTCTTCTTCAACTGGTACTTCATCTTCCTCTACGCGTCCTCCGTGCTTGGCGCCACCGTCATCGTCTACGTCCAGGACACGGTGTCCTGGACTCTGGGCTTCGGCATCTCATGCGCAGCAAGCGTCGTCGGTCTCGCCGCGTTGCTCCTGGGCGTACGATACTACCGGCAGCCCGCCGCTCAGGGCAGCCCCTTCACGGGGCTCGCCAGGGTGGTCGTCGCCGCCGTACGAAAGAGAAAGGTCAAAGTTGTCGCATCAAACGAGTTGAAATTTTACAACGGGCTAAGTCCGAGTGACGCGGACAGCAAGACTGGTGACGCGGACAGCAAGACTGGTGACGGCGCCCTTGCTCCAACTCCCAGCGACAGCTTTAGGTAAGGAAAATGTTTGTTTGCATTTTATATATATACACGCTGAGTTAAATTAGTACAGTATATTAATTTTGCGAGGAGAGTTAAAATTACTTAGAAGATTGTGTGAATAAACCGATTCTGTTTTTAGTAAAGGATCTTATTTTGTTGGTTCACTATCCATCAGATAGAAGAAATCGACGAACAGTCAAGAACCTTGATTAAACTAACTGTTTACACCTCTCTCAAAATAAAATAAAAACTAACGGTTTACATCAATGCTCTTTAAAGTCGTTTTCTATAGCATCCCCTTTTATATCATGATTTTTAAGTTGTACTTTTGGTAAGAAAGCGTTGAATTACCAAACCTAAACAAGGTAGACTAAACTAAGTTCTGAAGATTCACATGAACTACCCGCGCGATTGCGCGGTAGCTCTGGTGGGCCTTGGCAATTTTCCCAGCTCTTTTTTTCAGAAAAACAAAAGTTGCAACCTCATGCTATCTTGCCGTCGATCGCGCACACGTGCAAATGTTTCCGCATTAGAATTTCCGAAAAATAATCGATGTGACCCTTAACTCTTCTCTACTGTATTATGCTTGGGCCGACATAATTTTCTATGATATGCTAGCTACTTATCTATATTGATACATGCACATGGACGCATTTGAGCAATGCTACATTGAATTTGTCTTACATAAGTACATATTGTGTAACTAAAATCCTAATTTACATTCGTTTCAGTTATAGACGATTGAATTTGACATAAGTCAAACTGTTTATTATATTAGCTATTAACGGAGTTCAAATTATCGTTGATCAAAAACAAAAGCTGATTCATATATTCATTTGTCCAAATTTTATTTTCTGCCCACACTACTTAGGAGATGTATGATGATTTTATAATAAAATTGTACATCATTACTTTGAAAGGACCGCACTATTGAAGTATCAATAGTTAGTCCTTTTTTCTTGAAATTTACTTTTAGGCCGTTTGGAATGGTTGTAAACGCACCGTCGTCTTGAGCTAGATGCCGGCGTGGCCACACAAAGTATATATTCTTTCCAAGCAACCCCTTAATAGGTTACATGCTGGGCTTGGGGGTACGCGATTCCACATGTGAGCCTATGAGATTCGCCAAAAAACAGAAAGTATATATCCCTGTCATTTGCTTACCACAGTCGCCCTCTTCCCCCACTTATCATGTTCCGGCGATCTTAAGATGCCCGAGGCCGGACCACCGATCGTACACACACACGCTGAACATTACTAATGGTTCCTTGAGTATGTATAATTTTCTTTCTACTCCACGTTTACTAATTAAGAATAATTGTGATTTGTACTGGTCCCTTTCCATGTCTTTTTAATTTGAGATTGCTGATTACGAAGTATGCATAATATATGTAACTAGAAAAATACCCCGCGCGTTGCAGCGGAAATCTCTTCAAAAACTACATTGTATAAATAAAAAGGTATAATATGTATAGAACTTGAAATTTTCTAAAAGAATTTATAGAGAAAAGATTGATTTTGTTCAAATTAGTTGAAATCATAAATTAAATTGATGTAAAATTATCATATATTTGACAAACATAAATTGGTGACGTGAATAGTTGGATGGAAGAAAATAGATGACGTGGATTGGTCTGCATGTAAAATACACTATTATAAATGATTGTTAGTAGGATGACATGGACTTTTGAGTAGCTATTAAAATAGGTGATGTGGATAGCTTGCATGTTGAGATAGAATAGTTAGTGGGAGTCTACTTTATAAGAAGATATAGATAGATTTGACAAATAGGGATGTAGCTTGCGGTGCCATATCTCAAAATCTTACTGGATCCATTGGCATAGAAAGTTGAAAGAGATTTGCCTAATGCATAGAGCGCATAAGTAAAATTATTCATCTGGATTAAGATCTTACAAATCAAAAGGTCCACATATTACACCTTAGTACTAAAATTAATTAGAATTCTTGTATAATTGTTTGTACTATCCAAGTCACTAGTTTGGCATAATTGCTTTTACTATCCAAGTCACTATTTGGAATAAATTGTATTTACTATCCAAGTCACTATTTGGAATAATTGTTCTTACTTTCCACGTCACTGTTTTACTTCCAAAATCACTACACTTAGTACACTATTTCACTATATTTATACTGTTTTACTAGGGCGTTTATTCTAACTTAGACTTTTTTGAAATTTGGTTTTTATGCATTTCACATAATAGGACGCGTTAGCCAAAACACCACCTCGTTAAAATAGTTGTATATTTATATAGGTGCATGTTCTGATGATAAAAATAAAAGGGCAGAACTAGGAGATCTTCGAACGAATAATTTTTTCGAAACGTGCATTCCCAGAACCAACACGTTACGTGCAAATTAGTCGCACCTACAGGCACTAGTATGACGTCACAATAAATTGTTTCCAGGAATCCATGATAGTAGCAGGTTATTAGAGCATTTCAAAATGAAAGCATCACAGCACACGACTCTCGGCCTCTGGGGAGTACTCCCTCCGTTTTAAAATATTTTAAGATGTTTTAGATTTGTAAAATATCTAGATTCTTTTAGTGTGTAGGTTTATATAGATTTAGAGTAAACCCACACACTAAAAAAAGTCTAGATACACGCCTTTTAAAAAGCTAAAACATCTTATATTTTAAAACGGAGGGAGTAGTAGT
The DNA here is from genome assembly GCA_910589775.1 of Avena eriantha. NCBI lineage: Eukaryota > Viridiplantae > Streptophyta > Magnoliopsida > Poales > Poaceae > Avena > Avena eriantha. The sequence goes on along the minus strand of OU342745.1, from coordinate 266,969,379 downwards.
GTTACTCTCTCTGTTTCAAAATATCAGACGTTTAGGTTTATGAAAGGAGTGTATCTAGATTCTTTTTAGTGTGTAGGTTCGTTCCAAACCTAGATGAACGTACACACTAAACCAGGTCTAGATACACTCCTTTCACAAAGTTAAAACATCTTATATTTTAAAATAGAAGGGAGTATACGGTACTACTACTAAGGACGAATGGTAGCGATTAATAAGATTCATGTTAAGATGGATAAAACTAATGAATCGTCGCAACTAATTAGTGGGACTTTTGTGTGTATACTTGGTTGATATTGTATGATAATTCACTAACAATGACATCCACTTTCATCGCGTGCAGCTTCCTGAACCGTGCTGCGTTGATCACGGACGGCGACGTGGATGCGGCGGACTGTTCCGTGGTGCGGCCGTGGCGCATCTGCACGGTGGAGCAGGTGGAGGATTTGAAGACGGTGCTGCGCATCCTGCCGCTCTGGAGCGCGGCCATCATCCTGAGTATCTCCATTGGCGTGCAGATCAACTTCACCGTCCTTCAGGCGCTCGTCATGGACCGCGCCGTCGGCCGCTTCAACGTGCCGGCGGGCTCCATGATCGTTGCCAGCCTACTCTCCGTCGTCATCTTCCTCGGCCTACTCGACCGCATCCTCCTCCCGCTCTGGAAGCGGCTCACCGGGCACACCCCGACGCCGCTGCAGCAAGTCGGCGTGGGCCACTTCCTCACCGTGCTGAGCATGGCCGCATCCGCCATCGTCGAACGCCAGCGCACCGCCACCGTACACGCGCACGGAGAGGAGGGCAACCCGACGTGGGTGTCGCCGCTGTCCGCGATGTGGTTGGTCCTGCCGTTCGCCGTGTCTGGGGCGGGCGAGGCGTTCCATTTCCCGGCGCAGGTGACGCTCTACTACCAGGAGTTCCCTCCGCCGCTAAAGAACACCGCCACGGGCATGATGGCCATGATCGTCGCGCTCGGGTTCTACCTCAGCACCGCGCTCATCAATATTGTCCAGCGCGCCACGACGTGGCTGCCGGACAACATGAACGCGTCCAGGTTGGAGAACCTCTACTGGCTGCTCACTGCGATGGTCGCCGTCAACTTCGGGTACTACCTTACATGCGCCAAGTTGTACAGGTATCAGAACATCGGGAAGTAGCTCAGGAGACAACAGTTGTTGCGCTGCTTTGTCGTGTGCTGGGTGAACCGTATGCTTCTTGTGTCGTATTAACCTGACGATGTGAACGTGTACAATAAGTGTATCTAGTGAGGATGGCCATGCCCATGCTTCGCTCTCTGCTCCTTCCTTCGAGTTGTCTAAATCTTAGAGCATCTCTAGCAGATCCCCATATCGGCCTGCAAACGCGGCGGCGAGCCGATATGGGGGTTTCGGCCGTTTTTTGGGCCAACCAGACCCCGCATCGGTGGTCTGGTACGAAAAATGTATCCAGGCCGCAGCCCAAATCACCAAAACATCCGCATACATAGCGGTCGACGAGGCGGATGGGAGCCAAACTCCATCCACTCCTCCGCCTCTCCGCCTCCCGCCGACGTCAAATCGTTGCCCCTCCGGCGAGCAATCGACGCGGTAGAGTGTAGATCAAACGTCCCCACCTCCCGCCGGCGACGATGGTGGCAAGGCGCGGGCGCAGGGGCGGCTAGGTGGGCCGCGGTGGACCCTCCACCGAGAGCGGTGGGAGCTCCACTTCTCCTCCCGCCGGCGAGAAGACGGAGACAGAGAAGGTGAAGTCGGACGCGGCACGCATCCGCGGTACGGCGTCGCCGCACCGCCCACCTTCGCCAAGCGCGAGTCGGAGCGGTACAGCCGCAGATGCGCCGCCTCCTCTTCCGCGGCCTCGTCGTCCTCGGGGTCGAGCTCCCGCCAGTGCCCGCCGACGGCGTTGGTAGTGAAGATGGAGGACGCCGAGCCGGAGCCGGAGCGCCTCCCTCACTTCGCCCCGGGCGACTACCTCGACGACGAGCAGTTCAAGCTCCTCCTCCCGCAGCTCGGCGTCAACGCGGGCCTCGCGCCGGGCGACTTCGTCGCGGAGCGCGAGCTCGACGCCGTCATCGTCCTCGTCGCGCGCTCCAGCCAGCATGACGCGGACAAGGCTGCCGAATGGAGGCACATCGCCATCGAGCAGGACCGCGTCTTCGTCGACCTCGTCAGTGACAAGGAGTGAGGAGCCGACGCGCCGCCGCCACGACATAGGGCTCCGGTGAGTATCCAAGAGCCGATTTTGCTGCAATGTAGTGTCGTGGCAGCAGATATTGTAGTTACTTTTGATGTAAGTAGTCGAATTTAGGACCAATGCAAGCATGAACTCTCTGATCTAACTGTTCTTCCGCCGTGCGCGCGTTTTTTAAATTTACAGTTTTATATGGCGTATCTGAACTGTGTGCGTGCTTTTCGAACCCCAAATGCGTGTTGGGATCCCTGGATAAGCGAATTTGGGTTTTGGGGTCTGCTGTATCCGCTAGAGATGCTCTTAACAGCTTACACATCGATCTGTGACACCTCTGAATATGGTTGATCAAGACGAGAAATTAAGTACTAGTGTAAATGTGCGAATGAAATCTTCAACGTGCTCGCAGTACAATGTTAAAATCGGCACAAGATTCAAATAAGTCCCCGTTGCACGCTGTGAATATAACGCTGTCAATTCCATGATGGAAAGCTGTGAATGTGAGGTTCACTAAAAATATTCACGGTGGGAACCATATCCGACCACACCCACAACGACTCCTGCAGATGACCATGACAAACGTCGCGCAAACATCACAGGTTGTTTTCACCTTTGGTAGAAGGCCACTACTCTTTTCCAAAGGTCCACGAGTTGAATCAGTAAGATTTCATCTTAAAGATTTCTCACCACAGTGGCGTGCTATTTCATTGTTTGTTATCTTGTTAGGCTCTATTTTAGCTATCTAAATCATCAAACAAAGAAGCCAAGGACTGCACAACGACTCCTGCATATGACCATGACAAACGTCGCACAAACACCACAGGAACGGCAGCCACCAGCATGACCAGCAGGGACGGAGCTAGACTAATTCATGGGTATGCGACGAATACCCAATATTTTTTGCCAAATTGTTTTAGTATATAAGGTGCTGTATACATCTATGTACATGAAAGGGTTCTTTTCTACGTGTTAGACTCCATAAAATGACGAAAACACGACCTCTAGAGCCTCCCGCGTTCAGCCTCGCTAACATGGGCCGAAATACAAAATTGGGCTCCCACCGGCCACCTACGAGAAACAATGGAAAAAAAGATGATTCTAATGGAACTGAAGGACCGAACCGTGATCCTCTTCCTCTCCTAGATTCCTGGTGACCTCAAGCGGCGGCGCCTCGTGTGGACGCCAGGCCCTCGCCGGTGCTCCGCGTCTCCGCCGCGCTCCGGATGCCTTACCCGCCACCAGGACTGCCCTCCGCTTTATCCTCCCACCACACGCCGCGCCGAATTATCCCTAGTCGACATTTGCAGACTCGCGGCCGCCGGTGGCGCAGCTGCATTCCGGCAAGAAGCTGCAGCATCAGCCATCGCTGTAGCACCCTCCCATAGTTCTACTCCCACATAATTCAGATTTTAACATTTAGAAATACAGAGAGATTCAGAAGATGAGTGCACAGGTGCTTTAATCTAGTTTTCTCTTTATTTTCCCCAACTGTGATCAGAGTAAGATCCTTAATTACCTAGTCAATTTTGTGATTTGTAGGTCTAAAAAATTGGGACCATGCCAACCAATTGCATTGGGGCCGTGTAAACCAAGGCGACATGATTTTCCATTAAAAGATATTGGAGGTAATTGCAGGTTTTTTTTTATGGTCACCGGGGGGAACAAAAGTCTCCACCTGAATTTTCCATTTATCGTGTATAGAAAGAGTGTTCCAATTACATGGTCAGCAGGCATTCAGGAGGAGGAGGAGGAGGAGGAGGAGGAGGAGGGAGGGGGGAGGGGGGAGAACAGAGGGCCAGTGCCCTCATACGGCCATGCCCCTAGGTTCATTATTGCCTAAGCAGAGCAGCCAAGACTGGGATCATCGGAGCAGCTAGCCGGCAGCCTACTTGTCCAGAGCCTACCATCGTCACGGCAATTCTTGAGAAGGAGGGGCAGACATGGACACTGCTCCCTGAACACAACAGCGATCCTGTGCTTCCACATGTTCCAGCAGCAGAGGAGGAGGAAGGTCAACGCAGCTTGCGGCGGGACAAGGGCGGGTGCAGGGTAGGAGTGGAGCTCCCGAACATCAGCATCCCGAGGGAATGATTATAGCATGCGGCGGGAATAATTGCGGTTTTACGTATTGGTTTGATAAATACAATATGGCATGATTATAGTCTTGTCAAATTTTATTTTTATGAATTCGCGTATCCAAAATAAAAATCCTAGCTCAGCCGCTGATGACCAGCCGTCCCCAAGTGAAGACTACCCACCACTTGCACTTGCACCTGACCATGATACATCGCACCAACGCCACGAGAACAGAAGTGACCAGCACAAACAGCCGAGTGAAGGCACATGGTTCAGCGGATAAGTTTCCTTGCAGCCGCCGCGTCTGACCAAGAAGCCGCCAACACCTCAGCCTCGTCGATAGGACGGTTTCCTTCTCTGGCCGGTCTCGCCGGCATCGGGAGGATGTAGAACCTGATCTATAGGTAGAGTTTTAATAAAATTAGTGTTTTTATAAGATTAGGTTAAAGTTTTGATAGTCATCTTGTTCTTGGCGTCTACGTCAATGAAGTTGGTGTCGTCCTCGGTAAGTGATCTTCGACTCTTCGTTCGACGACGAGATCTGCTTGGTGTCAGTAGTGGTGTTGTAAGATTAAAATTCTATAGTTATGGTTTTTCAGATCTTGATTCGCTAGATTGATTTTAGATTTTTTCTCATGGTTGCCGCGAGGAGGATTATTCTCGCAATATTTGTCCCGGCTGCTACGTACTCGACAATGGAGATTTGTATTCTCGACTCCCTACGACGTTGATCAGACTGTTCGGTTTATTTTTCCTGAAATACTGGTGGTGGTACTCTTGCGATGTTGATGGAATACTCTAATGGCTACGGCGTGCACGTAGTCTTGGCATTGCGGCTCAAATTAAAATTATGGAAGATCTCTCGTTGGTATTTACAGGTATATGGTTTGACATCCATGTCATATTTATTAGGCTGTGTAACACCCTGGTTTTAGTTAAATACTAATTAGGGTTTGATTGTTCATTCATAAGCATCGTCTAATTTTGCTAAGTTAAAATGAAAATAAGAAAAGATACAAAATCCTAAACCCTAACTTCCCTTCCCCTTGGCAAACCTTCTCAAATAGTTTTTGAATTTTTAAAACTAAAATTATTGGAGACCAAATGGATTATAAGGCCCCTAAGTGTTTAAAAAATATTTGTAAACTCTCTAGTATTTTTAGAATATTCAAAACAGATAATAAATTTGAAAATACAAAGGAGAGAAAGAAAACAAAAATAGAAAAATGTTCTAAATCTAACTGAGCAGCCGCCCACTTCCTCTCCCTCTCTTCCGCTCGGTGCGTAGCTGCCAGTAGAAACCGCATCCCAACCTCGTCCCAGGCCCGCGTACCGCTTCGCCTACTGTCTTGCACGTCGTCTTTGTTGTCGACGATGGAGCGGGAAGATCCCGTGTGTCCGCGCTGCCACCGCCCGATGCCACCGCCCGATGCCACCCCGTGATGCTCGCCACCACGCCGCCTCGTGGATAAGCATAAGAACTGCTGAGACGTGCTCCTCTTCTCCTATCATGTCTCTTTTCCCCAGGCTCTTTCCCTGCAAGCCCGAACCCTAGCTCTGGGTCGTCGTCGAATTGCCGTTGTACTGACCCTTCCCGAGCCCTGCCATGTAGCCCGGACGCTCCACCTCGTCGGCCTCACCTTACCCATCAACTCACGCAAGCCAGGGTGCACCCAGTCGAGCTAATAGACTGGGTCTTCCCGAGCTCCGGCAACAACTACCCGTCATCTGTGTTGTCGATTGCGACCTCGACTCGTCGAGCTGACCCCACCCTATCCATCGTGGTGACCTTCCCGTTCTCCTGGACCTCCCCTATGTCTCCCTTTCGAACCGTAGCATGCTCCCACCGTGCGCCTCCATGCTCCGCTTCTAGTCGTCATCGCTGGCCTCGCTCTGGCGACTAATAATGAGCGGCGATGCCACCAAACTACTCGTCGTGCTCCCCTCGTTTGAACACGCCCTTCCGTGTAGTTGTGCACGCCCTCTAGCATCGTCGACGACCACCGTCCGCCATGTTTTCTGGCATGCAGATGTGGCACTGACGTGGTTTCTTGCGTTGCGCCTGCATGTTGCCGCGTCAACACTAACCAAGCTTGGCCAGCATGGCAGCTGACCTGGTCCCAGGCCCAGCAGTCAGTCTTAGGGGTTGGCTCTGGATCGTTGTAAAATGTTTCCATGGTTGCACGAGCGTCATGCCGACGTCAGCGCAAATAATATTTCCAGAATATGATTTAAATTGGAAGAAAAATCATAACTAATTCATATTAACTCGAAAAATATGTATAATATATCAAAATATTCAGAAAAACGAGATCTATAATTTAGCACCACAATCATGCATTGTTAAGCAACTTCCATGACAAGTATAATTAGAAGAAGCAAATGAACCCCCATAGTTGATTCTGAGGATTCCCTGTTTTAGAGTTTACTTCCCTCGGACCCTATTTAAAATGGACAAGAATGCACTAGGGTTTCATCTTAGTACTATTTAACTTGTCATATTATCATTCTTACTTGAGCATTACATTGATTCCATGTGCTGAGTGTTTCCCTTTCTTTCCTTTTTTTCTTCTTCTCGGCAAAATACGATATCGAGTCCAACATCAAAGTCAGCGATCAAAACCATCGAAGATCGAAGATCAATACTTGACCAACTATAATCAAGTCAAGTACAAGGCTTCAAAAAATCGGTTTATATATTATCAACGGGCAAAGGCAAGCATAGCTCCACCATTATACAATCCCATGTTTTCAAAATATTTTAATTCTTGCCACGATGCATACTATTCTACTATGGTCTTTTATCGATAGATAGAGAATCCTATCTGTTGCATTACTCCCTCCGAGCTTATATTACCTGGTCCACTGCTCCTAGCATAACTAGGTTTGGCTTGTGTACACTGCTAAAGCTTATATATGTGCCCTTATTAGCCAAGCTTAGCTATCGGTGCTGGTTCATCCTAATGATGTATCAAATGCAAGAATCTAGTATGGCAGGAGAACATGATATGTGATGAGATCAGTGATGAAGGTTAAACATGCTAATCCTTGTATGGGAGGCCACACCGAGATGTGGTTTTTGCAGGCCCATGCTTGCCACAACTAGGACCCAAGTTCTTGCCTTTAGAACCGAGACGAGAATACAGCCACATGGGGCCTAGAAAACCCCTCGACTAACTAACTTGCCTAGTAGATTCCATGTGTCACATAGTCCGAGCGTTCCATTTGGCATATGCACTTTAGTTGTTCTTGAAGGCAGTGAATGAGGTGCATCATAACAGGTAGGGAAACATGGACAAGGTTGCGTGGGGTGGATAGAGCCCCTAGTAAACCAACCTCGCCTCACATCTCTAGAGACCAGCTTTGGGATTTGACCTGTTACGGTGGAACCATCCTTAGGGAGTGACTCATGGTCTCAGCGAAAGAAAGGTAAAGGTTGTGGTCAACCATCCTCTGTCGGCCTTCCAAGGAAGATGGATTATCTAGTGGCATTAAGAGTCAGTTGGTACGTGTGGGTAAAGTTGTACACCCCTGCAGGGTTAAATATTTTTGAAAAGTCATATTCATGGTTATGAGCGACTTGGTGACCAGATTCTAAGATCATGGAGAATTTTAATCTAATCGTTAAACTTGGTAGATCAATGTGTGCTTAAGGATGCTTCCTCGGGGTACGAGGGGTGATCCTAGTTGATAGGTGATGAGGATTATTTGCTGAATATCAAAATATGATGGTTATAGTTGGACATTTCATTCTCTTAACCCCTTTCAAAAAAAATTAATAGACAATATTCTACCCTTTTGTTTTATAAACAAATATAGTTTTATGCAAAATAGCTCCACCAGCCATAAGTCTTGCGGAGTACACCTTGTACTCACCCTTGCTTCGTTGATACTTTTGTAGCAGAGTAAGTGTTCCATGAAGATAAGTTTGGTATGACATCGACACCGGCGAGTAGCTTGGGGTTCCCGGCCGACAGCATAGAATCTATGGGCTGGGACGTCATCGTTATGCTTCAGGCCTGTTAGGCCATTTGTTAACTTTTCTATATTTAATAGCATAATTTGCCTTCTATTGTTTGATGTTTGTGGTTAGTGACTCTTCTTGCTATGGAAGATGTTCTTTAATGGACCCAAATATATCACGACAAGAGTACTCCTCGTGAGTGTCGCATCTATATTCGTGACTCCACTAGACCTCCTATGGTGACCCAGCATACCACTGCATGATGCAATACACTATAGTCGTTGACATAACACTAATGAAACACTATTCCACCAGTATTACATCCCTCAAAGTGGTACAATAGAAACATAGTAGGTCCAAGACATGACTATAGATTACAACTTGACTCTTTACAAAAGATCTAGAGAACACCCTAGGTTACAGAGAGACAAAACAACTTCTTACAAAGAAGAACCAGAAATAACAACTCATAAATATCAAACTAATATACTAGCCTCTAAATTATTTGGCGTGCAAATGTTGCTATTGCATTGCTCTACAGAAGTAGTTTCTATGGCTAGATAATATAATCCTGTCTACTTAGGAACTTTGTCTTCACTTCAGTTGATGTATATGCCACCTTCATTGACTTTATTGAAGAGCTTGAGCTTTTGATGATGATTCCTTTAAGCGTAGGTTGGTGTTGACGATGTCTTCACACATATAATCTAGACACCTAAACCGTGGGCCCAAGGGTGCCCAACCGTATTGCTGGATCCATGCAAGGAATCGCAATGTCGCGTAAAGGTCGTCCGCTAAAATGCGAAAGGAAGAAGATCCAGTTGACTTTCCTAGAGCACATATAGATCTCATGTTTAACGCATAATATATAGTGCAAGAATCACTCGCAGTATTTGTTATTAAATCCTAGATGATACATTTCCAAGTAATGGTGGTTCCATTGCTGGTCATAATAGATTAGATGATCACCCTGGATCAGTAACTAATAGTTCAAATTAATTATGAAAAAAATGTTGTCTTCCATCCTTTTTGAAATGCAGGTGTTAACAGTAACAGTTTACAAATACTTGATAGAAAATAACCAACGGACATGAGCAAGTGTGAACTTTCCTTTTGTGATTGAAAGATTATGCATTCACGGTCTTCAAGACAATAGAAGAACCAATATCTGAAAATAGCATCACTGGTCCGGTAAGGACTAATGTTTAAAAAAGCAATATGATATTATGCATAAGTAATCCTATGCACTTTATGAAACTCCCAAATTGCATCCCCGAGATTATAAGTTAATTGAACTTAGGTGATTTCTTTAAGAGTTAGTTTATCTTCAATTTTACTTTATAAGCAAATATATTTATAAGGAACTTAAGTCTTAACAGACAAAATATAAAGGTAAATTATAAAGAAATCTAAGCTTGAGGTCAATTGCCAACTGGTGACTATGATAAAAGTCCATGTATTAGGTTGTTAAGAGTTTAAGGAAATTATTATAGAGTTGTTGTTTGAAGTGGCAAAAAGAATAACCTTCGAAGAAAAGGTTAATTTTGATAAGGTTTAAACAATATTTTTGATTAGTAGAACGTGATCAATGTCATTTCTGTTTGCTAGAATAGCTTGGATTTGAAATGACTTATGTCTTAATTGAAACAGACCAAAGTTAACTATAAAAACATAATAAAGTTTTGGAAATGATGTTTATAAGCTTTTAGACTAAAGTTAACTTCAAAAACATGAATAAACTTAAGATATAATGTTTATGATCTTTTTGACTAAAGTTAACTTTAATAACATCAATAATCTTAGAACATGATGTTTATGGTATTTTAGACCAAAATTAACTATAAAATCGTAAATGAATTAAGGTGTAATGGTCTAAATTATTACCAAGCTTTAGGTCTTTGATATATATGATTAAGAGTGTGAGACCATTTAGTTTAAATTTAAGTGAATGATGAGTTTAAAATTTGATTTGCTATTATGAAAATAATATGCAACTTATTAATGGAAGTATAATTAGGTGATATTATTAATTTGTTAGGGTTTAAAGTCATTTTAGGTATGATTAAGAGATAAATATCATTCACCCTTTAATATAATTGAATGATGCATTGGGTTAGCTTAAAGGTTGTTGGTCTACTTTGGATTTAGGGTTCCAAAGGAGTAATTTAAGGTCAACAGTTTTCACTTAAGGAATTATAGTTATGGTTTTGTACATAGTACTTAGACTTAAAGGATTCTTTCTAAGATTGTAGCATTTTATAAAGAAATATCATTAATTCTTACTTAGGAAATAATTTCAAAGAATTAAAAAATAGTTATCTCCTTTTAATAAAATAGATTAATAAAGATTTATAACTTTGGAATCTTAAAATCCTTTGGAATAATATACTTGGTATTTTTTAGTAAAATCTACTTATTTAAGATCTTAAAAATGATTTTTATTTATTTTTATGTATTATCTTTATTTCTATAAATTTCTAAAAAATATTAAATGTCCTTAAATATTTATTACAGTTTTTATTCATTTAAAAGATAAGTTAGTATTTTTATAAAATACTAGATTTATTTATATATGCAAAAAATAATTTTATTTTTTAGGACTTTTCGTTATCTTATTAAATTTCACATAGGGTTTTAGTAGCCTTAATATTTAGTTTTATTGATCTCAAACAAGTGAATTTTTATTTTTATTTGGTAGATATTATTTTTGTGATCATTTTGATATATTATATATTTTTAGGATTTTTTCTATATTTTTCTAGAGCTAAATTAATCTTAGGGGTATTTTGGTAATTTTACCTTTTTTTAGGAAGTGGGTTTGGTTTACGGGTCAGCCCGACCCGACCCATCTGGCCCGCCTGGCCCAGTAGGGTTGGATCAACCCTAACCCTTAGAGCATCTTTAATGGATCCTTTAAAAGGACCAAACCCATGAAATTCCGGCGAGAGTACGGGTTGTGGGCCTAGAGGCCGAGCTAACCGAGCCCGTAAAGACCCCAACCCGTATTCTTTTTTCACGGGCCCCTTTGAACCACCCTTAGTAGCCCCTACAAGTAGTGTGCGTAGGGGCGGATACGAGTTCCAACCCGCACGCTGCCGCAGTCGCACAGCAAAACCTATCCCCCCGCCGCCACCTGATAGCTGTGAGATTCGGCATATTTTTGATGGTTTTCTCCCAGATTTGATTGTTTTCTAGCTTTCCCTAATGCTAATACTTGGGTAGCAAAGAAAACTTGGTTTTTAATGTGTGTTTCAGGTTCTGAACATCAATAGAAGGTTTTAACTAGAGAAACACAATATTTAGGCGAAAACAAGCAAGTCTCTCCTTGGAAGCAATCAAGGGAAGCGTACAAAGGCTTTAACGAGCAACTATATGACGGGAGAAATTTTCCGGCCGTATAGCTGTCGCCGCCTCTGTCTTGTCAAAAGGGACAACTTCCGTGAAGAGGCCATACGCGAAAACACAACATAGCAGCCACCATCCCATCCAGAAGGGAGAAAGAAGAGATCCGAAGAAGAAGAGGAAGGCGTTCTTCATCTCTCTCCACGATCTTCGACCTCCTAGCCAATACACCCCCATAGCCACAACTTGTACTTGAGAGAGAGAGAGAGGAATCTTCACCTTGCAAGACTAGGGTTTGAGATTATTTCTTTCTATCTTGAATTGTGTTGGATACTTTTCTATTCTTATTATGGATCTCCACGGTAATATCAAGAAGAATTCCCTTCATTTAATTATATCGATGATCTGTTCTTATCTCATGTGTGAGTAAGATCCTTGGGCATAGGAGATGTAGGGGATTGGTGAGATGTAATGTGCCTTCATATATTTTCCATTAGCTTGTAATTGATTATAATTATTATATTGTATGTGCTTGACTATCTGTGGGATGCCTAATGCTTGTTGTCAAATTAAGGGCCCAGACAACATGATGCTTTGTTCTACTTAGATAGGATCTTGTTCACTAGCAGACCGGTGACCCCCAAGTGACACGGGGATATCAATGGAAAACTAGTAGACTCGAGGATAACGAGGAACCACTGTGCTTATTTCATTAGTCTGATTCAAGGAGCTTAATCGCTAAGCGACCTGAAGGGTCTTAATCGTCTAGTGTCTAACCATGATTATGGTAACAGACTAGTAGGATTATTAAAGTTGGGATGAAATCTACCAAGAGGAGTTCCAACTAATTATGGGTTGCTCTCCTACACATATACTTATAAGATTATAATTGTTAGATTATCATTCATCCACCTGGCATAGTCGCTATCACCATGAACTGAATCTCCCCGCTCCTTCTTTTGTCATCTGTAGAAAACAACAAACAACCAAGTCGTTCTTTACTTTCATGCTTTATATTTCTGAAGTTTACATTTTAGTTCTATTGAAATACATCTCATATAATCAAAAACTCATTCCTATTTCAGCATTTGCAGTCAATTCACTCGAAGACCTGTGACAACTTTGGGTGTGACAGAGACTTCACTCATAAACACTTACCTTTGGGCTCCCTGTGGGATCGATCTCTATACTTAGCTACAAACGATCTGTGCACTTGTAGACATCACCATCGCGCAGACTAACCTCCTGTGGTGAGCGAATTAGGCCACATCAGTTGCGGACCGATGATGGCACCCTCCTACCCCTTCCGGCGAGGCATCATCCTCGTCCTCTTCATCGCTCCCGAAGCGGATGCGCCGCGGTGACGAGGAGGAGATGGATCAGTTGTTGCACACGCTTGCTGAATCCAAGGAGGACATGAAGGAGAGGGACAACAGCGAGAGGGAGGAGATGGAGGCCACCATCGCCTCGGTGAACTTGACCCGACGCATCGAGAAGGTGGAGGCTGAGGCAGTCGCAGGCGGATCCGGAGGTGGCGCCAACGAGGAGATGGAGGCCAGTGTCACGGCCAATGAGATGGAGGTGGAGGTCGTCATCCTCGACGACTAGATGGCCAATGCGGAGATCTGGTCTTCATAGAGAGCTCGATTTTGGCCACACGTGGATGCATCAGCGTCCTTGGAGAGCTCTCCCCCTATTTAAGTTTTTTTATGATTTTGATGTATTTTGTATGAACTGCTCGATCTGCCGACGAACTAGTGCATTCACGCGTTAAATTTCTCGCCAGAGTTTTTAAAATTCAAATTTGTGGGTTGATTTCACGGGCTCCGATCTGCATTGATGAACTCGAACCTGTAAATCGTGAGTATAGCATCATGTACTCACGATTTATAGGCTAGGTGTTTAAGGGCTCCATTAGAGATGCTCTTAGGGTCAGGTCGGCCCATCCGACCCCTTTCTCTCCCGAGCACATCTCCTCCCTCTCACGGTTCCTCTCTGGCGACCTGGTGTCGCCGCCGAAGTCGCTGCCCGATTCCGGCCGGCCCCGGCCTCCCCGGCCACCGCCGCAATGTGAGACGACACAGTCGACAACGCCGTGTCGACTGGTCATGGTCGATTCATGGTGTGTGCTTTGTCGTGCTCACCCTGCTACCTCCCTAGGGGTAGGGTTTCGTCCCCCTTGCCGAGGTGGTGTATCTAGCCATCCCATGATGCCGTGTTGGTGATTTGATGGTGTAGTGGTGCCCAGCTCCGCTGCTCCCTAGTCACCGAGGTTGTGGTGGGAAACAGTTTGTAGTGCCCCTAGGAGCTCCCCGTGCCGCCATGGTCTCGCTGATGGCCAACCTTTGCCTCCTCTTCTATAATTAAGCGAGGACCACGAGTAGGTTATTCCCTTCCCCTTCTCTCTGTTCCTTTCTCTAGTTCCTCACTATGCGGTTGTATGTAACCCTAATTGGGGTTTGTGCCCTATTTTAGGGTTCTACCCTCTCTCCTTACAATCTAGTAGCTATTGGCTAGTACATGATGTGTTGGTGATGTATTCTATGGAACTTAGTTCTAGTTGTGATTAGATATGTAACTTTGGTATTGTGTTCATCTGTTACTGATGATGATCTTGGCATTGTTTACTCATTACTGTGGCTATGATGATCTTGTGGTTGTTGATTTATTAGCTCTTAAACTATGGCTAGCCTATGATTACTTTTGAGCTAGAGTGAATTCCTTACTAGAATTAAGATCTGAAATGTTCTGTTAATTAGATATGGACTTTATCTGCTTGTGTCTATTCCAGCAGAGAAGAAAATTATGCTTTTGGTTGAAAGATAACCTATGGATGATGCCTGATATAAGTTGTAGCTTAATTGTTTAGTTGCTTAGATACTGATGTATGTTATACACATGATTCCTAGCTTCTTAGTTAAGCAGATGATATTTTTTTATTGCCCTGTGAACCAAAGTTTGAGATAATGGTTACTTTCTTATGGTCAGATTACCTTAATGTAACTGTCCTGTTGTAGATAGCTTAAACAGATGATTCTTGAATCTTTTAGGAAGATGATTTGACTAGCTCTCTTATAGCCGCCTGCATTTGATATATCTTATTTGGGAAATGTTTATAAATGGAGTTGCTACTAAGGTGCTACCATTCATTGAAATGTGCCTAGTAGCAAACCTTCAATGGATCTAGTTTTAAAACTAGTAAACACCAGTTTTGGTCAAGGATGCATAGGCCAAGGCCTTTTCTATAGATTTTGAAAAGATACTACTTGACCCTTTGATATATTCAATGATGAGTATATAACCCACTTGGGTGTATCTCTGAGAATTCAACTTAACTAGCAAATCATGCTTGTATGGATGATAAGAACAGATATAGAGTATGATTGTTCGTAGCTCACCAACTTTATGATGTTGGTGTTGCTGCTATGATGCCTCATGTATTCTTGTTTCATTGTTGTTCTTGTTGAACTTCTTCTTGGAATAGATATGTAATTCTTGTCCTTGATCTCCTCCTAGCTTTCCCTTTCCCAACACCTGATCCACCCCTCCTCAGGTGACCATCTTGGTTACTAACCTAGTGGTTTACTATGGTGTATTATTGGGTTGATCTATGGAAATGAATGCTAGAACTTCCAGATGGCTGTGCTATTCTTGGTTGGGCTTTGTTGATGTGGTACATGGTTCAGAGAGAGATCCCTCTCTCCGCTGCAGCCGGGAAGTTATCCCCTGCCTTGGTTGCTCCTATGTCAGCAACAGTGCAGTCTTGCATTCATGACTGTGTTGTGTGCCTGATTGGTGTGGTTTGTGGATCACTTCAAGTAAAATTATTTGATCCCTTTACTCTTTTACTTCTATGCTCTTGGTGAAACTTGCCCCTGGTTGATGATGTAGTACTGAAACCACTTAGATGAAAAGAATAGATTCTACTCCTTTAGTGAAACTTGCCCCTTTTACATTTGAAATTGCTCAATGATGCAATCTAAACAGTGCACTTTGTTGGGTCCGCAACATAGAAAACAAATTTTTTCCTACGAGAACTACACGCCAAGATCTATCTACTAGGTACAAAGCAACGGGTGGACATACATCCAACGAGAACTTACCCTCGAAGACAACGAGTTTTGTTAACGAGTAGGAACTCGTGGTTGATGTAGTCGTACACTTGCCGATTTCAAGATCGAGTGGAAGTCCGAGCGCCGCAACTCAGCAGCGCATCCGTACTCGCACACACGTTCAAGCCACCGGACAACCTCCACCTCCTTGCTCCAGCGATCCAGCGGAAGCAGCAACTCCTTCCAGACGAAATGCCACCGGGAACATGTATCTCGCTAATCCAAGACCATGGGGGAATAATTCTAGAGGGGGAGAGAGATCCTTCACAAGAGGTGTGAGGAAGGAGGAAGAGGGTGGCCTTTTATAGGAGGAGGGGGGGTACCCCCTCTCTCCATGGCCGGCGCATGGGGGGGTGACCCCTCACCTCCCCCATTCATGTGGTGGTAACCCCTCCACATTAAAATGCCTCTTCACATTCCCTTTCAAGTCCCTACTTTAAATGCATTAAAATTCTCCAAGTTTAATGCTCTCTCATTTAATAAAACTCTTTTATTAAATTTATTCAGAATTTTGTTAGTTACTTTAATTAACAAAGATTCACATATAGCCCCTTGCAATATTTCAATATCACATACAGAACCACTTTCTGCAATTTCACCTGAAACAATTTCTGGTTTCTATCGAAACAATTCCTGCGCTTTGCAATTCTTTCGTCTGAAACATATGTGCTCCAAAATGGTGCCCGGTAACTCTTAAGTGTGTCACCCTACGGTTCGTGAATAATGCATACATGATTGAGACTCCTCTCAGATCAATAGTCAGAAGCGGGACCTGGAGATCCATACTGACTCCTGCATATTCAACGATGACTTCTGTGATCGTGAGAACCTTTAACGCTTGTAACTAAATCCTTTTGTCTCGCAATATATTACATGTCCGAGATTCGATCATCGGTATCCAAATACCTAGTTTGATCTCGTTACCGACATGCACTCTTTTCTTGTTCCCGTGATATAACATTCTAGTGATCACATCACTTGCTTGCAAGCTATCTCAATGTGATATCACCGAGAGGGCCCAGAGTATATCTATCCATCATCGGGATTGACAAATTCCACTCTTGATCCATGAGCCTCAACATAACACCTTCGTAGCACTGAACCCATCTTTATAGTCATCCTGTTACGGTGTGACGTTTGATGTTATCAAGATACTCTTCAGGTCTAAGGATAAAGATTACTTCGTATGATGTTATAGCAATATAAACATAATGACTTGATCGTAATGCTATACTTCGGATGAATGTTCATCACATCATTCCACCAATGGTGTGACCTTGTTATTAACAACATCCAATGTCCATGATCAGGAAACCTTGATCATCTTGTTAATCTACAAGCTAGTCTATAAGAGAGGCATAACTAGGAACCTTTTTTTATTAAACACACATGTATTGATGTTTCTGATCAATACAATTCTAGCATGTAAAATAAACATCTATCATATATAAGGAATACATAATAACAACTTTATTATTGCCTCTCAGGGCATATTTTGTTTAGTCTCCCACTTGCACTAGAGACAATAATCTTGTTCACATAGTGATAAATCTAACACCCATGGAGTTCTGGTGTTGATCATGTTTTCCCCTAGGAAGAGCTTTAGTCAACGGATCTGCTACATTTAGGTCTATGTGTACTTTACAAATCTTTATAGCTCCATCCTTGACATGCTCGCGGATGGAGTGAAACCGGCATTTAATATGCTTGGAATTCTTGTGAGACATCGGTTCCTTTGCGTTGGCTATGGCTCCATTGTTGTCACAATAGATCACCATCGGGTCCAACGCACTAGGAACCACACCTAGTTCCGTAATGAACTCTTTCATCCAAACCGCTTCCTGCGCCACTTCTGAAGCAATAACATATTCCGCCTCCGTCGTTGATCTAGCCACCACAGGTTGTTTGGAACTCCTCCAACTAACTGCTGCTCCGTTCAAGAGAAATACGTATCCGGATTGAGACTTAGAGTCATCCGGATCGGTGTCAAAGCTAGCATCGACATAACACTTAGCGACTATCTCTTCTTCACCTCCGTATATAAGAAACATATCCCTAGTTCTTCTCAAGTACTTGAGGATGTTCTTGACCGCTATCCAGTGTTCCGAACATGGATCAGATTGGTACCTACTAGTCAAACTAATAGCATGTGCCACATCCGGTCTTGTACATAGCATGGCATAGATAATAGAGCCTATGGCCGAGGCATAGGGGATCTTATCCATCATCTCTCTTTCTTTCGCCGTAGCTAGACTTTGAGTCTTACTCAGTGTCTTGCCTTGCAACATAGGTAAGAACCCCTTCTTACTTTCGTCCATATTAAACTTCTTTAATATCTTATCAAGGTATGTACTCTGCAATAGCCCAATTAGGCACCTTGATCTATCTCTATAGGTTTTAATGCCTAATATATATGACGCTTCACCAAGGTCTTTCATCGAAAATTTGCTGTTTAGATAACTTTTAACACTATTTAAAAGATCTATATCATTTCCAATCAATAATATGTCATCTACATATAATATCAGAAATGCCACATTGCTCCCACTCACTTTCTTGTAAATACAAGCCTCTCCATAAGTTTGGACAAATCCAAACTCTTTGATCACCTCATCAAAGCGGAGATTCCAACTCCGGGATGCTTGCTTCAGTCCATAGATGGATCGCTGAAGTTTGCATACCTTATTAGCATCCTTAGGATCGACAAAACACTTAGGTTGTATCATATACAACTCTTCTTCAATATTACCATTGAGGAACACAGTTTTGACATCCATCTGCCATATTTCATAATCGAAATATGCGGCAATTGCTAACATAATCCTAACCGACTTAAGCATCACTACGGGAGAGAATGTCTGATCGCAGTCAACTCCTTGAATTTGTCGAAACCCCTTTGCGACAAGTCAAGCCTTATAGATGGTCACATTACCATCAGCATCAGTTTTTCTTTTGAAAATCCATTTATTCTCAACGACCTTTCGATCGTGAGGTAAGTCCACCAAGGTCCAAACTTGGTTCTCGTACATGGATTCCATCTCGGATTTCATGGCTTCTAGCCATTTGTTGGAATCCGGGCTCATCATCGCTTCTTCATACGTCGCAGGGTCATCCATTTCATCAACCATGAACTTCACAACAGGATTGCCATACAGTTCAGGAGCTACACGCGTCCTGCTTGACCTACGAGGTTCGGTAGTGTCCTCTTTCGGAGTTTCATGATCAATATCATTAGCTCTCTCTTCATTAGGTGAAGTCAACTCTGAAACAACTTCCGGTGCGGCGCTACTCGCCATTTCAGGAAGAGAAGGTTCAATAACCTCTTCGAGTTCTAGCTTCCAACTACTCACACCTTTCGCGAGAAACTCCTTCTCAAGAAAGGATCCATTCTTGGCAACAAAAACCTTGCCCTCGGATCTGTGATAGAAGGTATACCCAATCGTTTCCTTAGGGTATCCTATGAAGACGCATTTTTCCTCTTTGGGTTCGAGTTTATCCGGCTGAAGTTTCTTCACATAAACATCGCATCCCCAAACTTTAAGAAATGACAACTTAGGTTTGTTTCCAAACCATAATTCATACGGTGTCGTTTCAACGGATTTAGATGGTGCCCGATTTAAAGTGAATGCAGCTATTTCTAGTGCATAACCCCAAAATGATAGTGGCAAGTCAGTCAGAGACATCATAGATCCAACCATATCCAATAAAGTACGATTACGACGTTCCGACACACCATTACGTTGTGGTGTTCCGGCAGGCGTGAGTTGTGAAACTATTCCACATTATTTCATGTGTGTGCTAAACTCGTAACTTAGATACTCTCCTCCACGGTCAGATCATAGAATTTTGATCTTTCTATTACGATGATTTTCCACTTCATTCTGAAATTCCTTAAACTTTTCAAAAGTTTCAGACTTGTGTTTCATCAAATAGATATACCTGTATCTACTCAAATCATCCGTGAAAGTAACAAAACGATATCCACCTCGCGCTGACACACTCATTGGTCCACACACATCAGTATGTATGATTTCCAATAAATCTGCCGCCCGTTCCATTGAACCGGAAAACGGCGTTCTAATCATCTTGCCCATAAGGCATGGCTCACATGTATCAAATGATTCAAAATCAAGTGATTCCAAAAGTCCATCAGAATGGAGTTTCTTCATGCGTTTAACACCAATATTACCTAGACGGCAGTGCCACATATATGCAGATATATCATCATCAAGTTTAATCTTTTTAGCATTAACATTATGAATGTGCGTAATATTAATCTTTTTATCGAGATCCATTAGAAATAAACCATTCAACATAGGTGCATGACCATAAAAGATATCATTCTTATAAATCGAACAACCATTGTTTTTAGATTTAAAGGAATGACCACTTTGCATCAAACACGATCCGGATAGAATGTTCATGCTCAGTGCAGGCACCAAATAACAATTATTTAGGTTTATAACTAATCCCGATGGCATATGGAGAGGTAGCGTCCCGACGGCGATCACATCAACTTTTGATCCATTGCCGACCCTCATCCTGACCTCATCCCTTGCTAGTTGTCGCTTGTTCCGTAGCCCCTGAATCGAGTTACATATATTAGCAACCGATCCCGTATCAAATACCCATGTGCTACTGCGAGTACTAGTCAAGTACACATCAATAACATGTATATCACATATACCTTTGTTTGCCTTGCCGGACTTCTTGTCCTCCAAATACTTGGGGCAATTGCGCTTCCAATGGCCTGTCCCCTTGCAATAGTAACACTCGGTGTCAGACTTAGGGCCAGCTCGGGGTTTCTTTTTAGGCGAGGCAACAGATTTTCCACCCTTCTTTCTCTTGTGCTTGCCTTTATTGTCCTTCTTGAAACGAGTGGTCCTATTGATCATCAACACTTGATGTTCTTTCCTAATCTCCACTTCTGCAGTCTTAAGCATTGACAGAAGCTCGGGAAGAGACTTCTTCATGCCCTGCATATTATAGTTCATCATGAAGCTCTTGTAGCTAGGTGGCAGAGATTGGAGAACACGATGTATGCCCAAGTCAATGGGAATCGTTATTCCCAAGGACACAAGCTTATCGGCGTACCCAGACATTTTGAGTACATGCTGACTAATGGAGCTGTTCTCCTCCATCATGAAGCTAAAGAATTTTTCGGTAGCATTATAACTCTCTACGGTAGCATGGGTATCGAAAATCATTTTCAATTCTCCCATGGTATCAAAGGCATTGCCATTTTCGAAACACTTTCGAAGTTCTGGCTCTAGTCCATACAGTATGCTGCAATGAACTAAGTTGTGGTCCTCCTGACGAGTCACATAGACATTCTTTTCCTCGTCAGGGGCATCAGGAGCTGGTGGGGGGCCTAGTGGCGCATCTAGCACATATTTCTTTTGTGCAGCAGTGAGGAGAATCCTCAAATTCATAGCCCAGTTGGTGAAGTTACTACCATTCGCAACAAGTTTCTCTTTCTCCATGAACACATTTTAAATTAAAAGCAGGTGGTGCTATCTACAATAAAATTTGTAAAGTTTATTTAGACTAAGTTTATGATAGATTGAGTTCAACTAATCCAAATTACTAATGAACTCCCACTCAAAAACGACATCCCTCGTGTCCTTTTGGTGATTACATGAACCAAATCCACTACACGAAGTCCGATCATCACGTGAGTTGATGTAGCTTCAAAGGCGAGCATCTATATGGGCATCATATCAACTATATGACTCATGCTTAACCTTTCGGTCCGTGTTCCGAGGCCATGTCTGTACATGCTAGGCTCGCCAAGTAAGAACCTTAGTATTCGCGTGTGTAAAACTGTCTTACACCCGTTCCTATGAAAGTGTAGATTCGAGTACACCCGATCATCACGTGATGTCTCGAAACACGATCCACATAACGGTGCATACTTAAGGAAGAACACATTTTTATCTTGATATCTAAATGAGGGATCATCTTACAATGCTACAGAAAGCGCCAAACTAGCAGTATAAGATGCTAACATCTAATGTGTAAAGTGAGATGATATGGTCCATGCATTTGATCTCTATCACTTGCATCGTGGTATGATCTCTATCATTCCTTTGTGTGCAAGGCCAAGGTCTATGGAAATTACATGTTGAATGTGTTGTAAGAGTATCTATCATACATCTACTTACAACAATACCATATCAATACACTAGCCCAACAACGATCTAAACTAGACGGCTCTAATTTATCAATTGCAAGTTTTACGTGGCTTAGGGATTTCGGAGATAGAACCGTTCTCACCTACCAACATGAACCACAACGAGGATAACTAAGTTATTAGCAACTCGTTGTAAATCAGATATTGACTATAGTAGGAGAGACAGACACCCGCCAGCCACTTATGCAAAACAAGTTGGATGTCAGTCGTGGAACCGGTCTCATGTACGATGACATGTAAGGTTGGTCCGGGCCGCTTCATCCCACTATGCCGCCAATATCCAAAATACATAGAAGATGCAATAACATGATCATCATCGCCCGATATAAACATATGTGTACTACCCGTGCAAAGCACCTACGCATAGATCAGGCTCTGATACCACTGTTAGCATTAACATTAATCTTTTTAGCAGGTGTTAGCAATTAACATTTCTCATGGTCTAAGGATAAAGATTACTTCATATGATGTTATAGCAATATAAACATAATGACTTGATTGTAATGCTATACTTCGGATGAATGGTCATCACATCGTTCCACCAATGGTGTGACCTTGTTATTAACAACATCCAATATCCATGATCAGGAAACCTTGATCATCTTGTTAATCAACAAGCTAGTCTATAAGAGAGGCATAACTAGGAACCCTTTTTGTTTATTAAACACATATGTATTGATGTTTTCGATCTATACAATTCTAGCATGTAAAATAAACATCTATCATATATAAGGAATACACAATAACAACTTTATTATTGCCTCTCAGGGCATATTTCCTTCACACTTCACTATTCATAGCTGAGAGCAATCTTTCTAACACTAACCTTTTTCTTTATTTTGTTTGCTTTGTTTGTGTACAGGTACATGATCACCCAAAGAAGTTAAGGGATGGTTCATTACTTAGTTTAGGGAAATAGTTTAGGACTTTCTTTCTTCCTTTTGTAATTTTGTTTTTATTCATTATAAAGACATTGTAATGAATGTTTATTTAATAAAGCATTTCTTTTTTTATTTCCCTTTTTAATAATTTATTTTATTTGGATAATTGTAAGAACAATGTAATATTGTATAATATTAATAAAGTTAATCTTTTATTATTCACTTACTTAGATTATATATTTCCTTATGGTAAATACCTGATGTAATAAAGAGTTATTCGTTAATACTTGTAAGTTACTGTACCCAGTTTATAGAATGAAGAACTCTACTACTTATTCATAATCTTTTACTGAATTCTTTTATCTTATTATTTATGATCTTCTTATTTTGTTATTTGTAAGGCAATGTAATACTTGTATTGCAATAATTGTTCATTTTATCTTGTAATTAAGAATTCCTTTATTTATTGCAATTTCCTATTTCATTTCTTGGCATTACTTTATCCTTTAAATATTATTTACTTAATATAGGAATATTATTTACTTAATATAGAACTTGTGCTGACGTTTCCATCATAACAAGAGAGATCTTGATTCATCAATAGCCCTTTTAGTTTTGCGCGAAAATTCCCCAGATTTTTCTTATGCATGAATGCAATGCACACACATGTGTCCTTACTACTTCTAGGTTACAGTATCCCCCCTTAAAGTAAACATCATCCCCGAAGATCGTACTCTCTTACGTTTCAGTAAGTAGGTCTCACCTCCGTGGAGCATAGTAGTTCTCTCAATCCATAATGAAGATAAGTGGTATATATTCATTTAAACTTTTCCTTGAATCCTCTTTTGAATTGAATTTTCCAACTGCCAATCCTTTTTATAAAGGGATTTCTTTGGAATTTTTAACACTCCTGCCCTGATCCATTCCTTTCCGAGTGCCTTCAGATTAGGCATCTATTCGAGAAATGTTTTTGTTCTAGAAAGTTTTTACTAGAATGAGATCAAGGTTTAGACTCTGTCCAGCTATAACCTTGGCTCTAATGTTAACCTATTTATGGTACACTTAGTCCTTTATGGCTTACTAAGGATGTTTTGGACTCATTTAGTCCAAACCACTATTGGTTTACTATTCCTTGTTACAAGTCTATCTTGGTACTCTATATCCAAAGTTAAGAGTATTTTGATTCTTGTTTACCTTCTATTTGGGGTTTTTAGGTTAAACTACCTTATCCTGCTTGAGCCTTTAATTTTATTAAGATTTAGTAGGTTTATTAACAACTCCTTCATTACTTTCTCCAACTTCTTTTTATTGCTAAGCTGAAGGTCTTCCTCTTACTATCTTGAGGTATAAATATCAATTTCCATAACTTCATACTTCTGAGAGTCCTATTAAACTTATGAAAATAGGGCCTAGCAGAACCATAGTTTAGGGTTTAGCCTTAACCTTACACTAGATGTCGAATCTCGATACTTCTTCATTATTCACTCTCCCCTTAGGGTTTTCTAATGCTCTCTAACTCCTGAATATACCACCATATATTTACATAGTTAGGATATTAGTCTATTTGCAAGACTGACTTTGTGAAGCGTCTCGAAAGGCGGTTGCTTTATTTTCATACTTCTTTATATCTTACTTAACTTAGGCCAAGTTTTATGCTCTTTAAATTATAAAAAGATGACTTAGGTAGCTAAACCAATAGGATACCAGATGTGGATCATCCTAGGGTGTATGGACTATGAATTACCCTATATGTTTTTAAATTGCTCCTAGTATTTTCTCTAAGATTTTAGAGATTGAGTACTGATACATTGCAAATGTATCTATCATTTTTGATGTTCCATGCTTGGTTTTATCTACTTTCTTGTGTTTTGTTCACACTTTGGAGTACTTTTCATATGATTTCTTGGACTAACCTATTAACAAGAGCCACAGTGCCAGCTGCCTGTTTTCTGCTGTTTTTGGTTCCAGGAAAGTCAGAAAATGAATATTCTCGGAATTGGACATGACAAAAGCCAAAGTGCCTATTTTTCCGGAAGACATCTA
Source organism: Avena eriantha (assembly GCA_910589775.1). NCBI lineage: Eukaryota > Viridiplantae > Streptophyta > Magnoliopsida > Poales > Poaceae > Avena > Avena eriantha. The sequence goes on along the minus strand of OU342745.1, from coordinate 266,944,590 downwards.
ATGCCAGAATACGAGACGGAGAAGGGATGGGGCTGGCCACACCACCTGGCCAGGCCTGGCCCACGCCAGGGGGTGGTCTGGCTGACCCTAGCACCCCCTCAGCCTCTCCTTCTACCTATATATTGCCCTCGGGACCAAAACCCTAAGTACCCGATCAAAAATCCACGAAAGAGTCTATAGCCGCCGTCGTCTCTGTCCCTAGATCGGGAGGGATCTGAAGCTCTTCTCGGCACCCTGCCGGAGAGGGGAATTCACCCTGGAGGCCTTCTTCATCATCATGCAAGCCTTCGGTGTGATGCGTGAGTAGTTCATTTCTGGACTACGGGTCCATGTAGTAGCTAGATGGCTGGTTCTCCTCCTTTGTGCTTTCATGTCTAGATCTTGTGAGCTTCGTTCATGATCAAGATCATCTATTTGTAATTCTGCATGTTGTGTTTGCGGGGATCCGATGGATATTGAGATGCTATTTCAGATTGATTATTGATTCTATCATGTCTTTGTTATTTGTGATCTTGCATACTTTCCGTTGTTAGTAGCTATCTTGGCCAAGTAGATGCTAGCAACTCTAAGAGTTAGTATTTATGCTCGATAGTGGGTTCATACCTCTGGTAATCTGGGGAAGTGACAGAAATCTCTAAGGTACTAGATGTGTTGTTGCTACTAGGGAGAAAACAATAATCCTTTGTTCATAGAACAATCGTACTGTTTACATTACACGCAATTCATAAAGCAATAATCTGTTGCTTGCAACTTAATACTGGAGGGGGGTTCGGATGATAACCTGAAGGTGGATTATTAGTCATAGATGCAGTTGGATGGCGGTCTATGTATAATGTTGTAATGCCCAATCAAGTTCCAAAGGAGTCAAGATGATTAGTATATGCATGTATTGCTTTCTCGATGTTTGTCAATTGCCCCACTGTAATTTGTTCACCCAGCATGTTATCTATCTTAAGGAGAGCCACCTCTAGTGAACTATGGACCCCGGTCCTTTCTTTTACATACAATCTACAAACTGTTTACTACTTTGTGTTTACTTTCTGCAAACTATTACTTCCTTCCATTCGATACGTTTAATCCTTTGTTTTCAGCAAAACCTGTGAGATTGACAAGCTCATCGCAAGTTGGGGGCAAAGCTCTGTGGTTGTGTTGTGTAGGTCTCCACGTTGTTGCTGGCACCGGTAGTGCGCCCTGCCAATGTTCAGCTAGCTACACCTTTCGGGTGTTTCCTTGCTCCTACAGATTGATAACCTTGGTTTCTTACTGAGGGAAAACTTGCTGCTGTGCTCATCATACCTTCCTCTTGGGTTCCCCAACGAGTTCGATATATTTGGGCCATCAAGTATCATTCACTATGTCCTCATTTCTTATCTTACACCAATCCATGATTCTTCCATGGACTTAGTTATTACTACTACCTTTGTTCCTTAGTAGTCTCTCCTTCTTCAAGTAGAACTAGATTCATCATTTCATGTTGCTCCATACCTTTTCTGCACAAATCTTCCTTCTTATTTTCGTCTAGTAATGATTTGGGATTGATCCATCCTCCGAAATAGTGCTGAAACTCCTTAAATGTGGCTTCACTCTTCACACAATCTTCATCTACGCACTTATAACTCATCACTCCCTTACACGAATTCCCTTATCTATCTAAGTCTATAACATCACACCAAGTGAAACTTCATGTACAGATCTAGCCAATCAAGAAGATCTAAGAAAACCAAGAATTTCAAATAGCAATCAAACATATACCATGTATTATACATAGGTTTCATATATGTTTAAAGAAAACCAAGATCCCAACTATGGCTTCTCTCTCACCTATTACAATACTATCACATTACAAGAACTTTCTTGTCTCAAACACTACAATACACATTACCCAAAAAATACATTATTCAAGCACTCTACCTTACATATCATTTCTCCTTACTTTTATCCCTCTTCTTAGTGCTTCTTGGACTTCCATCCATGATGACGTGAAGTCCGACGACTGCCTTCGGGGGCGTAAGAACATCCAGGAGGTGCGTACTCTTGATTATAAGTACCTAGATTGAGGTAGTGCGTCCTGCCAACGTTCAGCTAGCTACACCTTTGGGGTGTTTCCGTGCTCCTACTGGATTGATAACCTTGGTTTCTTACTGAGGGAAAACTTGCTAATGTGCTCATCATACCTTCCTCTTGGGGTTCCCCAACGAGCTCGATATATTTGGGCCATCAACAACTTTTTCTGGCGCCATTGCCGGGGAGTCAAGGACATCTTCACAAGGGGAGTCCCTCATAACCAATCTCTTTACTTTGTTATTTTACTTTTTCTTAGTTTACTTTTGCTTTGTTTGCTTGTTTCTTTATCAAAAACACACAAAAAATAGTTTTACAAGTTTGCTTTCTTTATTGAAAATAAAAAAAATGACTACTCTTGAAAATACTAAGTTGTGTGACTTCACTAGCACCAACAACAATGATTTTATGAGCACACCTATTGCTCCACCTGTGCCTGAAGCTACTTTCTTTGAGATAAAACCTGGTTTACTCAATCTTGTTATGAGAGAACAATTTTCTGGTATTGGTAATAAAGATGCTGCTGTCCATCTAAATAACTTTGTTGAACTTTGTGAGATGCAGAAGCATAGGGATATAGATGGTGATATTATTAAGCTAAAATTGTTTCCTTTCTCCTTGAGAGGAAAAGCTAAAGAATGGTTGAATTCCTTAACTAGGAATAGTATTGATTCTTGGACTAAATGCAAATATGCTTTCATTGGAAAATATTATCCTCCTGCTAAGATTATATCTATGAGAAGTGAAATAATGAAGTTTAAACAATCTGATATTGAACATGTTGCTCAAGCTTGGGAAAGAATGAAATCTTTGGTAAAGAATTGTCCCACTCATGGACTGACTGCTTGGATGATCATCCAAACTTTTTATGCAGGATTGAACTATTCTTCAAGGAACCTATTGGATTCTGCTGCTGGAGGTACCTTTATGACCATTATTTTGGGTGCTGCAACAAAGCTTCTTGATAATATGATGGTTAATTACTATAAATGGCATACTGAAAGAGCTCCACAAGGTAAGAAGGTAAATTCTATTGAAGAAACCTCCTCCTTGAGTGATAAGATTGATGTTATTATGTCTATGCTTGTTAATGGGAAAGCCCATATTGATCCAAATAATGTTCCTTTAGCCTCTTTGGTTGCTCAAGAAGAGCAAGTTGATGTGAACTTCATAAGAAATAAGAATTTTAGCAATAATGCTTATAGGAATAATTTTGGTAACAACAATTATAAGCCATATCCTCCCAACAATGGTAAGCTTATGGAAGTTCCTACAACAATAATAGGAGTGCTCCCTCTGAACTTGAAGTTATGCTTAAAGACTTTATTAGTAAGCAAACTGCTTTCAATAAAACTATTCAGGAAAAAATCTCTAATGCTGAAAGAAATATAGCATCTTTGGCTGAAGCTCAATCTTCTTTGAATAAAATAGCTGCTAAACCTGAAACTAATGATAATCCCTTTGCGGCTACTAATGCCATACAAGTAAGAATTGATGAAAATGTTAGAATATTAGCTAAATTACATGCTAAGTGGGAAAGAGAAGATGAAATTGCTAGAAACATTAGTGTTTCTACTATCACCACCACTAATGTTGAGGCTACTAATAGTTCTACTACCTTAGATGATAAATTCGATTTTGATCTTGATGGTTGCAACATCTCTTAAGTTATTAAGTTCCTACAAAAGCTTGCTAAAAGTCCTAATGCTAGTGCTATGAACATGGCCTTTACAAAACACATTACTGATGCTCTCATAAAGATTAAAAAAGAAAAGATGGAACATAAAGCTTATATTCCTATAAAACAAGAAGATGGTTGGGAAACCATCATTAATATGAAAGTGAATGATTTTGATTTCAAAGCCTTATGTGATCTTGATAGTAGTGTTTCTATTATGCCTAGAAGGATTTATGATATTCTTGATTTGCCTCCACTTGAAGATTGTTATTTGAATGTCCCACTTGATGATAATGCTAAAAAGAAACTCATGGGGAGTATTAATGATGTTCTTATTATGGTTAACAATGCCTATGTCCCCGTTGATTTCTATGTTTTGGATGTTGAATGCAATGCTTCTTGTCCTATTACTTTGGGAAGACCTTTTCTTAGAACTGTTGGTGCCATTATTGATATGAAAGAAGGCACTATTAAATATCAACTCCCACTCAAGAAAGGTATAGAACACTTCCCTAATAAGAGAGAGAAGATTTCTTTTGCCTCTCCTATGAAAACAAAATTTGGTCTTAATGCTTCTTCATTTGAGAACACTTGATTCTTTTTCTTGCTTCTTATGCCTAACTTAAGGGCGTTAAAGAAAAGTACTTACTGGGAGATAACCCAAAAGTTTTAGATGAGTCTTGGAAGTTATTACCTCCGTAATAACCGCTCCTTATCCTTTTTATTTGCTTTTTGTGCCAAGAATAGCCTCTAATGAGAGAGAAGTAATGATTGGGAAAGTTGCTGTCCCGAAACAGATTTCTGTGTTTCACCGTAAAAAATCGTGTAAAATCTCTGTACATCCTTTTGAGGCGTGAATTTTTTTGCTTCTGCCCCAGGTTGTTATCTAACTTTCGTTAGTTCAACACTTTTTGATTTGAGCAACATAAGGTCTTCGAAAAAATTCGTCTTTACCTATTGGTCTGTTTTGCCAGATTTCTGCCATTTTCTGCATTTGCTTCTTGTTGGTTCCTTTTTGAGTTATTTTGGGGAATTGAGATTTTTGAGGGAAGTGCTTCAGTAGCTCATGTTTTAATGGAAGTTTATTGGTGGTAGAACTGAACCTTAAGACCTATTATCTTGAGTGCACTAATGTTGCTAATAATGATTGTGTGAAGTTTTGTGTGAAGGAAAAATTTCAGGTGTATGGAAGGAATGAGTAATGAGATGAAGGATGGACTAAAGCTCAAGCTTGGGGATGCCACGCGTGTCTCTCCAAGAAATATCCAAGAAGTACAAGCGTCAAAACTTGGGGATGCCCAAGGCATCCCCTTCTTCATCAATAAAAATTCCAGGTTTCTTCCAAACGGTTCATTTTTATTGTTTCATGCACAATTGTGTTGTTCTTGGAGCGTCTTCTTTTTCGTTTTTGTTTTGTTTTTTCGTTTGCTTTGTTTGCTTAGTTTTCTGAATAAATTGGTTGGACCCCCTCTTTCATACATTGGTTTTCAAATAGTTTGGTTTGGTTTGGTTTGGAAAAGAGTAGGAAAGTTCATGCTTAAGTGGTAAAAAGAGCTTGTTTTTGATGTGGCCTATGCTTTGTCATGCCAGGCTTGATATTGTTTTGTCTTTATGCTTAGTATTCTTTGCTGTAGCATGACTTGTTATAAACAATTGAAATTTCTTAATGTGCCTTGGATGAATCATGCGTTGTTTTAGCATATTAAAGCATACTATAGTGGTATTCTCCTTTGATGCTTTATTTGGGTTGACTTGGAGCATGCTCACACCATGTTATGACTATCTCAAGTCACCATAAGCCTTTATGATCCTTTAGTTTTCAACTTGTAGTATCACTTTATGCTTTTATCAATGATGTTTTGTCGCTCTGCATGATTATGGCCATTATTGCTCTCTTAGTTTGTCGCTCCCAGTCTTTTGCCAGCCTCCACAACCAAGTATGCGTTCCACTCATGCATCCAACTCCCTAAACCAAGTTATTCCAAAGATTCCACCATACCTACTTACTAGCTTACGCTATTCCAAGTATATTCATGTTTTTGTTTACTTTTCGAATTAAACTTGTTATGAGAAAACTAGTGATTAAAGATCTCACGAACTTGATGGCACACTTTACTTTTCTTGCCCTTAATAAACTTGAACCATTGTGTCGTCTATGTTGTATATGCTTGCACTTATTTGTTGGGAATTAGCAGAACCATGATGTCATGGGGAACACTTTCAACATTGCACTTGGTACTTTGCACCTAGTTGATATCATGCTCTTTTGTCTATGGATGTCATCGGTGTGAAATCAAAGGGGAGCTTGTAAGTCCATGGAGTTATGTATATGTGTTAGAGAAACACTTGGGCCACTGGTCTAATCCATGCTGACATGGTGGAAACCTGCAGCGTAACCATAATTAGCTGTCTATGAAGCATTCTTCTTATAAAAAAGAGTCCTATATTGAGAAAAAGAGAAAAAAATGAGATTATGAAAAAAGGAAAGAGAGAAAAAAGCACCATATTCCCATGGTAAATAAGAAGATTGCTGAGATGCTCGTTGTCTGCTTGCCTTGTCATTTTGATATGGGGATTCTTCTGTATCATCGAGCAAGCGGTACCCCGTTGGCGGTTCTCTATGATACACATGTACTTACGATGACAAGAACTTACCGGTGACTAAACTTGAGTAGCATGAGGAGCGACCCTCGTATTCAAGGGACATGATATTTCTAACTTATACTTCGTCAAGCATGTACACCATAGTTTGTTCACTTTAACCTTAATCACTTCAAGATGCTTATGATAGGGGTAATGAGAGCTGAAAGCTATAAGTACCATAATTTTTGGAAGCTCTTTATGAAACTTGAATCTCTGCTTCCTTCTATGAAGGCCTTTCTTCCACCATTGTATTGAGTCTCCACCTTCTACCTTTATGCACTTACTTTGAGAGCATAGTGGCCATTCTTAGTTCTATGTGCATTGTCCCAAGACTATTTGATTGATGAATAACTTGATATTGCTTGTTCTAAACTATTTGTATCTAGTCACTCTTATGAACTTTGAAGGTGTCCTATGCATTTATATTTGCCACTCTATGAGGGACAAGCTGAATACTATTATGCTATATTTTCTTTATGCGAAACAAACAAACGTCTTGCAAAGCATTGTTATTCATGAATCTTTTGTTTGTGCCTTTTCATGTTGTATCATAGTTTCTTTGTCTTATTGCTAGAACTTTGTCTTTCATGTTATGATTGAAGTATTATGATCCCAGCCTTAAATGTTTTACAAATACTTTGATCAAGTCTTTGATGGTGCATGTCACCTCAAAAACTATTCTTTCTTTTTATCACTCACCTACTCGAGGACGAGTAGGAGTTAAGCTTGGGGATGTTGATACATTGCAAATGTATCTATAATTTTTGATGTTCCATGCTTGGTTTTATCTACTTTCTTGTGTTTTGTTCACACTTTGGAGTACTTTTCATATGATTTCTTGGACTAACCTATTAACAAGAGCCACAGTGCCAGCTGCCTGTTTACTGCTGTTTTTGGTTCCAGGAAAGTCAGAAAATGAATATTCTCAGAATTGAACGGGACAAAAGCCAAAGTGCCTATTTTTCTGGAAGACATCTGATGCCAGAATACGATACGGAGAAGGGCTGGGGGACGGCCACACCACCTAGCCGCGCGGCTAGGCCTGGCCTGCGCCAGGGGGTGGTCTGGCCGACCCCAGCACCCCCTCGGCCTCTCCTTCCGCCTATATATTTCCCTCGGGACCAAAACCCTAAGTACCCGATCAAAAATCCACGAAAGAGTCTATAGCCGCTGTCATCTCTGTCCCTAGATCGGGAGGAATCTAAAGCTCTTCCCGGCACCCTGCCGGAGAGGGGAATTCACCCTGGAGGCCTTCTTCATCATCATGCAAGCCTCCAGTGTGATGCGTGAGTAGTTCATCTCTGGACTACGGGTCCATGTAGTAGCTATATGGCTGGTTCTCCTCCTTTATGCTTTCATGTCTAGATCTTGTGAGATCTGTTCATGATCAAGATCATCTATTTGTAATTCTGCATGTTGTGTTTGTAGGGATCCGATGGATATTGAGATGCTATTTCAGATTGATTATTGATTCTATCATGTCTTTGTTATTCGTGATCTTGCATGCTTTCCGTTGTTAGTAGCTATCTTGGCCAAGTAGATGCTAGCAACTCCAAGAGTTAGTATTTATGCTCGATAGTGTGTTCATGCCTCTGGTAATCTGGGGAAGTGACAGAAATCTCTAAGGTACTAATGTGCTGTTGCTACTAGGGAGAAAACAATAATCCTTTGTTTATAGAACAATCGTATTGTTTACATTACACGCAATTTGTAAAGCAATAATCTGTTGTTTGCAACTTAATACTGGAGGGGGTTCGGATGATAACCTGAAGGTGGAATATTAGTCATAAATGCAGTTGGATGGCAGTCTATGTATAATGTTGTAATGCCCAATCAAGTTCCAAAGGAGTCAAGACGATTAGTATATGCATGTATTGCTTTCTCGATGTTTGTCAATTGCCCCGCTGTAATTTGTTCACCCAACATGTTATCTATCTTAAGGAGAGCCACCTCTAGTGAACTATGGACCCTGATCCTTTCTTTTACATACAATCTACAAACTGTTTACTGCTTTGTGTTTACTTTCTGCAAACTATTACTTCCTTCCATTCGATACGTTTAATCCTTTGTTTTCAGCAAAACCGGTGAGATTGAAAAGCTCATTGCAAGTTGGGGGCAAAGTTCTGTGGTTGTGTTGTGTAGGTCTCCACGTTGCTACTGGCACCGGTAATGCGCCCTGCCAACGTTCAGCTAGCTACACCTTTCGGGTGTTTCCTTGCTCCTACTAGATTGATAACCTTGGTTTCTTACTGAGGCAAAACTTGCTGCTATGCTCATCATACCTTCCTCTTGGGGTTCCCCAACGAGCTCAATATATTTGGGCCATCAAGTACCATTCACTATGTCCTCATTTCTTATCTTACACCAATCCATGATTCTTCCATGGACTTAGTTATGACTACTACCTTTGTTCCTTAGTAGTATATCCTGCTTCAAGTAGAACTAGATTCATCATTTCATGTTGCTCCATACCTTTTCTACACAAATCTTCCTTCTTATTTTTGTCTAGTAATGATTTCGGATTGATCCATCCTCCGAAATAGTGCTGAAACTCCTTAAATGTGGCTTCACTCTTCACACAATCTTCATCTACGCACTTATAACTCATCACTCCCTTACACGAGTTTCCTTATCTATCTAAGTCTATAACATCACACCAAGTGAAACTTCATGTACAAATCTAGCCAATCAAGAAGATCTAAGAAAACTAAGAAATTCAAATAGCAATCAAACATATACCATGTATTATACATAGGTTTCATATATGTTTAAAGAAAACCAAGATCCCAACTATGGCTTCTCTCTCACCTATTACAATACTATCTACATTACAAGAACTTTCTTGTCTCAAACACTACAATACACATTACCCAAAATATACATTATTCAAGCACTCTACCTTACGGATCATTTCTCCTTCTTACTTTTATCCCTCTTCTTAGTCCTTCTTGGAGTTCCATCCATGATGACGTGAAGTCCGACGACTGCCTTCGGGGGCATAAGAACATCCGGGAGGTGCGTATTCTTGATTATAAGTACCTAGATTGAGGTTAGCCATTAAAAATGACTAACATTTGCGCGATCTCCTTCAGGATTCTCCTATCCAGCTTCAAACGCATCTTCAAAGTAAGAGGTATTCTTCACCTTTTCTTTGATCCATTCATACATATTGGTTTAGTAACTACCAAGACATTCTTCCAGATCAATAGGATTGTTACTACCCTCATATGGACCATACAGTTCCATAATATTGTAACTGGTCTGTACTCCTTTACTAGAATCACATGGAATAATATTCCCTAAGGTTGCAGCATAAGGATTTATTTCCCCTCCATTATAGTCCTTTATTGGAATATTTGGGTTGGTTGCTTGCCAAACCTTCTGTTCAGTCTCATATTTGGTGCATGGATCTTCCGGTTTCTAAGGTTCAATCTGGTAATATGCATAGGTTTCATATTGTGGATCATCAAACTCCATTTCTTCAAACACATTCTTGAAAAATACTGTCTTATGGAACCTAGCTTCTTTATCTCTCTTCTTTCTATGTGCCTTTGTCTTAACAGGATCCGTGAAATCCTCTATGATAGTGTCCAAATCTTGGAATAGCACCTGGTGAGAGTTATTGAAGGTATTCATTAAATACCTATAACAATCCATATACTCTACTTCCAGAGTAAGTTTAGTTCGCACTAGAGCAGAATGATCTAACTCAGGCTCCGAACTTGAGGTTTCATGAGGTACAATAGTGTGGGTACTGAAGGAGTTATGCCCTAGAGGCAAATAATAAAGTGTATTATTTGATGTACCTCCTGTATGTTCATAATATGTCTCATACTATGCTATAACTGTGTTAATACGAAACGTTAATACACGTGTGGTATGTAAACAAACCGTGTCTCTAGTTACCTCTAGTGAACTAGTTCATTGGTCATGAGGATGGTCTATGTTTCAAGATCATGGGCATTTATGCCAACTGACAATGAGGTCATGTTATTAGTTGAATGACATGATAGACAAACATCCGACCGTTATATCATAATGAGATCTAGTTACGAAGTTCACCATTGATGATAAAACACAAAGAACCTCGCAACCTGATCCTTTGACTATGAGGTAATGCAAATCACCATTCTGGAAGAAGCTTAGATGGTTATCAAGAATCATCTCGTAACAGGGTGATCAAAAAGGTGCCACTCAGGTTTTCCGAAGGAATGCGTAGAGGAGTACATATCAAGACCAGGATTTTTCTAGTCCATGTAACGGACAGATACATGTGGCCATCTCGGTGACGTTGCATTAATGAAGCTTGCAAGCATGTGACTAGGTCACAGAATGCAACAGCATGAGAACGATAAAACAAGTTCATCGGTAACGAGATCAAACTAAGGTATAGGGATACCGAAGATCAAGTCTCGGATGAATTAGGTATCGTATGACAAAGGGAATGGGGAACGACTATCTCACGGTTCGAGCGATTGTATTCGTGAAACGCACGGGGGTCACATGGCCATCCAGGTCCCCCTGTTGATCATTGATATGAGAGTGATCTCTATCATGTCTGGAGTGTTTCCGAACCGAAGGATGTCACGCTTAAGGGTGGGGATGCTTAGGGTAGATGAGGTATCGTATGAGAAATAGAGAGAGAGACCGGAATAGTTTCGGCAACATCCGATGGAGATCGGAAAGGGGTCCGGAAGATGTTCCGGAGTGAAGAAGTAATATAATATGTGTATTTGAATGTTAATTGGAGAATTAATATTAAATATATATTTTATTTTATTTTAAAAGGCACCATATTGCTAATGGGCCTCACCAGAGGGGAGGCCCAAGTGGGCAAGGCGCCAAGGGAGAGGGGGCCAGTCGGCCTAGGGCTAATGGGCCACCTGAGTGGGGCCCACCTAGGGCCGGCGGCTACCCCAAGGTGGCCGGCGGGTGTGGGAATAGTCCCACACCTCCTAGCCCCTGGGTGGTGCGCCCCCCTCCTACTATATATAGGGATCCCCCCTTCCCCTTAGACTACACCCATTCCTCTCATTCTCTCTCTCTCTTCTACTGAGGACTTCCCCGTAATATTGGGGAGGACCTCGTGGTTGATTTCTCCACCTTCACACTACCGTCGTGTGATCGACGCTCTGGCATCTACTTCTTCCGCTGCTCGGCTGGATCAGAGCCCGGTTGACGTCCACTACACCCGACGTGTGACGAACTTCGGAGGCACCACACTTGGGGTGCTGCTCGTCTTCATCAATATACGCCTTCCTGCGTAAGGCATGCCTCTCTCTGCAAAGGTATGAATACTGTATTCCTTCTCCCTTACTTATGTCTACATAGTATAGATCATGGTATTAGTGTTCGAGTAGATAGAAATTTTTTGTTTTCTGCTACGGAACCCTTCAGTGGTATCAGAGCGGGTCTATGGGTAGACATGTCGTACAGATAGAACACATAGCAATATGTGGGCATTGATTCTCTAGTTGCTACCCTCTTTAGTATTATTGTTCATATCGCGGCACTGCTTGATGAAGCGGCCCCCAACCAACCTCACGTGGTGATTCACGAGACTGGTCCATGAATCAAAGTGGCTTAGGGGGTGTCTGTCTCTCTACAGTAGTTGATATGGCATTGACACTGGAGGGCCCTGAAAAGGGAAGAAGAACGGCAATCATTGAATCCATGTTGTGGCTCGACGTTCGTAGGTGGGAAGGGGTTCTACTACGAAAGCCCTAAAGCCGCGTAAAACATGCAATAGTCTATATAGAAGCGTCTATCTTCGTTATTGCATAGGGGCAAGTGTTATAACATGGCAATGACGAGTTTGTGAAACTCTCGTTGAAGCTATTGATGGTGATCATAAAGCTATAACCATGTCATAACACTTTGCTTTAGAAGTGTTACTTATTGTGCTAGTATACTTACTCAAATACCTAACGAAAAATTACGATTTTCTTTTCATTAAGGTACGAGGGCTCCGGCCTTCTGCCTGGATCCAAGGATGACAGAACCTGGGGCGGGTTCAAAATGGCAGGGACTTCAACTGGTGGAGCAGGCAGAGCGGGGGGCGCGTCCGCGGGTTGAGCCTGATCCCCTGCTGGATCTCTTAAACTGGCGGGAAATTAGAATGAATCATTGAGTGAAAAAGGAGCAAAGAATGACAAAAGACGAGACTCTACTAGTCTTCACTCTTGTGGTTTCCTCGGTTTCTGTTTTCTTATTCGGGATCTTGCTTTTCATGGTTCTCATCTCTGCAACTCGCGATTTTCGCGAGAGAACCAAATCCAAGTTGGTGAAGATCGTGATTTGAGCTGGCATAGTAGTTATTACCTTTGCAATTGCGGTTCGAATCTATCCGATCTTTATCTTTTTGCTCAAAGAACGAATAAAACCCCTTGTCGAAGCCCTTTATTATAAGCTTCCCTGGATCTGGGAAGTTTCTCTTTCACGGTATTGAGATCGTTTGATCGATTTCCTTGATTTGATCGCTACTTATGGGCGTGCGCTCAAAGGATACAAACAGGGATTCGCAAACAAAAAAAGGAATTCGTAGTCACTTTTTCCTGTCGCGTAAAAAAAAGTCTTTACGCGAGAGCAATAGCGGTTGGGATACATCTATCTCTTCTGAGCAACCTCTTTTGGATTCTTAAGACCACCCTTGCAGTAGGATACCATCTGCTTTGGGTTCTTTATTATCTCCTTCGAGGGATTTTTAGGATCGTTCAGGCTATATTTAGTCTATTTTGGCTTTTACTGTCTACTTTTCTCAGGGAGATGGTTAAGGACCTCAGAAGATAGAGGAGAGCGCCAGGCGCAGATTTTCGGAATACTTCTACAGGGAATGCTGATTGAATGAGCATTCTCCATATTATGCCTTGAAGAGGACTCGAACCTCCACGCTCTTCAGCACGAGATTTTGAGTCTCGCGTGTCTACCATTTCACCATCAAGGCATCTTGAAAGTGAATCGTATTCCATGAATATGATATCTATCTAATGTGATATATGGAATATATGACAAAGGTGGAGTCTTGGAGTATTTCGATCGATCGGTCATATAGGCCTGAGTCAGACATCAAATAGCTTCGATTTGCATTATCCGTAGGACACCTTATATGTATCAAAATCGATATCAAAATCAAAAAGATGAAAGATGTACAATCAAATTTCTCGATTCAATAGAAGCCCAAAGAGGTGCATATGGTACCCAATTAAGAATAGGATAGAATAGATATGTCAAAAGCAGGTCTGATTACACCTCCTGGCCCAACCCTAGACACTCTAAGATCCTTTTTCAAACCTGCTCTGCTCCCATTTAAGGAAAAAGAATTTCACATTCTTCCTGAAAGGAAGGGAGGATTAGGAAAGTCCTATTGATTGCTGCTTTCTCCAGACCGACGGGAAAAGCATGAAAAAAAGGCTCGAATGGCTCGAACCATAATAGACTAGTATTATTATTTGATCATTGAATCGTTTATTTCTCTTGAAAACGGATTAATTCTTTTACAGACGTCTTTTTTCGTTTTTTTGACAGCCCCTCCTTTTGTCTCAGTAGAGAGTCTTTCAGTGGCATTCACTTCACCAAGGGCATGAGTGGAAGCTGGTTATGGAGCAGCCGGTGAAAGAACAGGTTGAGAGTGAAGTTTCTCCGTTTATATAGAATTGTGAGATCATGAAATTCCTTTCTGAGTCAGGCGAGGTGGTAAAGCAAACCAGCACTAGAGCAGGGCTATGGCAAGAATTCCTTTTACGAGAGCAAGATGGATGGAATAAGTCGCCTGAAGGGCTCCATCCCAAGTCAGATGACTGTAAAGTGTCTCCCTTAATAGCTTATAAAAGCTTAGCTTTCGGTCTCTGCACATCCCAGCAGAATACAACAATACAGCAGCTCCAGCAGCAGTAGACGGTAGCATAATAAGATAATCCCTCATAGTATTCCAGTTATCGTATTCCCCTTGGGTGTGCACCACCAAGAAAGTTCTTCGGTATGAGGCCGGCCGTGATGATCGGGGGTCAGACATATCTACGTTCGCATACAGTGGGTGCAAGCCATGTTGCACTGTGAATACACACGAGTTAGGACTGGCGAGCCTAGCACGCTAGAGAAGCGTGGCCTCGGAATACAAGAGACCGAAAGGTCGAGCATGAATCACATGGTTGATGTGATCGACATTATAGAATGTCCACCTTTGATACTGCACTGATGGCCATGATGATCGGGGGAGGTGCAAGGGATAGGGATCATGTGATCACTAAACAAGTAGAGGGATGTTCGTTTAAGTGGGAGTTCTTTTAGTTATACTCGAACTCATTATTATGAACATAGTCTAAATACTTTGCAAATTCCTTTGTAGATGTCTCGCCCACCCACCTTCAACCTTAGCACTTTCCTCGAGAAGGACAAGCTGAAAACTAATGGAACCAACTTCACCGCATGGTTCCGCAATCTTAGGATCCTCCTAGTCCCCTACAAGTTGACTTATGTCATCGAGGCTGAGCTTCCGGCTAAGCCTGCAGATTCCGCCTCTCAGGACGAAAAGAATGTCTGGCAGTCCAAGGCGGACGATTTCTCCCTCATCCAGAGTGGAATGCTCTATGCCATGGAGCCGGAGCTTCAAAAATGTTTTGAGAAGATGAATGCTTTTGATATCATTGAAGATCTCAAAGCCGTCTTTGCTCCACAGGCTCGTGCAGAGAGGTATGATGCTTCCGAGCTCTTCTTCTCTGCTAAAATGGAAGAGCACGGTAGTATTAGTGAGCACGTGGTCAAAATGTCTGGCTACGTTAAGCGTCTAAACGCCCTGGATTGCAAAATCCCGGAGGAGCTCGCCATAGATAGGGTGCTGCACTCGCTGCCCCCTAGCTATAAGAGTTTTGTGATGAACTACAACATGCAAGGGATGACCAAGACCCTTGCTGAGGTGTTCGCCATGCTCAAAACTGCTGAGGTTGAAATCAAGAAGGAGCACACGGTGTTGATGGTCAACAAGACTGCCAACTTTAAGAAACCGGGGCAAAAGGGAAAAGGCAAGGGTAAGAAGTCTAAGAGGGATGGAAGGTTTGTTCCTAGCACCCCAAAGACTGCAAAGCCTGGCCCTAAGCCTGGCACTTCGTGCTACTACTACAAAGGGGATGGGCACTGGAAACGCAACTGCCCTAAGTACCTTGAAGACAAGCGAGCTGGCAAGATAGCCATCCCGGACAAAGGTATATACATGTTATTGATGTATTCCTTACAAGCGCCAGGAGTAACACCTGGGTATTTGATACCGGATTTGTTGCTCACATTTGTAACTCTCAGCAGGATCTGCAGAGTAGGAGGCGCCTGAGGAAGGACGAGGTGACGATGCGCGTCGGCAATGGTTCGAGAGTCGAAGTGATGGCCGTCGGCACCCTGCATCTCCGTCTACCGTCAGGATTATTGTTGGTTTTGAATAAATGCTATTATGACCCGCATTGAGTATGAATATTTTGAGTGGGTCTTGCTTGTTGCAAGACCATTATTTGTTTAAATCAGGAACAAATGGTTGTTCAATTTATATGAATGATATTTTCTATGTTCATGCTCCTGTATGTGATGGTTTATTCCTACTTGATCTTGATTGTAATACACACATCCACAGTGTTGATGCTAAACGTTGTAAGCACAGTGACAATAATTCCATGTACATATGGCATTGCCGTCTTGGTCATATTGGCATAAAGCGCATGAAGAAGCTTCATTCAGAAGGGCTTCTTGGATCATTGGATTTCGAATCCCTTGATACATGTGAGCCATGACTCATGGGCAAGATGACCAGGACACCATTCTTCGGCGTAGTGGAGAGAGCTTTAGACCTACTTGGGATCATACATACAGATGTATGTGGACTAATGAGTGTCTCAACATGCAATGGTTATCGTTACTTTGTTACCTTTACTGGCGACTTGAGCAGATATGGATATATCTACTTGATGAAGCACAAGTCTGAAACCTTTGAAAAGTTCAAGGAATTTCAGAAAGATGTAGAGAATCAACTTAACAAGAAAATCAAGCACCTTCGATCGGATAGGGGAGGCGGGTATTTGAGTTATGAGTTTAACATGCACTTGAAGGACTGTGGGATCATCCCACAGCTTACGCCAGCCGGAACAGCACAGCGTAATGGTCTGTCGGAACGTCGTAACCGAACCCTATTGGATAGCGTACGGTCCATGATGTCTTTAACTGATTTGTCTGTGTCTTTTTGGGGATACGCGTTAGAAATCGCCACTTTTATTTTAAACAGAGCACCATCCAAATCCGTGGAGACAACACCATATGAGATATGGTATGGGTAGAAGCCAAAGTTGTCTTTTCTGAAAATTTGTGGATGTGAGGCGTATGTTAAGAAACTGCAACCTGACAAACTCGAACCCAAATCGGAAAAATGTATCTTTGTAGGATATCTAAGGGAAACTGTTGGATATACCCTTCTACAATAAAGCCGAAGGCAAAACACTTGTCACAAAAACCGGCACCTTTCTCGAGAAAGAGTTTCTTGCAAAAGGGGTGAGTGGAAGGAAAATTGAGTTAGATGAAATTCTTGATCCTTCTCTCGGTATTCCGAGTAGCGCAACGGAAGATGTTCCGAAACCGCTCTCCAACATGGAGGAAGAGTCCATTGATGCTGATCAAAACAATGACGTCAAGACTCCTGAGGTTTGCAGGTCTACAAGGGTTCGTGCCACTCCATATTGGTACAATAGCCTTGTAATGTCTGTCATGTTAGATGATCAAGATGAACCTGCAAACTACAAAGAAGCTATGGGTAGTGCTGACTCCGAGAAATGGCTAGAAGCCATGAAATCTGAAATAGGATCCATGCATGAAAACCAAGTTTGGACCTTGGTGGATCTTCTAGAGGGTCGCAAGGCCGTGGAAAATAAATGGATTTTTAAGAAAAAGACAGATGCGAATGGTAATGTAACCATTCACAAAACTCGACTTGTCGCAAAGGGTTTTCGACAAATCCAAGGAGATGACTATGATGAGACTTACTCTCCCGTGGTGATGCTTAAGGCTGTCAAGATTTTAATAGCAATTGATGCATATTTCGACTATGAAATTTGGCAGATGGATGTCAAGACCGCATTCCTCAATGATCACATTGATGAAGAGTTGTATATGATGCAACCAGAAGGTTTTGTAGATTCTAAGGATGCTGGAAAGGTATGCAAGCTCCAACGGTCCATTTATGGGTTGAAGCAAGCATCTCGGAGCTAGAACCAACGTTTTGATCAAGTGATCAAGAGTTTTGGATTTATCCAGAACCAACAAGAGTTCTGTGTTTACAAGAAAGCGAGTGGGAGCTCGGTAGTTTTCTTAGTAGTATATGTGGATGACATATTACTCATGGGAAACGATGTGGATCTTATGAATAGCGTGAAAGCGTATTTGAGCAACCAATTTTCCATGAAGGATTTAGGTGAAGCTGCATACATATTAGGAATCAAGATCTATAAAGATAGATCAAGACACCTAATAGCATTGAGTCAGAGTACTTACATAGATAAGATTTTGAAGAGGTTCAAAATGGAAAACACCAAGAGGGGATTTACACCTATGATGAAGAATTGCAACTTGAGTGTGACTGAATGTCCTGCAATGGACAATGATAGAGAAAAGATGTCTGACGTCTCCTATGCTTCTTCAATAGGATCTATCATGTATGCAATGCTTAGTATCCGACCTGATGTAGCATTGGATCTTAGTTTGGCGAGACGATATCAGAGTAATCCAGGACCGGATCACTGGACAGCTGTGAAAAATATCCTAAAGTATCTAGGAAGAACAAGGGATATGTTCCTAATCTATGGAGGAAATGATGAAGCTCTAAACGTAACAGGTTATGTGGATGGGAGCTGGAATTCAGATCATGATGACTCGAAGTCTCAGACAGGATTTGTTTTCTTGGTGAATGGTGGGGCGGTAAGCTGGAAGAGCAAGAAGCAGCAGGTGGTGGCACAATCTTCAATGGAGTCTGAATACATTGTTGCAGCTGATGAAGCAAATGGAGCTGTTTGGGTAAGGAATTTCGTCATCGAACTAGGAGTTTTTCCCAATGCACAAGACCCCGTGACAATCTATTGTGATAACACGGGAGCTATTGCAAATGCAAGGGAACCAAGAACTCATTCCACAGCCAAACACATCAAACTTAGATTTCACGTCATCCGGCAGATTGTTGACGAAGGTGAAGTCAAGATTTGCAAAGTAGATACGGAACTGAATGTCGCAGATCTTTTGACTAAAGCTCTCCAACATGACAAGCACGAACAACACCGAGATTCGATTGGTGTTAGGTTCCTGCCTATTGTAAACTAGTTTTGTATACTCTAGTGCAAGTGCGAGACTGAAGGAGTTATGTCCTAGAGGCAAATAATAAAGTGTATTATTTGATGTACCTCCTGTATGTTCATAATACGTTTCATACTGTGCTATAACTGTGTTAATACGAAATGTTAATACACGTGTGGTATGTAAACAAACCGTGTCTCTAGTTACCACTAGTGAACTAGTTCATTGGTCATGAGGGTGGTCTATGTTTCAAGATCATGGGCATTTATGCCAACTGACAATGAGGTCATGTTATTAGTTGAATGACGTGATAGACAAACATCTGACCATTATATCGTAATGAGATCTAGTTACAAAGTTCACCATTGATGATAAAACACAGAGAACCTCGCAACCTGATCCTTTGACTGTGAGGTAATGCAAATCACCATTCTGGAAGAAGCTTAGATGCTTATCAAGAATCATCTCGTAACAGGGTGATCAAAAAGGTGCCACTCAGGTTTTCCGAAGGAATGCATAGAGGAGTACATATCAAGACCAGGATTTGTCTAGTCCATGTAACGGACAGATACATGTGGCCATCTCGGTGACGTTGCATTAATGAAGCTTGCAAGCATGTGACTAGGTCACGGAATGCAACAGCATGAGAACGAGAAAACGAGTTCATCAGTAACGAGATCTAACTAAGGTATAGGGATACCGAAGATCAAGTCTCGGATGAATTAGGTATCGTATGACAAAGGGAATGGGGAACGACTATCTCACGGTTCGAGCGATTGTATTCGTGAAACGCACGGGGTTCACATAGCCATCCATGTCCCTCTATTGATCATTGATATGAGAGTGATCTATATCATGTCCGGAGTGTTTCCGAACCGAAGGACGTCACGCTTAAGGGTGGGGACGCTTAGGGTAGATGAGGTATCGTATGAGAAATAGAGAGAGAGAGAGAGACCGGAATAGTTTCAGCAACATCCGGTGGAGATCGGAAAGGGGTCCGGAAGATGTTCCGGAGTGAAGAAGTAATATAATATGTGTATTTGAATGTTAATTGGAGAATTAATATTAAATATATATTTTATTTTATTTTAAAAGGCACCATATTGCTAATGGGCCTCACCTGAGGGGAGGCCCAAGTGGGCAAGGCGCCAAGGGAGAGGGGGCCAGCCGGCCTAGGGCTAATGGGCCACCCTAGTGGGGCCCACCTAGGGCCGGCAGCTGCCCCATGGTGGCCGACGGGTGTGGGAATAGTCCCACACTACCTGGCCCCTGGGTGGTGCGCCCCCCTCCTACTATATATAGGGGTCCCCCTTCCCCTTGGACTACACCCATTCCTCTCATTCTCTCTCTCTTCTACTGAGGACTTCCCCGTAATATTGGGGAGGACCTCGTGGTTGAGTTCTCCACCTTCACACTACCGTCGTGTGATCGGCGATCCGGCATCTACTTCTTCCGCTGCTCGGCTGGATCGGAGCCCGGTTGACGTCCACTACACTGGACGTGTGACGAACTTCAGAGACACCACACTTGGGGTGCTGCTCGTCTTCATCAATATACGCCTTCCTACGTAAGGCGTGCCTCTCTTTGAAAAGGTATGAATATTGTATTCCTTCTCCGTTACTTATGTCTATATAATATAGATCCTGGTATTAGTGTTCGAGTAGATAGAATATTTTTGTTTTCTGCTACGGAACCCTTCAGGTACTACCTACCAGTGCCATGGATTTTTTATCCCAGATCATGGTTATGGCTACTACTACTGCAATCTGATACACCGCCGCCATACACCTCACCTCTCCTAATGGAATTTCCGCACTCATTCTGCTCATCATAGTAACATGATCATGACCATGAAATGGTGCTTGGCTAATACCTGCTCGTCATAGTAACTATAAATCTTGACGAGAAGTCGAGATTCGCAATCCAGACTCCATAGAAGTTGTCTGAGAATATTGGTCCAATCACCTTGATATTCATCTAAAGTCATGTTCAGCACTTGAACATTCCGGTGTGGATACCGAGGTGCCATTTTATACCATAGATAAGAAATTATCATTAGTCCTATTGAGTAAAAACTCATTGTTATTACTTAAAAATACATCATAATAAATAATTATCGCACTAGCAACATGACGAGACTATTCTCAACTGAATACTGATCATATCTCTAGAGAACTCTTTATAGTTGCTATATCCTTCCTACAGGTTCTACCCATTTACTATGTTTCCAACCTAAGGTCAAAGCATATCCTCTGATACCAGCTACGGTTACCCAGCATACCACTACATGATGTAGTACACTATAGTCATTGACATAACACCAATGAAACACTATTCCACCATTATTACATCCCTCAGAGTTGTACAATAGATACATAGTAGGTCCAGGACATGACTATATATTACAACTCGACTCTTTACAAAAGATCTAGAGAACACTCTAGGTTATAGAGAGAGAAAACAACTTATTATAAAGAAGAACCAGAAATAACAACTCATAAATATCAAACTAATATACTAGCATAAAAATTATCTGGCTTGCAAATGTTGCTATTGCATTGCTCTACATAAGTAGGTTCTATGGCTAGATATTATACTCATATCTAATTAGGAACTTATACTTCACTTCTGTTGATGTATATGTTGTCTTCATTGACTTTATTAAAGAGCTTGAGCTTTTGATGATGATTCCTTTAAGCATCGGTTGGAGTTGACGATGTCTTCATCGGCTTTAGAATCTAGTAAGGGTTAAGAAGGTACGGTTGAGTACGAGCATACTCAGCAAGTTCACTAAAAAGGAGTGGATGATGCACTACCTATAACCACATATCATAGGTAGTAGGATATGCAGGTTTCCATAAACATTTCTTCCAAGGTTGCATTTATTCTTAAAAGCTATGGCCGTCAGCCTTCACATGTTGATTAGAACTTCATGGAGTTCCTTTCCTGTAGCATTCACAGCTTCTTCTCGGAACACGAAGTAACATCTCACCACTTTTTTACACTTTGTAGAGGTGCGTTGCTTTACCCATAAGAAATCTTAGCTTTGTTGCACATCCAAGTTGCATTCTTGTCCACACTTCCTTGGTGTGGGGCCCAGTTTAAGATCCAAACTGATCACTACCCTTCTCCGCGACCACACATGCCAACACGACCCTTCAAGCTACCACATCTCTATTAATCCCTCTTTTGGGCAAGCTACAACTCTGATAGGCCCCTAAAGACTCTGTGAGTTGGTTGTGTCCCTGGCAGGTCCCATTTAAAAATGGCCAATCGTACCTCCGGTAGCCTCACACAGATAATCTAGACACCTAAACCGCAGGGCCTAACGGTGCCTACCCGTGTTGCTGGATCCACGCAAGGAATACCAGCGTCGCATAAAGGTCGTTCGCTAACATGCGAAAGGAAGAAGATCTAGCTGACTTCCCAGAGCCCATATAGATCTCATGGTTAACGCGTAATCTATAATGCAAAGATCACTCGCGATATTGGTTATTAAATACTATATGATACATTTCCGAGCAATGGTGGTTCCATTGTTGGTCATAATAGATTAGTTGATCACCCTGGATCAGTAACCAATAGTTCAATTTAATTATGAAAATAGTGTTTTCTGCTGTCCTTTTCGAAATGCAGGTGTTAATACTAACAATTTACAAATACATAATAGCAAATAACCAAAGGACATGAGCAAGTGTGAACTTTCCTTTTGTGATTGCAATATTATGCACTCATGGTCTTCAAGACAATAGAAGATCCAATATCTGAAAATGACATAATTGGTCCAGGAAGGTCAAATGTTTAATGAAGTAATATGTTATTATGCATAAGTAATGCTATGCACTTTATAAAACTCCCAAATTGCATCCCCGAGATTATAAGTGAATTGAACTTAGGTGATTTATTTAAGAGTTGGTTTATCTTCAATTTTACTTCGTAATAAAATATATTTATAAGGAACTTAAGTCTTAATAGACAAAATATAAATGTAAAGTATAAAGCAATCTAAGCTTGAGGTTAATTTCCAACTAGTGACTATGATAAAAGTCCATGTATTAGTTTGTTAAGAGTTGAAGGAAATTATTATATAGTTGTTGTTTGAAGTGGCAAAAGAATAACCTTCGAAGAAAAGGTTTCTTTGATAAGGTTTAAACAATCTTTATGATTAATAGAACATGATCGATGTCGTTTCTGTTTGCTCTCATAGCTTGGAGTTCAAATGTCTTGTGTCTTAATTGAAACAGACCATAGTTAACTATAAATACATAATAAATATTTTAAATGATGTTGATAAGCTTTTAGACTGAAGTAATAAACTTAAGATATAATGCTTATGATCTTTTTGACTAAAGTTAACTTTAAAAACATGAATAGTCTTAGAACATGATGTTTATGGTATTTTAGACCAAAATTAACTATAAAAACATAAATGAATTAATGTGTAATGGTCTAAATTATTACCAAGATTTAGGTCGTTGATAGAGTGTGACATCATTCACTTTCAATTTAAGTGAATGATGAGTTTATAATTTGATTTGCTATTATAAAGATAATATGGAACTTATTGATGGAAGTATAACTATATGATGTTATTAATTTGTTAGGGTTTAAAGTCATGTTAGGTATGATTAATAGATAAAAATTATTGACCCTTTAATATAAGTGAATGATGCATCAGGTTAGCTTAAAGGTTTTGGTCTAATTTGGATTTAACGTTCCAAAGGAGTATTTTAAGGTTAACACCTTCCACTTAAGGAATTATAGTTATGGTTTTGGAGTTAGTACTTAGACTTAAATGATTCTTTCTAAGATTATAACATTTTATAAAGAAATGTGTTTAATTCTTACTTAGGAAATAATTTTAAAGAATTAACGAAGAAGATATCTCCTTTTAATAAAATAGATTAATAAAGATTAATTACTTTGGAATCTTAAAATCTATTGGAATAATATACATGGTATTTTTCTAGTAAAATATACTTATTTAAGATCTTAAAAATGATTTTTATTTATTTTTAAGTATTATCTTTATTTCTATAAATTTCCCCAAAATATTAAATGTCCTTAAATATTTATTTCAGATTTTATTCATTAAAAAAAGATAAGTTAGTATTTTATAAAATAATAGATTTATTTATATATGAAAAATTGATTTTTATTTATTTTTAGGACTTATCCTTATCTTATGAAATTTCACTTAGGGTTTTAGTAGCTTTAATATTTAGTTTTATTTATCTCAAACAAGTGAATTTATATTTTTATTTGGGAGAGATTATTTTTGTGATCATTTTGATAGATCATATATATATTTAAGGATTTTTTCTATATTTTTCTAGAGCTAAATTAATCTTAGGGGTATTTTGGTAATTTTACCCTTTTCTTTCCTTTTTATTTTAGCAAGTGGGTCTAGTTTACAGGTCAGCCCAACTCGGCCCATTTGGCCCACCTGGCCCGATAGGGTTGGATCAACCCTAACCCTTAGGGTTAGGTCGGCCCATCCGGCCCCTTTCTCTCCTGAGCACATCTCCTCCATTGCACGCTTCCTCTCTAGAGACCTGGTGTTGCCACCGCAGTCACCGCCCGTTTCCGACCGGCCTCAGCCTCCTTGGCAGCCACCACGGTGTGAGACGACACAGTCGATGATGCCGCGTCGACTGGTCATAGTCGATTCGTGGTGTGCGCTTTGTCGTGCTCGCTCTACTACCTCCTTGAGGCTAGGGTTTTGTCCCCCTCGCCGTGGTGGTTAATCTGGCGACCCCGTGACACCGTGTTAGTGATTTGATGTCGTAGTGGTGCCCACCGCCATCACTCGCTAGTCGCCGAGGTTGTGGCGGGACGCGGGTTGCAGCGCCCCCAGGTGCTCCCTGTGCCGCCATGGTCATGCCACCGGCCAACCTCTGCATCTCCTTCTATAACTAAGCAAGGACTATGAGTAGGTTGTTCACTTCTCATTATGTATCTTTGCCTCTCTCTAGTTCCTCACTGTGCTGCTGTATGTAACCCTAATTAGGGTTTGTGCCATGTTTTAGGGTTCTACACTCTCTCCTGCTAATCTAGTAGCTATTGGCTAGTACATGATGCGTTTGTGATGTATTCTGTGGAACTTGGTTTTAGTTGTGATTAGATATGTAACTTTTGTATTGTGTTCATCTGCTACTTATGATGATACTTGGCCTTGTTTACTCAGTACTGTGGCTATGATGATCTTGTGGTTGTTGGTCTATTAGCTCTTAAACTATGGCTAGCCTATGATTACTGCTGAGCTAGAGTGAATTCCTTACAGGAATTAAGCTCTGAAATGCTCTGATAATTAGATATGGACTTTATCTTCTTGTGTCTATTCTAGCAGTGAAGAAATTTATGCGATTGATTGAAATATAACCTATGGATGATGCTTGGTATAAGTTGTAGCTTAATTGTTTAGTTCCTTATATACTGATGTATGTTATACACATGATTCCTAGCTTTTTGGTTAAGCAGATGATATTTGCTTATTGCTCTATGAACCAAAGTTTGAGATAATGATTACTTTCTTATGGTCAAATTACCTTAATGTAACTATGGAAGGATAGAGATGTCTCCTAGAGGGTGGTGAATAGGCAATTTCAAAACTATTACGGTTTTGGCTTGATAGAATACGGAATTAAACAAACATTTATTTTACGTGCACAAAACCTAGATACACTAGGCTCAAGTAAGTGCACCACAAACAAGTTAAGATAAGCAAGATGGCATAAGATAAATATACCACAAGTGATAGGAAAGCTATAAATACTTTAAGCTCGATGGCTATCACAAGTAAGGTAAGCTCGGGTATAGAGATAATTGAGGCACACGGAAACAAAGATGTATTCATGTGTTCCCTTGCAAGTAAGGTACATCGCGTTGGAGAGGTGTGGGATTCCACAAAGGATTTCCCAACTCCACGAAGGTCACCTTCTTCTCTGAGTCTATCTCACGAAGGAATAGGCCCTTTCCTTATAGTTAGCTTTTCCTCCACTCCGGAGAAGGCAATCTCCACAACCACTTCACAAGCTCCACGAAGGAGAAACCCGGGTCTTTTCAGAATCTTGCACGAAGAGGACACCGCGGTACCGACTACCAAGCCAACTACGAGTTCACCCTCCAAAAGTAACAAGCTCACGTTCTCTCACTCGAACAAATCGTAATGAAGAGCTGATAACCCACAAGTATAGGGGGTATATCACAGTATTTTCGAGGGAAGTGAAACCCAGTTTATTGATTCGACACGAGGGGAGCCAAAGAATATTTATAAGCCTTAACAACTGAGTTGTCAATTCAGCTGCACCTGGAAACAATCTTGCTCACAGCAGTTTATCAGTAGCAACAGTTTTCTAGTAGGAATAGCAAGGTAGCAGCAGCAGTAAAGTAAAGACAACAGTAACAATAGCAGTAAATAGTAGGATTCGAGTGCGGTAGGCATAGGGATGGATGGACGGGAGTTGCGTGGACAAGACAATTCACATAGCAATCAGAACATAGGGAAATTGCAGATAAATAAGATAAAGCATCCAAGTACTAGATAATCCTAGGCATGTGTTCCATATATAGTCATGCGTGCTCGCAATGAGAACTTGCACAACATCTTTTGTCCTGCCATTCCGTTTGCAGCGGGGCCTCAAGGGAACTACTGGAAATTAAGGTGCTCCTTTTAATAGAGCACCGGAGCAAAGCATTAACACTCCGTGAACACACGTGATCCTCACATCAAAGCCATTCCCGCCGGTTATCCCGATTTCTGTCACTTTGGGGCCATTGGTTCCGGACAACAACGTGTGTATACAACTTGCAGATAAGACCATAAACAATACTATCATAATGAATCAATAACATGTTCAGATCTGAAATCATGGCACTCAGTCCCTAGTGACAAGCATTAAGCATAACAAGTCGCAACAAAGTCATAAAGCACTAATAGAAGATACTAGGCACCATGCCCTAACAATCTGATGCCATTACATGAAAGATCTCATCCAATTCCTACCATCCCCATAGCCTACAGCGGGGGATTACTCACTCATAGATGGGGGAAACATGGATGGTCGATGGAGAAGCGATGGTGATGATGATGGCGATGATCTCCTCCAATTCCCCGTACTGGCAGGGTGCCAGAACGGAGTTTCTGGTGCTGTTTCGCGGAATCTGGTGGTGGCGGTGGAGCACAACTCCTTCTGGAAAAACGTCGAACCCCCTTGAGTTTTTAGGTCAGAAGGCAACTTATAGGCGAAGAGAGAGACCGAAGGGGAGTCTGGGGCGGCCAGACCACCCCCTGGCGCGGCCTGGGCTTGCCCACGCGGCCAGGTGGTGTGGCCTGGGCCCCAGCCCCACTCCGTCTCATATTCTGGCTCCGGGAGTCTTCTGATGAAATAAGATTTTTGGCTTTGGTCCCGTCCAATTCCGAGAATATTCATTTTCTGACTTTCCTGGAACCAAAAACAGCAGAAAATAGGCAGCTGGCCCTGTGGCTCTTGTTAATAGGTTAGTCCAAGAAATCATATGAAAAGTACTCCAAAGTGTGGACAAAACACAAGAAAGTAGATAAAACCAAGCATGGAACATCAAAAATTATAGATACATTTGCAATGTATCAAGAGCTCAACACTTATGCAAGAACGCAAAGCAAGAACACCAAGGGTGCTCAAATCCCACCAAAGGAACAAGTTCTATGGAGGAATTAGAGAGGAAGAACAATGGTGTAAATCAACCAATGACTTCAAGATCTATATCCAATAGGTTCTGCTCACTTAGAGGAGGAATTGATTGGTGGGGATTGTAGATCTAGATCTCGTCTTGCAAAGCCCCCAAAAAGATGCAAGAATCATAGGAGGGAAGGGAGAGGAAGCAAGCTCAAGAGGTTCAACAATGGTGGTCAATTTCGTGGTCAAGAACACCAAAAAACATTGGGGAAGAAACCCCTTATATAGGGGAAAGCAAATATGGCTGTTGGGAGGATTCCTGCAAAAACTCGGTCCAAAAGTCGGTCGGACCGGCCCTAGGTTCGGGAAACTCGGACCCTAGGCCGATGGACCGGCCTATAGACCGAAACGTCTTTTTTTACCATCTCAGAATAGACTTGGTTGTGAAAACCGGGAAATCCGGTCTACGAGCCGGTCTACTGGCGCTAGCACTGGACCATCTGGTGTGGGAACCGGTCGGACTAGATCCACAGCCGGGATGTAACGAACTTCACGAAAAATGCAATAACTTTTGCATCCAGACTCTGATTTCGATGATCTTGGACTTGATCTAACAAGGAAAACAAGCCCTACAAGATGGTAGAAATAAACATCATAGCACAACAAAGGAGGATAGAACCAAATGAAGAAAGTTATGAAGCGTCCAAATCGGTAACACCTTCAAACTCGAAAACACCATAGAAGATGCATATGAATTCTGTTTTCGATGAACTTGGGCTTGTTGAATAGCTACAAACAAGCTCAAGGACCTCACATGGAGAAACACTAAGAAGCAACAAAAAAGTAAGATGCAAAGTATGCAAAGTATTGAGATCCCTAAGACTATTTGATCAAGTTACCCAACCGAAAGCCCCTCTTGATAGTGTGGCTATCTATCCTATAATGTGGTCTCCCCACAACCACCTCGAGACCAGTAAAAGGAAAACCTAATAGGGCCATTCCTTTGCCTTGCGTGTTCCATTTGATCTTGATGACAACGCTTCAAGCTCCATCCAAGCTGGAATGCTTCACTTGATCATTGTTTCTGCGTGAAGACTCATAATTTTCTCCCCCATACACCAATATGGGATAGCTTCATTAAGGTATGTCTTCACATGTCCATTATCACCAATACTGATAGCAAGCTTCAATCATATGATCTCCTTGAGATGCTTAAATTGAACTTGAACTTCTCAACATTGATGACGATCACTACTTGATGTCATCCTCTCATGAGCTATATGAAATCTTCACTTTTGAAGCATGCCCATGGAAAGATACCTATCCCATATAGAAAACACAGAGGCACATATATAATGGGTTAGCTCATGATGCATAATTTACAAGGCTTACCATACCACAAGATCCATGTGATACATTGTTTATGCTTCATGTGTTGACCAACTTGAAATCACTCTTCACTCTTTGTATTGGTCAACCATGTATCTTGTAATGATCCATGTCAATATCTTGAGGTACATAAAGAACTCTTCATTTGATTACATTCTCTAAATATTAGTCAACCATACCTCAACTAATGAGGCAACATGACACCGACTTAGAGCCATATATTGAATTCTTCTGTTGATATGACTCTCAAGATCTTGATTATATCATATTATTCTCTTCAAATTGACGATATTGATGCCAATACTCAAGGTATATATTTATCTTCATGGCATCCATACTTGAATCCAACACACGGACTCCAAGCATGAGCTACGGAATATCCCTTCATATAAAACTCAATGAAAACATTAGTCCATAGGGATTGTCATTAATCACCAAAACCACACATAGGGGCAATTACCCTTTCAAACTACCCTATGGTAGATAGCTTAAAGAGATGATTCCTAATGCTTTTAGGAAGATGATTTGATTAACTCTCTTATAGCTACCTGCATCTGATACATCTTATTTGGGAAATGGTTATAAAATGGAGGTTCTACCATTCATTGGAATGTGCCCAATAGAAAGCCTTCAATGGATCTGCTTTCATCTAGTTTTAAAACTAGTAAACACTAGTTTTGGTAAAGGATGCATAGGCTGAGGCCTTTTCTGTAGATTTTGAAAAGATACTGCCTGACCCTTTGATATATTCAGTGATGAGTATACACCCTACTTGGGTGTATTTGTAAGAATTCAATTTAACCAGCAAATCATGCTTATATGGATGATAAGAACAGATATAGAGCATGATTGTTTGTAGCTCACCAACTTGATGATGTTGATGTTGATGTTGCTGTTGTGATGCCTGATGTATGCTTGTTTTAGTGTTGTTCTTGCTAAACTTCTTCCTCGAACAAATGTGTTCTTCTCCTTGATCATGTCCTTGATCTCCTCCTAGCTTGCCCTTGCCCAACACATGATCCACCCCCTCCTTAGGTGACCATCTTGGTTGCTGATTTGGTGGTTTACTATGGTGTATTATTGGTTTGATCTATGGAAATGAATGCTAGAACTTCTAGATGCATGTGATGTTCTTGGTTGGGCTGTGTTGATGTGCTACATGGTTCAGAGAGAGAGCCCTCTCTGCAGTGGTTGGGAAGTTATTCCCTGCCATGGTTGCTCCTGTGTCGACAACAGTGTAGTGTTTTCCATGCATGCATGTGCTGTGTGACTGTGTGGTGTGGTTATGGATCAGTTCAATTAAAATTATTTGATCCCTTTACTCTTTTACTTCTATCTTCTTGGTGAAACTTACCCCTCGTTGATGATGTAGTACTGAAACCACTTAGATGAAAAGAACATATTCTACTCCTTTGGTGAAACTTTCCCTTTTACATTTGAAATTGCTCAATGATGCAATCTGAATAGTGCACTTCACTATTCATAGCTGGGAGCAATCTTTCTAACACTAACCTTTTTCTTTATTTTGTTTGCTTTCTTTCTGTATAGGTACAGGATCATTGAAAGAAGTTAAGAGTGGTTCAAGACTTAGTTTATGTAGCTCCCCGAGAAAACCACTACCAGAAAATCGCTTACACTTTTTATTTTTTGTGCATCATCACGATAGCATGCTCATGTCATCATTCCACATTACATTTGAGCATCATCATGAAATCATCATTCATATATTTGCCTCTCAAAACCTTTTCACAAAAATCCTATGTTGTTTTCTAATTAGTACCCTTCTTTAATTTCAAATTAAAACACCAGTCAGTTCCGGATCTTTTGTTTGTCTAAAACTATTAAAAATCTTTTATTAAAAAGTAAAACAAATAAAAATCTAAGGCAGCCATTGGCCAGGCCCAAAATTCCCAATCTGTAGCCACCTACCACCCAAACCCTAATACCTAAACATAACCCTAACACTAACCTAGACCCAACACCACCTACCACACCCCACCCCGCTGCTAGTTACACAACACACACACACACACACCATTCAACTCCAACACGACACAACCCGCCCACCGGGTGCACCGCAACACATGTTTTCTCCCGTGGCTTCACGCCCATTGCATCGCATGCCACCCACCCCGCTCCATCGATCGATCCCCACCCTGCCCCTACTCACCTTCCTCTTGTAGACGGTGCCGCCACCGCCATCTTCTCTCCCCATGCACCGTCCTCCACCCTTTTGCTCTTTTCCCCGCGTTCGGAGTGCCTCCTCCCGCCAGACACCACCGCCTCACCTCGTTGTCCCGTGCACCGCTACCGACGGCCGTCACCTCCTCCGCCGCCTACACGAAGTCTGTCACCGGCCACCGCCTCTGCCTTGCACATCGAGCGTATGCCCCAAGGTTACTGTCAACCTCCTCCCTGCGCCTCCCTGAGCACCTCTCTTCCACCTCCTATGTTGTGCCACTGGAACCTCCTCTATGCATCCCTATCGTTGCTCGCCTCTCCCCTGATCAAGCCGACGCTGCACATGTGGCCTTCCTCTGTTATTGTTCTGGGAGGCCAAGTACCTTGTCCCTGATGAGCTGCATGGTGCCTTGCACCATCCCCATCAACCTGTGTGGCTCCCTCTATGCTCCAGTCCAATGCCACCGATGCTCCTACTCGCCTTGCTCCCGTGTCCTCCTAGAAACCCTATCCAAGGCATCGACCCTCCTGTTGCGTGCTGACCGCAAGGTGCTGGAGCCAACACCCGAATGTGGCATGGTCTTCTCACCGCGTACATGTGGCCTTGTGCTGTACCTCTCGGCACTACATCGCTAACCGAGATGTTTTCTGGTGGTGCCTATGTGGAAGTGAAGCTACTGCCGTGGTGTGTTGAGATCTAGTGGTATTGCTAATGACCGAAGCAAAGAGCTATGTTCCCAAGTTTCTCTTGATGCCAAAGTCGACCCTGAGGAGCGCCAGAGTGCCATAACAAGATCCACCCTGATGTCGACCCAAGTTCTCCATGGACACCCGAAGCTACAACCCCAATATCTTCATCATGGAAACCTCAAGTCCTTTTCATGGAAACTTGAAGACCGAACCTAAACCCCTCCGAGCCCCCAAGATCTCCGATCTGAGAAGTGTGACCCCTACCTAAACCTGTCCTTATTTCATAATATGACATATATCTTGTTGCATTTAAATCATTCATGCGTGCATCTCATCATGTGGCTTTGGGGCGTTATGTCGATTCACCTAATAATTAAATATGGAGTGCATAAGCGGGCTATATTTGTCTTATCTCGACTCCATTTAAATTTGTGTAGCGAGCCGGTGTCGTGTTTTGCCTTTTTAATACAACATTTAAATTGTGGGGTACCTAAACAACATGAACCTTCTTATTAATTGTCGGGGTCCCGATTCGGCTTAATATTGTCCAGTTGCATCGCATATTTCCATGCCATGCATCCATCCATTTATCATGCGAGATCTTTTTGCCATAGTATTAAATAGTGCATCCAGTGTTTCTTTTACTGCTTTCCTTCTTCACGGATTAGGCCGTTGAGTTGATGCGAGTATCGACAAGTTCTTCAGATAATGAACTTTCGGCAATGTTTACCAGGCGAGCATTCTCCTCCTTTTTACCTATTTTGTATTTATAGTCTTTACTTCCTCCTGTTGATCTATTACTATCCATGGTGCGATGCTTTAATTTCCTTACCATTATATTCCTTGCAGCATCTATATTGCCTTGGACACCTCCTATTGCCTGCTATTTGGTAGACAGTTGGCCTTGCATGTTGTAGTTGCTTGGTCCGGTGTTGCTTTGCGTCATCGAGTTCCACCGTTGTTGGGAGGTTGGCATATGCTTAACGATGGAGATATTCATGGTTCTACTTACAGCTTGATAATTAAATGTTAAAAGTATATATAATTAATGAAGAGGCACCGGTGGGTAATAGCTGAGATCTGGCTCTTATCCCGCCCACTTGTGTCCACCTAGGACCCAAGTTCTTGACACTTGTTCCGAGACCGAACGCACTAAACACATGTGGGGTGTATGGGCACCCCTATCGGT
Source organism: Avena eriantha (assembly GCA_910589775.1). Lineage (NCBI taxonomy): Eukaryota > Viridiplantae > Streptophyta > Magnoliopsida > Poales > Poaceae > Avena > Avena eriantha. The sequence goes on along the minus strand of OU342745.1, from coordinate 266,911,793 downwards.
TTATTACCTGATTTCAAAGTACTATACCAGGGCCACATACTAGTTTGGGGGTTTCATGCCATGTTATGCCATGTATGCCATGTTTATCATATGTTGCTCGATAAGCATTTATTACTGTACTATTTAGGATGTGGGTCATTATGTTGAGGATTATACCTATGGCCTCTAATCTCTTGGTCGATCTCGCATCCTCTGGGTCCGTCTTCGGAGCCGGCCGACTTTGTTACGGATATCTTAGTGGGGTGGCCCCCATGTACTTGGTTTGGGATTGGGAACACGTAGTGTCTGAAGCCCCACCGACATACCGATGAGTGTACGTTAATTGATCTAGCAAATAGGGTGGAAGTGCATGTGGATATTTTGGTGCACCCCTGTAGGGTTAAATATTTTCAAAAAGACGTATCTGCGGTTATGGACGACTTGGAGCACAATTTCTCGATCATAGACAACTTACACTAAAGCATTACTGTTATCATTTGACTTGGATCTGACATGACTAGTAAGTTGGATAACCACCATGGAATGAATGAATAAAACTACCAACTGTGTGAGTTTCCTCAGAAGGACTTCCTTGTTTGGTCTCGAGGGGGAAATACCAAGATGGGTATGTTTGGTGTTAGTATCAGGTTGGCCCCGAATAGGTCTTTCTTATCCCTCTCTGATAGCCGACAGTTGAATCGAGTCTCTGTAGGTTGTTTAGTGCAGGCTTCACTGCCGCTTCAGTCCACCATACCTATGTAGGCGAGAGCCATCGACTTCTAAGACTCACAGTATATTGGCCTTAGTACTAACCAATCCCTTTTTCCTTTGCCTTTGTCAGCACCCCTTGTGTTTTAACAGGTTTAAGTTCGACGAAGTTAGCAAGGATACCCTTCCGGCTTGGCCTGGGTAGGGTTATGGACGCCATTGGTTATTCTTCAGGGCTCTTAGCCCAATTTGCATCTTATCCATACTCGAATGTGTAACGTTTTCAAAGTGATTCAGATCTTTGTACTGTATATCTGTATTCTTGACTCGAGGAGTCATTGTTGTATATATATGTTCTTGTGGGTTCCATCATGGACTATTGTGTAATGGAATTACTTCGTTTTCCACCCGCACGCAAGTGCCTGGTGGGCATCTTTGAATCGTTTCTATTCTTATTTTTTGTGCATAATCATGATAGCATGCTCATGTCATCATGCCACATTGCATTTGAGCATCATCATGACATCATCATGCATATGTTTGCCTCTCAAAACATTTTCACAAAAAGCGTATGTTGTTTTCTAATTAGTCCCCTTCTTTAATTTCAAATTAAAACCCCGGTCTCTTCTAGATCTTTTGTTTGTCTAAAACTATTTACAGAATCTTTTGTGAAAAGTAAAACAAATACAAATCTAAGGCAGCCACCGGCTAGGCCCAAAAGTCCCAATCGGCAGCCACCTACCACCCAAAACCTACTACCTAAACATAACCCTAACACTAACCTAGACCCAACACCACCTATAACACCCCACCCTATCGCCGGTTACACAACACACACACCCCACTCAACTCTAACACGACACAACTCGCCCATCGCGTGCATCGCAACACACGTTTTCTCCCATGGGTCCACGTCCATCATGTTGCGCGCCACCCACCCCGCTTAATCGATCGATCTCCACCCCACTCCTCCTCGCCTCCTCCCGTAGACAGCATCGCCACCACCAGCTTCTCTCCTCGTGTGCCGTCCTGCATCCTTCTGCTCTCTGCCCTACGTCTAGAGCACCTCCTCCCGCCAAATGTTGCCGCATCACCTCGTCGTCCCATGTGTCGCTGCTGACGGTCGCCACCTCCTCCGCCACTTGAACCAGGTCCATCACCAGCCATCGTCTCTTCCTTTCCCATCGAGAGTGTGCCCCAAGGTTGCTGTCAACCTCCTCCCTACGTCTCCCTGAGCACCTCTCTGCCACCTCCTGCATTGCACCACCGGGACCTCCTCTACGTGTCCCTATCATTGCACGCCTCTCCCCTGATTAAGACGTCGCCACCCGTGTGGCCTCCCTCTATCGTTGTCCCAGGAGGCCAAGTACCTTGTCCCTGCTGAGCTACACGACGCCCTACACCGTCCCTATCTCCCTCTATGCTCTAGTCCAGCACCGCCGGTGCTCCTGCTCGCCTCTACGCCTACATCCTCCCAGCAACCCCTGTCCAAGTCATCAACCCTCTTGTTGCATGTTGACTGCAATGTGCTCGAGCTATTGCCTAAACATGACATGCTCTTCTCATAGTGTACATTTGACCTTGTGATGCTGCCTCCCGGCACCGCATCGCTAACCGAGATGTTTTCTGGTGGTGCCTATGTGGAAGTGAAGCTACTGCAGTGGTCTGTTGAGACCTAGTGGTATTGCCAAGGACCAAGGCAAAGAGCTCTATTCCCAAGTTTCTATTGATGCCAAAGTCGACCCTGAGGAGCGGCGACCCAACTTCTCCATGGACACCCGAAGCCGGAACCCCAAGATCTCCTTCACGGAAACATAAAGTCCTTCTTCACGGAAACCCAAAGACCAAACCCAAACCCCTCCGCACCTCCAAGATCTTCGATCCGAGAAGTGTCACCCCTACCTAAACCCGTCCATATTTCGTAGGTATTTCTATTTTTGTGCCCCTGATTTGTTAGTTGTACTTAGTTTTCCCCAGCCGCTTAGTTTTTCCTCACTTTTTCCCTCCCTCCATTCTGAAACCCTCACATGTTCTCGGATGGGGGGATGCCGTCAGGTCAAAGGCTTGACCGTTACATGCTGACCGGTGGGACCATGTTGGGGCGGGTCGTGCATTGAGCGTTACGTTATGTCGCCTCGACCATTACATGCTGACAGGTGGGGCCAGGATACACTGTGGACCAGCCATCCATCTCTCGCTGATTATGGGGGACATGGTGTGGGACCATGTGGGGTGCGTTTGGTGGTTACGTGCGCCTTGTTGCCTAAATTGGAAGTTTTATTTTTTGTTATTTTTATGATTGGCCTTTTTAAAAGCGCATTTTCCCCTCTCTCTCTCTCGCTAACGGTTGTGTTTTTTGCCCAAAAAGGTAACGAATCTAGAACAACTTTTCTCTTCATTCATTGTTCCTTTTGCTCTTGTTTTTCCCCAATCTAGTAGCAAATCTAGAGCATCAAAACTAACCAGCACCATAAATAAATTCAGTAAACAGAGCAGATGTAGATAAAGCAGCTAATATAGGTTATATAGTATGTTACTTAACGAGGTTCGACAATTATGCTACTCAGCAGCAGCAGACTAGTTCAACATAGACAAGACAAAAGAAGCTGCTTTACAGCAGCTGCAGATCAGTGGCCCCTCATGGCCTCTGCCAGGAGGGCCTCCGCCTCCTCCCTCTATCGCCTCCTCCACTTCTTGCTGCCCAGTCCCTTGACATTCGGTGCCTTGGGCTTGATTAGGTGCATGTGACCCTCCTCGATAGCCACCTTCTGGAGGTTGCGGAGGTGAAGACCGAGCGCCTGGTGCTTGGCAATGAAGCCATGGACATTCACGGACTCGCCACAGGTCCTCACGTCCTCGGCATGCTTCACGAGGGAGTTGAAGTCTATGGTGCAGAGCCTCCTGGTGGGGTAAAAGGGGCACCTATACACTTCACCAGCGAAGAAGTTGTTGTACTGGCCGGACTTCAGCCTCCTCAGCACATGACGAGTCTTGGTGTCCTTGGACTTGTCGTCGATGCGGATGTCGCTTCTATCCTCCTGTTGGAAAAAATAGTAGAGTGCAATAAGGACATGATTGAGATACTTTGATTATCAGGATTGATTATTTGCATAAATTAACCGATTGAGATCTCCTGATTATTCCCCAAATCTCAAACCAAATCGAATACTAATCCCAACTACGAATAGGAGGGTTCTAATACGAATAGGGGGATCATCGAAATATGAGATCTAACACAAGAGGATTAGCTACTATAAAAATACGAATATCTGAGCCCTAATAACATACGGTCTAGCATCCAACGATGCGAATATGGGAAAAACAAGGGAAGGGGAGAAAACCCTGGTTACCTGCGACCATGGGTCGCCGATGCTGGGTGTCGTAGGGGTTCTCCAACCTTATGTAATCAACCTCCTCGTAGGGGTCCCAACCGAGCGGGATCGGTCCGAGACCGACAGGGGCCTCCTCACCGGCGGCTGTGGCGGATGCGGGGACGGGGGCCTCCTCGCCGGCGGCCTTGGAGGCGCCGATGGCCACCGCGCCGTTATTCTCCATCACCGGCGTGGTTGGGTTTTCCTGGGGGTTTGCAGAAGGTGATGGGACAGTGGAGATGGTTGAGTGAGCGAGTGAGTAATGAGTGAGAGTGGGGAGGCCTCTATTAAAGGAGAAGAGAAGTGATGTTTCGTTACACTACCGTGCACTGCGTAACCACGTACGCTATTGCACCGTTCTCGGCCACACGTGTCCGCTACCACCCCGTGCACCGCACACGCGTACCGTGAGTCACGTTTTTTCCCTCGTGTTTAACCCTGGCGACTCAGTTGTACTCAGTTTTGCCCTCGAGTGCAACACTGACAGTTTAGTTGTACTCAGTTTTTCCCTCCAGTACTAACACTGCCGTGCGCAATATACTCAGTTTTACCCTCCGGTGGGTGGTCAACTAAGAGTCAATGAATATGTTTTAGCTAGATAATTGAGTCATTTTATGCACAACAAATTCAAAAAGAGCAAAACATAGTGGCATCTACCCAGAGAGTCTTATTTATGTGAGCTTCCACCATAAGAAATGTATATAAACCAAGTTTTAACCTAAATCACCACTTCTCAAATCACCTACTATCTATGAAGGTTCATGACTTTCTAATCAAGCCTCTTCCCAAAAATCTCTCCCCAAAACATAGTTTGTCTAAATGAGGCAATAATTGTCAAACTGATGTATATTTGAATTGCAAATAGTTTGATGTATGGAAAGATGTATTTTATTGTATAAACGACGCATTTTCCATTTTTTAAATCTTTTTCTATTTTCCATTTGAATCCCTTTGTCAGTATTGCCCTTGGTTTTTAAGTTCTACTCAGTTTTGCCCTTGGTTCTTAAGTGCTACTCAATTTTCCCCTCTCTTAGTATCAATCTCTCGCACCTGTGCTCATCTTTGCTGCTACGCTATGATTGGTTGAGACAGTTGTCACACGGATCATGCCCACCAACCGTTGATCCTCTGTGATCCAGCGGACAGGATAACCCCTATATTTGTCGGGGGGCGCCCCTCTATCAATGCAAAATAACAAGTTTGCCACCGATACTTTAACTCCATAAACAAATGAACTTGAATATAATTTGAAGGGAACATGTTCGAAGGTGTATAATTTGTGCATTACATTCCACTCTATGAAAATGATAATCTCTCAATATTTTCTTAGCACAATATTATCATGTATTAAGTGTGATTTCAAAGAGTTCAAATGTGTATAATTTTCGTATATGCAAGTTTATGCATTACATTCCACTCTATGAAAATGGGGGGAGAAAATGATAATCTCTCAAAATTTTGCTAGCACATCATTATCTCGTTATTAAGTGCGATTTCGCAGTGTTCAAAGGTTTAAAATTTTCGTATACGCAAGTTTATGCATTATATTTCACTCCATGGAAATGATAAATGGTCAGGATTTTATTAGCACAACATTATCATGACCTAAGTGCGATTTCAAGGAGTCCAAATGTGTATAATTTTCGTATATGCCAGTTTATGCATTACATTCCACTATATGAAAATGATAATCTCTCAAGATTTTCTTAGCACAACATTATCACGTATTAAGTACGATTTCAAAGAGTTCAAAGGTGTATAATTTTCGTATATGCAAATTTATGCATTACATTCCACTCTATGAAAATAATATTCTCTCAAGATTTTCTTAGCACAACATTATCACGTATTAAGTGTGATTTCAAAGAGTTCAAAGGTATATAAACTTTGTATATGCAAATTTATGCATTATATTCCACTCTATGAAAATGGGGGAGAAAATAATAATCTCTCAAAATTTTGTTAGCACATCATTATCACGTATTAAGTGCAATTTAAAAGTGTTCGAAGATTTATAATTTTTGCATATGCAAGTTTGTGTATTACATTCCACTCTATGAAAATGATAATCTCTGAAGATTTTCTTAGCACGACATTATCACGTATTAAGTGCAATTTCAAAGAGTTCAAATGTGTAGAATTTTTGTATACGCAAGTTTATGCATTATATTTCACTCCATGGAAATGATAAATGATCAGGATTTTATTAGCACAACATTATCATGTCCTAAGTGCGATTTAAAAGAGTTCAATGGTGTATAATTTTTGTATAATTTTTGTATATGCATTACATTTCACTAGATGAAAATGAAGCAACAGCACGGGCGCGGGCGCGGGGCTGGCTCGGGGTCCCATCTTGCAATGCCAACCTAGGTAAGTTGTGGTCCAGTGCTCACGTGGATAAGCCGTGGGTCCGAATATGATCTGGATGAGTTGAGAGAGGTATCCACTACGGGAATCGACTGAACGCAACCCCACTTGTCAGCATGTAACAGCAAGGATACACTACGGGACCTGATAGAACGCGGCCCTACTCATCAGCACGTAATAGCGAGGGTCCACTACGGGACCTGACTAAACGCGACCCCACTTGTCAGCACGTAACGGCAAGGCTGACGGACAACGAGTTTCAGACCATGTGAGAGTTTCGTACAAAGAGATGGGCAAAAGTGAGGAAAAACTAAGCGGTTGGGAAAAACTAAGTACAACTAACAAACCGAGGGAACAAAAATAGAAATCCCTATTTCTTAATATGACATATATATCTTGTTGCATTTAAATCATTCATGCTTCCATCTCATCATGTGGATTTGGGAGTTATGTCGATTCATCTAATAATTAAATATGGAGTGCATAAGCGGGTTATATGTATCTTATCTCAACTCCATTTAAATTTGTGTGGCGAACCAGTGTCATGTTTTGAATTTTTAATACAACATTTAAGTTGTAGGGTACCTAAAAATATGAACCTTATAATCAATTGTCGGGGTCCCGATTTAGCTTAACATTGTCTACTTGCATCGCATATTGCCATGCCATGCATCCATACATGTATCATGCCAGATCTTTTTTCAGTAGTATTAAATAGTGTATCCGGTGTTTCTTTTAGTGCTTTGCTTCTTCATGGATTAGGCTGTTAAGTTGATGCGAGTCTCAAAAATTATTTCGATAATGAACCTTCGGCACGTTTACTAGGCGAACATTATCCCCTTTATACCTTACTTTATCCTATTAATCTATTGCTATCAGTGTTACGATGCTTTAGTTTTCGCACCATTTATAATCCCTACAGCCTCTATATTTCCTTGGACACCTCCTATTGGGGCATGTTCCTTTGTGGCCCGAAAGTTCCCAGACGAGTGCATAGAGGTACCCAAGTTGTCTGAAATTGCCACGTTTCACAAAGTTGGGCTGCCAACCGAGAGGGGCCATTTCGAGGCAAAGTCATCTCACCCCTACCAAATTTAAACATTCTGTTAAACAGCCCCATGAAGTAGACGGTCGGGACCCACATGTCGGTTATCTGTCCGTGACGTGATGCCAAGGCGGCAACCTCTTAGGAAAATCGAGGCACTAAGTGGCTTGGTGCGTTGACCAATTTCACAAATCCTCTCCCTCCTTTCCCCTAGCACCGGCGGTGTCGAAATCCACCCTCCAAGCAGAATGATCCATTCAGACATTTTACTTCTGGCACCAAGTTGCTGCGCCCATTCGCTGATCTCGAGCTCCAATGCTGCATGCCTCCACCGCCGTTGCAAGGCTCTAGCCCGCCTCCGTCACCGACGAGCTGAGCAACACGAAGGATGTCCGATCCTATTACCAAGGAAGAATTAGTTCTAACTAATTGCGGGTGAGTTACCGTTGTTTACAGTAGGTGTGATCTGGGTTTAGATATTGTTTAGGCTGGTTGCAATTTCGGTTGTGTTTAGTGTGAATGAAAATTTTATGCCTCATTTTATTACTGTCAAGTTTACTGAGGATTGTAATAATCTACTGTAATTCGCAGTTGTAAGTTGTTTAAGGATTGTTACAAACCAAGCATCTATCAGAATTACTACACGAACATGAAAAAACAGTTAAATTGTAAGAGGTACAACACACGATCTTCTGGAAATAGGGAGAACATCCATTGTATTACGCGGGCACCGTATGGAACTTACATAATTCATAGATGTTCACTCAACGAACTGAACACACAAAGATATGACATAAAGAGAATATATCAGGAGCAGACCCACAAGATCCATCAATCTGATGGACAACCGTCATAGTAATCGTAGTGGTTGTTACCATCCTCATCATAAGGCGGCACCATCTCTAGCTCAGAATGCTCGTAAATTCTGCAATACTCCGCTAGCAATTGATCGAGTTTGAAAGGACGGTCATTGATCTGTAATCCTCATACTCCATACCCATGTACAACCCTTTGCTCCTCCTCCCATGCAAGAGCCTCAAAGTTGTAAGATCTAATCTCGGATAATTCTGCATAGTATATGATGCCTACCTGCACCGTGGGTACCCTAGCGCTATCGACGCAGACGCACCGATTGTCAGCAATGAATAGAGCACGACTTCTGATGCCTCTGACCGGCTGAAGGACACAGTTCTAGGTATCAACCCGGTAAACAACAGGCCTGCCACCCTAGACCGGTCCACTCACAATGAACAACAGCTCTCTGTCAGACTCTTCGGGGTAAAAGCGATTCTCTGGAAACTGGCAGCCTGGAACAGGGCCTGCAACAGTGGGATGCAAATCCAGGGTCTGTCCAGAGCATTGCAACTAGACATCTCCATGAGCAGCACCACACATACTCGAGAGGACAGACCCGTATCTATCTGGGACGAAAACATCACCGGCGTAAGAAGTCATGATGCGGAGTTTCGTGAAGTCATACGGCGAGTACGACCCTTCGCCAAAGACCGGGCATCTCCCTTCCTCCGTGCCCTCATCTGCCCACTGAATGGTGGTGTTTTGATGGTTTGATGTAAACACCATCAACGACGGGAACATCATCACAGTCAGAAGCCACCTGCTTGGTCGGTATCTCCACCCTCAGGCACTTGATAGCACCTGAGAAGGGGTTGTACAACCGGGTCTTGTAAGGTTGCACCCTCTGTCCAAGCACAAGCAGGCCGACGGATGTGATACCCACATAAAAGTACCTTCAAGAGGAGAAATAGAGATTCAGTAAAGGTAAACAGACTGAGATTCAATCAAAGTAAACCAACTAGTAAACGAAGAAATGGAACTTGAAAAACAGATAGTATATGAGGTGAATGCAAAAAAGGATCACATATATCAACAAAGCACCTGTGAATAACCCAGCAAATCTTCTTCTCAAGGTGGTGGCCAGCTCTCACGTTCAGCAACATGATGGCAGCATCGTCTATCGGATACTCCTCCGACAACTGGTGCTCCAGAACAATCCAGCTGGCTAGCATAAAGTGCTCCTCCGTGCAGCCGCGCCAGGTGTTGCATACTACCCGGAAGGCGGCATAGTAGTCGAAGTCATCCATCGAAAGGAAGATGTCACATATGTTCTGGACGAGTCCCTCAGGGAGACTATCCCATGGTGAGTTCTGCTGCTTCTTGCTGGCCATGGATAATGGCGTTCATGTGGTCTCGGTCTTGTTAACTGGCAGAGGAAGCGGTTCCAGAGACACGCACTTAAAAAACGCTGGTGAAAGCCTAGTGAAGCGTCTGGAAACGAGACGACGACATGCACACAACCACTACAACCGCAACCGTGTTTCATCAAACAGGCATGGGCACGCGCCTGCGCCTGCGCACGGGAACTAATTACGGACAATGGACGTGCACACTAGCGTACGACACCTGGGAGCACACGAATGTGTAGGATGATACTAGTAGTAGAATCATAACCTCATTATATTTAATTATCATGGGACCATGTGAATGTGTATAATGTGTAGAGAAAATTGTAGGTAACACCAACATTCGTGGCATTTGATGCACAAAACACAGAAACACAGTTTGTAGCTTAAATTTTTGCACCTGGCCCAAATGAACTGCTTAACTTAACAAGATGAATAAGAGAGAATCTCATTGTTCATACACCAATATTCATACTTGCAAGCTCCATTTATTTATTCATAGACATCCCGCATGCTGGTCAGGGAGGGCAGCGTGGCGGCAGCGGACGGGAGGATGGGGAGAAAAATTGTGTCTGTGCCATTTGCATGCAGGTGGAGAAAGAGGCTTCGAGGGGAAATAAGAGAAGTAAATTGGACGTGACATTGGCAGGTGGGCCCAAGGAACACGTGACCCTGGCAAGTGGGAGCGCGCGGTATTGCTAGTTTGTCCACAACAAGCGGACAGTAAGCATGGCCAATCATGTCGTAGAACAGCCTACTCGCGGATCATTCTTACAAAGAACCATCGCAATCGTCCAAGCGCCCTGATCGAACGGTATGTAATACTCGTGATGTAGAACAAGTGTCTTGGGGCATGCCTTCTAGAAGACTCGATCTAACGGCCACCATTGGGGGCTAAGGTTAGGGCTCACCTAAGGTTAGGATCCATGTGGTTTATGAAAAGAACACACATGCAAATGGACTGGGTGGATCCATGTGGTTTATGAAAAGAACACACATGCAAATAACTCTAGTGGATCCACGTGGTTTATGAAAAGAACACACATGCAATGACTCTAGTTGTAGTTTATGAAAAGAACACACATTTAATGACTCTAGCTGTGGTTTATGAAAAGAACACACATGCAATGACACTGGTGTATCCACGTGGTTTATGAAAAGAACACACATGCAATGACTCTAGTGGATCCATGTTTTTTTATGAAAAGAACACACATGCAATGACTCTAGTTGTGGCTTATGAAAAGAACACACATGCAATGACTCTGGTGGATCCATATGTGGTTTAGGAAAAGAACACACATGCAATGACTTTAGTGTTGGTTTAGGAGCAGAACATACATGCAAAGACACTGGTGGATCCATATGTGGTTTAGAAAAATAACACACATTCAATGACATTGGTGGATCCATGTGTTTTATGAAAAGAACACACATGCAATGACTCTAGTGGATCCCTGTGGTTTATGAAAAGAGCAAACATGCAATGAACTCTAGTGGATCCATGTGGTTTATGAAAAGAACACACATGCAATGAACTCTAGTGGATCCATGTGATTTATGAAAAGAACACACATGATGTGGTGGCATCATACGCATATGTTCTTTTCCAAAACCACAATGATGCACACTTATACACACACATCCAATGAGGTGTGGTGATAAAGTATCTTTCAAGCTGGTGGTAGAATGCAGTTGAATCCCAGCATGCTGCCAGGGTTCCTGGACATGGTTGGACACCACATGCTGGAGTGGCATCACTACATGTGTTCTTTTCCTAAAACCACAATGATGCACACTGACACACACACATGCAATGAGTCTAGTAGACCCATGTGGTTTATGAAAAGAACACACATGCAATAAACTTCCATGTGGTTTCCAAAAAAACACACATGCTATGGTGGCATCACTTCATGTGTTCTTTTCCTAAAACCACAATTATGCACACTGATACTAACACACACACATCCAATGAGGTGTGGTGATGCAACATCTTTCAAGCTGATGGTAGAATGCATGCTGGAGTCGAATCCCAGTATGCTGCCAGGGTTCCTAGACATGGTTGGACACACACCCAATGAACTCTAGTGGATCCATGTTGTTTATGAAAAGAACACACATGCAATGAACTCTAGTGGATCCATGTGGTTTATGAAAAGAACACACATGCAATGAAATCTAGTGGATTCATGTGGTTTAGAATAGAACACACATGATTTGATGGCATCACTACATGTGTTCTTTACCTAAAACCACAATGATGCATACTAATACACTCGCACGCACATCCAATGAGGTGTGGTGATGCAGCATCTTTCAAGCTGCTGGTAGAATGCATGTTGCAGTTGAATCCTAGCATGCTGACAGGATTCCTGGACATAGTTGGACACCACATGCTGTGGTGGCATCACTACATGTGTTATTTTCCTAAAACCACAATTATACAGACTGATACATACACATCTGATGAGGTGTGGTGATGCCGCATCTTTCAATCTAGTGGTAGAATGCATGCTGAAGTTGAATCCTAGCATGCTGCCAGGGTTCCTGCACATGGTTGGACACCACATGTTGTGTTGGCATCACTACATGTGTTCTTTCCCTAAAACCACAATCATGCACACTTATACACTCACACACACATCCAATGAGGTGTGGTGATGCGACATCTTTCAAGCTGGTGGTTTAATGCATGCTATAGTTGAATCCCATCATGCTGCTAAGGTTCCTGGACATGGTTGGACACCACATGCTCTGGTGGCATCACTATATGTGTTATTTTCCTAAAACCTCAATGATGCACACTAATACATACACATCCAATGAGGTGTGGTGATGCATCATCTTTCAAGTTGGTGGTAGAATGCATGCTGTAGTTGAATCCCATCATGATGCCAGGCTTCCTGGACATGGATGGACACCACATGCTCTGGGGCATCACTGCATGTGTTCTTTTCCTAAAACCAAAATGATGCACAATTATACACACACACATCCAATCTGGTGGCATCACTGCATGTGTTCTTTTCCTAAAACCAAAATGATGCACAATTATACACACACACATCCAATGAGGTGTGGTGGTGCATCATCTTTCAAGATGGTGGTAGAATGTAGTTTAATCACAACATGTTATGGGGGTTCGTGGACATGGTTGGACACCACATGCTGGAGTGGCATCACTTCATGTATTTTTTTTCCAAAACTACCATGATTCACACTAACACACACACACATCCAATGAGGTGTGGTGATGCAGCATCTTTCAAGCTAGTGCTAGAATGTATGCTGCAGTTGAATCCCAACATGCTGCCAGGGATCCTGGACATGGTTGGACACCACATGCTATGGCGGCATCACTGCACGTGTTCTTTTCCTAAAACCACAATGATGCACACTGATACACACACTTGCAATGAACTCTAGTGGATCCATGTGGTTTATGAAAAGAACACACATGCAATGACACTGGTGGATCCATATGTTGTTTTCAAAAATGACACACATGCAATGAACTCTAGTGGATCCATGTGGTTTATGAAAAGAACACACATGCAATGACTCTAGTGCTGGTTTAAGAGAAGAACACACATGCAATGACTCTAGTGGATCCATGTGTGGTTTATGAAAAGAACACACATGCAATGACACTGGTGGATCCATGTGGTTTATGAAAATAACACACACGCAATGACTCTAGTGGATCCATGTGGTTTATGAAAAGAACACACATGCAATGAACTCTAGTTGATCCATGTGGTTTATGAAAAGAACACACATGCAATGAATTCTAGTGGATTCATGTGGTTTATGAATAGAACACACATGCTTTGGTGGCATCACTTCATGTGTTCTTTACCTAAAACCCCAATGATTCACACTAATACACTCGCACACACATCCACTGAGATGTGGTGATGCAGCATCTTTCAAGATGCTAGTAGAATGCATGCTGCAGTTGAATCTCAGCATGCTGACAAGGTTCTTGGACATCGTTGGACACCACATACTGTGGTGGCATCAGTGCATGTGTTCTTTTCCTAAAACAACAATTATGCACACTGATACACACACACATCCGATGAGGTGTGATGATGCAGCATCTTTCAATCTATTGGTAGAATGCATGCTGAAGTTGGTGGTAGAATGCATGCTGTAGTTGAATCCCATCATGCTGCCAGGGTTCCTGGACGTTGTTGGACACCACATGCTCTGGTGGCATCATTGTATGTGTTCTTTTCCTAAATCGAAAATGATGCACAATGATACACACACACATCCAATGAGGTGTGGTGGTGTTGTGTTGATACATTGCAAATGTATCTATAATTTTTGTTGTTCCATGCTTGGTTTTAACCACTTTCTTGTGTTTTGTCCACACTTTGGAGTACTTTTCATATGATTTCTTGGACTAACCTATTAACAAGAGCCACAGCGCCAGCTGCCTGTTTTCTACTGTTTTTGGTTCTAGGAAAGTCAGAAAATGAATATTATCGGAATTGGACGGGACAAAAGCCAAAGTGCCTATTTTTTCGGAAGTCATCCGATGCCAGAATACAAGACGGAGAGGAGCCAGGGGGCCACCACACCACCTGGCCGCGCCAGGGGGTGGTGTGGCCAGCCCAGGCACCCCCTCGGCCTCTCCTTCGGCCTATAATATGCCCTCGGGACAAAAACCCTAAGTACCCGATCAAAAATCCATGAAAGAGTCTGTAGCCGCCGTCATCTCTATCCCTAGATCGGGAGTGATCTGAAGCTCTTCCCGGCACCCTGCCGGAGAGGGGAATTCACCCTGGAGGCCTTCTTCATCACCATGCAAGCCTCCGGTGTGATGCGTGAGTAGTTCATCCTTGGACTACGGATCCATGTAGTAGCTAGATGGCTGGTTCTCCTCCTTTGTGCTTTCATGTCTAGATCTTGTGAGCTCCGTTCATGATCAAGATCATCTATTTGTAATTCTGCATGTTGTGTTTGCGGGGATCCGATGGATATTGAGATGTTATTTCAGATTGGTTATCGATACTATCATGTGTTTGTTATTTGTGATCTTGCATGCTTTCCGTTGTTAGTAGCTATCTTGGCCAAGTAGATGCTAGCAACTCCAAGAGTTAGTATTTATGCTCGATAGTGGGTTCATGCCTCTGGTAATCTGGGGAAGTGACAGAAATCTCTAAGGTACTAGATGTGTTGTTGCTACTAGGGAGAAAACAACAATCCTTTGTTCATAGAACAATCGTATTGTTTACTTTACACGTAATTCGTAAAGCAATAATCTGTTGCTTGCAACTTAATACTGGAGGGGGTTCGGATGATAACCTGAAGGTGGATTATTAGTCATAGATGTAGTTGGATGGCGGTCTATGTATAATGTTGTAATGCCCAATCAAGTCTAAAAGGAGTCAAGATGATTAGTATTTGCATGTATTGCTTTATCGATGTTTGTCAATTGCCCCGCTATAATTTGTTCACCCAGCATGTTATCTATCTTAAGGAGAGCCACCTCTAGTGAACTATGGATCCCGGTCCTTTTTCTTTTACATACAATCTACAAACTGTTTACTGTTTTGTGTTTACTTTCTGCAAACTTTTACTTTCTTCCATTCGATACGTTTAATCCTTTGTTTTCAGCAAAACACGGTGAGATTCACAACCTCATCGCAAGTTGGGGACAGAGTTCTGTGGTTGTGTTGTGCAGGTCTCCACGTTGCTACTAGCACCGGTAGTGCACTCTCCCAAGGCTCAGCTAGCAACACCTTTAGGGTGTTTCCTTGCTCCTACTAGTTCGATTAAACCTTGGTTTCATAACTGAGGGAAACTTGCTGATGTGCTCATCATACCTTCCTCTTGGGGTTCCCAACGAGCTCTACATCAATACTGAGCCAACAAGCATCTTTCAAGATGGTGGTAGAATGTAGTTGAATCCCAACATGCTGTAGGGGTTCTTGGAAATGGTTGGACACCACAAGTTGGAGTGGCATCATTGCATGTATTTTTTCCAAAACCACCATGATTCACACTAGCACACACAGACATCCAATGAGGTGTGGTGATGCAACATATTTCAAGCTGGTGGTAGAATGTATGATGCAGTTGAATCCCAACATGCTACCAGGGATCCTGGACATGGTTGGAGACCACATGCTATGGCGGCACCACTGCACATGTTCTTTTCCTAAAACCACAATGATGCACACTGATACACACACATGCAATGAACTCCAGTGGATCCATGTGGTTTATGAAAAGAACACACATGCAATGACACTGGTGGATCCATATGTGGTTTTGAAAAATAACACGCATGCAATGAACTCTAGTGGATCCATGTGGTTTATGAAAAGAACACACATGCAATGACTCTAATGCTGGTTTAGAGGAAGAACATACATGTAATGACTCTAGTGGATCCATATTTGGTTTGTGAAAAGAACACACATGCAATGACACTGGTGGATCCATGTGGTTTATGAAAAGAATGAATATGCGATGACTCTGTGGTTTATGAAAAGAACACACATGAATGACACTAGTGGATCCATGTGGTTTATGAAAATAACACACATGCAATGGCACTGGTGGATCCATGTGGTTTATGAAATGAACACACATGCAATGAACTCTAGTGGATACATGTGGTTTATGAAAAGAACACACATGCAATGACCTCTAGTAGATTCATGTGGTTTATGAATAGAACACACATGCTTTGGTGGCATCACTGCATTTGTTCTTTACCTAAAACCACAATGATGCACACTGATACACTCGCACACACATCCAATGAGGTGTGGTGATGAAGCATATTTCAAGCTGGTGGTAGAATGCATGCTCAAGTTGAATCCCAGCATGCTGACAGGGTTCCTGGACATGGTTGCACACCACATGATGTGGTGGCATCACTGCATGTGTTCTTTTCCTAAAACCACAATTATGCACACTGATACACACACACAACCGATGAGGTGTGGTGATGCAGCATCTTTCAATCTAGTGGTAGAATGCATGCTGAAGTTGAATCCTAGCATGCTGCTGGACACGGTTAGACACCACATGTTGTGTTGGCATCACTACATGTGTTCTTTCCCTAAAACCACAATGATGCACACTAATACACTCACACAAACATCCAATGAGGTGTGGTGATGCAGCATCTTTCAATCTGGTGGTTGAATGCATGCTACACTTGAATCCCATCATGCTGCTAGGGTTGCTGGACATGGTTGGACACCCACATGCTCTAGTGGCATCACTACATGTGTTCTTTTCCTAAAATCACAATGATGCAAACTGATACACACACACATCCAATGAGGTGTGGTGATGCAGTATCTTTCAAGTTGGTGGTAGAATGTATGCTGTAGTTGAATCCCATCATGCTGCTAGGGTTCCTGGACATGGTTGGACACCACATGCTCTGGTGGCATCACTGCATGTGTTCTTTTCCAAAAACCAAAATGATGCACAATGATACACACACATCAAATGAGGTGTGGTGGTGCAACATCTTTCAAGCTGGTGGTAGAATGTAGTTGAATCCCAACATGCTGTGGGGGTTCGTGGACATGGTTGGACACCACATGCTGGAGTGGCATCACTACATGTATTTTTTCCAAAACCACCATGATTCACACTAACACACACACACATCCAATGAGGTGTGGTGATGCAGCATCTTTCAACCTGGTGGTAGAATGTATGCAGTTGAATCCCAACATGCTGCCAGGGATCCTGGACATGGTTGGACACCACATGCTATGGCGGCATCACTGCACGTGTTCTTTTCCTAAAACCACAATGATGCACACTGATACACACACATGCAATGAACTCTAGTGGATCCATGTGGTTTATGAAAAGAACACACATGCAATGACACTAGTGGATCCATATGTGGTTTTGAAAAATAACACACATGCAATGAACTCTAGTGGATCCATGTGGTTTATGAAAAGAACACACCTGCAATGACTCTAGTGCTGGTTTAGGAGAAGAACACACATGCAATGACTCTAGTGGATCCATATGTGGTTTGTGAAAAGAACACACATGCAATGACACTGGTGGATCCATGTGGTTTATGAAAAGAATGAACATGCAATGACTCTAGCTGTGGTTTATGAAAATAACACACATGCAATGACACTGGTGGATCCATGTGGTTTATGAAAATAACACACATGCAATGACACTAGAGGATCCATGTGGTTTATAAAAATAACACACATGCAATGACTCTAGTGGATCCATATGTGGTTTATGAAAAGAACACACATGCAATGACACTGGTTGATCCATGCGGTTTATGAAAAGAACACACATGATGTGGTGGCATCACTGCATGTGTTCTTTTCCTAAAACCACAATGATGCACACTAATATACACACACACACATCCAATGAGGTGTGGTGATCCAGCATCTTTCAAGCTGGTTGTAGAATGCCTGCTGCAGCTGAATCCCATCATGCTCCCAGGGTTCCTAGATATGGTTGGAAACCACATGCTCTTGTGGCATCACTGCATCTGTTCTTTTCCTAAAACCACAATGATGCGCACTGATACACATGCACACATCCAATGAGCTGAGGTGATGCAGCATCTTTCAAGATGTTGGTAGAATGCATGATGTAGTTGAATCCCAGCATGCTGCCAGGGGTCCTGGACATAGTTGGACACCGCATGTTGGAGTGGCATCACTGTATGTGTTCTTTTCAAAAACCACAATGATGGACACTAACACACACACACATCCAATGAGGTGTGGTAATGAAACATCTTTCAAGCTGGTGGTAGAATGCATGCTGCAGTTGAATCCCAGCATGCTGCAAGGGTTTCTGGACATGGTTGGACACCACATGTTGTGATGGCATCACTTCATGTGTACTTTTCATAAAACGACAATGATGCACACTGATACACTCACACACATCCAATGAGGTGTGGTGATGCAGCATCTTTCAAGCTTGTGGTAGAATGCATGCTGTAGTTGAATCCTATCATGCTGCCACGGTTCGTGGACATGGTTGGAAACCACATGCTCTTGTGGAATCACTGCATGTGTTCTTTTACTAAAACCACAATGATGCACAATGATATACACACACATCCAATGAGGTGTGGTAATGCAGCATCTTTGAAGCTGGTGGTAGAATGCATGCTATAGTTGAATCCCATCATGCTGCCAGGGTTCCTAGACATGGTTGGACACCACATGCTCTGGTGGGATCACTTCATGTGTTCTTTTCCTAAAACCACAATGATGCACAGTGATACACACACACATCCAATGAGGTATGGTGATGCACCGGCTTTCAAGATGGTGGTAGAATGCATGCTGCAGTTGAATCCCAACATGCTACCAGGGTTCCTGGACATGGTTGGACACCACATGCTAGAGTGGCCTCACTGTATGTGTTCTTTTCCACAATGATGCACACTAACACAAACACACATCCAATGAGGTGTGGTGATGCAACAGCTTTCAAGCTGGTGGTAGAATGTATGCTATAGTTGAATCCCAGCATGCTGCCAGGGTTCCTGGACATGGTTGGACACCACATGCTGTGGTGGCATCACTTCATGTGTTCTTCTCCTATAACCACAATGATGCACACTAATACTAACGTACACACACATCCAATGAGGTGTGGTGATGAAGCATCTTTCAAGCTGGTGGTAGAATGCATGCTGCAGTTGAATCCCAGCATGCTGCCAGGGTTCCTGGACATGGTTGGACACCACATACTGTGGATGCATCACTTTGTGTGTTCTTTTCCTAAAACCACAATGATGCACACTGATACACACACATCCAATGACGTGTGGTGATGCAGCATATTTCAAGATGGTGGTAGAATACATCCGACAATTGAATCCCATCATGATGCCAGGGGTCCTGGACATGGTTGGAAACCACATGCTCTGGTGGCATCACTTCGTGTGTTCTTTTCCTAAAATCGCAATGATGCACACTAATACACACACATCTAATGAGGTGTGGTGATGGGGCATCTTTCAAGATGGTGGTAGAATGCATGCTGCAGATGAATCCCAGCATGCCGCCAAGGTTCATGGACATGTGGCATCATTATATGTGTTCTTTTCCAAAACCACAATGATGCACACTAACACACACACACATCCAATGAGGTGTGGTAATGCAACATCTTTCAAGCTGCTGGTAGAATGCATGCTGTAGTTGAATTGCATCATGCTGCCAGGGTTCCTGGACAAGCTTGGACACCACATGCTGTGGTGGCATCACTACATGTGTTTTTTCCTAAAACTACAATGATGCACACCAATACACTCACACACACATCCAATGAGGTGTTGTGATGCAGCATCTTTCAACCTGGTGGTAGAATGCATGCTGTAGTTGAATCCTAGCATGCTGACAGGGTTCCTAGCCATGGTTGGACACCACATGTTGTGGTGTCCTCACATCATGTGTTCTTTTCCTAAAACCAGAATGATGCACATTTATACACACACACATCCAATGAGGTCTGGTGATGCAGCATCTTTCAAGCTGGTGGTAGAATGCATGCTGTAGTTGAATCCCATCATGCTGCCAGGGTTCTTGGATATGGTTGGACACCACATGCTCTGGTGGCATCACTTCATGTGTTCTTTTCCAAAAAACACAATGATCTACACTGACACACACACACAATGAGGTGTGGTGATGTAGTAACTTTCAAGCTGGTGGTAGAATGCATGCTGAAGTTGAATCCCAACATGCTACCAAGGTTCCTAGACATGGTTGGACACCACATGCTGGAGTGGCATCACTATATGTATTCCTTTCCAAAACCAAAATAATGGACACTAACAAAAACACACATCCAATGAGGTGTGGTGATGCAGCATCTTTCAAGCTAGTGGTAAAATGCATGCTATAGTTGAATCCCAGCATGCTGCCAGGGTTCCTGGACATGGTTGGACACCACATGATGTGGTGGCATCACTGCATGTGTTCTTTTCCTAAAACCACAATCATGCACACTAATAGACTCACACACATCCAATGAGGTGTGGTGATGTAGCATCTTTCAAGATGGTGGTAGAATGCATGCTATAGTTGAATCCCAGCATGCTCACAGGGTTCTTGGACATGGTTGGACACAACATGCTATGGTGGCATCACTGCATGTGTTCTTTTTCTATAACCACAATGATGCACACTAATACACACACATCCAATGAGGTGTGGTGATGCAGCCTTTTCAAGCTGGTGGTAGAATGCATAATGAAGTTGAATCCCAGCATGCTGCCAGGATTCTTGGACATGGTTGGACACCACATACTATGGTGGCATCACTGCATGTGTTGTTTTCCTAAAATCACAATGATGAACACTGATTCACACACACACACATCCAATGAGGTGTGTTGATGAAGCATTTTTCAAGCTAGTGGTAGAATGCATGCTGCAGTTGAATCTCATCATGGTACCAGGGTTCCTGGACATGGTTGGAAACCAGATGCTCTGGTGGCATCACTGCATGTGTTCTTTTCCTAAAACCACAATGATGCACACTGATACACACACATCCAATGAGGTGTGGTGATGCACCATCTCTCAAGATGGTGGTAGAATGCATGCTATAGTTGAATCCCAGCATGCTGCCAGGGTTCTTGGACATGGTTGGACACCACATGTTGGAGTGGCATCACTGTATGTGTTCTTTTCCGAAACCACAATGATGTACACGAACACACACACACATCCAATGAGGTGTGGTGATGCAGCATCTTTCAAGATGGTGGTAGAATGCATGCTACAGTTGAATCCCAGCATGCTGCCAGGGTTACTGGACATGGTTCAAAACCACATGTTGTGGTGGCATCACTTCATGTGTTCTTTTTCTAAAACCATAATGATGCACACTAATACACACACACATCCAATGAGGTGTGGTGATGTAGCATCTTTCAAGCTGGTGGTAGAATGCATGCTGTATTTGAATCCCAGCATGATGACATGGTTCCTAGACATGGTTGGACACCACATGGTGTGGTGTCCTCACTGCATGTGTTCTTTTCCTAAAACCACAATGATGCACACTAATACACACACACACATCCAATGAGGTGTGGTGATGTAGCATCTTTCAAGCTGGTGGTGGAATGCATGCTACAGTTGAATCCCATCATGTTGCCAGGGTTCTTGGACACTGTTGGACACCACATGCTCGGTTGGAATCACTACATGTGTTCTTTTCCTAAAACCACCATGATGAACACTAATGCACACACACATCCAATGAGGTGTGGTGATTCAGCATCTTTCAAGCTGGTGGTAGAATGCATGCTACATTTGAATCCCATCATGATGCCAGGGTTCCTGGACATGGTTGGACACCACATGCTCTGGTGGCATCACTTCATGTGTTCTTTTCCTAAAAACACAATGATGTACACTGATACACACACATCCAATGAGGTGTGGTGATGCAGTAACTTTCAAGCTGGTGGTAGAATGCATGCTGAAGTTGAATCCCAACATGCTACCAAGGTTCCTGGACATGGTTGGACACCACATGCTGGAGTGGCATCACTATATATGTTCCTTTCCAAAACCACAATAATGCACACTAACAAAAACACACATCCAATGAGGTGTGGTGATGCAGCATCTTTCAAGCTGGTGGTAGAATGCATGCTATAGTTGAATCGTAGCATGCTGCAGGGTTCCTGGACATGGTTGGACACCACATGATGTGGTGGCATCACTGCGTGTGTTCTTTTCCTAAAACCACAATCATGCACACTAATAGACTCACACACATCCAATGAGGTGTGGTGATGCAGCACCTTTCAAGATGGTGGTAGAATGCATGCTATAGTTGAATCCTACCATGTTGACAGGGTTCCTGGACATGGTTGGACAGAACATGCTATGGTGGCATCACTGTATGTGTTCTTTTTCTATAACCACAATGATCCACACTGATACACACACACATCCAATGAGGTGTGGTGATGCAGCCTTTTTCAAGCTGGTGGTAGAATGCATAATGAAGTTGAATCCCAGCATGCTGCCAGGGTTCCTGGACATGGTTGGAGATCACATACTATGGTGGCATCACTGCATGTGTTGTTTTCCTAAAACCACAATGATGAACACTGATACACACACACATCCCATGAGGTGTGGTGATGAAGCATCTTTCAAGCTGGTGGTAGAATGCATGCTGCAGTTGAATCCCATCATGCTGCCAGGGTTCCTGGACCTGGTTGGAAACCACATGCTCTGGTGGCATCACTGCATGTGTTCTTTTCCTAAAACCACAATGATGCACACTAATACACACACACATCCAATGAGGTGTGCTGATGCAGCATCTTTCAAGATGGTGGTAGAATGCATGCTACAGTTGAATCCCAGCATGCTGCCAGGGTTCTTGGACATGGTTGGACACCACATGTTGGAGTGGCATCACTATATGTGTTCTTTTCCAAAACCACAATGATGTACACTAACACACACATCCAATGAGGTGTGGTGACGCACCATCTTTCAAGCTGGTGGTAGAATGCATGCTACAGTTGAATCCCAGCATGCTGCCAGGGTTCCTGGACATGGTTCAACACCACATGCTGTGGTGGCATCACTACATGTGTTCTTTTTTTAAAACCATAATGATACACACTAATACACTCACACACACGCATCCAATGAGGTGTGGTTATGTAGTATGTTTCAAGCTGGTGGTAGAATGCATGATGTAGTAGAATCCCAGCATGCTAACAGGGTTCCTAGACATGGTTCAACACCACATGCTGTGGTGGCATCACATCATGTGTTCTTTTTCTAAAACCATAATGATGCACACTAATACACACACATCCAATGAGGTGTGGTGATGTAGCATCTTTCAAGATGGTGGTAGAATACATGTTGTAGTTGAATCCCAGCATGATGACATGGTTCCTAGACATGGTTGGACAACACATGTTGTGGTGTCCTCACTGCATGTGTTCTTTTCCTAAAACCACAATGATGCACACTAATACACACACACACATCCAATGAGGTGTAGTGATGTAGCATCTTTCAAGCTGGTGGTGGAATGCATGCTACAGTTGAATCCCATCATGTTGCCAGGGTTCTTGGACACTATTGGACACCACATGCTCGGGTGGAATCACTACATATGTTCTTTTCCTAAAACCACAATGATGCATACTGATACACACACACATCTAATGTGGTGTGGTGATGCAGGATCTTTCAACATGGTGGTAGAATGCATGCTACAGTTGAATCCCATCATGCTGCAAGGGTTCCTGGACATGGTTCGACACCACATGCTCTGGTGGCATCACTGCATGTGTTGTTTTCCTAAAACCAGAATGATGCACATTTATACACACACACATCCAATGAGGTCTGGTGATGCAGCATCTTTCAAGCTGGTGGTAGAATGCATGCTGTAGTTGAATCCCATCATGCTGCCAGGGTTCTTGGATATGGTTGGACACCACATGCTCTGGTGGCATCACTTCATGTGTTCTTTTCCAAAAAACACAATGATCCTATAACTGAACGAAGTACTTAAGAAATAACATTAAGATGCAAGTAAAGTAGAGTTATTTTTGGGTTTTTGGTTGAACAAGATGTTTTAAAGTAAAGCAAAACTTAATGCAGAAAGTAAGAATCACGTGTGTAATAGAACTTTGGAACTACAATAGGGAAAAGGCGTTCTCAGGGAATAGTGGATACACCAGTAGCAATTTAGACTAAGTAATCGAGAGTATTATAACGAATATTCTCATAATGTATATGTATGTGGGAGGAGCTCCATATATGGACAAATAGCCAACAACCGATGCACACATCGTCCTTATAACCATAGCAGACAGCAATCGACATCAATCGAATTACTGCGCTATTAAGGGATTTCTCCCATGGCATGGACATGGCTTTGTGAGTTCTCCTTAATTCCCCAAGTTAGTACGTAAAGAATGATAACAGTTTTATAGTCATAGTAAGTGATATCGTCCCTCTATCTACCAACAAGTAATCACCTTCATCGAGTCCCCACAAGAGGCAAATGTTAAGGAGGTGTACAACTCCCAACAGCAAGATGAAGACAATTAACACATACACATAATGATGTATGACATAATAATCTCTATCTCATCTCAATCATATGCTAGGGTTTCCAGCATCTCCCCAAGAACTAGAGATCTACTCAGACATGGAGGCAATCAACATCCTAGCAATGGTAATGGAAACAATCATAGATGATTAGCACTTGTATAAATCCACAACGAGTATAGGAATTACAATAAGATCTAGACAAGATGTAGATGGGATGGATGGAGATGGTGGTGATGCAGGGGTGGATGATGAAGATCGATGCCTTAGCCTCCCAGATCTGCGTAGGGCAAAGATGGATCCGTTGCGGATGAGTCCCCCCTCTAGATGCCTTCCAGAGGTGAAGTTTTGGCGATTTCTAGGTGTTATGTATGTCGTCTCTCCAAACCAATTGCACGAGGTGAAAGTATTTGACAAGGCAGAGGCAGCGCCAACTATACGGCTGGAGCTATACGGCCAAAAAGGTTGCTCCGGTTGTATAGTTGGTCGTTGGACTCCCTGCCTCCCTTCTTCGCTTCTAGTTTTCTTCTAGTATTATTAATATTTCCCAAATAAGCGATTTACGTTGTTTTTGAATCCTTTTATCCGTAGTACAACTACTCCAAGAATTGTATCCATTTGATCCATCATCTGTCCTGATCCTGATGAAAACAGACATAAAATGTGCACGCAAGCACCATAAAATACTAAGATCCTACATCTACAATGCAAAATAATAATGTAAAACATGATGCAAATATACACTCATTAACTTCCCCAAGCTTAGACTCTTGCTTGTCTAGAGCAAGTTTTAGCTTAATGGATGTTATCCTCATATTCATGAAGCCGAGTCGATAAAACAAATGAGGCAATTGCAGCATGTGTTTATCATGTACGATACATAAGAATAAGTTCATGAATAGTACCTTACTCGAACCATCTGAATAGTATTAGCAGGCTTCCACACCTTAGTGATCAATGGTTCATAAAAGATGAATCTCAACATAATGTAAAAGTATACGGTTCAACCAAACGAGTTAGCGAGGTATTCCCAAGTGTTTTAGGATCAACGTATTCACTTGGGATTCAGAATCTCAAAAGTGTCTCTTTGTCATACTACAACTCACTGGTATATGCCTACTTTCTCTTTGCACATTTTCTCTTTTTCTTCTTGTTTTTATTTTATTTTGTATATATGCTCACACTTTTGTTTAAGTGTTGTGCAAAGGAGCTATCCTTAAATTCCACTTCATGTAGGAATCCAAAGTTTAACGATCTCGATTACCAAATTCCAATTGTATATGAAGCATTCTTATGACTTGAAGATTCTACCTCTACTTGTTCTCACTCTATTTTGATAACACTTTCATTTTCCTTTGTTCAAGGTTTCTTTTCAATTTAACTGTATAGATAATTTTTCTTTGTAAATCAAACTGTAGAGTTACAGCATATCGACCAAATTATCTTTTGGTGTTCCATTAATACCAATGATGTGAAAGACTCCTATTGCTATCATCAAGTGCAAGTAAAATTATACTCAAGCCATTCATATATCAATAAAACAAACACAAACTCAAAATTGCTCCATATATAATAATAAACTCGGAATTTCATAAAAGGGATCGACTATTCCTGAAGGGAATCCTAATGATGCAAACTTTATTTGTAGTTTGAACTAATGCAAAAACGATAATATAAAACTTGTAAGAAAGATTACAAGGTCTTTAAAGATCTCCCCAAGCTTGCAATCAAGATAGGCGGGATCAATTAACTCCTTGTTTATACATATTCCTCCTCTTGGGTAGAAAGAGCATCGGCTTCTTATTTCACGTTGCCTTCTTTAACTATGCTTGCAAAACGAATGCTGAGCTCGGCCATGTCGTATTGGAGCTTCAACATTTTCCTCTTGAGGAATTTCTTCTCATCTGTCAACTCAAAGACAATTTTAATTAAGAAACCAACTCTACCATCAATGTCATCGACCTTCTTCTTAAAGTCTTTTCTCATCATCCAGTAGGAGTCAATCCCTTCTCCAGTTGTTTCAACGCATGCCTTAGAAGCCTTTTCTAACTCATAGATCTTATCATGAATCTCATCTTGCCGCACCTTCTTAGGTTTAAGAGGTGATGGACCAAGAGGAGGTTTATAATAGGATCCTATGTTGTAACAATAAGGATTAGGGAGATACTCATCCTTGTTCCTTCCCTGCTCAGCTTGTCTCATCATCTCCATCCTTTGCAGGAACATGTCCTTCTAATTTGGGAGAGGCTTGATCTCCGGGCCGGATGATGACGATGATCCTTTTGGTTATACTTCTTCGATCCTCTTCACAGGCTTATCTTCTTTCTTCTTCCAGATCTTGTTGACATGGAAGGGCTGCATGGCTTCGCTGCACGGATGTTGTTAAAGGGGCATACATAGGGATGACGAAGATCTTTCGAGGATGAAGGTTGTAGCTCTGTGAAAACTTAATGAAAAAGGTTAGATGCGATCCGCTTTAAAAGGAGGGGTCAAAAACCCTAGCCGCCTTGCGTAATGAGCAACTAAGCGGGCGCAGCCCGCATAGCTCCCTCCGTATAGTTGTGAACCGACTATAGATTAGATCTATAGTGGAACTTAACTATATGGCTGGAACTATACGGGTGGAATTTTTAATTCTCACCGTATAGTTGGTCGTTAAACTCTCTGTACCCTGAATAATTTTTTTGGAGAAGGGTCGATAACTATACGACCGTGACTATATGAGCGGAATTTTTAATTCCGGTCATATAGTTGGTCGTTAAACTCTTAGTACTCCAGAAATTATTTTGTCAAAGGCGTTGACAACTATACGACCACAACTATACGGGCGGAATTTTTATTCTAGCTGTATAGTTGCTCGTTAAACTCTCAGTACCTTTTGTGGATGGAAGTTTTGATGTCATAACAACTATACGGCCGAAATTTTTATTCCGGCCGTATAGTTGGTCGTTAAACCTTCTGTATCCACCAAAAATTTTCTGCTTCTCCAAGAATTCTTTATTAATCTGAAACTTAACGAAATATCGAGTTTTGATAGAGAAATGTCAGCTTAGATTTTCGACCAATTTTGGCATTATCAATTCTTCCTTCCTATTTGTCAGAGCATGAATTGTTTCTGTTTTAACATAATAATCAAACTAGACTTTAACTGAAAATTTAAAAACTTACTCAAACCTTTATTTCCCATTGGTTGCCTCCCATGAAGTGCTCTTTTATAGTCAATAGCTTGACTGTGGTACCTCTCATTCCATCTTGAGTCCATTCTTCTTGTAATTGTCGTTCTTCATATTTCTTCGCTTTATCACTTCTTCGGGGGTGCTCATCTCTATGGTGATTGCACTTATATCTTCTTTTACCCGATAATGCTTCAAGCGTTGTCCATTTACCACCCATGCAAGAGAGGGTGTTTTTTCTTGGAGCTTCACTGCTCCCGATGAATAGGCTTCTTCAACTACATATGGACCTTCCCACTTCGATCTGAGTTTTCCTGGAAATAGCTTAAGACGAGAATTATAGAGCAACACTTTTGTCTCCACTTTTAAAAGTCTTATTCTCTATTTTTCTATCATGCCATATTTTAACTTTTTCCTTAAACAACCTAGCATTTTCATAAGCTTCACTTCTAAACTCATCAAAAGCATGAATATCTAATAAACGCTTCTCCCCTGCTGCTTTGAGATCATAATTTAGATTCTCGACTGCCCAAAAAGCTTGGTGTTCCAGTTCTAAAGGTAAATGGCACGCCTCACCGTACACCATCTTGTAAGGTGTCATACCCATTGGGGTTTTAAACGCAGTACAATATGCCCATAGAGTGTCATTTAACTTGTATGACCAATCCATTCTTGATTTGTCCACCATCTTTTCGAGTATGGTCTTCAGTTCTCTATTAGAGGGTTCCATTTGACCACTTGTTTGGGGATGATATGGTGAAGCAACATGGTGGGTTACTCCATACTTGCTGAGGATTTTCCTGAAAGTCCCTTTCATAAAAATGAGAACCACCGTCAGTAATTAAAAATCTAGAAACTCCAAACCTAGGGAATATGACATCCTTGATCATCTTCACCGAGGTAGCTGCATCTACGTGATTTGTTGGGATAGCTTCAACCCATTTAGTAACATAGTCAATAGCAACAAGAATATGAGTATAACCATTAGACTCTATAAATGGTCCCATGTAATCCATTCCCCATACATCAAAGGGTTCAATTATGAGACTATAATTCATTGCCATTTCTTGTCTCCTACCTATATTAACTCTTCTTTGGCAAGCATCGTAGTATTCCACATACCTGTGTGCATCCTTAAGCAGGGTAGGCCAATATAATCCGGATTGAAGTACCTTTGCAGCAGTTCTTTTACCTGCATGATGCCCTCCATATGGACTGTCATGACAAGATTTTAATATCGCATTCATTTCGTGATTAGGAACACACTTATAAATCATTCCGTCACGTCCATGACGATATAGATACAGATCATCCCAAAAGTAATATTTAAGATCATTAAAGAATTTCATTCTTTGATTTCTTGACATACAGGGAGGTATAAATTTTGTTGCTATATAGTTAGGTTAATCTGCATACCATGGATCAACAATTTCTACCTTTGCTAAATATTCTCCCAGAAATGATTCATTAATAGGTACGGGGTCATTAATTATCCCTTCCATCCTAGAGAGATGATCTGCTACAGGATTATCCTTACCCCTCCTATCTACTATTTGCAAATCATATTCTTGTAGTAATAAAACCCACCCAATCAACCTGGGCTTAGCATCCTTTTTCACAAGGAGGTGACACAAATCTTGGTGACCCGTATGAATTATTACCTTAGAATTAATTATGTAAGATCTAAATTTGTCGCAAGCAAAAATTATGGCTACAAACTCGTTTTCTGTAGTAGCATACTGTTTCTGAATATTATTAAGAGGTCTACTAGCATAATAAATAACATTGAAATTATTTCCATCTCGCTGTCCCAACACAACCCCCAAAGCATAGTCACTAGCATCACACATGATTTCGAAAGGTTCATCCCACTTTGGAGATTACATGATAGGTGCTGAAACTAATTTATCCTTAAGGTTCTCAAAAGCTACAATGCAGTCATGATCTAAATATAATGGAGTTTCTTTATCAAGAAGATTGGTGAGGGGCATAGCTAGTTTAGCAAAATCTTTTATAAACCGCTTATAAAAACCGGCATGTCCCAGAAACATTTTCAAGTTTTTAATGTCTTGAGGTATTGGGATATTTTCTATAGCATTTATATTAGTTTTATCTATTCTATTCCCTTCTCCGAAACTTTGTGCCCGAAAACTTTACCTTCTCTTTCCATGAAACATCATTATTCCCAATTCAAAACCAAGTTTGATTGCCTGCATCTCTGCAAAACTTTGGTCAGATTATACAGGCAGTTATCAAAAGTTGTTCGACAAATGACAAAATCATTTGTTAGAATTTCCATAGTCTTCTCAACAAAAGCATAAAATATCTTCATAACACATTCCTGAAAAGTTGCTGCTGCATTACATAAGCCAAATGAAATTAATCTATAAGTGTATGTTCCATAAGGACAAATGAAAGTTGTTTTCTCTTGATCTTCCAGTTGTATGGCAATTTGAGAGTATCTAGAATAACCGTCAAGAAAAAAAAAGTTAGAATTATTACTAAGTCTTTCTAAAATTTTATCCATGAATGGTATAGGTTTATGATTTTTCTGTGTCTCGCAGTTTAGCTTCCTAAAATCAATGCACATTCGATATCCTACAATTGGCCTTACAGGAACTAGCTCACCATTCTCATTCAAAGCAGCATCAAGACCACCTTGTCTTGGTATGCAATGAGCTGGGCTAACCCACTTACTGTTAGAAATAGGATATATTATGCTAGCATCTAGTAAGTGTATAACTTATTTTCTTACTACTTCCTTCATTTGAGGATTACGCCTTCTTTGTGTATCTACTATAGGTTCAGCATCATCAAGCATGGTAATCTTATGTGTTACGATAGAGGGATATGTTCCTTTAATATCACTCAATGTATATCCAAAGTCTTCACGATGCTTAACCAAAACTAAGATAAGTTTATTTGTTTCATTTTTCGAAGATTCTTGCTAATAATAACAGGACATTTATTTTCATTATCTAAAAACTCATACCTCATATTGTCTGGAAGTTTTTTCAATTCTATTGGTGGAGGTTCTTCATCTCCTGTTCTTACCAATTCTTCATAGTCATGTGGATTTTGTGCTTCCGGAATTGAATCAAGGTAATAATCCATGTCTTCTTTCTTCTCATATCTAGTGCTTCTTCCCTATTAATCAAACTCCTTTCTAATTCATCTTGTGGAGTATTGAAATGAATTATCGCTAGCTCGGCAATCGTCTTTTCTTCCTTGATATCCTCAACTTCATATGGCCTCTTCTTTAGTCTGGCAAAGTGGAATGTCATTTCCTCTTCTCCAAACTTCAATGAAATAGTTTCTTTCTGATTATCTACTCGAGACTTGGTTATAGAAATAAAAGTCCTGCCTAAAAGAACGGGACAAAAAGCATCTCGAGGCATATCAACTATATGAAAATCAAGGGGGTACATGCGCGACAATAGACATAGATATTTTTGAATACTCCTTCCGGTTTTTTATTAGTTCTATTAGACAATTTAATAATAGTGTCTACCAGTTCCACATCTGGATTATTTAAATTGTAGCGGAGTTCCTCATAAAGTGATGAAGGCATAATATTTATGGTGGAAATTGGTTCACAAATTCCATATAAGAAAGTTTTTCCACAATATATAGGGGTCATTGGTTTTGAAGTTTTGTTACCTGGAACCTTACCTTTGATGATTTCCGAGGTTTCAAGGTCTAACACAACCACTTCATCTTCCACTATTCGTGCTTCCATAAGATCCTTTATTATAACATTATTTATATTTGTAGCTTCGGAATTCCTTTTTGGTTTCTTTGGACTCTTCTTTATTTGATCTTCCTCTCTTTATCTTTTTTCAAAGATCACTTGTATAGGTATCGAGGAGAACTCTTCCATTAGTGCTCTTGCCCGCTTCTTTTCTTCGAGGGGTTTACGAGGTTTCCATTCTGTAGATACCTGCAAATGCCCTGCATAATTCTCAATAATTTTCTTTACTGAGTAAGAATCAATACCGAGGGTTTTAATCATTGTATTTGTCCTCTTATCTGCAAGGAAATCGTTAATGCAAGCATATTCAGAAAAACTATTTGTAATATTTTCCTTATCTTTAAAATTTTCAGCTGCTTCTCTCATTTTTATTATTAGATTCCAAGCCTCATCGTAGGTATAAGATAGAAAACTGCCATTAGAAGCAGTGTCTAGATTCGTCCTATTTTCAATATTTAGCCCTCCATAAAAGTTATGGGTGATTAACCAATCAGGCAAACGATGATGTGGGCAATTATCTAGGTAGCTTTTATACCTTAGATATCCTTCATATAAGCCCTCACTAGGATTATTTTTGAAACTGATAATAATACCTCTCATCTTGTGAGCTTTGCTTTCAGAATAATATTTTGATAGGAACTTGGTTATCAATTCCTCCCAAGTCCTTGGTGCTTTTGCACAAAAAGATCTGTACCAGTCGTAAACATTACTAGCTAGTGTTGGCGCGGCAGCATGCCGCGCCTGTGTTTTGAGCATGTGTCTTGAGCCCATCGCTAGAGCTACGTTGAGAATTTAGGATTATAGACCAGTGTATTGTGATCCAACAAATTCAAATCGATATTATCATGGGAGGTGAATAGAACATTGAATCTAGTCTTCATCAACCCCAAATACAAACTTAAGATTAGCTGACACTGCACACCGAGCATGTTCACAAGAACATGCATTTCGTGCAGATTTTTTTTGATGAAAGGCATTTCGTGAAGATTGATAGTAGTTCGATACAACAATATAGTCATGCTACAAGTTTTTTGCATGGTAAAAGCCCC
Organism: Avena eriantha; assembly: GCA_910589775.1. NCBI lineage: Eukaryota > Viridiplantae > Streptophyta > Magnoliopsida > Poales > Poaceae > Avena > Avena eriantha. The sequence goes on along the minus strand of OU342745.1, from coordinate 266,879,036 downwards.
CAAGGGAAGGAAGCTGAATTAATAAGTTGGGTGCAAGATTACAAGGAGGCCAATAGCATCTATTGCCCTATAAAACCTAGAAATATAGGAAAACGCCAGCAAGTTTACAGAAAACATCCTAGGACAGAAAAATAAAAAACAACCAGGTCCTCTCTCTCCACCACCAGTTGACCTCCAGACACGACCGTCACAACCTCCACCGTGGACAGAACCACTTGGACAAGACGCTCTGGTTGTCGCCTTGTCAAGATGGGAGAAAAGCCTCTAGGAAAGGAGGCCGAAGAAGCTTAATTTGGAATCAAGTGCAGCAAGGCCTCCCTTGCGACAGAAGATAGTGGTTGCTCGTAAGTTCCCCTTGGAATCCATTATCGTGGGCTCAGCTTTCGATGACCACCATGAAAGGCCATCTCCACCAAGAGCCACGGAGCTGCTGAATTCCTCTCCCTCGCCACCAAGGCATGCCGAGAGAAGCAGCAGTGGTGCCGAGCTACTACGAATGGGGAACGTATAAAATCCCCTAGACGAAATTGAAATTGGATAGCACCGAACCACTCCACCTCGCTACCACGGCCGACCAGGAGCAAGTCTGCGATATCGCTCGTCGAGGCACGCTCATTCCCCCCCCCCCCCCTCGCTGCCACGGATGGCCGGGGAAACGCATCGCACGTAGCGCTCGAACAGCACCAGGGAATACACCACTAGGAATTTATTTAGGGGAGCAACTGTTGTCATCTCCACCCTCATCGCCGGCCACCAGAGAAGAAGAAGGAAGAAGAACAGACCTAAAGCTCTCAGGATCTGGGTGACAAGATTCGGAGCTCTGCCCCAACTACCATCCAAGCGGCCAACTACCGGCATACCGCTGCTACACCTACACCTAGCTACCATAGCGCCACCCCTCTGCCGTCTCCGGCCAGCCACGCCGGTGGATAAGGATCGGGGGGGAGGGGCGTTTTTCTTTGGGAGACTCTCAAACTGCTGAGAGAGGAGGATATGTGTTGAGAGGAATGCCTCACTCCGGCATGCTACATTGATCATTTTTGTTTGTTTGTGAGGGTCAATAATCATTTAAAGTTCCTATTATAGAGTGAAATAATTCAATTAGTAACATAGAACCAACTAAGCCTAATTGGTAATCAGTCTTAAACTTATGTTGGTCACATGTGCGGCAAAAGTTTGAAGTTTGATTCCCATTGCTAGATTGGCATACTCTTCTTTATTTTTTCTTGCATTTTCCTACCCAGTGGCTGCCTCTTAAAAACTAACATAATATCTACTCCACTGGCTACCTCTTAAAAAATCAACAGAATCTCTAGTTTATGTTTTCTATGGTATTGCTTTAAAAAATATCTAGTTTGGATTTATTATATTTGTTCATGTATAGTTTTTAAACTTCATGTTTTCTCTTAAAATTGTTTTCTAAGACGATTTTACCGCAAGTTTAGAATCTACGGACTGCAAACATTGAGAGTAGTTCTTCTATTGGAAATTCTGTCTAATTAAGACAAGTGCGTAACTATCCCTGATATATATCTCCGTAATTGTGTAGTTGTCAATTACTTGCTCTCATTTGACTGAGAATTTTCTTATCCAATTGCAGATTGATTATGTAGATAGCATTTCATAAAAATAAATAAAAGAATGATAATGCTTAAATAAATATGATGCAATGAGGAGTTGAATAAATATAATTCTTAATATATCTAGTTGTTATGCAAATTATTATGCCATATACTTCATAATTGTTTATTTATATTTTTTAGTAAAATAGGGTCCTAATTTGGATTTTCGCACGGGGCCCCAGATTTTGCCAGCTTAGCCCTGCTCACAAGTAAAATAAAGAAACCCAGAACTATCGTACATTCCATATATCATGCGCCAAGTGATTTTTCTGGAACCTGTTAGAATAGTAACAAACATGATTGAATAAATCACAATCATATTCCGAAGAAAATGGAAATCTGAGACCCGACCCAATGTAAACATGGTTGAATAAATCACATTTGGATTCTTAAGAAAGTGGAAATCTGAGATATGGACCAATATATAACAGATACATTGCTTCATTTTTTTAATCATACAAATAAAATTCAAGCGGCATCAACAAATGAATATTTTATGTTCTAAAGATATGCACCGAAGGAAATGATAACAACCATTTCCACATATCATTGTAGTGAAGTTGTGCTCTTCGAGGGCATCTACTAATATCATGTTCTACGGGACAGAAGTAAAAATGTAGGTCCGACAAAAATAAGAAAGGAATATGCTGCTTGTCAAATAACAGTGCTAATTATTGAATAAAATACCTTGTATAGATTGCTGCATTTGGTCACTGACGCCTAGGGCTATTATTTGCAAACCTGCAGAGATAAGTTTTGTTCCAACACCTTTGAATGCAATACACACCTTAAGTCTGAACTTCAGTATCCAACACATCGATCAAATTGGCAAGTCATGTGCAAATATGTAGACATTGCAACAACTCACACAAATATCATAAGGTGGCTAAGATACAGTAGTGGCCATGGATGATTTGTAATGCCCAACAAAATTGCTAGACACTTAGAAAAAGAAGACCAAAGAACTGATATTTTTCAATCTAGAGTGATGGGTGCAAGATTGAGGTGCAAGATATTCGATACACTAAAAGACGTCGATTCACAAAGCTAAAATGTTTTATATTTCTGAACCGAGGGAGTACAACATAGTTAAAATAAGACACTCTCTCTACAATCTTAGCTAAACCTGAATTCCTGAACAAGGATGGAAGTAAACCGGGACAGAAGAAACCCATCCTCTGGGCACATGAGCTACAAGAAATTATTTCTCATGGAGCCAGATGTCAAGAGGGAGAGAGGAGTGCATGCCGTTTCTTCTCTCTTCATCAATCATCATGGTGACTTCTACTAAACCATAACTCACAGAGCAACCATGGGCCCCGAATGCCTGCAGTGCACCATGAACAACTTTGCGAGAACAGATCCTTGGTCAGCTTCTTGAGATCGAAAAAGCACAACGGAGGCACGGTGTGTTGGTGCTGCTTCGAGATCTTCGATAGATGACGCAAACTACCTGATGACCTCCCTCTTTTCCTCGTCCTTGGCGGCTAGCTCCGCCTTAAGAGCTGGCTTGTTCTCTTCGATCACCTTATGCAACTTTTCAGATATGAATTCTGCTTGTTGAGCCCCTTGATCTCTGCATGCATCAGCTCTGCCTCCTGGTCAGGCTGGTCCTTCTCTGCTTCCTCTGTATCACCTTCAGATACCTTTTCATCATGATGTTCTTCAGGATCATTGACTTCAAACCCCGAGTCGTAGGAGTCTGAGAAAAGTGAGCTGGAGGAAGAACTTCATGTTGCCATGCCATCCATGGGTGCAGGAGACCAGCTCTTGGTAGAGGCAGATGGAGTGAACATCGAGTGCCAGCATGTTCTCTGCAGCAGAAAATTTTGATATTTTTTGTTTCTGATGAAGCATACTTTCATGTCGCCTCGCCCTCGGGGCTGCCATGAGTTAAAGAGCAAGGAATGTTTCTATTGAATATTTAACGGGCCCGAGTTAAAGAGTAAGGGATATTTCTTTTGTCCATTATAACAACGGGCCAAACTCGATGTGTTTGACAGGTTGGAAGGTCACGCCACAGCCAAAAGTAGGCTTCATGGCTCCCTACGCAGGATGGTAGCTCCAAATGTGGAAGTTCCACAATGTAGCGCTCTTCAAACTACTGCATGTCGCCATTTTTTCACCATCTCTACCATCTAGTTTTTGGTCCGGGGCATTCTTTTCACCAGATGACACCTTCGAATTTACTAAGAGGCCTTTTATTTCTGCTGTAAACATACGGTCATATTTCCACCAAGTTGTGCAACTGGTGGAATTAACACTTTCATTAAACTCAATCCCAAAAGTGGAGATTAGAACTTTCACTGAACTCAATCCCAAAAAGTGTCAATTTTAGATAATCATCATATATTCAAATACAAAAGTGTCAATTTCAGATAATCATCATATATTCAAATAAAATCTTGATGGATATGCAAAAGAAGGATCATATAAAACTAAGCAGCACTCCATTTCTAGTCTCAATTTGGCTTGCACACAATGATTATAGGGTCAAAGTTTAGGATCTAGGAAGATTCAGACTACTGTATACAACACTTGGAAATCAGGAATTCATAACATGTGCCCTCATGGTCTCATGGAGCCATGGAGAACAAATTTAGACGCGTCATCCACTTTTGACTTTCTGTCTGTACAATTCAACATGGTTCAGCCCAAATGAAACGTGATCTCTCCCTCGTATAACTGGAGCAGACTCCTCAACCTCACTTGGCACAACCTAATACCTACATTCTTGTTGAGCTACATTATGTCGTGCAAATGGACCCCAAGTGTACATCAGGCTAGCGGCTATAGCAACATACATGTCATATCCTTCCTGCCGAGTTGCAAGCCTGCAATTAGCTCAATTTCACTCATGCCTTCTCATTGATTGCCAAGAAGAGAGATGACTTCCTGCGACATGGAAATTTGCACCTGGTTACAAGAAGCTGCAATCCTCCGGGCAGCATCAGGAGTGAGCCATTGCCGGAAACCATTGGAGCCTTTATATTGCCATGAGGCACTCTTTAAGGAAACCACCCTAGCTGCAAAGATGCTCCATCCTGATTCCTTCTGGGTGTCGATGTAAGACGAAAGGTAAAACTTCCGCACATTCTCGGGAGTATAGTTATACTAATCGCAATCAAATTTGCTGAACTCTTTTACCGGACAGTGAATTCTTGCTCGGCTGATCCCTAGAGACCCTTCACAGCAGCTCGTTTGAAGTAGATTTCTCGGCATCTCAGGCCGACTCGGCATAGCTCATCTAACATACAATATTTAACTTGACATTTGAACTGATCATTAGAAAAGAATCTCTTTCAGAAAAGAAAACTAAGGAAGATAGTGAAACCATTTAAATCAGAAGGTTTCTATTAAGGTAAATTTCACATAAACAAAATACCTATAACACAAAGGAATCATGAGAGGCCCAACTATGTTTATGTCAGGCAGAGCTAGCACATCTAAGTGAACAGTTTAGTTGACTTATAGCCATGGATTGAAGTACTAAAACCATCTGACAACCCATTGTCATTGGTCCCAAAAACCTCAGCTACATATTTGTCATTACTCAATGTGTGTTGTTTTGTCATCCTAAATACTTGGATATTGTCCATATCTTCAATCTTGTAGGACAAAACACTCTTAAATTACAATGTGTCAATGTTCACCCAACTTTCCCTGGCCAAGTATATTCCTAAGGAGGTGTATGCTAATAGAAGGCATTAAAAAGAAATGGTCTATTTGAGTATATACTAAAACCTGAAATAGGATGAAACTTTATATTGCTTTATATCGCACCTGGATAATAGCTACTTGGCAGTATATAATTCAGAATTATGTAGCACACTAAAATCTAGAGCAAGCTAAATAATTCCTACCACTATCTAAATCAAGGACGAATGGCTCAATTGTTTCGGTAGACCGTGAATAGCGGCAGCGAAAAATTTCAGGCATCGTTTACTGAAATAATATTTGGCTCCAAGGGCATAAACGCAATTTTTTCTAAGATTTAATCAGGACTACTTAAGACAAAGATCCAAACACAACGTTTTTCATTACCAAAAGACTGGGGTGTGAAGCATGGCCCTAGAACTTACATTAAAATCACGTCGTTGGTGACTTACATGAAAATCACGCCGCTGGCATGCGAATGGAAGCATACATGTCTGCCTAAGATATAGAAACCTCATTCTTGTAACTGAATCCCAGATACTAAAACCGATAGTTTGATATTCTCTTGTAGGCATTCACTCCATCGAAGATGATAATACCAAATCCAAGCATTACTATATCCACCTTTCTGCAAAGGCATTTACGTGTTCTCAACAGTAGTGACCAACCGATCTTGCTTATGAATTGGGTCTGGCAAGCGGCAAGATGCCCTACGTGTTCTCAACAGTAGTGACCAACCGATCTTGCTTATGAATTGGGTCTGGCAAGCGGCAAGATGCCCTTGTGCTCTTCTCATGGGAAACACCACCTACAAAGGACCATACAAACTGAGACAGACGCATAGATCATTACCTATAAAACACTCTTCTGTAAGAAAACAAGTAAATAATATCTTGTCTCATGTATTATAAATATAGCAGAGAAATACAACAAAGGAAATCTTCCTACCTGTAACCGCAAACCGAAAAAGTCATTCTAATTTCCAAGCAAGCATGGAAAACTTCTGAATATATTACAGTTTCGAGCGAACCTTCGTTGTGTAGTTTTGTTCTTCTTAAGGGTTCTCATACTTCTTCCTAATATAGTACAAATTTTCAGAGATTTTAATGCACCTGAAAAAGTTACAGTAAAAAATTAAACTATCGTACCGATCATCCCAGAGCTAACGAAAAATTAAAGGAGCTGCATCCAGCGAGACTTACTCCAGCAGGAATCCCACCATGTCACATCCATGTTAGGAGGCTCAGGCTAGCAGATAATTGCCTTGAAATATCAGCTCATAGCTGCATAAGTAAATCAACAGTTTAATAAAAAAAATTAAAGTAGCCGGACAACGGAACATGCCTATCTAATTTACAGTCTGTAGATTAATCATAGGACAAATCTAAGCAGTAGTCCCAGGCTAAATCTTTCAGACCTAATATATTAAATAGGAGGAAACTAAAGACAAAATATCAAAGAACACCGGATCATGTCATCACGTTGTATATATCAAAGAACATCAAAGAGCGATGGTTTGAGGCAACTGACCATATGAGTTCAAGGGACAGCCACAACGAAGCAAAAAATAAAAGAATCAATACCATCAAGAGGCTGAAACGGCCATTTGCCAACACTAACTGCACGCCACCGAGCATCCATCTGGACCAAAAAACAGTATTCGATGAATCCACAGCAAAAGAAATTGACTACGCCAACAGTTAATCAATAGAAGAGCCGATAGTGTACCGATGTTGACTTGCACCTCGCCCAGCGCTACCACGTGTAGGAAGCACGACATCATCCACATTCTGAGGCCAACGACACAGTCGATCGCTTATAAAAATAACAACCAAGCCCAGTGACCTTCATCAACAAAAAACAAATCCCTATCAGGATCGAAAAACAACAACCAAAATAACTAAAGAGAAATCACGAGAATCAAATCAGCTGTTTGCACTTCTTCAAGCCCTGTGAGCAACAATCTGGTAACAATAAACAACATGGAAATCATGGAAGCCATTCTGTCAAACAGGCTGTAGACGAACAGTGTGCTTACCACTGACCAACACGCAAGATCCTGCACGTATATAAGAATCTTAGAAGAGAGCTAACTCACCGCATCGTTTCTTGGAGGGGAGGGGTAGAGAGCGGCGATTCCATAACCTGTGGTGGGTCTATGTCTTATCCAACGGTAGGAGTGGTTTTAAGATTCGTGAATGTCAATTTTGCATCCAACATCCTGCACTTTGTACATCTTCCTCCCCCTAGCCCCGGAGCTGTACATGGACACTTTGATTCTTGCTCTCCCGATTCTCTCCATCTTTCTCTCCTCTGTTCTTTCTCCCCACCGATAGACGGGGCAGCTCTTCCCCTCACCCCCTCGGGGTGTCCCAGTTCATCGACGTGGTCGGGCTACCGGCACGCGGGGCAGACCGCATCTCGGTGGCGTCGGCATTGGGCGGCGACACCGTCGTGGACTTAGCCGGCGAGTTGGTCGGCAGCCTTCCAGAGCGCCGATGGATGTGGGTGGCCATGGATGCCGATGCTTCCTCCCTTCCCTTTCCATACAATTTTTATTTATTTTCTTTCCTTTCTTTTCCTCCAAGTCCTTCGATCTATTTTTGCAGTATTTTGGCTTCCAGATCTGAACATGTATTGTTGATTTGTTCAGGAAATTTCTCTAGTGTCTAGATTTCCGGATATGTTCAGGAAATTTCGATGCTTTCCATCTTTTGGTTGGTTCAGATGTGGACAAAAATAATCAATGTATCTGTATTGTGACTCTTACCATGTTTTCAGAAGTGAAACAACGACAGATATGATGCAGCAAACGAACGGAATTAACGAACCTAAAACATATTTGGGTAAAATCTTTGCCGTTGCTTTACAAAGAAGTAGGGATTATGTGTATATGCTCAAAATTTTGTCAGAATAAATGTGCTTCAAATGATTAAAACTAATTAAGTAATTAAGAATAAACTTGGGTTATATTGTGCAAAATAGTAGGACCTGACAAATTACAAATCACAGTAAGTGAGGGGGCTTTTTGCAATGTCCAGAAGTCTATGCACTGATCTTACAGCAAGATTGGACGGTCTTAGATAAGACAGAGACCCGCAACACTGTGTGGTTTTGCTTTTTCGGGGAGGGGTAGGGGCAGGATAACTTACCCAATCCAATCGACGACATCTCCGCCTAGAGCCGGCGACCTGCCATTGTAGTCCGGTGGTCGAACTCGACGGGCAGCAATACGTCGAAGCCGCGTAGGGCGTGAGGGCGGGGGTGGCAGACGAGCGCGACAGCGCCGGTCGGCACCACGACGGTACACAGCTCCGGTCGCTGGAGGGCGTGCAACAGCTGGTTGTCCAGCGCGACGGCAAGAACACAAGGCAGCGTAGCGCGACACACCCAGCGGTGGGACGCGAACGAGTCACCGATATTCACCATGGTCGATCGGCAATGAGGCGCTTCATAGGGGGCGGGACAGAGCAGGACGTGACCCAAGCCACGGCTGTCGGCCATGGAGGAGCTCGGCCACCGGGACTTCACGGCACGGGAAAGCTTGGGCCAGGATAAATTCATGTCGGCCACCCTGACGACCATCGCTTCCCCTGGCCAAGATTGGGCACGCCTCAATGCAAGCCATCGTTCCCCACCGCATCCACCCCACCTTGTCGCTCGTCGGTGGGGAGCTACAGGGCAGCGCCGTGGCCTCACTCCAACGGGGAGGAGCAGGGGAGCACGGTGGCGTTGTGCTGGTGGAGGGAGAACTGGGACCGGCGAGAAAGAAGAGGAGGGGAGAAGCCCTCCGCCACGCGCGCGTCCCCGTCCACCTCCGCCACGTATGTCTTCAATCTCATCCAAAACCAACCGGTGGCTGCTGACGCAGTCAACTCGCGCAGGAGCAGTGCCACGACGCGGCTGCAGAGGGAGGCATGTATTAGCACGTTGTCTCTGCCTCTGGCCCTCGCGTCCATGGCGAGCTTGAGAATGCACACGGTCGCCTCCGCTGTTGGCCATCGTGTCCATGGCGAGCTTGAGGATGCACACGCTCGCCTCAGCTTCTGGCCATCGCGTCCAAGGCTTTGCCGGGCTCGGTCCTGGCTGCGGTAGAGAGGAGAGCTTGAAAGGCCGCCGAGCTATTCCGTCCGCACGAGCTGGAGTGCGCTGTGCATGCACGCGGGAGGTCCTCCGTCGTGCACGTAGCCCCACCACCCATGATAGTTGCCTGTCCTGCGTGAGCTCGCGGGAGCTCCTCCTTATCCACGACAACGCGCGGAGGTTTGGCTGAAATCTCACAGAGGCGGCGGTCGCTCCAGCGCAGGGCGACCGGGGCAGCGCGTGGACAACGGACCATACACGCGAACCGGTAGCGGCGTGGAGCATCCGGTTGTGACAGCACGCGGCCACCGCATGCCGACGACCACCACCACCACGCCCCAGAGAACCACCGCCAACCCTTGCGCCCGCCGGAAGGCCACAAAACGAAGCCGCCACCATAGTAAAAGACAGAAGCTCCCGGCCAACAGAACGCGGCGATGCTAAACCTAAGCGGCGTAGCGCAACCAGGCAACCTCGCATCGTAAGTAGGAAGAACTAGAACATGCAAACGAACAAAGTCAAGGCCCAGCCAAAGTAAAACGTGTCAACGTGTGGAGAGAAGGAACACACGCGTCAAAATAAGAAGTGATGGAACATACAAGAAAACAAAATCGACGATCAAACGAAGAATTGCGTGTCAATCAATTGAAGACATGCACAAACGAACAAAAAAGGCAATCAAACGAGGGAAGCAAACCGTATGAAACAAAAACACCAATTAAGAGAGAAGGAGACCGTGTCGACAGTAGCACGAAACAAGAGAAGCAACGAACGGAACAGCAACCAATACACGCGTCAGCTCCACGTAAATCAGAATCGGGCCCAAAAAATGGAGAAAAAAGAGAAGAGACCGTGCATAGGATAGTATCTATTAGAGAGAGTTTGTCTAAACAACTGGATTTTAACAGTATCAAGATTGCAGACATCAAAAATAAAGGAACTAAGAATGTCTTCAATGAATTGTATGTTTCCATGTGGACTCTATTCATTGGTTCCTGCAAATTTTTTAAAATGTAATAATTCAAATAATAAAGGATGTATCTCGACTTCATTCGGATTTATGCTTTTGTTGACAGTTATAAAAGCGTTCATGGGCGAACCCATTTTCCTTACTGCCTCAAGCTGGTTTAAATTCTGAGTGTTGTCCATTGTTGTGGTCCAGCAACTCATGTAAAAATTAGCACAATGAAAGTAAATAACTAAAAGTAAAGTGACTTATAGCGCTAAGTTCCCCGGCAACGGCGCTAGAAAATAGCTTGTTGACTGCAAGTGCACAGATCGTTTGTAGTTTCAAAACAAAGATATCGATCCCACAGGGAGCAGTCGGCAAAAGACTAAAATGCTTTTAACTATAACTGAACGAAATAATTAAGAAATAACTTTAAGATGCAAGTAAAGTAGAGTTGTTTTTGGGTTTTTGGTTGAACAAGGTGTTTTAAAGTAAAGACAAACTAAATGCAGAAAGTAAGAATCGCGTGTGTAATAGAACTTTGGAACTACAATAGGGAAAAGGCGTTCTCAGGGAATAGTGGATGCACCGCTAGAAATTTAGACTAAGTAATCGAGAGTATTATAACGAATATTCTCATAATGTGTATGTATGTGGGAGGAGCTCCATATATGGACAAATAGCTAGCAACCACTGCACACATCGTCCTCATAACCACATCAGACAGCAATCAACATCAATTGAATTACTGCGCTATTAAGGGATTTCTCCCATGGCATGGACATGGCTTTGTGAGTTCTCCTTAATTCCCCAAGTTAGTACGTAAAGAATGATAACAACTTTATAGTCATAGTAAGTGCTATCGTCCCTCCGTCTATCAACAAGTAATCACCTTCATCGAGTCTCCACAAGAGGAAAATGTTAAGGAGGTGCACAACTCCCAACATCAAGATGAACACAATTAACATAATGATGTATAACATAATAATCTCTATCTCATCTCAATCATATGCTAGGGTTTCTCCATCTCCCCAAGAACTAGAGATCTACGCAGACAGGGAGGCAATCAACATCATAGCAATGGTAATGGAAACAATTATAGATGAATAACACTTGTATAAATCCACAACGAGTATAGGAATTACAACAAGATCTAGACAAGATGTAGATGGGATGGATGGAGATGGTGAAGACCGATTCCTTAGCCTATCGGATCTGCATAGGGAGAAGATGGATCCCTTGCGGATGAGTTCCCCCTCCAGATGCCTTCCAAAGGTGAGGTTTCAATGATTTCTAGGTGTTATGTATGTCGCCTCTCCGAACCAATTGCACGGGGTGAAACTATTTTACGAGGCGGAGGCGGCGCCAACTATACGACCGGAGCTATACGGCCGGAAAAGTTGCTACGGTCATATAGTTGGTCGTTGGACTCTCTGCCTCCCTTGTTCGCTTTTGGTTTTCTTCTGGTATTATTAATATTTCCCAAATAAGCGATTTACGTTGTTTTTGACTCCTTTTCTCTATAGTACAACTGTTCCAAGAATTTTATCCATTTGATCCATCATATTTCCTGCTCCTGATGAAAACAGACATAAAATATGCACGCAAGCGCCATAAAATACCAAGATCCTACATCTACAATGCAAAATAATAATGTAAAACATGATGCAAATATGCACTCATCAATGTGTTATTTTCCAAAACCAAAAATGATGCACTACTAACACACACACATCAAATGAGGTGTGGTGATGCAGCATCTTTCAAGCTGGTGGAAGAATGCATGCTGCAGTTGAATCGCAACATGCTGCCAGGGTTCCTGGACATGGTTGGACACCACATGCTGTCGTGGCATCACTGCATGTGTTCTTTTCCTAAAACCACAATGATGCACACTGATACACACACACATCCAATGAGGTGTGGTGATGCGGCATCTTTTAAGCTGATGGTAGAATGCAGTTGAATCCCAGCATGCTGCTAGGGTTCCTAGACATGGTTGGACACCACATGATGGAGTGGCATCACTGCATGTGTTCTTTTCCAAAACCACAATGATGCACACTAACACACACGCATCCAATGAGGTGTGGTGATGCAACATTGTTTAAGCTGGTGGTAGAATGCATGCTGCCGTTGAATCCCGACAGGGTTCCTGGACATGGTTGGACACACATCCAATGAACTCTAGTGGATCCATGTGGTTTATGAAAGGAACACACATGCAATGAACTCTAGTGGATCCATGTGGTTTATGAAAGGAACACACATGCAATGAACTCTAGTGGATCCATGTGGTTTATGAAAAGAAAACACATGCAATGAACTCTAGTGGATCCGCGTGTCAAACCTTGGTGACAGAGACTAAAAACACATAGGAAATCACCTTCCACATCGCATGTTGCACCCGTGTTGCAGAAGTTGCATCACATAATCCTGTGGTTTATGCCAAGTTGTATTTCATTGTATAAGACACTCACTTTCCATTTTTATACTACTCAGTTTTGCCCTTGGTTTTTTGATACTACTCAGTTTTGCCCCCTCTCTCTCTCGTAGAAGCCCAAACCTGTGCTCACTCAAGCTTCTGCGTCCTGATTGGTTGTCACAGTTGTCATGTGGATTGTGCGCACCAACCATTGATCCTATGTGATCCAACACGGATCGTTACACACGTCGTGCCCTTCACAGTACAACGTGAGACAGCATGGACGTCTCTCTCAGCGAGACTTCTACAAGAAGGAACACGAAGCCGTCCATGGAAAAAGTCGTCGAGTGGTCATGTCATGTTTAATCACATATGAAAAGACTACTACTACCACAACACATGCACGGGGCAACGGGTTCATCGAGTGCACGGTTGTCGACGGGACGCTGCAATTTATTGCCACTTGATTTTAATAAGACATATCCTATTTTTACGCAGCGTACTCTCAATCTCACTTCCAACTGGGCCCTACCGCAAGTAACTTCCACGTGTCAGGGGGGCCCTCGAGGAGTCCTAAAGTTGCTAGAAATTGGTTATGTGCCCTTGCATGTAGTGGAATCGAGGTATGCCATGCACGTGTTTTCAATGCAGTTATAAAGTGGAGATCGTGGTTGTTTCAAAAAAAGTGGAGATCGTGGTAGCCCCATCCCCTCGCCCACCACACATGTCCACTCGAGGACTACCAACGGTCCAATGTTTATAAATCCGCTCGGCCTTCTTCTTCCATGAGCTCGTGCCATTTTCTCCAATCTGTCTAGTCCCAAAACCCTAATATGCACCTATCACGCGTGTCGAAGCCCCTTCACTTGCACCACCACCTTCCCTAGGTGCGCCATGAAGCGTCCGCGCGGAGACGAGCCGGATGTGAAGCCAGTTGGAGGCACGACAGTAGATGGCTCGGTCATCGCCAAGCAGGCGGAGGAGTCTTCTCCGGGCACGCACGCTGCTCATCGCTGCGCCGTCGAGGCTTCAAGCTCATCCTTCGAGCCAGTAGCCATCACCATCGAGCAGCAGGTGGCCAACGACATCGTGGTGCCAGTGGCATATCTAGATGAAGGGCAGGCGGCAGGCCGAGACAATTCGGTGCTCTACATCAACGATCCCATCGCCATCCAAAAAATCGTTGATGCAATCATAGGGAATGGCGATTTCGAGGAGGAGGTCCCCGATGAGGAGTCCGAGGTACTACATTGCTAGCTTCTCTAGTCGCAGCCGCAGATTTCATTGTTCATACATTGGATTTTCTCAATCGTGTATATATTCTTTTGCTGTTGAAGTAGGGTAGTATATATATGGTTTGAACGGTCGATTGATGCATCTGCCATCTAGTCACAAAACCCCAATCCATCTAGTCATAAAACCCCAATCTCCTCATCTGCCATCTAGTAAATTTACATTTTCTTAAATCGTTGTTGTTGATACAGTTCTTCTTGTTCTGTAAATTTAATCGATCTGTAACATTTGATTTAGGGGTTTTCAGGTTTGCTAGTTGAGTGTTGATTTCGATACACAACATGCATATAACATTACATTTCTATTCCTTACTGAGCTCAGTGATTCAATTTTGCCCAAAAAGAGTGCGAAGGAGACACATCTGATGGTGTCGTTTTCTTAGGGATGGTTACTGAACCAAAGGCAGCAATGTACATAAATAATATAGGTTGTGTTGTTGGTATTTTGGTTCTCCAACTCCATCTCTGAAAAAAATAATGAGGCCCTTGATTTATTCTCATATGGAACCTATATATATAATCTTTGAATTGTTTATGATCTTTGAATGAGTCGTATGATGCATATGTATATCCCTGAATATTGTTTCGTAGGATTACATTTCAATTTATAATTTTGGCCAATGATTCAAATTTTCCCCAAAGGAGAGGTGGGCACATTGGTGTCAGATTTTATCAGGGATGAGTTAGCGAACTTGGAGCAATGTACAAGAAAAATATAGGTTGTGCAATTGTAACTTGGTTCGCTTACGCAATCCCTGAAGAAACTTATGAGGCCATAATCTTTATTATACGTTTATAGAACTATCATATTTGAATTATGCATTGCATGCATTCATAGTGTATAAGAATTACATTTCAGTTTGTCACCGAGGCTGATGATTGAAATTTGCCCCAAAAGAGTGCAAGGGGAGACACATATGATGGTGTCGTTTTTTTAGGGATGGGTTGGTGAACCTAAGACAACAATGCACACAAACAATATAGGTTGTGTTGTTGGTACTTGCATTCACCGCCTCCTTCTCTGGAAAAAATTATGAGGCCCTTTATTTATTCTCATATGGAACTACATATATGATCCTTGAATTGTTTCTGATCTTTGAATGATTTGTATGATGCATATGTATATGCATGGTTTTGATCATAAGTATTTTCAACATGTACCTGAAGATTATTTGGTTTTTTATTTATAAATACAATATTTAGGATTGTTTTTGTACCTGAATATGTATGTCCCTGAATGTAGGATTACATTTCAATTTCTTATTGTGGCTAAGGATTCAAATTTGCCCCAAAAGAGAGACAGACACATTGGTATCAGATTTTTTCAGGGATGAGTTAGCGAACCTGGGGTGATGTACAAGAACAATATAGGTTGTACAATTGTTACTTGGTTCACTAACGCCATCCCTGAAGAAACTTATGAGGCCCCTAGATTTATTTTACATTCATAGAACTATGATATTTGAATTGTTATTGCATGCATGCATTCATAGTGTATAAGAATTATATTTCATTTGCTCACTGAGGCCGATGATTGAAATTTGCCCCAAATGAGTGTAAGGGGAGACACATATGATGGTGTCGTTTTTTTAGGGATGGGTTGGTGAACCTGAGGCAACAATATACACAAACAATATAGGTTGTTCTGTTGGTACTTTGGTTCACCAACTCCATCTCTAGAAAAAAATATGAGGCCCTTGATTTATTCTCATATGGAACTACATGTATGATCCTTGAATTGTTTCTAATATTTGAACGATTTGTATGATGCATATGTATATGCATGGTTTTGATCATAAGTATTTTCAACATGTACCCGATGATTAATTGTTTGGTTTTTTATTTATAGTTACAATATTTAGGACTGTTTTTGTACCTGAATATGTCTATCCTTGAATATTGTTTTGTCGGATTACATTTCAATTTCTTATTATGGCCAATGATTCAAATTTGCCCCAAAAGAGAGGCAGAGACATTGGTGTCAGATTTTTCAGGGATGAGTTACCAAACCTGGGGCGATGTATAAGAACAATATAGGTTGTGCATTTGTTACTTGGTTCGCTTACGCCATCCCCGAAGAAACTTATGAGGCTGCAATCTTTATTCTACATACACTCTGGTCCAATAATTGTCATTTTGTTGAGATGAAATGATATATGAACTGATCAAACTATTGCTAAGATGCTTTCTCTTTGATATCAATTTAATATTGTCTTACATATATATGTTGTCAATTCTTGAGTTGTAATACAATTCAATCATATGTATGAGTTCTAAGTTATGTTCTTAAAAATCAACAGGAGGATGATGATCACGTGGACGATAGCAAGGAATCCAGGGACAATAAGAGCCGCTACGTGCTGAGGTGGTTACGGTGTGGGAAAATCTATTCCTACCATGGGGGAGACTGTTTTGCCCATTCTGTGGCATAGCAATCAACGTGGACCTCGACAGCATGATCCAACACGCGGTGGGCATTGGCAGAGGCGGAGGCAGAAAGCATAAGCCGATTAGCTTGGCACGACAAGCAGCCTTCGACAAATTCCTCCGAGATTATGTCAGGACTGGCCTGTATCCCCTCGACTAGGCTGTCCCTACCTCCTGCTGCTGCCCCTGCCCTGCTAGGCATCTCCGTGTCCCGGCCTCCTGCTGCTACCCCTGCTTTTATTTTTTTTAGTTAATTATTACCTATGTGTTGTATGTAAGACAATATTTTGTTTTGGTTAAATTTTGGCCAATTTAACCAATGTCTATATACATTAATCTACTCCTTTATATGGAGTGCCTTAAAATTTCTAGTATTCAATTATATTACTGATCATGCTCATGCACACTACCAAATATTTCTAGTGCTCAATTATATTATAATTGTCAAGGAATACATCAACAAGTTAAATTGGTCAAAATTTTGTATTGAAGTAACTAAATGATCTCACATCGGTGGTGGATGTTGGCAGAGGCCGAGGCCGAAGGCATCAGCCGAAGACCTTGGGGTGGCATGCATCCTTTGGAAAATTCCTTATAGGTTCAACAACAGGTTGCCACCTCCCAGCTTTGAATTCGCTAACAGGTTCAACATGACAGAACTTGAGCTACTGAGGGTACAACTCCCACAGAGACCTCGGCAGGGGTGGTATAATTGGTGTGGGTAAGACCACCGCGACGGCGAGCTTGTATTCTGGAGGAGGAAAATAGGACCAAGCATGGTCAAGACGGTGGCAGATCTCACCGGAAACCAATTCTTGTCCCTGCACCATGCCATGGGTGTAGCCATCGTGAGGGCGAGCTTCGACTCGGATGGGGAGGAGAGCGAGGCCGAGCAGGTTCGTCCATGTCCCAGCTCCATGCTATGGCCGCGACCACAGATTGCTGCTCCGAGGAAGAAGAAGACGCGTAATGGATGTATGCACCAATGCTGCAAGCCTACAGGGAGGAGAGCAGGGCCGAGCAGGTTCGTCCACATCCCAGCTCTGCGCCATGCATGCGACCACAGATTGCCGCTCCGGAGAAGAAGAAGACGCGTAATGGATGTAGGCGCCAACGCTGCAACCCTACATGGCAGGGGTCCAAACTTTATAGGCATTAGCCTGATATTTTGTATTCAAACGTAAAGTTGAATTCGTGCCGAAAAAGACCCCCTGAGTATTTGGCACACCAACTATGGGCAACGTGGATGATTACAAGCAACTTGGGTACCGCTTTGTCGTGGTGCTTCAACTTTCGGGCTGCAAATGATATTCTCCTCCTATTGCCTATTGTTTGGTAGATAGTTGGCCATGCGTGTCATAGTTGCTTGCATAGGTGTTGCTTTGCGTCGTCGAGTTCCACCATTGTTGGGAGGTTGGGACATGCTTAATGATGGAGATATTCATGGTTCTACTTACAGCTTGATAATTAAATGTTAAAAGTAGATATAATTAATGAAGAGACACTGGCTGGTAATAGCTAAGATCTGGCTCTTATCGCACCCACTTGTGTCCACCTAGGACCTGAGTTCTTGACACCTGTTCTGAGACCGAGCGTGCTAACAACATGTGGGGTGTATGGGCACCTCTATTGGCTTATTACCTGATTTCAAAGTACTATACTGGGGCCACAAAATAGTTTGGGGTTTTCATGCCATGTTATGCCATGTATGCCATGTTTATTATCTATTTCTCTATGAGCGTTTACTACTTTACTATTTAGGATGTGGGTCATTATGTTGAGAATTATACCTATGGCCTCTGATCTCTCGGCTGATCTCGCAACCTTTGGGTCCGTGTGCGGAGCCGACTGACTTTGTTATGGGTAGCTCAATGGGGTGGCCCCCATGTACTTGCTTTGGGTTTGGGAACACGTCGTGTCCGAAGCCCCGCCGACAATACCGATGGTTGTATGTTAATTGATCTGGCAAATAGTGTGGAAGTGCGTGTGGATACTTTGGTGCACCCCTGCAGGGTTAAATCTTTTCGAAAATCCATGTCCACGGTTATGGACGATGTGGGGCACAGTTTCTCGATCATAGAAAACTTACACTAAAACATTATTGTTATTATTTGACTTGGATTTAACATGACTAGTAAGTTGGATAACCAACATGGAATGAATGAATAAAACTGCCAACTGTGTGAGTTTTCTCAGAAGGACTTCCTCGTTTGGTCTCGTGGGGGAAATACCAGGATGGGTATGTTTGGTGTTAGTATCAGGTTGGTCTCGAATAGTCTTTCTTATCCCTCTCTGATAGGAACCTTGTATCTATAAGTTGTTTAGTGCATGCTTCGCTGCCGCTTCAGTCCACCATACCTATGTAGGCGAGAGCCACCGAATTATAAGACTCACTATGTACTCGCCTCAGTATTGACCGCTCCCTTTTTTCCTTTGCCTTTGTCGGCACCCCTTGTGTTTTAATTGGTTTATGTTCGATGAAGTTAGCAAATTACTCTTCCAGCTTGGCCTGGGTAGGATTATGGATGCCATTGTTTATTCTTCAGGGCTCTTATCCTAATTTGCATCTTATCCATACTTAGATGTGTATCGTTTTCAAGGTGATTTGGATCTTTGTACTGTATATTTGTATTCTTGACTCGAGGAGTCATTATGGTATATGTTTGTTCTTTTGGGTTCCATCGTGGACTATTGTGTAATGGTATTACTTTATTTTCCACCCGCATGCAAGTGTCTGGTGAACATATTTGAATCGTTTCTATGCGGGTTTGATGGGAAGCGATAAAATCTGCATAGGGTCGATTCGAGGGTGTTACAGTTTAAGAAAATAATTTAGGACTTTCTTTTATCCTTTTGTAATTTTATTTTTATTCATTATAAATACATTGTAATGAATATTTATTTAATAAAGTATTTATTTTCCTTTATTGTTAATTACTCCCTTTTTAATAATTTCTTTTATTTGGATAATTGTAGGAACAATGTAATATTGTATAATATTAATAAAGTTAATCTTTATATATTCACATACTTGTAATATATATTTCCTTATGGTAATATCCTCTTTATTTAATACCTGATGTAATAAAGAGTTATTTGTTAAGACTTGTAAGTTAGTGTACCCAATTTATAGAATGAAGAACTCTACTACTTATTCATAATGTTTTATTGAACTCTTTTATCTTATTACTTGTGATCTTCTTATTTTCTTTTTTGTAAGGCAATGCAATACTTGTATTAAAAAATTGTTCATTTTATCTTGTAATAAAGAATTCCTTTATTTATTGCAATTTCCTATTTCATTTCTTGGTATTACTTTATCCTTTAAATATTCTTTACTTAATATTGGAATATTCTAAATTCGAAGATATTCAAATTTGAAATTCAAATATGAATTGAATTGTTTCCCAAAACACAAAAGTATATTAGAGGTCATGTCAAAATCCTTAGCACGTGCACTGACGTTTTCATCATAACAAAGGAGATCTCGATTCTTCTATAGCCCTTTTAGTTCTGCGAGAAAATTCATTGGATTTTCTTATGCGTGAGTGCAATGCACACACATGTGTCCTTACTATTTCTAGGTGCTAATCGTAGGATGTTACACCTCCCTTCTCTGCATCGGGTTTTGGAAGAATGTTAACCTATGCACCCACTTATCGTGATCCTATCTTGAGAATGTTCCTTTCTCCTTGTTGTTTTCAACCTTTGTCTGTCAGTTGGTAGCCAAGTAGTAAATGTGTATAGGTGTCTTCCGATGCAATACACTCTTGTGGTTTGTCAAGACAGACCTTTTTGGGATGACAGGAGAAACAAGCTCCAGTACCTCGTCATATCTAGGACTAGGTCAAAGTGTTATAATCCACATATTTAGAGGCATGATTAGATTCTATTTGTTCCATCTTGAAGTATCACACTCTATACACCAAGAGTTCATGATGAACTTCATGCACTAGTAGGAAAAGGCTTATAGCGGTCATTTTTCAAATGGCGTCCGAAATAAAATCTGCACCACTATTGCAAGGCAAAATAGTGGTGGCGTTCGAAAAAAGTTGGACATAGCCACTATTGCTTATTCATGGCGTTCGAGGAAAGTTTAACGCCAACACTAAGTGGGGACCACGAGGTGAGCCGGGACCGATACAGCCCAGGTGTTCGCCACCTTCGAACGCCACAACTACGATTTAGTGGTGGTGTTCGGTATATCGTAGGTGCCACCACTGTACCGTCCAAAATGTCCTTAAAGGGTAGCACCCTTCCTGCACTGGTCCGCGCCACGACGGTTCCATCGGCCCCGCGGTGACCCCGTCATCTTAGCCTCCAGCCTAGCCCTGCACCGGTCTGTGCCGTGACGGTTCCACAGGCCCCGCCACGACCCCGTCCTCTCCACCGTCGACCCACGCCTCCCCTGACCTCGCGCCACCGTAGGTAGATTCCCACCCCCTCTTAGTTAGTGTATTTAGTTTAGTGATTTTAGGTGATTTTGGATGTATAGCTAATTTACGTGATTTTATTATAGAGGTACGAAATCTAGATGATTTTAGATGTATAGAAAATTTAGATAATTGTAGGGGTAAAAAATCTAGATGATTTTAGATGTATAGAAAATTTAGATAATTGTATGGGTACAAAATCTAGATGAATTTAGGTTGATTTTGGTTTTCTACTTCCATATGACTGATGATTAAAATGGTAGGATGCGATCTCGAGGATAGTGTGAGTGAGCCTTGTGAGATGCATAATTAAATAATTTGTGCATCCTACTTAGCTCACTTATGTCGTCCCTAAAATTATTTTGCGTCCAATATGAGTTTGAGGCCCTACTTTTAGGTTGGTTTTTATACGAATATGCTTTCGATTGATTTTGGTTTTCTACTTCCATATGGCCGATGATTAAAAATGATAGGATGCGATCTCGGGGATGGTGTGAGCGAGCCTTGTGAGATGCACAAATAAATCCTACTTATCTCGCTTATGCCGTCCCTGAAATTATTTTGTGTCAAATACTAGTATGAGGCCCTACTTTTAGGTTGATTGTTATACGACTATGCTTTCGATTGATTTTGTTTTCTACTTCTATATGGCCGATGATTAAAAATGGTTGGATGCGATCTCAGGGATGGTGTAAGCGAGCCTTCTGAGATGCACAAATAAATAATATGTGCATGCTACTTAGCTCGCTTATGCCATCCCCAAAATTATTTTGCGTCCAATACATGAGTATGAGACCCTACTTTTAGTCTAGTTGTGATATCTTGCATTTGTAAGATCATTTTCTTGCCTTTATGTTTGAGTTTCCTAATATATTTAAACATAGTTATGGATACTTGGACATATTTAATATATTAGATGAACATGCAACAAATGCATCCTTGCATGAACTGTGGCCATGAAAGTTGTCAGGATAAGAAGGTTATCATAGAGCTTCCTGAAGACTTTGAGACTATGGCAGTATGTTTAGGTTAATTATGATTTCTACCCTTGCATGCATTTTGATCGAAAGGACTTTGAAACTAATTAACTATTGTTTTCCTATAACTTTTTCTGAGACCATCTCTTTCCACGTAAGAAAGGACTTTCTTGACCATCTGAACACACGTGTAAATCACCGGGGACAATTTAAGGTTTCCTTGGTGGAAGAGACAAGACCCGACAAGACCTACAAGATTCTAGTCGTCAACAACGTGAACCGAACTTATTTTACAAGACTAGTTTGGACAGAATTGGTAGAAAGCTTTGGGATGGATGCTGGGATGAGGTTGAGAATCTACCTCGACAAAACTTGTGGAGTCATATTTTTCTCGTACGAGATCCTTGACTCAGAGTCTTCTGACTTTTAATATCATTCCCTTAGGTAGAACTAGTCTTCTAAATTTTAAGACCATGCCCTTAGCTAAAACATGCTAGATAGTCTTCTAAGTTAGTTGTCGTATCATTGTATGCTAAACGATATCCAATATTAATTGTTGTATTGTTGTATTCTAAATGATATAGATTATTAATTGTTGTATCATTGTATTCTGAATGATATCCAATATTAATTGTTGTATCATGTTATTTGATATTGCTACTATAATCAAGATTTTCAGTTTTTTTAATTTCTGAATTATAGTTAATGGCGTTCAGGAATGCACGAACTCCACTATAGGTTAACTTAGTGATGGCGCTCAGTTCACACGCCACTATAGGTTAACTTAGTACCAGTGTTCACTGCACGCCACCACTACGACCTACTAGTGGCGTGAGGTTAGTGGCATGCGGATTAAACACCACGAACTCCCTTTTCCATACACCGCCACTAGGCCTTTTCCTACCAGTCATGATATTCTTAAAGAAGTGATACTCTTACACATATTTACCCACCCTTTATTTGCGCTTTTCACGCTCGTGAGTGATGCGTGTGTCTAATAATGTGGTCATCTGAGCTTATTAACAATTATTATTGCTTTGAACTCCAAGGACATTTGTGTCATTCTTGGCATGATTGGTTAAACCCATCACTAAGCAAAGGATGACTGTGCTACCAAGTCTGTTAGTCTGGTACACTCTCTTTGGTCAAAGAGTTAGTCTTGTGGCGAAGCTCTGAGACTATGTATTCTTGCCTTACCAAGCAAGTTTCCTTCCAAACTAAGTGACATATCGGTAGTAGTGATATTCTAGACGTCTTTCTAGAAGTATCGCCATGTTGCCACATGACTGCGTTGTCAAGTTCTTGAGCAAGCTAGTTATCTGAACCTCTCCTCGCTCCAAGGATCTGTATTGGATACCCCTGAACTAGTTGGTTGAGATTAAACAACAACTTGGAGATTTGTAAGAGAAAAGTTCTATCCGACTTCGTTCTTTCTTAAAGGGATGTCTAGTCTTATTTGTCTTGAAAAAATATAGCATCTCCTTTGTGGATATGTTATCTTACCCTGTCCTTAATTTGATTTGGGTTATCATTAAATCAAACTCAGTTCCAAGGACTATCTTGTTGGTGTTGCTACTCGTGATGTTTCACTTGAGTATATCCTCATGTTTGTTGGTCTGACCAGCATTTCTGCCTTGTTCATGCAACATGTGAGTTCATCATCATGGAGTATCTCGATAAGTTTGTTGTTGATCCCATCGATGCCATCCTTATCTTCTCCATGATATACTAGATTCATATGGATGGCATCAATATTGGAAATTTTTTAGGACCGTCTCTGGGTTATCTCAAAGAATGTGTTCTAGATGTCAGAAGTGACATTCTCCGATTCACATGCAATTATTGAAAGATGTCGTCGTGGATTCAAGTAGAGTTACACGTGTGTTTCACTACAAGTACTTGATGTATGAGTAGTTGTCCTATGACAAGTTGGCAATACATGGTCCTAGAAATCTAGCTCAGTCTTATGGATCTTGACACTGTAGTCCATGTCTTGAGAATCTAGTGAATTTACCTTTGTGGTAAATGTTACACACTTTCTATTCGGACATGCTAAGTCTGAAGTATCTGTTGGGTTCACAGCATAGGAAACAAAAAAATTCCTACGATGCGAACTATATGCCAAGATCTATCTATTAGTTACAAGCAACGAGTGGATATACATCCATGGAGAACTTACCCTCGAAGACAACAAAGCTTTGTTAACGAGTTGGAACTCGTGGATGATGTAGCCGAACGCTTGCCGATCTCAAGATCATGTGGAAGTCCTAGCGCTGCAAATCAGCAGCGCATCCGTCCTTGCACACACTTTCAGGCCACCGAACAACCTCCACCTCCTCACTCCAGCGAATAAGTGGAAGCAACAACTCCTTCCAGACAAAATGCCACCGGGAACATGTATCTCGCTAATCCGAGACCATGGAGAATATATCTAGAGGGGGAGAGATATCCTTCACGAGGAGGTGTGCTTTATGAGGGAGGAGAGGGGGCCTTTTATAGGAGAGGGGGGCTTCTCCCCTCCCCATGGCTGGCTCCCAAGGGGGGGTGCCCCCACCTCTTCCTCATTCATGTGGTGGAAGCTCCACTCACATAAACATGCCTCCACTCACACATCCACTCACATGCATTAAATTTCCACCAAATTTAATGCAACTCTCATTTAATAAAACTCTTTTATTTATTTTATTCAGAATTTTTTTAATTACTTTAATTAACAAACATTGACTTAAAAACCTCTGCGATATTTCAATATCACATGCAGAACCAATTTCAACAATTTCACCCGAAACAATTCTGGTGTCCATTGAAATAATTCCAGCGCTTTCCAATTCTTTCGTCTGAAACATATATGCTATAAATGGTGTTTGGAAACCCTTAAGTGTGTCACCCTACAGTTTGCGAATAATGCATACATGATCGAGACTCCTCTCAGATCAATAATTAGAAGCGGGACCTGGAGATCCATTCTGATTCCTGCACATTCAATGATGACTTCTGTGATCATGAGAATCTTTAATGCTAGTAACTCAATCCCTTTGTATCATGATATATTACATGTCCGAGATTTGATCATCGGTATCCAAATACCTAGTTTGATCTCATTACCGACATGCAATCTTTTCTCATTCCCGTGATATAACATTCAAGTGATCACATCACTTGCTTGCAAGATATTCTCAATGTGATATCACCAAGAGGGCCTAGAGTATATCTATCTATCATCGAGATGGACAAATACTACTCTTGATCCATAAGCCTCTACATAACACCTTCGTAGCACTGAACCCACCTTTATAGTCACCCTTTTATGGTGTGACATTTGATGTTATCAAGATACTCTCCCGGTGTTAGTGATTAACATGATCTCATGGTCTAAGGACTAGGATTACTTCGTATGATGTTATAGCAATATAAACTCAGTGACTTTGATCGTAATTCTATACTTCGGATGAATGTTCATCACATCATTTCACAAATGTTGTGACCTCGTTATTAACGACATCCAATGTCCATGATCAGGAAACTTTGATCATCTTGTTAATCAACGAGCTAGTTTAAAGAGAGGCATAACTAGGAACTTTCCATTTGTTTATTGAACACACATGTATTAAAATTTCCGTATAAATACAATTATAGCATGCAAAATAAACATTTATCATATAATTGGAATATACATAATAACAACTTTATTATTGCCTCTCAGGGCATACTCCCTTCAGTATCATCTCGCCTAACCAAATCTAATTCTCAAGAAGATATGATGGTTGGTGTTCTTAAAGGTTCTGACATATGTCTCCTTGTAAATCCGGAAAGATTGATGAAATGGTTGACACAATTAGCTGAAAATCCTACTGTCACATTCTCTTGAATCAGCAATAAAAACCACCCTTCATGAGGTTTCTTCTATGACTTGTTTTAGGACTTGCGCTTATGGTTTACTTTGTATCCGAAGTCTAACCTTCACTTGGTGTCCAGTATTCCAAACATCAAGGAGAACATTTAAAGTAGAATTACTAAATGTCTCTCAGTCAGTCCTCCAGACCCTTTAATGTTGGCAAGCATTTTGTTGTGCTAAGTAATTGAAGTCTAACAATGAAGTTTATTCTTCTCGTGTTATCATGAATCTTCTTACTTACTCATCCTAGTGGTGTAAAGTGATATCATGGTCTATGGTAAAGATTTTGATAACCCTAGATGAATAAAGAGTCTGTTATGTACAACCATGTTAGAAGAGCGACTATGATTTTGGTAATCAAAAGTTTCTCTTGTTACATGTTTCTTGTGACTTATGAGTCCTCTCCACAAAACAACCTTCTGTCTCGTCCTTATGTTGAACGAAAGAGTGACCTTTTTTTTGTCAAAAGTAGTTCAACAGGTTGGTTTTGTTCATCTATATCTCTATGTCGATGAAGCTCTACTTAAGTCATCTAGTGTAGTTTCATCCCTCAAAGTCTGTGGTTATGTTGTTTCTGTTGTAAGCTCTCCTTCTCAGAAGCTTAAACTCTTCTATAAGCTCCATAGTTCCAATCCTTAGGAAGATCAGCTAAGCATGCACTTGAAACCTTCTCTTCTTGTTTCCTCCATTTTCTAGATGTGTTTCATGTCGTCATCTCAGAGTCATTTCTTAACACTCCTTTCATGAGTTGACCATGAGATAGTCGGCATATTGTTTAGTGTGTTCCCCTCTCATCCTTAGAGTAACTCTGTTTTCTTCTTCCATCCTACCTTAGTAATATCGGGTCACTATTATCGTAAGGGGATAGAGCTGTAACACCCCAATTTTAGTTAACAACTAATTAGGGTTTGATTGGGAAATCATAAGCATCATCTAATTTTGCTCAGTCAAAATGAAAACAAGAAAAGATACAAAATCCTAAACCCTAACTTCCCTTCCCCTTTGCAAACCTTATCAAATGGTTTTTGAATTTTGAAAACCAAAATTATTAGAGCCTAAATGGAGTAAAAGGGCCCCTAAGTGTTTAAAACATATTTGTAAAACCTCTGGTATTTTTAGAATGTTCAAAATAGAAAAAAGAAATTTGAAAACACAAAGGAGAGAAAGAAAACAAAAATAGATAAATGCTTTTCAGAAATAACAGTTGCTTCTAAATCTAACTGGGCCAGTAACCCAATTCCTCACCCTCTCTCCGCTACTCGGTGCGTAGTAGCCCTCAGAAGCCACAACCCAAACTTGGCACAGGCCCACGTACTGCTTCGCCTATAGTCTTGTGCGTCGTCTTTGTTGCCGACGATGGAGCGGAAGCTCATGCGTGATTCTAAGCCGCGATGCTCGCCACTGCGCCACCTCATGGATGAGGATAAGAAATGCTAATACGTGCTCCTCTTACCCTATCCTCTCTCTTTTCCCTGGGCTCTTTCTCTCTCTTTCCCTGCAAGCCCAAACCCTAGCTCTGGGTCATGTCGAATCGCTGCCATACCGGCCCTTCCTAACCCCCCCATTGAAAGTGCAACATACGTCACCTAGAGGGGGTTAATAAACTTTTAAAATAATTATGGTTTAGGCTCTAATAAATGCGGAATAAAACTAGCATTTAATTTATCAAGTCAAAACCTATATCCACAAGGTTCACTAAGTGAACCAACAACCTATGCTAAGAAAGACACGCAACAAGATGACGGCAAGGTATAATACTTTAAGCAATATGGCTATGACAATGTAAATTGCATAAGTAAGGGCTCGGTTGAGAGATAACCGATGGACACAGAGAGGATGATTTTTATCCTGAAGTTCACTTCCAAAGAAGCTACGTCTCCATTTGAGAGGTGTGATGGCGCAATGCTCTCTATATGCCACAAATGGCTCACCTTGAGGTGTGGTGGATCGATGCTCACCCAACTCCACACAAGGCCTCACCTCAAGATGTGAAGGCATGCAACTCACCGATGCCACAAAATGGTCACCTTATTCTCCCGAGTGCGCACCACAAAGGCGGGCACTCGATCCACTATGGGACACTTGAGGGAAGTCACCGAACCCGTACAAGGCTTGGGGAAATCTCCACAACTCGATTGGAGGGCCCCCAAGAAATACCACAAAGGCCACAAGCTTGAGGAATCTCCACAACTCAATTGGAGGCCTTAGTAACTCACTACAACTCCACACAACCGTCTAGGGTTCCAAGAACCCAAGAGGAATAAGACCAAGAGCTTGAAGTCGTTGAATCTCTAAAGAGAACTCAAACGTATGCACCAAATGCAAGATGCAAGTCCTTCACTCTCAAATTCCACCAAATCTACAAAATATATTGGGGGTATAAGAGAGGAAGAACAAAAGGAGAACACAAAACTCTCCAAGATCTAGATCCCAAGGATTCCTTCACAAAGAAGGGATTTGGTTTGGTGGCTTTGTGGATCTAGATCTACTCTCAAATCCTTAAAAAGATGCCAGAATCATAGGATGGGGAAGGGGGAGGAGAAGATCTTCAAGGTCAACAATGGAGGAGAGATAGAAAGCCAAGAACCAAGAAAAGAGATCACCCCACAAAGGGGAAGAGGAGCCCCTTTTAAAGGAGAATATCATTTTGTGGCCCAAAAGTTGAGACGCCAGTGCATCTCGGTACTGATGGCTCAAAATATATTGAGCTCGTTGGGGAACCCCAAGAGGAAGGTATGATGAGCTCAGTAGCAAGTTTTCCCTCAGTTATGAAACCAAGGTTATCGAACCAGTAGGAGCAAGGAAACACCTCCAAGGTGTTGTTTCCAACTTGGAATCCTGCACAACACAACCACAGAACTTTGTCCCCAACTTACAGTGAGGTTGTCAATCTCACCGGTTTTGCTGAAAACAAAGGATTAAATGTATTGTGTGGAAGATAGTAATTACTTGCAGAAAGTAAACAGAAAACATTAACTAGATAGTAGATTGATGGTAAAAGAATGGTCCGGGGTCCATAGTTCACTAGAGATGATTCTCCTTAAGCTAGATGACATGTTGGGTGAACAAATTACAGTGGGGCAATTGATAGACACCAAGAAAGCATACATGCATATACTAATAATATTGACTCCTACGAGATTTGATTGGGCATTACAACCTTATACATAGAACGTAATCCAACTACATCTATGACTAATAATCCACCTTCAGGTTATCATCTGAACCCCCTCTAGTATTAAGTTGCAAGCAATAGATAATTGTCTTAAGCAAAGTGTGTAAAGTAAACAATAAGATTGTTCTATGAACAAAGGATTTCTGTTTTCTCCCTAGTAGCAACAACACATCTAGTACCTTAGAGATTTCTGTCACTTCCCCAGATTCCTAGAGGCATGAACCCACTATCGAGCACTAATACTCCCTCTTGGAGTTGCTAACATCTAATCGGCCAAGATAGCTACTAACAATGGAAAGCATGCAAGATCACAAATAACATAGACATGATAGAATCAATAATCAATCTAAAATAGCATCTCAATATCCATCGGATCCCCGCAAACACAACATGTAGGATTACAAATAGATGATCCTAATCATGAACGGAGCTCACAAGATCTAAACATGGTAGCACAAAGGAGAAGAACCAACCATCTAGCTACAACATGGACCCGTAGTCCAGGGATGAACTACTCACGCATCACACCGGAGGCAGTCATGGTGATGAAGAATGCCTCCAGGGTGATCTCTCCCCTCTGGCAGGGTGCCGGGAAGAGCTTTAGATCCCTCTAGATCTAGGGATGGAGATGGCGACGGCTACAAACTCTTTCGTGGAATTTTGATCGGGTCCTTAGGGTTTTCGTCCCGGAGGCAATATATAGGTGAAGGTGCAAGGTCGGTGGAGCGCCAGGGGGCCCACACCCCTGGTGGCGCCCCCCAAGCCGCGCCGCCACTAGGTGTGGCCGCCCTGGTGCGCCACTTCGTCTCCCCTCCGAACTGCGTGTTCCTTCTGGTGAAATATTAACTTGGGGTTTTGTTCGGTCCAATTCCGAGAATATTTCCTTACTAGAATTTCTAAAACCAAAAACAATAGAAAACAAGCAACTGGCACTGTGGCATCTTCTTAATAGGTTAGTTCCAAAAAATGTGTAAAAATACTCCAAAGTGTGGATAAAACATAAGAAAGTAGATATAAAACAAGAATGGAACATCAAAAATTATAGATACGTTTACAACATATCAACATCGCCAAGCTTAACTCCTGCTCATCCTCGAGTAGGTAAGTGATAAAAAAGAATAATTTTTGAGGTGACATGCACCTTCATAATATTGATAGCTGGGATCATAGTATTTTAACATAGACATGAAAGATATAGTTCTAACAATAAGACATAGCAACTATGTTGTAACATGAAAAGTTACAAACAAAAGATTCATGAATAACAATGCTTTGAAAGACGTTTCTTTGTTTCACATATAGAAAATATAATGAGAATGGTATTCAGCTTGTCCCTCATAGTGTAGCAAAACATAAATGCATAGGACACCTTCAAAGTTCATAAGAGTGACTAGATACAAGTAGTTTAAGAACAAGCAATATCAAAGTTATGAATCAATCAACAAGTCTTGGGACAATGCACATTAAACTAAGAATGGCCACTATGCTCTCTCAATAGGTGCATAAAGGTAGAATATGGAGACTGAACATAAAAGTAAAAGAAAGTCTCATAAAGAACTTTCAAAAATTATGGTACTTATTAGCTTTCAGCTCTCATTGACCCTATCATAAGCATCTTTAGGTGATTAAGGTTAAAGTGAACAAATATGAGGATATGCTTGACAAGTTATAAGCTGAAAATCTCATGCCCCTTATTTACGAGTATCGTTCCTCATGCTACTCAAGTTTAGTCACAGGTAAGTTCTTGTCATTGTAAGTACATGTGTATCATAGAGAACCGCCAATGGGGTACCCCTTGTCCGATGATACAGAAGATTCCCCATATCAAAATCATAAGGCAAGCAGACAATGAGCATCTCAGCATCCTTTTATTTCCTATTTGCATAGGCATCTTTTTTTATTTTTTCTTTCTTTCTCTTTTTTCTTTCCTATTTGCATAGGGTTTTTTAAAGAGGATGCTTCATAGATTGCTCACTATGGTTACGCTACAGGTTTCCACCATGATTAGGCATGGCTTAGACCAGCCGCCCAGGCATTTCTCTTACACATATAGGAACTCCATGAGCCTTACAAGATCGTGCGAGATCCATGAGCCCTGGAGGCCTTTTTCATCATCATGCAAGCTTCCGGTGTGATGCGTGAGTAGTTCATCCTTGGACTACGGATCCATGTAGTAGCTAGATGGCTGGTTCTCCTCCTTTGTGCTTTCATGTCTAGATCTTGTGAGCTTCGTTCATGATCAAGATCATCTATTTGTATTTCTGCATGTTGTGTTTGCGGGGATCCGATGGATAGAGATGCTATTTCAGATTTATTATTGATTCTATCATGTCTTTGTTATTTGTGATCTTGCATGCTTTCCGTTGTTAGTAGCTATCTTGGCCAAGTAGATGCTAGCAACTCCAAGAGTTAGTATTTATGCTCGATAGTGGGTTCATGCCTCTAGTAATCTGGGGAAGTGATAGAAATCTCTAAGGTACTAGATGTGTTGTTGCTACTAGGGAGAAAACAACAATCCTTTGTTCATAGAACAATCGTATTGTTTACTTTACACGCAGTTCGTAAAGCAATAATATGTTGCTTGCAACTTAATACTGGAGGGGGTTCGGATGATAACCTGAAGCTGGATTATTAGTCATAG
Organism: Avena eriantha; assembly: GCA_910589775.1. Lineage (NCBI taxonomy): Eukaryota > Viridiplantae > Streptophyta > Magnoliopsida > Poales > Poaceae > Avena > Avena eriantha. Next base: position 266,847,460 of record OU342745.1, on the reverse strand, counting down.
ATGTAGTTGGATGGCGTTCTATGTATAATGTTGTAATGCCCAATCAAGTCTCAAAGGAGTCAAGATGATTAGTATATGCATGTATTGCTTTCTCGATGTTTGTCAATTGCCCTGCTGTAATTTGTTCACCCAGCATGTTATCTATCTTAAGGAGAGCCACCTCTAGTGAACTATGGATCCCGATCCTTTTCTTTACATACAATCTACAAACTGTTTACTGCTTTGTGTTTACTTTCTGCAAACTATTACTTCCTTCCATTCGATACGTTTAATCCTTTGTTTTCAGCAAAACCGGTGAGATTTACAACCTCATCGCAAGTTGGGGACAGAGTTATGTGGTTGTGTTGTGCAGGTCTCCACGTTGCTACTAGCACCGGTAGTGCGCCCTGCCAAGGCTCAGCTAGCAACACCTTTGGGGTGTTTCCTTGCTCCTACTGGTTCGATTAAACCTTGGTTTCATAACTGAGGGAAACTTGCTGCTGTGCTCATCATACCTTCCTCTTGGGGTTCCCAACGAGCTCTACATCAACACCGAGCCATCAAGCATTTTTCTGGCGTCGTTCCCGGGGAGTCAAGGACATCTTCACAAGGGGAGTCCCTCATAACCAATCTCTTTACTTTGTTATTTTTGTTTTTCTTAGTTTCTTTTTGCTTTGTTTGCTTGTTTCTTTATCAAAAACACAAAAAAAATTAGTTTTACTAGTTTGCTTTTGTATTTGAAAAAAACAAAAAAAATAGTTCCTTTCTTAAGTTGCTACTATGTCTAGCCTCCAATCACTATGTCACCCGAGGAAATGATTTTCACTTTTAAACAAGGAATCGAGGAAAGTTTTAAGGAAGCTTGGTCTAGAATCTCTGATCTACATGAAAAAACTGAGCCTAAAATGACTCAAAGCTTGTTCCTTAGCAGTTTTTACCTTGGAATTGCTCTTTGCTATAGATATGCTTTAGATGCTGTTGTGGGACGAGATTTCCTCCAATGTAATGAGGATGATGCTATTAATGCTATAAAGAAATTGATCCTTACTTACAACTTGCCTAGCCAAACTGATATTTCTTTCACAAGAATATTTCCTAGATTGAACACTCTTGAAACTAGCACTACTAGCTTAAAAGATTGCTATAATATGCTTAGAGAGCATCAAAATTATGTCCCAATAAGTTTTGAACCATCAAAGTGGCTCCCTATAGTAAAGATTGAGATAAACACTGAAACTATTCAAGCTCGTTGTGATATCATGTCTGAATTTTGTCTTATGCCCAAAGATATTTATGAATCTCTTACTGAAGGAGGAAAAGAAATATCTCTTGCTAATAATGCTACTATATTACCTATTGGAATAGCTGAAGGAGTGTTTACAAAGATCCTTGGGAAAATGATTTCTACTGATTATCTTGTTATTGAATGTGCAGGAAAAGGACAAATTACACTTGGAAGGTCCCTATTAGAACTCCTTGGAGCAATAATAGATGTGGGAAAGAGGACCATGCACCTTTATTCTCCACCAAACAATCATATTTTCCCCAAGGTTAAGAATAAAAGTAAGAGAGGTAAGGGCAAGAAATTTGGTTTTAATGCTTCTTCATTTGAGAACACTTGATTCTTTCTTGCTTCTTATGCCTAACTTAAAGGCGTTAAAGAAAAGTACTTATTGGGACATAACCCAAAAGTTTTAGATGAGTCTTGGAAGTTATTAATTTAGTAATAACCACTCCTTATCCTTTTTATTTGCTTTTTGTGCCAAGAGTAACCTCTAATGAGAGAGAAGTAATGATTGGGAAAGTTGCTGTCCCAAAACAGATTTATGTGCTTCACCGTAAAGATTTGTGTAAAATCTCTGAACGTCTTTTTGAGGCGTGAATTTTTGTGCTTCTGCCCCAGGTTGTTATCTAACTTTTGTTAGTTCAACACTTTTTCATTTGAGCAACAGAAGGTCCTCGAAAAAATTCGTCTTTACCTGCTGGTCTGTTTTGACAGATTTCTGCCATTTTCTGCATTTGCTTCTTGTTGGTTCCTTTTTGAGTTCTTTTGGGGAATTGAGCTTTTTGAGGGAAGTTCTTCAGTAGCTAGTGTTCTAATGGAAGTTTATTTGGTGTTATAACTGAACCTTAAGAATTATTATCTTGAGTGCACTAATGTTGCTAATAAAGATTGTATGAAGTTTTGTATGAAGGAAATATTCCAGGTGGATGGAAGGAATGAGTAATGAGATGAAGGATGGACTAAATCTCAAGCTTGGGGATGCCACACGTGTCACCCCAAGAAATATCCAAGAAGTACAAGCGTTAAAGCTTGGGGATGCCCAAGGCATCCCCTTCTTCATCAATAAAAATCCCAGGTTTCTTCCAAACGCTTCATTTTTATTGTTTAATGCACAGTTGTGTTGTTCTTGGAGTGTCTTATTTTTCGTTTTCATTTTGGTTTTTCGTTTGCTTGGTTTTCTTAGTTTTCTGAATAAATTGGTTGGACCCCCTCTTTCATACATTGGTTTGCAAATAGTTTAGTTTGGTTTGGGAAAGAGTAGGAAAGTTCATACTTATGTGGTAAAAAGAGCTTGTTTTTGGCTGTGGCCTATGCTTTGTCATGACATGCTTGATATTGTTTTGGATTTATGCTTAGTATTCTTTGCTATAGCATGACTTGTTATAAACAATTGAGATTGCTTAATGTGCCTTGGATGAATCATGCGTTGTTTTAGCATATTTAAGCATAGTATAGTGGTATTCTCCTTTGATGCTTTATTTGGGTTGACTTGGCGCATGCTCACACCATGTTATGACTATCCAAAGTCACCATAGCCTTTATGATCCTTTAGTTTTCAACTTGTAGTATCACTTTATGCTTTGTTCAATGATGTTTTGTCACTCAGCATGATTATGGCCATTATTGCTCTCTTAGTTTGTCGCTCCCAGTCTTTTGCTAGCCTCCACAACCAAGTATGAGTTCCACTCATGCATCCAACTCCCTAAACCAAGTTATTCCAAAGAGTCCACCATACCTACCTATTAGCTTATGCTGTTCCAAGTATATTCATGCTTTTGTTTACCTTCCAAATTAAACTTGTTATGAGAAAACTAGTGATTAAAGCTCTCACGAACTTGATGGCACACTTTACTTTTCTTGCCCTTAATAAACTTGAACCATTGTGTCGTCTATGTTGTATATGCTTGCACTTATTTGTTGGGGATTAGCAGAACCATGCTGTCATGGGGAACGCTTTCAACATTGCACGTGTACTTTGTACCTAGTTGATATCATGCTCTTTTGTCTATGGATATCGTCGGTGTGAAATGAAAGGGGAGCTTGTAAGTCCATGGAGTAATGTATATGTGTTAGAGAAACGCCTGGGCCGCTGGTCTAATCCATGCTGACATGGTGGAAACCTGCAGCGTAACCATAATGAGCTGTCAATGGGGCATTCTTCTTATAAAAAAAAGAGTCCTATATTGAGGAAAAAGAGAAAAATAAAAAAAAATTATGAAAAGAGGAAAGAGAGAAAAAAGCACCATATTCCCATGGTAAATAAGAAGATTGCTGAGATGCTCGTTGTCTGCTTGCCTTGTCATTTTGATATGGGGATTCTTCCGTATCATCGGGCAAGGGGTACCCCGTTGGCGGTTCTCTATGATACACATGTACTTACAATGCCAAGAACTTACCGGTAACTAAACTTGAGTAGCATGAGGAGCGGCCCTCGTATTCAAGGGACATGAGATTTGTAACTTATACTTCGTAAAGCATGTATACCATAGTTTGTTCACTTTAACCTTAATCACTTCAAGATGCTTATGATAGGGGCAATGAGAGCTGAATGCTATAAGTACCATAATTTTTGGAAGCTCTTTATGAGACTTGAATCCCTACTTCCTTTTATGAAGGCTTTTCTTCCACCATTATATTGAGTCTCCACCTTCTACCTTTATGCACCTACTTTGAGAGAAAAGTGGCCATTATTAGTTCTATGTGCATTGTCCCAAGACTAGTTGATTGATGCATAACTTGATATTGCTTGTTTTAAACTATTTGTATCTAGTCACTCTTATGAACTTTGAAGGTGTCCTATGCATTTATATTTGCTACTCTATGAGGGACAAGCTGAATACTATTATGCTATGTTTTCTTTATGTGAAACAAACAAACGTCTTGCAAAGCATTGTTATTCATGAATCTTTTGTTTGTGCCTTTTCATGTTGCATCATAGTTTCTTTGTATTATTGCTAGAACTTTGTCTTTCATGTTATGATTGAAGTATTATGATCCCAGCTTTGAATGTTTTACAAATACTTTGATCAAGTCTTTGATGGTGCATGTCACCTCAAAAATTATTCTTTCTTTTTATCACTTACCTACTCGAGGACGAGCAGGAGTTAAGCTTGGGGATGTTGATACATTGCAAATGTATCTATAATTTTTGATGTTCCCTGCTTGGTTTTACCCACTTTCTTGTGTTTTGTCCACACTTTGGAGTACTTTTCATATGATTTCTTTGACTAACCTATTAACAAGAGCCACAGTGCCAGCTGCCTGTTTTCTGCTGGTTTTGGTTCCAGGAAAGTCAGAAAATGAATATTCTCGGAATTGGACGGGTCAAAAGCCAAAGTGCCTATTTTTTTCGGGAGACATCTGATGCCAGAATACGAGATGGAGAAGAGCTGGGGGCCGGCCACACCACCTGGCCGCGCGGCCAGGCCTGGCCCGCGCCAGGGGGTGGTATGGCTGACCCCAGCATTCCCTCGGCCTCTCCTTCCGCCTATATATTTCCCTCGGGACCAAAAACCTATGTACCCGATCAAAAATCCACGAAAGAGTCTGTAGCCGCCTTCATCTCCATCCCTAGATTGGGAGGGATCTGAAGCTCTTCCCGGCACCCTGCCGGAGAGGGGAATTCACCCTAGAGGCCTTCTTCAGCATCATGCAAGCCTCCGGTGTGATTCGTGAGTAGTTCATCCTTGGACTATGGATCCATGTAGTAGCTAGATGGCTGGTTCTCCTCCTTTGTGCTTTCATGTCTAGATCTTGTGAGCTCCGTTCATGATCAAGATCATCTATTTGTATTTCTGCATGTTGTATTTGCGGGGATCCGATGGATATTGAGATGCTATTTCAGATTGATTATTGATTCTATCATGACTTTGTTATTTGTGATCTTGCATGCTTTCTGTTGTTAGCACCTATCTTGGCCAAGTAGATGCTAGTAACTCCAAGAGTTAATATTTATGTTCGATAGTGGGTTCATGCCCCTAGTAATCTGGGGAAGTGATAGAAATCTCTAAGGTACTAGATGTGTTGTTGCTACTAGGGAGAAAATAACAATCCTTTGTTCATAGAACAATCGTATTGTTTACTTTACACGCAGTTCGTAAAGCAATAATCTGTTGCTTGCAACTTAATACTGGAGGGGGTTCGGATGATAACCTGAAGGTGGATTATTAGTCATAGATGCAGTTTGATGGCGGTCTATGTATAATGTTGTAATGCTCAATCAAGTCTCAAAGGAGTCAAGATGATTAGTATATGCATGTATTGCTTTCTCAATGCCCCACTGTAATTTGTTCACCCAGCATGTTATCTATCTTAGGGAGAGACACCTCTAGTGAACTATGGATCCCGGTCCTTTTCTTTACATACAATATACAAACTGTTTACTGCTTTGTGTTTACTTTCTACAAACTATTACTTCCTTCCATTCGATACGTTTAATCCTTTGTTTTCAGCAAAACCGGTGAGATTGACAACCTCATCGCAAGTTGGGGACAGAGTTCTATGGTTGTGTTGTGCAGGTCTCCACGTTGCTACTAGCACCGGTAGTGCGCCCTGCCAAGGCTCAGCTAGCAACACCTTTGGGGTGTTTCCTTGCTCCTACTGGTTCGATTAAACCTTGGTTTCATAACTGAGGGAAACTTGCTGTTGTGCTCATCATACCTTCCTCTTGGGGTTCCAACGAGCTCTACATCAACACCGAGCCATCAAGGCTATGGTGACTTGGTATAGTCTTAACATGGTGTGATCATGCGCCAAGTCAACCCACATAAAGAATCAAAGGAGAATACCACAATATTATGCTTTTATATGCTAAAACAACGCATGATTCTTTCAAGGCACATTAAGCAATCTCAATTGTTTGTAACAAGTCATGCTACAACAATAATCACTAAGAATAAAGCCAAAACAATATCAAGCATGACATGACAAAGACTAAACCATAGTCAAAAACAAGCTCCTTTTATACCACTTATAAGCATGAAGTTTCCTACTCTTCTCCAATCCAAATCAACCTATTTGAAACTATGTATGAATGCGGGGTCCAACCAACTTTATTTAAGCAAACCAAGAAAACAAAAACTGAAAACGAAAACGAAGGCGCTCCAAGAACAACACAATTGTGGATGAAACAATAAAAATGAAGTATTTGGAAGAAACCTGAAATTTTTGTTGATGAAGAAGGGGATGCCTTGGGCATCCCCAAGATTTGACGCTTGTACTTCTTGAATATTTCTTGGGGTGACACGGGTGGCATCCCCAAGCTTGAGCTTTTGTCCATACGTCATCTTATCACATTACTCTTCCCTACACTTTAAAATTTCCTTCATACAAAACTTCACACAATCTTCATTAGCATCATTAGTGCACTCAAGATAATAAGTCTTTTGGTTAAGTTCCAACACAAGTAAAACTTCCATTAAAACACAAGCTACTTTAGCACTTCTTTTAAAACGTTCAAATGATCAAAGAGAACTCAAGGATAAAGAGATTAAGAGGCAAATGCAAATATGGGCAAAAATCTGTCAAAACAAACCAGCAGGTAAAAACCAATTTTTTCGAAGACTTCTGTTGCTCAAATCGAGAAGTGTTGAACTAACGAAGGTTGGATAACAACCTGGGGCAGAAGCAAAAAAAATACAGCTCAAACTTACGTACAAAGATTTTTCACGAATTTTTATAGCAAAGCACAAAATCTGTTTTGGGACAGCAACTTTCCTAAGTCTTACTTCTCTCTCATTAGAGGTTACTCTTGGCACAAAAACCACACAAAAATGATAAGGAGAGGTTATTACGGTGGCAATAACTTCCAAGACTCAACAAAAGAAAAACTTACTGAATAAAAATTTGGGTTATCTCCCAATAGTTCTTTCTTTATAGCCATTAAGATAGGCATGATAATTTCGATGATGCTCACATAAGAAATATGATTGAAGTAAGAGAGAATCAAGAAGCAAATTAAAAACACATTTAAGTCTAACCCACTTCCTATGCATAGGAATCTTATACGCAAATAAATTCACAAAGAACAAAGCGACATGCATAGGAAGATAAAATGAGAGTAACTTCAAAACTTTAAGCAAATAGAGAGGTGTTTCAGTACCATGAAAACTTTTACAACCATATTTTCCTCTCTCATAATAATTTTCAGTAGCCTCATGAATAAGCTCAACAATATAACTATCACATAAATCATGCTTTTCATGATCTACAAACACATAATTTTTATCAAGCTCAAAAATAGTGGGATTAAAACCTTCAAACTGACTTTTAACAATTTTATAACAAGATGACCGATCAATCTCATTTTCAATAGTAGTACAAATAATATTATCAACCAATATAGGACCATCATCTAGAGCTTTATTATAAACATTTTCAAAATAATCCTCAGGAACATAACATTCATCCTCCTTTAGTAAGCATGGGGGACAATCTAATATTGTAAGGGGTAAAGAGTTACTCTTATTAGAAGGTAGGAATGGGTAGATCCATTCTTCCTCCTCTTGATCATCACTCTCCTCCTCTTTTATATCCAATGAGCTTCCAGTTTCAGCAATTTCTTCTTCCATAGGCTCCTGCAAGGCATTAGTCTCTTTCGCTGGTGGAGAGCATCTATTAAGATATTCAAGAATATAGCCATTTTCTTCCTTGTAATTATCAAAGAAAAATTTAAGTATATCATAAACCTCATATTTATAAGGTGCATCATCAGTATTTTTAAGAAAATAAGATAGTTCGAATGCACCCTTCCAAGCAATAAATTCTTCAATTTGTTCCACATCATAAAAGTCATAATTTCCCTTAACATAAGAAGATATGGTAACATCATCATTATACTCACATTTAAAAGGGAGGTGTTTATACCTCTTACAGCAACAAGATTTATCAAAGCAATAAGAAACATTATAAGTAGAGCACACGTTTCTAGCAATGGTATACAATTTATAAATTTGTTCCCATAAGTGTTTCCCTTTTTGTGACAAGCGGTGTTCCTTATAATAATATTTTTGTTCTTCCGTGAACCCACCTTGCCAATTAGATTCAGTTTCAAAGAAACCAACCATTGATAGAAAGCATGATAAAGCATGACAATAACATACCAACGAAAATAACAACTATAGTAGGAGCTAATATTTTTATATTTTCGATAAAAAGAACAAGCAAACAAATCAGAAATAAACTAAGCAAAACAAAAAACAAAGTAAAGAGATTGGTTATGAGGGACTCCCCTTGTGAAGATGTCCTTGACTCCCCGGCAACGGTGCCAGAAAAAGTTTCTTGATGGCTCAAAATATATCGAGCTCATTGGGGGAACCCTAAGAGGAAGGTATGATGAGCACAGTAGCAAGTTTTCCCTCAGATTTGAAACCAAGGTTATCCAACAAGTAGGAGCAAGGAATACCTTCCAAGGTGTTGTTTCCAACTTGGAATCCTGCACAACACAACCACAGAACTTTGCCCCCAACTTACAGTGAGGTTGTCAATCTCACCGATTTTGCTGAAAACAAAGGATCAAACGTATTGTGTGGAAGATAGTAATTGCTTGCAAAAAGTAAACAGAAAACAGTAAATAGATTGTAGATTGATGGTAAAAGAATGGATCGGGGTCCATAGTTCACTAGAGGTGATTCTCCTTAAGATACATGACATGTTGGGTGAAGAAATTACAGCGGGGCAATTGACAAACACTGAGAAAGTATACATGCATATACTAATCATCTTGACTCCTACGAGATTTGATTGGGCATTACAACATTATACATAGACCATAATCCAACTACATCTATGACTAATAATCCACCTTCAGGTTATCATCCGAACCCCCTCTAGTATTAAGTTGGAAGAACAGATAATTGCATTAAGCAAAGTGTGTAAAGTAAACAATACGATTGTTCTATGAACAAAGGATTGTTGTTTTCTCCCTAGTAGCAACACTATATCTAGTACCTTAGAGATTTCTGTCACTTCCCCAGATTCCTAGAGGCATGAACCCACTATCGAGCATTAATACTCCCTCTTGGAGTTGGTAGCATCTACTCGGCCAAGATAGCTACTAACAATAGAAAGCATGCAAGATCACAAATAACACAGACATGATAGAATCAATAATCAATCTGAAATAGCATCTCAATATCCATCGGATCCCCGCAAACACAACATGTAGGATTACAAATAGATGATCTTGATCATGAACGGAGCTCACAAGATCTAAACATGGTAGCACAAAGGAGAAGAACCAACCATCTAGCTACTACATGGATCCTTTGTCCAAGGATGAACTACTCACGCACAAAATCTATCTTTCAAAGATTCACTAAAAAGACAGTTGGTGGGTCTCTTTGTATGTCTTGTCCGGAAAGAGGAGGACTTAATGATTATTCGTTCACCGGAACCAGAAGTAAAAATTGTTGTGGATAGGGATCATGTAAAAACATCTTTTGAAGAATGGGCCAGACCCGGCCATTTCTCAAGAACACTAGCTAAGGGCCCTGATACTACCACTTGGATCTGGAACGTACATGCTGATGCTCACGATTTTGATAGTCATACGGGTGATTTGGAGGAGATCTCTCGAAAAGTCTTTAGTGCTCATTTCGGGCAACTCTCCATTATCTTTCTTTGGTTGAGTGGCATGTACTTTCATGGTGCCCGCTTTTCCAATGATTACACCGGAGGCAGACATGGTGATGAAGAAGGTCTCCAGGGTGATCTCTCCCCTCTAGCAGGGTGCCAGGAAGAGATTCAGACCCCTCTCGATCTAGGGATGGAGATGGCAGCGGCTACAGACTCTTTCGTGGAATTTTGATCGGGTCCTTAGGGTTTTCATCCCGGAGGCAATATATAGGCGAAGGGGTGTAGCACCCCAGTAAAACCACTACTAGAAAATCGCGTGTTATTTTTTTTCTGCATCATCATGACCGCATGCTCATGTCATCATGCCACATTGCATTTGATCACCATCATCATCATGCATATGTTTGTCTAAAACTATTGTTTAAAAGCCTATTTTCGTTTTCCACATATCCCCCTCTTTTATTTCAAACCAAAACCCCGGTCTTTTTTAGATCTTTTATTTTGTCTAAAACCTATTTACAAAAGTCTTTCTAATACAAATAAATATATAAGTAACAATATGTTTTTCGCACCGGAGGAGGTAGCCTAGCTGTTAGGCCAGGCCACCTACAACCCCGACCCAATAATACCCCAAACCCCAAACCCTAGCTACCTACCACTAGACACACCACACCCCATCGCTGCCGCCAGCCTAACTAACATGCCCGCGCGCCGCAACACACACGCTGCGCACCTAGCACGTCGCACTTGACTCGCCAGCAACGCAAGCACAGCAGCCGCCTTGAACCAGACCCGCACCTCACGTCGCACCCTGGCTGACCTACCACCAACACGATACACGCCACATCCCTCATGCACGACCTGGTCACGCTTCGATATTGAGCCCGACCCCACCACCTCGCCCTGTCTCGGCTCGATTCCCTCACCTCTCCTTCACGATCCCCATCCCCGGTTCCCCACCCGTCTCTCGCCATCGTGGTACCCTGCCGCCAGGAGCCGCCTCGTCGCTCTCCCTTGTCGCGCCGTCTCTCTCGGCCGCCACCACCCTTGCCCTGCTCGCCGCCCTCTAGCCCGCTCGCCAATGTGAGAACCCTCTTCTGCACGTGTGGCCGCGGCACCACCTCCCCTCTTGCTGCACCTCCTCCCTCGAGTGGAGCCACCACTGCCGAACGACATTGCCCCCGTTTCCCATGGCCGCCGTCCTCGACCCCACCACCTGCGTGCGGCCCTTCCCCGAGTTCGCCTGTAGAGCCGTCCCCACCTTCGACCCCCACTCTTCCTCGCCTCGACACCGTCATTGCCATGGAGCACGGCCGTGACGCTCGGTCTCGCATCTCCCCACGCCGCTGACCACGCCCGGAGCCACCAACCACACCGCCCCTGCCAGCGCATGCTGCCAACGCGGGCGCCTCTCCCCAACCACATGTGCTCGCTCCCGAGCCCCGCATCGGATCCCTCCTCTCCGCTCCTAATGCGTGGCCTTGCCTCCATCTTTGTGTTCTCGGCCTCCTATCGCCCATCTTCACCGCCATCCGCGGGCCCCGCCTCCGTGACCTCCTCCTCTGCGCCACCACTCACTATTGTGTCCCTGTATCCAACCACCACGACCAGTGTTGCTCTGTCTCTACTGCGTTGGTTCTGCGGTTTTTTTCTCTGTAGTGTTGATTGTCTTAAATCCCAGTTCGGTCTCAACTATGGGTTGCGCATCCGGCTAGTCGTGCCTAAAAGTTTCATCAAGACCTTCGGAAGACGCCCGTGTTCGTGGCCAAGCTTAGCATCCGTGGATTTTATCTCGTCGCCAAGATCTACTCCGGCTACATGAACCGAGTCCGACACCAACAAATCAAGACGGAACCACAAGACTGTCGACATGGATCCGTAGACCGAACCCTAGCACGCCAAGCTCTCTGACCCGATATCCAAAGATGCCGAGACCCCGGACACCAAGATCTCCTCACGGATCCTGGAGCCTTGTTCCCGGAGTCCGAAGACCGATCCCGGCGAGACCAAACCTGAACAACATCGAACCAAGGTCGCCAAATGCCAATGTGTGACCCTATCCGAGACCCCCCTATTTTTTATAATATATGACATCTATTTTGTTGCATATTAAATTTTCCATGATGCATACATATTGTGGTTGTTTGGGGGTATTTCGATGATTCACCTAAATTAAATATGGAGACTATATGCGGGCATTTCTAGTCTTATATTGGTCCCATTTAATTTTGCGTAGCGAAGCGATGCCATGTTTTGCCTTGTTAAGCCAACATTTAAATTGCGGGGTACCTAAACAACATGAACCATCTAATTAATTGCCGGGACCATGGTTCCGCTTAATATTGCCTAGTTGCACCGCATCTTTGCCATGTCATACATCATCCATGCATCATGCTCGATCTTCTGCACTAGTATTAAATAGTGCATCCGGTGTTTCTGTTAGTGCTTTGGTTCTTCACGGATTAGGCCATTGAGTTGATGCGAGTATCGACAAGTTCTTCGGATATGTATCTTCGACAGTGTTTTCCAGGCGTGCATTCTCCCCCTTTCTACCTATTTTGTGTTTATGGTCTTTACTTCCTCTTGTTGATCTATTCCTATCCTTGTGAGATGCTTTAGTTTCCGTGCACCATTTATATTCCCTGCAGCCTCTATATTGCCTTAGACACACCCTATTGCATGTTGTTTCATAGAAAGTCGGCCTTGCGAGTCGTAGTTGCTTTCTCAGGTGCTGCTTCGTGTCTTTGATGTTCCACCGTTGTTGGGAGGTTGGCACATGTTTAATGTTGGCGATGATCATAACTTTAATTTCAACTTAATAATTAAAATGTTGGGAATAGCTATAACTAATGCAGAGGCATCGGTGGACAATAGCTAATATTTGGTTCTTCCATGCTCACTTGTGTCCCGTAGGCCCCGAGTACTTGATACCTGTTCCTTGACTATCGCACTATCCGCATGTCGGACCATGAATCCCCTTAGCCAGAGCTTGATTCATTTCTTATTTCTTAGGGCCACAAAGTAGTTTGGGGATTTATTACTATCATGTACTTATGCCATGCTTTACTGCTTTATTTAAGATTGTGTGTGGAGCACTTGTACTGTTTTGGAATGCGGAGTGTTTTCGCGGTATCGACAAGTCCAGTCACACTTTCGGGTTCCTAGTCGTTTACAACCATTGACGCAAACCTTGGGTCCGTCTTGGAGCCAGACAACTTCGTTGCGGGTAGCTTCATGGGGTGGCCCCCTGAAATATTTTATGAATCTTGTGATTGCTTTGTCGTGAAAGCCTCGTTAGGTTTTTATTTGGTTTTTCTGAGGTTGATCGTGCGTGTGTTACTATTTGTCCGCCCCTGCAGGGTAAATCTTTTCGAAAAGCCATGTCCGCGGTTATGGACGACTTGGAGCACACTATCTCGATCATAGACAACTATAACTAAAGTAGTGTTGTGAATTTGACTTAATATATGACTAGATATCAGCTTTACTATAACGGAATGGATATAAAAGTGCCAACAACTGGAGGATTGGGGTGTATCATGTCATGTTATACCTGCCTAGTAAGTATTGCAACTACAACAGAATGGTTAAATAAAACTGCCCACTACTTATGCTATCAGGATGACTCATACTATCTATATCTGACTAGTTAATGCTGCAACTATAATGGAATGAGTAAAAGTTCCAATGGTGTGAGTTCCTCGGTTGAATTCCTCGTTTGGTCTCGAGGGGGGATACTAGGATGGGTATGTTTGGTGTTACTACCAGGTTGGGTTCCAAATAGGTCTTTCTTATCCCTCTCTTATAGTCGAAGGTTGTATCGAGTCTCTATAGGTTGTTTAGTGCATGCTTTGCTGCCGCTTCAGTCCACCATACCTATGTAGGCGAGAGCCGCCGAATTCTAGCCTTGCCGTGTACTGTTCTCAGTACTGACCGCTCTCTTTTTGCTTTGCCCTTTGTCAGCACCCCTTTTTTTAGCAGGTATAAGTTTGACGTCGTTAGCAGGTTACCCTTCTGGCTAGGCCTGGGCAGGGTTATGGAAGCCATTGGTTATTCTTCAGGGCTCTTAGCCCCATTTGCATCTTATCCGTACTCGGATGTTGTATCGTTTTCAAGGTGATTTGGATCTTCGTATTGTATATCTGTATTTTTGACTCATGGAGTCGTTGTTGTATATATATATGTTTTTGTGGGTTCCATCATGGAACCCACAAAGTGGTTGGGTTTCCGCCGTACCTTCAGGGTTTCTAATTCTTCTTGTTGCAACAGTGTTACTATATCCGGTCTTTATGCTATCTTAGGAACCCTTCATCTGTTGTACCTTTCGGTGGATCAAAATCCACTGAAATCTTTCTTTGTATCTTCGGGTGTTTTCCAACGCGACGACTTCATCATCATCTACATCAGATCTGATGAAGAGCATGCATCACTCCTTTGTTCTCTGGACATCGCTTGTGAAGATCTTCAGTTTGAATTCTGAGAGTTGGTTGCATGATTCTTTTGTTCATGTACAAAGTAATGCTTTGAGTGCAGGATGGAGTCGCGACCATACCACTACTCTTATCATTCTCTTCTGTACATTGAATGGGTGGATCAATGCAATTTTACTCCTTCCACGGAAGTTAGAGGTGGCCTATCTTTTGAAACCTTTGCCTTCGTCTTTGTTTCTCCAGATTGTTCTCTCAATGAACATGACTAAAGACCCCTTGTAGGTGGTGTCGCCGAATTCAAGATGGAGCAAAAATCTTTGTTAGTGGTGTCGCGAGGATCTACACAAAGTGAGAAGAGTCCGACCATCAGCATTCTTCCCCATACCATGAGGCGGATCTCGAGGACAAGATCCCTTCTTAGTGGTAACGAATTGTAGCACCCCAGTAAAACCACTACTAGAAAATCGCGTGTTGTTTTTATTTTCTGCATCATCATGACCGCATGCTCATGTCATCATGCCACATTGCATTTTATCACCATCATCATCATGCATATGTTTGTCTAAAACTATTGTTTAAAAGCCTATTTTCATTTTCTAGATATCCCCCTCTTTTATTTCAAATCAAAACCCCGGTCTTTTTCAGATCTTTTATTTTGTCTAAAACCTATTTACAAAAGTCTTTCTAATACAAATAAATAAATAAGTAACAAATATGTCATTCGGACCGGAGGAGGCAGCCCAACTGTTAGGCCAGGCCACCTACAACCCCGACCCAATAATACCCCAAACCCCAAACCTAGACGTATCCTAATCCCCAAACCCTAGCTACCTACCACTAGACACACCACACCCCATCGCCGCCGCTATCCTACCTAACACGCCCGCGCGCCGCAACACACACGTTGTGCACCTTGCACGTTGCACTTGACTCGCCAGCAACGCAAGCATAGCAGCCGCCTTGAACCAGACCTGCACCTCGCGTCGCACCCTGGCCAACCCACCACCAACATGATACACGCAACATCCCTCACGCACAACCCAGTCACGCTTCGATCTTGAGCCCGGCCCCACCACCTCGCCCCATCTCGGCTCGATTCCCTCGCCTCTCCTTCGCGATCCCCATCCCCGGTTCCCCACCCGTCTCTCGCCATCACGGTACCCCGCCGCCTCGTCGCTCTCCCTCGTCGCGTTGTCTCTCTGCCGCCACCACCCTTGTCCCGCTCGCCGCCCTCTGGCCCGCTCGCCCCTGTGAGCCTCCTCTTCTGCACGCACGGCCGCGACACCTCCTCCCCACTCGCTGCGCCTCCTTCATCGAGCGGAGCCACCACCACCAGACAACCTCGCCCCCATATCCCCCGACAGCCGTCCTCGACCCCACCGCCTGCGTGCGGCCCTTCCCTGAGTCCACCTTGACCCCCGCTCTTCCTCGCCTCAGCACCGTCGTCGCCGCAGAGCACGGTCGCGACGCCCGGTCTCGCATCTCCCCATGCCGATGACCACGCCCGGAGCCACCAACCCCATCGCCCCTGCCAGCGCATACCACCAGCGCGGGCGCCTCTCCCTAACCGCGTGTGCTCGCTCCTGAGCCCCGCATCGGATCCCTCCTCTCTGCTCCTAACGCGCGGCCTTGCCTCCATCTGCGTGTTCTTGGCCTCCTGTCACCCATCTTCACTGCCACCCGTGAGCCCCACCTCAGTGACCTCCTCCTCTACGCCACTGCTCGCCGTTGTGTCCCTGTATCCAACCACCATGACCAGTGTTGCTCTATCTCTATTGCGTTGCTTCTGCGGTGTTGTTCTCTGCAGTGTTGATCGTCTTAAATCCCAGTTGGGTCTCTACTGTGGGTTGCGCATCCGGCTAGTCGCGCCTAGATGTTTCATCAAGACCTTCGGAAGATGCCCATGTTCGTGGCCAAGCTTAGCATCCGTGGATTTTATATCGTCGCCAAGATGTACTCTGGCAACACGAACCGAGTCTGACATCGAGAAATCAAGACGGAACCACAAGACCAAACCCCGGCACGCCAAGCTCTCCGACCCGGTATCCGAAGACGCCGAGACCCCAGATGTTGGGGATATACTTTATGGGTATCCTCACAGTTCCTCACTGACCAGGTTGGCCCACTTCGGGTTAGAGCTTTGCTTCACGGGTGGCCCAGTCAGGGAGAGAAGATGGAGTCCAATCCGGCTACGGGAAGGCCCAGAAGACTTACCGACTTAGGTCCATAATGTTACTTGTAGTTCAAGATGTACTTTGTAACCAACTCTTAGTCGTAGCCGGATTGATCTCTCCTGTAAACCCTAGGCCGGATATCTATATAAGCCGGCCTAGGGAGAGCCTTTAGGGCACCCAATACTTTAGACCCTCAACTCGCACAGGCGATACCCTTGTAACCCATATTCTGGCTCTACCGTATTACTGGATTGCTAGCTGGAGTAGGATTCGTCCAAAGCCAGTGGATTCGAACCTGGGTAAACTTGTGTGCTCACCGTCTCAGAATACCGCACGTCTCACACCCCTCTCTTCCGCACGCCTCGAGGATCCCCTCATGGCGTACTTGTCCTCAATCCGACGACAGTTGGCGCCCACCGTGGGGAAAGTGAGCTTCGGATCTACGTTCCGAGAGGAATCTGCAAGAATCGGAATCGGCGAGACCATCGTCGTCGGTCGCATCCTCTATGCCAGCGACGTCCCTCTCATCGTTCTCGACGAGACTTGGATTCCAGCTAGGGAGGCTGTGACTGCCTATACAATCATATCTTTTGGTGAGATCGATGTTTACATCGGTTTCGTTGAACCTGCCCAACCCACCCCAGAGGTGATGATAGAGGCAGAAGAATCTTCTGGGTCCCCTTTGTCCGCGAAGGCGGCAGAGTTCCGGATCTCAGAAAACCCTAATCCCACCCAACCCGCACCAGTTGCGGAGATAGTGGAGAAATCTGAGCCTGAAGAAGACCTCGCGGTCCAAGTCGAATCTGGAGTGGATCTCCCTGGAGAAGCCGGATCGCAGATCGACCTACTTGTGGAAGTCGAAATCCAGGAAGAGCATATCAATGACACTGATTCCGGCTCTGACGATGCCGGAACAGACAGGCCTTTCCTCAGGTACACACTAAGACATATGATACTGCAAGGCGCAAGCGTAGATGCAATCCTCGAAACCATTGTTTCGACATGGCTGATCGCGAAAGCCGCAGGTACCTCAGGAAGCACGCGTCGCACTTCGTCGGATATGTTGGATCCGGATCCGGCTCTGCCGATGCTGGAGAAAACACCGATTTGGTGCTGGAGGCAATTGGAACAAACGTCAACATTCTCGCATCCTCGGATGAATCTATGACGTCGGTAGATTTCCGAAAGTTCTCCGCAGAATATGAAGAGGAGTACAACTCCAAAGCTGCAGAAGAAGGAGAAGCCATGGATGAAGGATCCGGGGAACACTCTCCCAAAGCGCAGGATGACATGGACGTCGGAGATAATCCCGAAGTCCAGATGTCCGAAAGTACCGATCAGAGCTTGACTCCGGGAAACAGACCCAAAGCCGTCTTTGCTACCAGCGCTGCCAAGAAGGCAAAGAAGAAGAACAAGAAAAACAAGACCCCGGCAAAAGACCCTCTGACAGAGGAGGTGATTGCTGAGGAATACGAGGAAGACTCGGATGGAGCACTTATCCCAGACGAGCCGAAAAAAGAAGCTTCGGTGGATGGACACGTGATCACAAAAGGTGCGCGTAAACTCATTGATGCCGCATTAACCACACCTATCCCTACAGCTGCAGAACTCACTGCAGATGAGCTGGACGAAAGGGCGCAGGCCCTAGAAGCGCGTCATCAACAAGTCCTCGATGAAGCCAAAAACATCGAGGTGGAGAAGAAACGCATGTCAAACAAGGAATACATGTCTCATCTACATCAGAAGACACGGAAGCGTCACATAGATGACAACCAATTCCCACGTGTCTGTGCCGTCCTTTTTGGAGATGAGATGGGGGAGCCACGGAAGGATAGCAACGGAGATTGGGTATACCCAACACTAGCACAAAATAACGTGGCAGCTCGAGAAATTCTATCGGCTAATCTAGGACCAGAGGAGATCCGTTTGGGTATCAAGCTACTCAACAAGGGACTGGAGCAGCAAAAGGTCGCCCTGTCCGGAAGTCAAAAACTGGTCTCGGATTCTGACCAATGTCGCACAGATTCGGCATGGGCTGATGTAAGATCCCATTACGTTCGGGCGCAGTACCATCACCCCGAAGGCAGGGAAGACAATTATTCAAGAACCGGATCATCGGGACAGCATCGCAGAGCTACGCATAACTGGAGCAATGTCGCTCCAGCGGCCGAGAAAGACGCGATCGCTGCACTGAATCCGAGGAATCCTCCCCGACGAGAATTCAACGATCAAAAGGGAGAAGATAAGGAGAAACGTCGGGAGGAGGATCGTTAGAGAATGCCACCTCCTAGACATGAGAGCTGTCTGGTTGAGCCTCACCATGGTGGGAACGACAGACGAAGGAACGACAGAAACCATGCTGGAACAAGCCGGCAGGGGGCTTGTCGTAGTCAAGAACTTCCCCGGAACCGGAATAATGACGCTCCGGACAGAGACCAGCGATCAGCCAGAAACAATTCAGCTACCCCACCCCCTCCACCAGGCAGTTATCACAACGGCCCCCAAGGAGGGCAAGGAGGACGACATGGCGGAGGAGGTGGTGGCAGAAGCCGAAGTCCGGCTCCAGGGCACCGCAGCCACAGCTGACATTTGGGACAATCTCTATCCCCGAACGATGCAAGACACAGGATCAACTCCAACATAGAGGCTCGGCGCTATGAAAACAATGACGTGTACGTGGGCCCAAAGTGCTTCGGACCACGCATCAGAGGTACAAAATTCCCGGAAGGATTTGCTATCTCAAGGCATATCCAAGCCTACGACGGCATTGCTCGGCCAGACACCTGGTTATAGGATTTCTTCCAAGCTTGCTGCATCGCCAAAGGCGGAAACAGCCTGGTCGCAACCCGATATCTCCCACTTATGTTGCGGAAGACGGCATGATCATGGCGCAATGAACTTTCGGCAAACACCATCCATAACTGGTATGACTTGCAAAGCGCGTTCTTTCGGAATTTCGAAGGCACATATCGGAGGCCCTGTACGGTTGGAGACCTACAGCGTTGCACCCAGAAAGCCAGAGAAACTTGCCGGGATTACCTCGGACGATGGATCGACACCAAGAATTCCTGTGAAGGAGTAAATGATCAAACTGCGATTGAAGCTCTCATGGCAGGTCTCCCAATTGGCTTACTACGCCATCGCTTGAAGTGTGACAAGGTTACTGATCTGGGAGAGATGATAGAAACAGTGAGCAAGTATGCAGATGCCGACGACGATGCAGAGGGATTACTCAATGTCCTGGTCGTGCCTCAGTCGGCAAAACGACCAAAGCAACAAGCTCAGAAGCACAAAATTACCTCGAAAGAAAAACCCAACGCGGAAACAGCAGTGGTTACTACCGTTTCCGGGTCTGGAGGACGAGGAGGACGTGGCGGAGGCCGCGGGCGTGGCCGTGGGACATCAAGGGTCCAAGGTAGAGGAGAGCAACAACCAGGCAAAACCTACACTTGGGCCGACATTGCCAATAACCCATGTGTGCATCACTTGGACGCCAATGGGGGCTCGTCCCACACCAACGCTGAGTGTCGTTTTAATGACGACATCAAGAGAGACGATACCGTGGGCTAAGCTAAGCGGAAGAAGGGAAAGAAAAATCCCGACAAAGACAAGGAGACCAAGGAAGATTCCGACATGGAGGAAGCTGATGCTTCAAATCCCAAGTAGGAAGGGAAGAAGACTTTTCCCACCAAGAAAGACACTTACGTCACCTTCCTCGGATCTCAACCAGCAAAGGTCAGGAAAGAAGTTCTTCACGAGCTCAATGCAACAGTTCCGGCTGTCCCTCAGTATCTAGACTGGTCGGAAGTGGCAATCACGTTTGACCGCGCTGATCATCCGCCTAAGCTACACAGGCGAGGAAAATACGCCTTAATCGTCAATCCACTTATTGACGGTTATGGTTTCTCCAAGACCCTCATGGACGGTGGTAGCAGCATCAATATTCTCTATGTCGAAACGCTACGCTGGATGAAGATCTCGGAAACACAGCTGAACCATAGATCTGTGATCTTTTACGGAGTTGTCCCAGGAAGACAAGCTAATTCCCTGGGAGAAATCACTTTGGATGTTACTTTTGGAACACCAAAGAATTATCGGACGGAGGCACTTTCCTTCGAAGTGGTCCCGTTCAAGAGCGCATACCACGCTATATTCGGACGTCCGGCTTACTGGACCTTTATGGCTCGTCCGTGTTACATTTACAATATGATGAAAATTCTAGGTCCCAACAGCGTGATCACCATCAGGGGAAACCCGAAGAAGGCGCGAGAGTGGAAGGATGGAAATGCCGCCTTTGCCGAAGACGTGCTACACGCCTAGGAGTACCAGGAGATCAAGAAGAGCATAGATCCGTCCGAGATGCCCGCGACGAAGAAGGAGGTGACAAAGCCAAATCCGGAGTTCAAGGCATCAGAAGAGACGAAGCAGACGCCATTGAAGGATGATGACCCCTCCAAGGTGACCCAGGTAGACGTAGGCCTAAGTAGCGCATAGGAAAGCGCGCTCGTCAAGTTCCTCCAAGCAAATTAAGATGTCTTCGCATGGCAGCCATCTGACATGACCGGAGTACCTAGGGAACTTGCCGATCACTCTCTAAATGTAAACCCGAACGCAAAACCCGTCAAACAGTCCTTACGAAGGTTTGGCGATGAAAAGCGTAAGGCAATAGCTAAGGAACTAGTGCGGCTCGAGTTAGCCGGATTCATAGAAGAGGTCATCCATACTGATTGGTCGGCCAACCCTATAATGGTCCCTAAAAAGGACACCACTGATTTAAGGATGTGTGTTGATTATACTGCCTTGAACAAGGCTTGTCCAAAAGATCCGTTCGCTCTGCCTAGAATTGATCAAGTTATCGATTCTACGGCAGGCTCAGAACTCCTCTGTTTTCTCGACGCATATTCCGGTTATCACCAAATCCGGATGAAGGAATCTAACAAAGTCAAAACTTCATTCATAACCCCCTTCGGAACCTTCTGTTTTGTTACGATGCTCTTTGGGCTGAAGAACGCAGGAGCTACGTACTAGCGCACGATGCAGCGTTGCCTCCACGACCAACTCGGACGCAATGTACATTCATACGTGGATGATATTGCGGTGATGTCCAAAAAGAAGGAAACACTGATTTCCGACTTGGAGGAGACGTTCGCCAATCTATGAAAATACAACATCATGCTTAACCCAAAGAAATGCTTCTTTGGAATACCAGCCGGAGAATTGTTAGGTTTCATCGTGTCTCAAAGAGGCATAGAGGTGAACCGAGACAAAATCAAGGCTATTCTTATTATTTCCAGGCCAACTCACCCGAAGGACGTACAAATATTAACTGGTTGCATTGCTGCAGTCAATGAATTTGTAAGCCGGCTTGGTGAAAGAGCCGCACCATTATACAAACTCCTGAAGAAGACCAAGGATTTTGTCTGGACTCACAAAGCTGAAGCTGCACTACAAGACCTGAAGAAAGTACTCTCATCTGCTCCTATCCTTGCAGCGCCGGAACCTCAGGAACCGATGTTGCTTTATATTGCTGTGACTAATAAGGTTGTCAGTATCGACATGGTGGTGGAGAGACCAGAGGAAAATCAGGAACACCTGGTGCAGCGTCCGACGTACTTTGTTAGCGAGGTCCTGACAGAATCAAAGCAGCGGTATCCGCACTATCAAAAATTGGCTTACGGTGTTTTTCTAGCATCTCGTAAGTTACGACACTATTTTCAGGAACATCCAATTACCGTGGTGAGCAAAGCTCCCATGAGAGACATAATCAACAATAGCGACGCCACAGGACGCGTCGCCAAATGGGGAATAGAGCTTTCAGCTTTCGATATTGAGTATAAACCTCGGACAACAATTAAATCCTAGATCCTTGCTGACTTTGTCGCTGATTGGACAGAGACCAAGGAGAACATGGTCCTCCCTGAGTCGGAATAATGGACCCCCTTTTTCGATGGGTCTAAGGCTCGAGGGGGCTCGGGGGCTGGCGTGGTGCTCACGTCACCCCAAGGAGATAAACTTTTATACGTGTTGTAGATCCACTTCACAGCGACAAACAACATTGCTGAGTATGAAGCACTGCTGCATGGAATCTGGATTGCTAAGGATATTGGCATCCGACGTTTGATGTGTTACGGAGATTCGGATCTTGTTGCTCAGCAAGTCTCGGATATTTTTAATGCAAATAAACACATGGCAGCATATAAAGCTGTCGTGGACGATCTATCTAAATCGTTCGAAGGGTTTGAAGTTCAACACATCCCTCGAGCATAAAATGAGAAAGCAGATGCACTATCTCGTATAGGCTCTGCGCGGAAAGAGGTCCCGGATGGCGTTTTTTTAGAGCACCTCAAAGTTCCCTCAATAAAGGGAGTAGATGAGGAATATCCGGCCAAATCCGACTGACCTTTAATAGGAGTTCTGGCTGTAATTCCCAGCTGGACTCAACCCTACCTCGATTACTTGGTAGATGGAAAATTACCCGAAGACGAGGTGCTGAGCCGGCAGATCATCTGACGAGCAAAAGCCTATACTATTGTTAAGGGTGAGCTCCATAAACGGAGTGCTTTTGGGGTTTTTCAACGCTGTGTATCTCCGGAAGAAGGAGTGGTAATCTTAAGGGAAATCCACGAAGGCGAGTGTGGTCACCACGCTGCAGCCAAATCTTTAGTGGCAAAAGCTTTTCGACATGGATTTTTCTGGCTTACAGCTTAGGCAGACGCTGAACGATTAGTCAAGACATGCAAAGGCTGCCAAAAGTACGCCAAGCAAGCTCATGTTCCGGCTGATCAGCTGCGAACAATACCTATAACATGGCCTTTTGCGGTCTAGGGGGTGGATATTGTAGGACCTTTTAAACGAGCTCCAAGTGGATTTACTCACCTCTTAGTGATGGTGGATAAATTCACAAAGTGGATCGAGGCTAAACTTGTCACTAGTTGTGATGGAGCAATAGCCAAAGGATTTGTTGAGGATGTTATAATCCGGTATGGTTATCCACATAGCATTATCACGGACAATGGGAGTAACTTTTCCATGGGAGAATTGGCTGAATTCTGCGACGAGCAAAATATCCGGCTTGACATTGCACCAGTCGCACATCCATAGGCTAACGGACAAGTCGAAAGAGCAAATGGTTTAATTATACAAGGCCTGAAACCAAGACTCGAAGCACCACTACGACGTGCTATGGGGGCTTGGGCAGAGGAATTACCTTCTGTAATTTGGAGTTTACGAACAACTCCGAACAGGTTAACAGGATACACACCTTTCTTCTTGGTCTATGGCGCAGAAGCAGTTCTTCCTAGCGATTTAATTCATACTTCTCCTAGAGTGGCTGCGTATATCGAAGAGGATGCCGATATTTCTCGACAAAATGATCTCGACTTAGTCGAAGAAGTTCGCGTCGTTGCTGAAATGAGATCTACAGCCTATCAGTAGAAGTTACGCAAGTATCATAGCCAGAGAGTCCGAACTAGATCTTTCAATAAAGGTGATTTGGTTCTCCAGCTTGTGCAACAAAGAAAGCATAAACTTTCCCCAGTATGGGAAGGGCCCTTTTTAGTTAGTCGAGTATTGCACAATGGATCATACTACTTAACTGGCATGAGTCCAGTCAAAGAAAGACCTGCTACTAAGAAGAGAAAGAGAGCTAGAGGCAGTACAAATCTGGATGAATTAGACAGACCGTGGAATATTACTCAGCTACGTCCCTTTTATTCTTAGTTTATCCTTCTTTGTAATCATACATATGTACATGTTCTTTGAGAAATAAAAGTTTTGGTTGCCTCAAGTTCTTCTGAGAAGTTTTTACCATCTTATTTCCTAATGATCGTGTCATAGTCGAAAATCCCAGAATGCTTGAAAGTACTTTATGCTCATATTCATTCTGGTTTAGATTTCTGATTCTAAAACTGCTACCTTCGGGTATAACTCTAAAATTTCTAGTCTTTACTTGGGTTATTTGTATGATTGCTGGATGCGGGAATTTTCCGACTAGTGAATTTTTGGTACTAGAAGCCGGCTTTGTTTCCTAGTTTAAACTGGTTTAGCAATTGAGCTCCGTTGCTCGGCAAAGTTTCCAGCTGAAGGTTTAGCCGGCTCAGGAAAGGGACGAGGCGGAAAGCCAGATAAACGATAAGTAGAGACAGAAAAATTCAAGTGCTTATGTAAACATTTCAGGCACAAAAAAAAAATCAAAGCCAAAAGTGCTGAATATTTAAAAATCTTAGCACTAGCAAAATCAATAGTACTTAATATTTACAAACGCATCATGTTCTTTCCAGAATAATACATAATTTTCTGGTCTACGATGCAGGAGGAGATGAAGGAGTTGCCGGATCGCTGGTTACTCCGCTTTGATATTTTTCCAAGATGTCCGGATCTGAGGTGGTCCGTTCATCGTCGGAAACTTCTTCGGCTTATTCTGGAGGAGGTGGCGGAGTAGCTACGCAGGTGAAGAAGGGGATCTCGTAGCTGGTCAGATCAGCTATGTGGCATCCATATCCGGCGCAGGAGTGCATGATGGCTTGAAGGTCCTGCTCCTGGCCGTCTTCGTCTACCTTGCAGTACCCTCTGGTAACTTGCCATATCTCCATGTTTCCATTGTGGCTCATGACCATGGTGAGAGCGTTCTGCGCAGCAGTCCGCGCATAGGACATGTTCCAGTCCCGAACAAGCTGCGGCATCTCCTTGGCCTTGTCCCGCACCTGAAAATCTGACATGCTTGGCATGTCCGGAATCCTGAGAGACTCGCCAATGTCCTCAAGGGACTGGCGGAAGTCATGAAGAAGATCACCGACTTGGGTAAGCCGGCGGGTGCGGGGTCGGACGAAGAAGAGTCCGTCAGGTTCAGAGGACCTATACATAAAATAAAGTTAAGAAAAAACCGACATTGATAGAAGTCGAAGAAAAAGATAAGTTAGATAGGGGAAACATACCGAGAATGACGTCGTCAATCTTGGTCTTCTCCTCCCAGAGACTCTGGAGTTCAGTCCGGAGCGCCTGGGAGATGTCATTCTCTCTGCCAAGATCATTCTTGAGGTCCGAGATAATTTTATCTTGAGCAGCGATCTTGCGATCACGCTCTTCAGTGGCCATGGAGGAGGATTCCAGGACTTGAGCTATGCTCGTTTCATGATCCGCCCTGAGCTTATCCAGCTCTTGGCGAAGTCCCTTGTTCTCCACCACCAGGGTTTTGAGGTTTTCGGCCTCTTCAATCATAGCGATGGATTGTTTCACCAGCGCTGTAAGTCAAAAAAAGAACAACAGTTCAGAAAAAGTTCAGCACTCAAAAAGCAATAGACAAGGTTTGAATCTCGGAATGTTTACCTTCGGCTTCATCCTAGGCTACTTTGAGCTCAGCATTTTTAAGCCAGAGAGCTTTGATCTCTCTCCGCTTATCACAGACATTGGTCAATAATTCCTGGTTATAGGAACATACTTTCTGTAAGTAAGAATACCCAAAGTCAGAAAGCTACTTAAGACTCGGGCTAATATTTTTTGCTAAATATCAGCACGAGCCTTGGGGTCTACACTAGTTCGTTCTTTGGCATCCTAATGAAAGCATAAACCCGGATTCTATATCCTACTTCATGCTTGGGGGCTAGAGGATATGATATAACATAATGTAAAAACTAAGAGTTGGAATTCCGACTTACATATTGCTCGCGGGTGAGTTTATCTAAACCCGCGTTCACTTCAGCTACCACCTTCTCGGCGAGAGTAAGACGGATTACTGGGGCTGTTGGAAGCTCGCCAGTCCTAATCCTCTCGTCGTGAAGGCGGACTTGAGCAAGAAGGTCGGAGAAATTGACGTCCTCTGCTTCTTGCGCTTCCTCTTCGGGGGATAAATGGCTTTTGTCCAGGACTTGCTTGGCCAGCCGCTGGATTTCCTCTGCAGATTTCTCGCACAGGCCAAACTTGGCAAGTCCCGGATTGCTGATGAGGTTGTCGGCGAAGACTTCAGCCGAGGTGTCATTACCCGAAGAGGGTTCACCCTTATCTTCACCTGACGCACCCACAGTGACGTCAGTTTGTGACCCAAGGATCACAGGTGCCGTTGGAGGAGCCGGATCTTCTGCAACAACCGGAGAAGGAGTGATCGCCGACATTGCAGAAGGTTGAGGGGCAGGAGTCGGAGGATCCACGGCATGGGAAGCTATGGTGAGCTTCGTCTGACGCAAGGGCTTCGAAGAAATCCCTTTCCCCTTGCCCTTGATGATCGATTTTACTCTGAGAATGTAGTAAAGTTGGAAACATTACATCTCGGAAAGAAATTTGAGTAAAATACAAAGACGGAATTTGTGACTAAAAGATTACCTCTTCACAACAGGCACCTCCTTTGTGCCAACAGCCACTGTCGGAGCTTTGCGCTTCTTGAGCGCAAGGTCCGGCAATGGGACAACTTCTGTCTCCTGAGAAAACTCAGGACGATATCCTTCGAGCGGAGCAAGTTCCGACTCGGGGTGGTCAGCAATCTGAAAACAAGAAAACATATCAGTATTGTAACTTAACTCAAAGATTGAAACACATAAAAGATGTACTGATGGAAGCTTACCGGCACCACAAGGTTGTCCGCTGTATGCATATCTAGAGAAACCTCCGGAATTCTCCTCTCGATCCGCTCCTTGATCAGCCACCTGATTTGGCTGATGTAGCCTTGAGTGGTGTAGGATTTGGGGCTAATGCGGAGGGAGTCTTTTTTGGATGACGTGATGGAGTGCATCAGTCTATCCCCGTGGTACTGAAGTGGCTGGATCCGACGTGAGACCCAGCACTGGACCAAGTCAGATCCCTTCAGACCCTTATGCTTGATCAAATATTCGATCCGCCTCTTCGCGAGGATCAGATCATCGGTGAGAGCCGGAGCAGCCTCGTCCCAGGAAGGCTGGGCCATGGCGGCTCCGTGACAAAAGCTGGCAAAGCAGTAGCTTTGCCGGGAGCCGGAATATCCCTATGGTAGAAAAATGTGGCTGTCCATTATTTGACCGAGTCACTGGCAGCAATTTTGGGATATGCCCGGTCACGTCTAACTGAAAAGCTAATAGTGCCGGTGATGTAAGGAACACCGACAGTGATGGAATTTCTTCGGACATGAAAGTAGTACCGGAAGAGAAGAAAACTCAGCCTAATGCCGAGAAAGCCCTCGCAAAGCGATGCATATGCACTCATCTCTAAGAGAGAGTTGGGAGGAAGATTGTGGAGTTGAACTCCGTAATGATCTATCACCTCGGAGAAGAACTCCGAGGGAGGAAAAGACAGACCTCGGTCGAGATGGGTGCCGAATTAGACCCGCTCGCCATCGCGCGGGTTGGGGATGGTTTCGACGGAGCCGGTCCGCCAGTCGCCGGTGACGAGAAGCCCCTCCTTCTCCACGTTCTTGAGGCCGTCCTCGTCGAGGGCGCAGGGGATCCAGATTCCCCGGAAGCTCTCCTTCTCCACTGCAACTTCCGCCGACGCCGCCGCCGCTGCCGCCGCCAAACCGGAGGAAGAAGATGATGAAGCCATTTCTCCGGTGAGAAGATGACCTGAAAGTGGCGGCGCTGGGAGTTCTGTGGGGAAGGGACGATGGAGCTCTGTGCGTGCAGGAGGATTGGGAGAAAAAATAAACGGCAAAGGACTGGTGGAAAGGAGAAGGAGAAATCCAAACCCCTTATATCCACCTAACTGCGCCAAGATTTGTGCAAATGCTACAGTGTAACCGCCACATGTCGTGGAAAGAACTGGGAAGGACCCACGTGATGATTGTGTCTCCTCGATCTCCATGCACGCATTGAAACGGTGCCTCGGTTCCGTGGACCACGGGCCCACCAATGGTCGTGATAACGGCATGCCTGTCAGATGACGTGACTTGACCATGCTTGTGTCAGGTGGCGTTAGAGACCAAGTTCCAGCTTAAGTTTGAAATCAAGCTGGAAAATCCAAGTAAACTGCTGATAGGTCTGACTTACTTTTAAGACCCGGATCATATTTTTTGTTGTGAATTTTCAGGAACCCTTCAAGATTTTGCAAGCCGAAGATCAAGCTAGACGATGATAAATCTGACTTTGGATCTTGGAGGCCTCCGGGGGCTGCTGTTGGGGATATACTTTCCGAGTATCCTCACAGTTCCTCACTAACCAGGGTGGCCCACTTCGGGTTAGAGCTTTGCTTCACGGGCAGCCCAGTCAGGGAGAGAAGACGGAGTCCAATCCGGCTACGGGAAGGCCCAGAAGACTTACCGACTTAGGTCCATAATGTTACTTGTAGTTCAAGATGTACTTTATAACCAACTCTTAGTCGTAGCCGGATTGATCTCTCCTGTAAACCTTAGGCCGGATATCTATATAAGCCGGCCTAGGGAGAGCCTTTAGGGCACCCAATACTTTAGACCCTCAACTCGCATAGGCGATACCCTTGTAACCCATATTCCGGCTCTGCCGTATTACTGGATTGCTAGCAGGAGTAGGATTCGTCCAAAGACGGCGGATTCGAACCTGGGTAAACTTGTGTGCTCACCGTCCCGGAATACCGTACGTCTCACACCCCTCTCTTCTGCACGCCTCGAGGATCCCCTCATGGCGTACTTGTCCTTAATCCGACGACACCGGACACTAAGATCTCCTCACGGATCCTGGAGCCTTGTTCCCAGAGTCCAAAGACCGATCCCGGAGAGACCGAACCTGAACCACATTGAACCAAGATCGCCAAACACCAATGTGTGACCCTATCTGAGACCCCCCTATTTTTTATAATATATGACATCTATTTTGTTGCATATTAAATTGTTCATGATGCATACATATTGTGGTTGTTTGGGGGTATTTCGATGATTAACCTAAATTAAATATGGAGACTATATGCAGGCTTTTCTAGTCTTATATTGGCCCCATTTAATTTTCCGTAGCGAACTGATGCCATGTTTTGCCTTCTTAAGCCAACATTTAAATTGTGGGGTACCTAAACAACATGAACCATCTAATTAATTGTCGGGACCCCAGTTCCGCTTAATATTTCCTAGTTGCACCGCATCTTTGCCATGTCATACATCATACATGCGTCATGCCTGATCTTCTGCACTAGTATGAAATAGTGCATCTGGTGTTTTTGTTAGTGCTTTGGTTCTTTGCGGATTAGGCCGTTGAGTTGATGCGAGTATCGACAAGTTCTTCAGATATGTATCTTCAACAGTGTTTTCCAGGCGAGCATTCTCCCCCTTTCTACCTATTTTGTGTTTATAGTCTTTACTTCCTCTTGTTGATCTATTGCTATCCTTGTGCAATGCTTTAGTTTCATGCACCATTTATATTCCTTGCAGCCTCTATATTGCCTTGGACACATCCTATTGCCTATTGTTTGATAGACAGTCGGCCTTGCGAGTCGTAGTTGCTTGCTCAGGTGCTGCTTCGTGTCGTTGATGTTCCATCGTTGTTGGGAGGTTGGCACATGTTTAATGTTGGCAATGATCATAACTTTAATTTCAACTTAATAATTAAAATGCTGGGAATAGATATAACTAATGCAGAGGCATTGGTGGGCAATAGCTAATATTTGGTTCTTCCACGCTCACTTGTGTCCCGTAGGCCCCGAGTACTTGATACCTGTTTCTTGACTATCGCACTATCCGCATGTGGGACCATGAATCCCCTTAGCCAGAGCTTGATTCATTTCTTCTTTCTTGGGGCCACAAAGTAGTTTGGGGCTTTATTACTATCATGTACTTATGCCATGCTTTACTGCTTTATTTAAGATTGTGCGTGGAGCACTTGTACTGTTTTGGAATGCGGAGTGTTTTCGCGGTATCGACAAGCCCAGTCACACTTTCGGGTTCCTAGTCGTCTATAGCCATTGACGCAAACCTTGGGTCTGTCTTGGAGCCGGACAACTTCTATGCGGGTAGCTTAATGGGGTGGCCCCCTGAAATATTTTATGAATCTTGTGATTGCTTTGTCGTGAAAGCCTCGTTGGGTTTTTATTTGGTTTTTCTGAGGTTGATCGTGCGTGTGTTGCTATTTGTGCACCCCTGCAGGGTAAATCTTTTCGAAAAGCCATGTCCGCGGTTATGGACGACTTGGAGCACACTATCTCGATCATAGACAACTATAACTAAAGTAGTGTTGTGAATTTGACTTAATATATGAATATATATCAGCTTTACTATAACGGAATGGATATAAAAGTGCCAGCAACTGGAGGAATTGGGGTGTCTCATGTAATGTTATACCTGCCTAGTAAGTATTGCAACTACAATAGAACGAAATGGAAATAAAACTGCCAACTACTTATGCTATCAGGATGACTCATACTATCTATATCTGACTAGTTAATGCTGCAACTATAATGGAATGAGTAAAACTGCCAACCGTGTGAGTTCCTCAGTAGACTTCCTCATTTTGTCTCGAGGGGGAATACCAGGATGGGTATGTTTGGTGTTAGTATCAGGTTGGGTTCCGAATAGGTCTTCCTTATCCCTCTCTAATAGTCGAGAGTTGTATCGAGTCTCTATAGGTTGTTTAGTGCATGCTTTGCTGCCGCTTTAGTCCACCATACCTATGTAGGTGAGAGCCGCCAAATACTAGCCTCGCCGTGTACTGGCCTCAGTACTGACCGCTCTCTTTTTTCTTTGCCCTTTGTCGGCACCTCTTTTTTTAGCAGGTATAAGTTTGACGTCGTTAGCAGGGTTACCCTTCCGGCCTGGCCTGGGCAGGGTTATGGACGCAATTGGTTATTCTTCAGGGGTCTTAGCCCCATTTGCATCTTATACGTACTCGGATGTTGTATCGTTTTCAAGGTGATTTGGATATTTGTATTGTATATCTGTATTTTTAACTCATGGAGTCGTTGTTGTATATATATGTTTTTGTGGGTTCCATCGTGGACTATTGTGTAATGTTATTACTTCGTTTTCCACCCGCACGCAAGTGCCTAGTGGGCATCTTTGAATCGTTTCTATGCGGGTTTGGTGGGAATCGCTAAAACTTGCATAGGTTCGATTCGAGGGTGTTACAAGGGGCAAGCTGTTGGGTCCACAGCATAGAAAACAAAAAAAATCCTATGATGAGAACTATACGCCAAGATCTATCTACTAGATACAGAGCAACGGGTGGACATACATCCATGGAGAACTTACCCTCGAAGACAACGAGTTTTGTTAACGAGTACGAACTCGTGGTTGATGTAGTCGTACGCTTGCCAATCTCAAGATCGTGTGGAAGTCCGAGCGCCGCAAATCAGCAGCGGATCCATCCTCGCACACATGTCCAAGCCACTAGAGAACCTCCACCTCCTCGCTCCAGCGAATCAGCGGAAGCAACAACTCCTTCCAGACGCAAGGCCACCGGAAACATGTATCTCGCTAATCCGAGACCATGGGGGAATATCTAGAGGGGGAGAGGGATCCTTCAGGAGGAGGTCTGCTTTGTGAGGGAGGAGAGGGGGCCTTTTATAGGAGAGGGGGGGCTCCTCCCCTCCCATGGCCGGCGGCCAAAGGGGGGTGCCCCCACCTCTTCCTCATTCATGTGGTGAAGCTCCACTCACATAAATTCAAACTCCACCCAAAGTTCCACTCACATGCATTAAATTTCCACCAAATTTAATGCCACTCTCAATTAATAAAACTCATTTATTTATTTTATTCAGAATTTTGTTAATTACTTTAATTAACAAACATTCAAATAAAACCCCTTGCAACATTTCAATATCACATGCAGAATCACTTTCTGCAATTTCACCCGAAACAATTCCGGTTTCTATCGAAACATTTCCTGCGCTTTGCAAACCTTTTGTCTGGAACATATGTGCTCCTAAATGGTGTCCGACAACCCTTAAGTGTGTCACCCTATGGTTCGCGAATAATGCAGACATGATTGAGACTCCTCTCAGATCAATAATCAGAAGCGGGGCCTGGAGATCCATACTGACTCCTACATATTCAACGATGACTTCTGTGATCGTGAGAACCTTTAACGTTAGTAATTTAATCCCTTTGTCTCATAATATAATACATGTCCGAGATTCGATCATCGGTATCCAAATATCTAGTTTGATCTCCTTACCGACGTGCACTCTTTTCTCGTTCCTGTGATATAACATTCTAGTGATCACATCACTTGCTTGCAAGCTATCTTAATGTGATATCACCGAGAGGGCCCAGAGTATATCTATCCATAATCGGGATTGAAAAATTCCACTCTTGATCCATGAGCCTCAACATAACACCTTCATAGCACTGAACCCACCTTTATAATCACCCTGTTATGGTGTGACGTTTGATGTTATCAAGATACTCTTCCGGTGTTAGCAATTAACATGATCTCATGGTCTAAGGACTAAGACTACTTCGTATGATGTTATAGCAATATAAACATAATGACTTGATCATAATGCTATACTTCGGATGAATGTTCATCACATCATTTCACAAATGCTCTGACCTTGTTATTCACAACATCCAATATCTATGATCAGGAAACCTTGATCATCTTGTTAATCAACAAGCTAGTCTATAAGAGAGGCATAACTAGGAACCCTTTTTGTTTATTAAACACACATGTATTGACGTTTCCTATCAATAAAATTATAGCATGCAAAATAAACATCTATCATATACAAGGAATACATGATAACAACTTTATTATTGCCTCTTAGGGCATATTTCCTTCACAAGGTCGGTGGAGCGCCAGGGGGCCCACACCCCCTGGGGGCGCATCCCCAGGCCGCCACGCCACCAGGTGTGGCCGCCCTGGTGTGCCACTTCGTTTCCCCTCCGGACTTTGTGTTCCTTCTAGTGAAATATTGACTTGGGCTTTTGTCCGTCGTTGATCCAGCCACCACAAATTGTTTGGAACTCCTCCAACTAATTGCTGCTCCGTTCAAGAGAAATACGTATCCGGATTGAGACTTAGAGTCATCCGGATCAGTGTCAAAGCTAGCATCGACATAACACTTAGCGACTAGCTCTTCTTCACCTCCATATATAAGAAACAAAGAAACATATCCCTAGTTCTTCTCAAGTACTTAAGGATATTCTTGACCGCTATCCAGTGTTCCGAACCTGGATTAGATTGGTACCTACTAGTCAAACTAATAGCATGTGCCACATCCGGTCTTGTACATAGCATGGCATACATTATAGAGCCTATGGCTGAGGCATAGGGGATCTTATCCATTATCTCTCTTTCTTCCGCCGTAGCCAGACTTTGAGTCTTACTCAATGTCTTGCCTTGCAACATAGGTAAGAACCCCTTCTTACTTCCGTCCATATTAAACTTCTTTAATATCTTATCAAGGTATGTACTCTGCGATAGCCCAATTAGGCGTCTTGATCTATCTCTATAGATTTTAATGCCCAATATATATGAAGCTTCACCAAGGTCCTTCATCGAAAATTTGCTGTTTAGATAACGTTTAACACTGTTTAAAAGAACTATATCATTTCCAATCAATAATATGTCATCCACATATAATATTAGAAATGCCACATTGCTCCCACTCACTTTCTTGTAAATCAAGCCTCTCCATAAGTTTGGACAAATCCAAACTCTTTGATCACCTCATCAAAGCGGAGATTCCAACTCTGGGATGCTTGCTTGAGTCCATAGATGGATCGCTGAAGCTTGCATACCTTGTCAGCATCCTTAGGATCGACAAAACCCTTAGTTGTATCATATACAACTCTTCTTCAATATTACCATTGAGGAACGCAGTTTTGACATCCATCTGCCATATTTAATAATCGAAATATGCAGCAATTGCTAACATAATCCTAACCGACTTAAGCATCGCTACAGGAGAGAATGTCTCATCATAGTCAACTCCTTGAATTTGTCGAAACCCCTTTGCGACAAGTCGAGCCTTATAGATGGTCACATTACCATCATCATCAGTTTTTCTTTTGAAAATCCATTTATTCTCAACGACCTTTCGATCGTGAGGTAAGTCCACCAAGGTCCAAACTTGGTTCTCGTACATGGATTCCATCTCGGATTTCATGGTTTCTAGCCATTTGTTAGAATCAGGGCTCATCATCGCTTCTTCATACATCGCAGGGTCATCTATTTCATCAATCATGAAATTCATAACAGGATTGCCGTACAGTTCAGGAGCTGCACGTTTCCTGCTTGACCTGCGAGGTTCGGTAGTGTCCTCTTTCGGAGTTTCATGATCAATATTATTTGGTCTCTCCTCATTAGGTGAAGTCAACTCCGAAACAACTTCCGGTGCTGCGCTACTCGCCCTTGCATGAAGAGAAGGTTCAATAACCTCTTCGAGTTCTACCTTCTGACTACTCACACCTTTTGCGAGAAACTCCTTCTCAAGAAAGGATCCATTCTTGGCAACAAAAACCGCCCTCGAATCTGTGATAGAAGGTATACCCAATCGTTTCCTTAGGGTATCCTATGAAGATGAATTTTTCTGCTTTGGGTTCGAGTTTATCCGGTTGAAGTTTCTTCACATAAACATCGCATCCCCAAACTATAAGAAATGACAGCTTAGGTTTGTTTCCAAACCATAATTCATATGGTGTCTTTTCAACGGATTTAGATGGTGCCCTATTTAAAGTGAATGCAGCGGTTTCTAGTGCATAACCCCAAAATGACAGTGGCAAGTCTGTTAGAGACATCATAGATCGAACCATATCCAATAAAGTACAATTACGACGTTCTGACACACCGTTAAATTGTGGTGTTCCGGCAGGCGTGAGTTGTGAAACTATTCCACAGTCTTTCATATGTGTGCTAAACTCGTAACTAAGATACTCCCCTCCACGGTCGGACCGCAGAAATTTGACCTTTCTGTTATGATGATTTTCCACTTCATTCTGAAATTCCTTTAACTTTTCAAAGGTTTCAGACTTATGTTTCATCAAATAGATATACGCGTATCCACTCAAATCATCCGTGAAAGTAACAAAATAACGATATCCACCTCGCGCCGACACACTCATTGGTCCACACACATCAGTATGTATGATTTCCAATAAATATGCCGCCCGTTCCACTGAACCGGAAAACGGCGTCCTAGTCATCTTGCCCATAAGGCATGGCTCACATGTATCAAATGATTCAAAATCAAGTGATTCCAAAAGTCCATCAGAATGGAGTTTCTTCATGCGTTTAACGCCAATATGACCTAGACGGCAGTGCCACATATATGTAGATATATCATTATCAAGTTTAATCCTTTTAGCATCAACATTATGAATATGCGTAATACTACTATCGAGATCCAACAAAAATAAACCATTCAACACAGGTGCATGACCATAAAAGATATCATTCATATAAATCGAACAACCATTGTTTTCAGATTTAAAGGAATCACCACTTTGCATCAAACATGATCTGGATACAATGTTCATGCTCAGTGCAGGCACCAAATAACAATTATTTAGGTTTATAACTAATCCCGATGGCATATGGAGAGGTAGCGCCCGACGGTGATCACATCAACTTTTGATCCATTGCCGACCTGCATCCTGACCTCATCCCTTGCTAGTTGTTGCTTGTTCCGTAGCCCCTGAACCGAGTTACATATATTAGCAACCGACCCCGTATAAAATACCCAGGTGCTACTGCGAGTACTAGTCAAGTACACATCAATAACATGTATATCACATATACCTTTGTTTGCCTTACCGGACTTCTTGTCCGCCAAATACTTGGGGCAATTGCGCTTCCAATGGCCAGTCCCCTTGCAATAGTAGCACTCGATGTCAGACTTAGGGCCATCTCAGGGTTTATTTTCAGGCGTGGCAACAGATTTGCCACCCTTCTTTCCCTTGTGCTTGCCTTTCTTGTCCTTCTTGAAACCGGTGGTCCTATTGATCATCAACACTTGATGTTCTTTCCTAATCTCCACTTCCGCAGTCTTAAGCATTGACAGAAGCTCGGGAAGAGACTTCTTCATGACCTGCATATTATAGTTCATCACGAAACTCTTGTAGCTAGGTGGTAGAGATTGGAGAAGATGATGTATGCCTAAGTCAATGGGAATCGTTATTCCCAAGGACACAAGCTTATCGGCGTACCCAGACATTTTGAGTATGTGCTCACTAACAGAGATGTTTTCCTCCATCATGCAGCTAAAGAACTTTTCAGAAGCATTATAACTCTCTACGGCAGCATGGGTATCGAAAATCATTTTCAATTCTCCCATGGTATCAAAGGCATTGCCATTTTCGAAACGCTTTCGAAGTTCTGGCTCTATCCCATACAGTATGCCGCAATGAACTAAGTTGTGGTCCTCCTGACGAGTTATATAGACGTTCTTTTCCTCGTCAGGGGCATCAGGAGCTGGTGGGGGGCCTAGCGGCGCCTCTAGCACATATTGCTTTTGTGCAGTAGTGAGGAGAATCCTCAAATTCATAGCCCAGTTGGTGAAGTTGCTACCATTCGCAGCAAGCTTCTCTTTCTCCATGAACACATTGAAATTAAAAGCAGGTGATGCCATCTACAACAGAATTTGTGAAGTATATTTAGACTAAGTTTATGATAGATTGAGTTCAACTAATCCAAATTACTAATGAACTCCCACTAAAAACGACATCCCTCGTGTCCTTTTGGTGATTACATGAACCAAATCCACTACACCAAGCCCGATCATCATGTGAGTCGGTGTAGCTTCAAAGGCGAGCATCTATATGGGCATCATATCAACTATATGACTCATTATTAACCTTTCGGTCCGTGTTCCGAGGCCATGTCTGTACATGCTAGGCTCGCCAAGTAAGAACCTTAGTACTCGCGTGTGTAAAACTGTCTTACACCCGTTGTATGAAAGCGTAGAGTCGAGAACACCCGATCATCACGTGATGCCTCAAAACACGATCCACAAAACGGTGCATACTTAAGGAAGAACACATTTTATCTTGATATCTAAATGAGGGATTATCTTATAATGCTACCAAAAGCGCCAAACTAGCAATATAAGATGCTAACATCTAATGTGTGAAGTGAGATGATATGGTCCATGCATTTGATCTCTATCATTTGCATCGTGGTATGGTCTCTATCATTCCTTTGTGTGTAAGGCCAAGGTCTATGGAACTTACACGTTAAGTGAGTTGTAAGAGTATCTATCATACATCTACTTACAACAGTACCATATCATAACACTGGCCCAGCAACGATCTAAAATAGACGCCTCTAATTTATCAATTGCAAGTTTTACGTGGCTTAGGGCTTTTGGAGATAGAACCGGTCTTACCTACGAACATGAACCACAACGAGGATAACCAAGTTATTAGCAACTCATTGTAAATCAGATATTGACTATAGTAGGAGAGACAGACACCCGCTAGCCACTTATGCAAAACTAGTTGCATGTCAGTCGTGGAACCGATCTCATGTACAATGACATGTAAGGTTGGTCCGGGCCGCTTCATCCCACTATGCCACCAATATCCAAAATACAAAGAAGATGCAATAACATGATCATCATCGTCCACATATAAACATATGTGTACTACCTGTGCAAAGCACCTACGCATAGATCAGGCTCTGATACCACTATTGGGTCCGCAACATAGAAAACAAAAAATTTCCTACGATGAGAACTATATGCCAAGATCTATCTACTAGATACAGAGGAACGGGTGGACATACATCCATGGTGAACTTACCCTCGAAGACAACGAGTTTTGTTAACGAGTAGGAACTCGTGGTTGATGTAGTCGTACGCTTGCCGATCTCAAGATCGTGTGGAAGTCCGAGCGCTGCAAATCAGCAACGCATCCGTCCTCGCACACACGTCCAAGCCACTGGACAACCTCCACCTCCTCGCTCCAGCGAATCAGCGGAAGTAGCAACTTCTTCCAGACGCAAGGCCACCGGGAACATGTATCTCGCTAATCTGAGACCATGGGGGAATATCTAGAGGGGGAGAGAGATCCTTCATGAGGAGGTGTGCTTTGTGAGGGAGGAGAGGGGGGCCTTTTATAGGAGAGGGGGGATCCTCCCCTCCCATGGCCGGTAGCCAAAGGGGGGGTGCCCCACCTCTTCCTCATTCATGTGGTGAAGCTCCACTCACATAAATTCAAATTCCACCCAAAGTTCCACTCACATGCATTAAATTTCCACCAAATTTAATGCCACTCTCAATTAATAAAACTCTTTTATTTATTTTATTCAGAATTTTGTTAATTACTTTAATTAACAAACATTCGCATAAAACCCCTTGCAACATTTCAATATCACATGCAGAACCACTTTCTGCAATTTCTATCGAAACATTTCCTGCGCTTTGCAAACCTTTTTTCTAGAACATATGTGCTCCTAAATGGTGTCCGGTAACCCTTAAGTGTGTCACCCTATGGTTCACGAATAATATAGACATGATTGAGACTCCTCTCAGATCAATAATCAGAAGTGGGACCTGGAGATCCATACTGACTCCTGCATATTCAACGATGACTTCTGTGATCGTGAGAACCTTTAACGTTAGTAATTTAATCCCTTTGTCTCACGATATAATACATGTCCAAGATTCAATCATCGGTATCCAAATACCTAGTTTGATCTCGTTACTGACATGCACTCTTTTCTTGTTCCTGTGATATAACATTCTAGTGATCACATCACTTGCTTGCAAGCTATCTTAATGTGACACCACCGAGAGGGCCCAGAGTATATCTATCCGTCATCGGGATTGACAAATTAAACTCTTGATCCATGAGCCTCAACATAACACCTTTATAGCACTGAACCCACCTTTATATTCACCCTGTTACGGTGTGATGTCAGATGTTATCAAGATACTCTTCCGGTGTTAGCAATTAACATGATCTCATGGTCTAAGGACTAAGACTACTTCGTATGATGTTATAGCAATATAAACATAATGACTTGATCGTAATGCTATACTTCGGATGAATGTTCATCACATCATTTCACAAATGCTGCGACCTTGTTATTAACAACATCCAATGTCCATGATCAGGAAATCTTGATCATCTTGTTAATCAACAAGCTAGTCTATAAGAGAGGCATAACTAGGAACCCTTTTTGTTTATTAAACATACATGTATTGACGTTTCCTATCAATACAATTATAGCATGCAAAATAAGCATCTATCATATACAAGGAATACATAATAACAACTTTATTATCGCCTCTCAGGGCATATTTCCTTCACAAGGTCGGTGGAGCACCAGGGGGCCCACACCCCCTAGTGGCGCGCCCCTAGGCCGCGCCGCCACCAGGTGTGGCCGCCCTGGTGTGCCACTTCGTTTCCCCTCCGGACTTTGTGGCCGCTTTTGTCCGGTCCAATTCCGAGAATATTTCCTTACTAGCTTTTCTGAAACCAAAAATAGCAGAAAACAAGCAAATGGCACTGTGGCATCTTGTTAATAGGTTAGTTCCAGAAAATGTGTAAAAATACTATAAAGTGTGGACAAAAAATAAGAAAGTGGATATAAACAAGCATGGAACATCAAAAATTATAGATACGTTTACAATGTATCAGGTACCCGTGTTTATTTTAATCACCGCGATTCAAAAAGTTGTGGCGCCAATTGGAGAGAGGGGTGTTTCGAGTGAATGATGGTCAAACCCAAAATTTTCAAATCGTGCCCATTAAGTCAGGATATTCCATTACACTAGTTCCTGATGTGCCCCTTCTTCGTCGATCTCTCTTCTTATCCACCATGCACATGTCGTAGGGGCAAATCCATTACTGTACTTTCCTAACTGTCGACACTAAATCTGGCTGCAGCGATGAAGGTCCTTTTTCTTCCCTTCCCCGACCCTGAATCTGTCAGTGGTGGAGGTCGTGTTTTCTCCCTCCCCTGACACTGAATCCGGCGGCGGCCCAGCATGTCTTGCAAGGCGAAGGTTGTAGCTATGTCGCCGACTGATTCGGGTCCGTCGGGGCCAGAGTCTGGGCTCAACACGAAGCAGCGGCGAGGTCTTCAGCCCCGGTTAGCGAGGAGGTCAGCAAGGATTCTGCTCCCAAGGTACCTACGAGCAGCGGGTTGAAGAGAAATGCAAGGCCGACGGCGGATTGTTCGGCTCCGGTGGGCAGATGCGGTTCCCAGATCTCGTAGAAAAAACCCTGGAGAAGAGCGAGAGGTGATTTTTTCTTATATGTGCCTTATCTTACAAGTAGATTAGTAATGAAATAATAGAATCGAATGAATTGAAAAGTTCCCCTTTTAATAAAATTAGGCACATATTTGATACAAGGGACCTATATGAGTTCACAGTTCAGGTACACCAGTACACTTCAAAACTAGATTTTGGTTGCGAGAGGGTTGTGTTCGGGCAAGATGTGCATTTGCTTGTGAATTGCAAAGAGGTTGTGTCTATTTCACAGCTGGTAGATATGTTTGCCGCTAGGATTCCCTGGGGTTCTAGACATAGGACAAAATTGGTGTGGCGCAACATGAATGATACCTATATGCAAATTGAGCACTCCCATGAGCTTCAGCTGGTTTGGGAGTGTTGTGCAGCTGATCGTAAGGTGAAAGTTGAAGCGATGATTGATGATATGTATGCAGATGCTAGAGATCTTGCTGCCAGAGCTTCGGCTCCTAGAGACTATGGACCAATAGATGATGATCTAGATAAGTTCAGTATACACTTAGAGGTGGATTCATACATGGCAAAACTCTATGAGGGAGTTAATAAGCCAGTTTCTTCATGTACTGTGGAGATCACTATCGATTCCAAAAACATAACTCTTGATGAAATGAGAGAGATGATCGGTAAGGAAATCAGCATTGGCCCTAAGCAGATGGCACAAATCCAGTGGTGGCATCATAAGAAGCAGGAGTTCATAGAGGTTTTGGATACTGAAGATCTTATGCAGATTATGCGACGAAAGAAGCGAATCAGGAAGGTGTTCTTCCTTGGTACCATATCTGATGTTGTTGAACAGGTTATAGTGGATGTAGAGGCCCCTGTAGTGGCTGAACAGAATGAGGTGGTCGACGTTGATGAGATCTCATGAGAGTTGCTACCCTAGGCTTGTCATATGGACCACGGGTTCCCCTGCCTGCATTTGTAACATTGACTATTGTTGCATTTAGACCGTGTTTCTGTGATTATGTTTGTTGAGAGATTGCAATATAATGTTGTGCAAGATGTTGAGATTTTCGGACATGTCACTCACGGAAACCATCGTTGTTGTAATAAGACATAAGTACATTGTAGTTGACATGATTATGTTTCTTGAGATGATGTACTGTACTTGTTTATGTTATTATGTTTGTTGGGAGGTTGTAATATAATGTTTTGTGAAACCATGACTGGACACGTGATGCATTTTACATTGTAGTTGGCATGATTATGTTTCTTGAGATGATGTATAGTACTTTTTTCTATACATAGGACAAAATTGGTGTGGCGCAACATGAATGATACCTATATGCAAATTGAGCACTCCCATGAGCTTCAGCTGGTTTGGGAGTGTTGTGCAGCTGATCGTAAGGTGAAAGTTGAAGCGATGATTGATGATATGTATGCAGATGCTAGAGATCTTGCTGCCAGAGCTTCGGCTCCTAGAGACTATGGACCAATAGATGATGATCTAGATAAGTTCAGTATACACTTAGAGGTGGATTCATACATGGCAAAACTCTATGAGGGAGTTAATAAGCCAGTTTCTTCATGTACTGTGGAGATCACTATCGATTCCAAAAACATAACTCTTGATGAAATGAGAGAGATGATCGGTAAGGAAATCAGCATTGGCCCTAAGCAGATGGCACAAATCCAGTGGTGGCATCATAAGAAGCAGGAGTTCATAGAGGTTTTGGATACTGAAGATCTTATGCAGATTATGCGACGAAAGAAGCGAATCAGGAAGGTGTTCTTCCTTGGTACCATATCTGATGTTGTTGAACAGGTTATAGTGGATGTAGAGGCCCCTGTAGTGGCTGAACAGAATGAGGTGGTCGACGTTGATGAGATCTCATGAGAGTTGCTACCCTAGGCTTGTCATATGGACCACGGGT
Source organism: Avena eriantha (assembly GCA_910589775.1). Lineage (NCBI taxonomy): Eukaryota > Viridiplantae > Streptophyta > Magnoliopsida > Poales > Poaceae > Avena > Avena eriantha. Next base: position 266,805,090 of record OU342745.1, on the reverse strand, counting down.
TCCCCTGCCTGCATTTGTAACATTGACTATTGTTGCATTTAGACCGTGTTTCTGTGATTATGTTTGTTGAGAGATTGCAATATAATGTTGTGCAAGATGTTGAGATTTTCGGACATGTCACTCACGGAAACCATCGTTGTTGTAATAAGACATAAGTACATTGTAGTTGACATGATTATGTTTCTTGAGATGATGTACTGTACTTGTTTATGTTATTATGTTTGTTGGGAGGTTGTAATATAATGTTTTGTGAAACCATGACTGGACACGTGATGCATTTTACATTGTAGTTGGCATGATTATGTTTCTTGAGATGATGTATAGTACTTTTTTCTATTATTTTGTTTGTTGAGAGATTGTAATGTAATCTTTTGTGAAACCATGACTAGACAAGTGATGCGTAAGTACCTTGTAGTTGACATGATTTTGTTTCTTTAGTTGCTGTAATATACTTGTTTCTATGATTATGTTTGTTGAGAGATAGTAATGTAATGTTTTGTGAAACCATAACTGGACAAGTGATGCGTAAGTACCTTGTAGTTGACATGATTTTGTTTCTTTAGATGATGTAATATACTGGTATGTTTTCCTTAGGAAATGAAATTGGGATGGAGGGGGTACAAGTTTAATATTTGAAATAAGAATGTATGAAGAGAAACCCTATTAGGCAGGAGAGAGTAATCCAGGGAAAGGGCATGGTATCAGTTAAACTATTGTAACATGCCAATTTAGTCATTGTTGCAGCGGTGACGCACTTCACTTTCGCCACTCTTTTGCTCTCTCTCTCTATCCTCTCACCGACGCTATCGCCGGCGACGATGCATTCACCATGCTGTCCTGGAATGACGAGGATAACCAGTCGATCAGCGACAACCTTCTCTCCGACATCGAGTATTCCTTCCATGATGTGAGTTCGCCTGTTTTCTCGGGCTAGGGTTAGGCATTGGTAAATCGCTCGATCTGAGCTCCATATGTCCATGCAATCGTGTTCAAGTCCATCTTTGCGTTTACTTATAGGTGCCATGGACGATCTATGACTCTGAATGGGAGGGCCTAGATCTTGATGGAGAAGTACCATGTGACCATGGGCTAAAACTGAGAAGATATGTTGCATTCGAAGGCAGTAACACTGGGAGGAGGTTTTTGGACTATACAAATCAGGTTTGTTTACATTATGTGCAATAGTGACATGAAGAAAAATGTATCGTGTGTGTCCATAACACGAAAGTGTGTGTTTTTTAGGTTGCCCGGTGTGTAAAGCAGTAGAGTGGGTGGATCTTGAGTGGCCAGATGCACTTAAGGAACGTTTGACCCAGTTATGGGAGATGTATGAGTTGGAAAGGTCGGGGAGATTTACCGATGCTTGTGATGCAGCTAAAAAAATTACAAGCTGTCGGTACGAAATAAGGAGATGGAAAAAGAAATCGAGAATTTGCAGTCAGAACTAAGTGACAAAATCAATGGGAGCTTGGTTGTTGGAACTGCAAAGAAGCTTCATGATAGTCACAGGTTGCTGATTTATAATGCAGAAAAGGAGAGGGATCAGCTTAGAGAAGAGAATAAGAAGCTAGAATACTGCATTGCGGATCTATTGAAGGAAGTGAAGAAGGTGCGCGAGGGTGAACAAGGATAGACTACAGAGGATAAAGGAAATTCGAGATGAATAATTTATGCTATGCCAAGGTCTGAAACTAGCTAACTGTAAGACTTGCAGTTGCACATTCTTAACTAAGCCAAACTCAATCCTCGAGCAAATTAATTTAAGACAAACACACATATCGTGCATAGAGTTAAGTTCATGTTTACAAAATCACCACTATAGAGGATAAAACAGGCAGTTCGATACTAAATAGACATATGTTGGGTTCAAGTGAGCCTGGCCTGGAGCTGCTTGTTTTCCTTTCGAAGATCGGTCAGCTCCTTCAGTACTTTGTCGTGCGCCTTCTGCAGGTTCTAGCGCTCCGTCAGGGATTCGAGAAGTTGGTATGTAACCATACGATTTTCCTTCATGATCCCTTTCATGATCTCTGTCTGCTTACTAGCCGAGGTGCGACCTTCCCTGTGAAGTTTCTCCCAGCCGGCATTTACCTCCTTCAATTTCTGACACTTGTCAAAAAGGCCCGCGACTTCAGCGCGTAGGTGGTCAAAGGCCAGCTTCTAGGAATTCTGCTTCTCCCTTCGGATGGCTATCTTGTCATTTAGCTAGGTCGCCAAGTCCTGGTTGAGCTTTCACCTCTTTCCCTGCAACAAAAATATATAGTATGGTTTGTTCAGTTCACCAGGACAAGGTGGTTAGTTTTCATAATTAACGAAATCGACTAGTGGCACTGACATAATTTCAAGGAAGAAGCAATCTAGGACTAATCAACATTTTATGAATCGACTAGTGGCATTGTCATAATTTCAGTTTCAAACACAAATAAGGTTTCTGCCGTTTAGTGTGTTGTGGGTTTTTCCCATGTCAATAAAGAGTAGTGGCTAACTCATAATGCAGAAACCCATGTCCAGATACAGAATGGAAAGAGCTCATGGTGTCCATTCATGAACATGAACACATACACATGTCCAGATAGATAAGGAGTTGCCCTAGGATTCTCTCTTCTTGCACCCTATGACGGGAATCAGACTTGGGCATTGCTCCCTGAACCCTAAATATTACAAAAAGAGTGGAGCATGAACTGATATTCGTGCCCACTCTAACGGGAATCAGACATGGGCATTGCTCTGATACACCTCCAGACAAGCCCTTAGATACTCGTTCTCTTTCCGAACACCCTCGAGTACGGTGATCCCTCTACTCATGTCATGCTTCATCTCTTTCACTTCATACAGGCAATGGTTCCTTCCATGGTATGCTCGGATGTAGACTTGGTTTCCTTGACGCGTCCTCTGAGTGCCTCAATTACTTTGTCCTACAGGAGGGTGCACCTTTTCTCGAGATTCTTCTTCTCCTCCATGAGCTCGTTGATTATCTTGATGGTTTGTTCTTGCCTGTTCAAGTTACAGTCGAGCACTTTCTGCAGCCTCATGATGTCACGTGCAAAATCTAGCAAGATCTCCTTCTGCACAGATAATCGCTTGAGTAGGCTCTCATTAGCTTGGGTGAGGGAGCATGCAAGCTCTTGTTTGTTGTCAATCTTGGCACTGATCGTGGCCACCTTGTTGATACCTTCGATCCGGATTACGGATGTAGTATAGCTTCTTTTTCCCTAGTAGACCTAGGTTATCGAATCCTTAGGAAACGAATGCATAGTGAAGTTACTTTAACGGCCCTTCGGGAGTTTTAGAATTCCTTTTGTGTTTTTACCAGACCAATAGCTTGCGTTTTCTTGTTGTTGTCGATGATGAAGAGAGAAGGCCTAGGGCGTTCAGTTTCACCTGTAGCTGTGCAAAACATCTGATGGGAATAAAAGATAGAAATAAAGTATGCATGTACTTGTTAGAGCAAAATAAAATATATGTGGGTAGTGCATCCATAATTGCTATTGCCCCTGCAACCGCTTATAGCAATAACCTACTAGTCTCATCCATAGAAGAAAGAGAACTAATGATATGCATAGTGATGCCACCGTTAATCCCAAGCAAATCCCTCACATACAGTCGTACTACCCCATTTGTCACTTGGGTTCTCAACCTGCAGATCAGCCATTACTCATACTCCCTATCCCTGGCTCAACCCTCGAGGTCTTTGGTACCTGACAAATCCTTGGATTGAGGCAAGAGAGGATACAATAATCATCATGTCATACAAACTAATACACGATCCCATCTATGATAAATAACATGCACAAATGCTACATGGCTAGGCCGAAGCCCTTAGCCCAAGGAGAATTACTCACACATAGAGATGAGATCCACAATATGAACATTGTAATGAAAATCATGAGATTGATAGCAATAGTCTTACCATGTCGCCAATCAGAGAAGAGATATACTATTACAAGTGGTGGAATATGGCTATGGAGATCGAGAAGGGGTTTGAGATCTGGAGGCAGCTGGTGATCTGTGGCAGAGACTTTTTAGCAAGGTCTGGCTGTTTTCTCGTTTCCCGTGGCTTCTTTATATAGGGGTCCGTTCACAAAAGTTGTTCTATTTGACCTAACGGTGGCGGCGCCAACTATACGACCGGAGCTATACGGCTGGAATTTTGCTTCGGTCATATAGTTGGTTGTTAAAGCGTCTGCCTCCGCTTTATGGCTCCTGGTTTCTTCTGGTTGTTGGAAATCTCGTATCTTTGACTTTAATGTAGTGATTCCCTCCTTTAAACGACATTATCTGCGCAGAAAAAATATAAAAGAAAGGATTGCACACCCCTCTGAATATTAGGCATTAGTGGTAGGGTTTAGAGAGATATTTCATCAAAATATGAGTAATATCCAGTTTAAATATGGACGTAGATGGCTATATTTTAGAGCCATAAACATCCCCAAGCTTAAACTTGATTGTCCCCGATCAAGAAAACCAAAATCAAAAAGGAACTCAGCATTTAAACTAAAATAACGAGATGGTGATCTTACTCATGATTAGTAGTCCCATGATTCCTCCACTTCATAAATCTGAAAAACTTTAGCGTGGATAGAGTAATGGCAAGCATATCATACGGGTTTCATGCATCCTTATAGAGCAGCAAAATTATTGCCAACATGGATGATTCAAATGAGTAAACTTTATTCCATGTCAAGTAATCAACTCATAGGCTTGCCTTTGAACAATAAAGTATAATCATGTAAATTAAGAGTGTGAGAGTTATCATGAAAAGCATATACACTAGAGTATCTCAATTCTCCCACATCAATAAATCAAGACTTTTCAAGCACTACTTTTCTATTCATTGTCCTTCAAGAATTTCAGTTTTTAAGTAATTGAGAGCATGCCAAAAAAAATTATTAGTTTATTAGGTTGCGATGGACACTCGTGGCATCACTAAGGTTTTATTACTTTTGCATAATGATTTCTCATAACAGCCAGAGGAGTGATTCCATCATGATTAAGGCTACCTCGAGAGTGCCAAGAATATTACCCACTGTAGCATTGCTGCTACAAGTGTTTAATCAACTCATAGCCGAAATCTAGGAGTTTCCTCCATGAAGATCGTTCGTAGGCCAGCGGAGTTGTTGGCATCCCATGAAGTTTGACACGCATAAAGCTATATCATTCTTATGATTAACAAGTCAAACTTTGGCATGCTCACAAAAACCGCTAAACATTAATTCAATCAAACAAATCCTTTTAAAGAGAGCTATCAAGTCAATCAACATCTTGAGTGGTGTTGAGTGTCTCTAGAAATAAACCTTCAAGACTAAGCACTATAACACCCAAGCCTTCAATTGTGAGACTTTTTCTTATTACAATTATTTAGCAATTTTTAGGCAACACTTATGAGAGCCGTAACAAAATGAGCCCAATTTAAATGAGCCCAATTATTACAATTATGAGAGCCGGAACAAAATGAGCCCAATTTAAATACTCATGGAAACGAAAAATCTTACTACAATTCAAAGACTCACTCCACCAATATAGTATCCCAACATTTACTACTAACTAGCATGATTTTCTCAAATTTCAAAAGTGGGGAGTCATAAGGCATACCTCTCATGTCTGGTTCCACTTCTCTCTTCCTTTTTTATTTGCTTCTTGGAAACTCGAAGTCGATCACTCTCCTACAAATACATGAAGACCTCGAGGCGGAAAGAAAAGAAAGAGGGAAAAGAAGGAAAATGGAGAAATATTTTTGTGGTTTTTAAGAGAGGGAGTTTAAAGAATAGAAAATTAGCAGCAAAGCTCGGCTAGAAAATCTCGAAAGAAAATAGAAAGAACTAAAAATAAAGTGTTGGGGAAACTAACATGAGTTCTTATAAACTCAAATAAGAACACAACCTCGAAGTAAATAAAAGAAAATGAACGCCAAGCAAAGATACATGAGGAAACTTCCCCAAGCTTAGGCTTTTGCAAGCCCTTCAAATCATTATGGTGGCGGGAAAAAGTCGTCACTCCAGTTCGCAAATTGAGTTGAGAGGTTACTAGTTGATTCTCGGAGGTTCAAGGAGAGGCTATGCATCCTCTCCACAGTCCCTCCAAGTCCTTGGAAATCTTGGTATGTGGCGAACCAGGTTTGTGGTTGCTCCTATTGATAAGGAACTTCTTGCTCCTCCTCTTGGTCCTCATCCTCTTCCAGAATCTCCTCCTCGGGTTGGTGTTACTCAGCCTGCAAGTTATATAGCAAACTTCCTTCCTCGATAGATAAAAGACCATTAGGCATAGGAGCGGGGTAGAGACGCCCAGCTCTAGCAATATGCAGATAATAAACATCACCTCTCCTAATGAGCATTCTAGAGGCTCTCAAAGTGGAGAAACCAACACGTGTCTCACCTACCATGGGTTGCAACTCAGCTAGGTCGATGCCTAGGGAAGTGGCAAGCACGGTGATGATGCCTCCACCTGTGATTGGTCCTTGGCTTTGGGAGGCTTGGTGCTCCAGGTAGCGCACAAGGATGGCGCCCAAGTTGAGTGACAAGCCGCAGTTTATGTAAGCAGCCTTTGTGTGGACTAGGATGTCCTCCTCGTTGAGTCTCGTGAACTCATTACGTGCCTACAAGGTGTTAGCAATAACATAGAACAAATAGTGAATTGCAGGATGTTGAATATTCTTCCCCTTGTTCACTCTACTAGTGAAACTCATTCCATTATAGTATTGTTTAGGGGTAGGGTCTAAGCCAGTAAAGGATCATAAGGCATGAATATCATTGTTGGAAAATTAAAACATGCACGCCATTCATCTAATGTTAAGGTGTAGTTGTTGTTCATTAGACGGAAAGAAATAGTGTCCTCTCGTTGCCATTGTTTAACGGTGCTTTGCAACGAACTTAGAAATTCAATGGTTAAGCGGCGATAAGTAGGCACATAATTGTACACAAAGTTTTGCAGGCCAGATCTATTGCAAAGTAAATTGAAGTCATCAGAAATACCGAGTTGGTTCAATATAATGGGGCAAGCCCACTTGGTGGCCTTCACTTCGTGGTTCTTGATCCTGTTGAAGCGATCATGATGGGGCTCATCCCTGAACCGTATCCCCATGCGTTCTTGAGTGACAGCCCGAGAAGCGCTAGCGGTGGCACGAGCACGAGTTTGTCTCCTTGTGTTCATCATCTAAAACATTGAAGAAAGGAAAAAAAATAAAACTTTTTGATCCAACAACAGTAAGTGCATCATATTCCTCATCATAGCACACTAAAGAATCTCCTAAAAAAATCTAGGCAAGAAAATCATGGCAATTGGTTCATAGTAGGTCTTACCATAGATTGATAATGACAATAGATCGAAGATGAATTTGCAAAAAGTAATTGGAGGACCGGAGGAGAAACATACCGTAGATCACTCGTGTGCGAGGAAATTGAACGAAATTGAGAAAAGATGAAGATCTCTTGAGGTTTTGAGAGAGTTTGGAGGTAGAAGAGAGAAAACAGATTGATGTTTTGGAGTTGGAGGTACCTTCCCATGCGATTTTGTGGTCGGACGCAACTATACGGGTGCAACTATACAGCCAGAACAATGCGTTCCCGCCATATAGTTGGCCTTCTGTCAAAATATTAGGTTTCCTCCTGGAGGTGTAGCTATACGGGCGCAACTAAATGGCCGGAACAAAATGTTCCCGCCGTATAGTCGGTCATTAAACTGTCTGTCCCTGGGAAAGAAAATATACAAAGGTATTGATATCTATACGACCAGAACTATACGGCCGGAATTTTTATTCCTGCCATATAGTTGGTCGTTAAACTATTGGTACATTGGAAAAGAATTTGTACAAAGGCACTAATATCTATACGACCGGAGGTATACGGCCGGAATTTTCATTCCCGCCGTATAGTTGGTCATTAAACTCTCAGTACATTTTAAAGAAAATATGTCGATGGCAAAGATATCTATACGACCACAACTATACAGCCAGAATTTTTATTCCCGTCATATAGTTGGTCGTTAAACTCTCTGTGTGCATCAAAAAAATTCTGTTTTTTCGAAAACTATTTCTTTTCCTGCAACTTAGTGATATATCTTGTTTTTGACAGAAAATTTGACAGTAAATATTGTCAACCAACAATAGCATGAATAAACCAGAATTTCATGTACTACCGAACTTCTTCTCCTCAAATGGAATTTTCTAGCACTCTTTATTAAACATAAACTAAAACTAAAACTAAAAATTTAACTCAAACCTTTATTTAACATGGGTTGCCTCCCATGGAACGCTCTTTTATGGTCAATATCTTGACCTTGACGATACTTACTTGGGCCAGATGAGTGGAACACCCACCCCAAAGTAATTGGCCTTCAAAGTGATGACCTCCTTTTCATCATGCTTGGCTTTCTTCTTCCTAGGAAAATGAATAACAAAAGGATCCCGTGAAGGAAATTGAAGCTTCACGCTCCCTTCATATAGATTAATCAAAGCCTTAATAGTTCTTAAGAAAGGACGGCCTAAAATAATAGGAGTAGTAGCATCTTCAGGCATGTCAACAATAACAAAATCAATGAGAGCGGGACAACCTTTAATGTATACTAAAGTGTTCTCCTTAATTCCTGCAGCTTGTTTGTAGGTAGAATCTGCTAGATGCAATTTTAATTTAGTGATTTCAAAGGATCCAAGATTTAACTTGTTAAAAAGACTCTTTGGAATGGTTGAGATGCTTGCACCTAGATCACAAAGTGCAGCTATCTCATTAGTTCCAATTTTAATCTTAATAGTGGGCTCAAATATGTCATCTAGTTTAACAGGTAATTTTTTAGCAATTTGCTTGTATTCTTCCTCAAGCTCACATACCTTTATTTCTACCTGATTAACGAAGTGTTGGTACATAGCTCCCTCACTACCTTCACCCACCAGAATCTTGACTTTGATCCTTTTTACGAGATCTTCAATGGTGTAGCTTGGTGAAGGAGCATTACTATAGTCAAGTTCTGCAGGCTCCTCCCTTTGGATCCTCATCATTTTGAGTTGTTCAACAGGATTGGGCTCCGCTTTACCTGCAAATTTTGCTAGAATGAGAGTTTGACTCTCGGTTATCTTACCTAGCTGTGCCTCAACGATCCTCGTGCTTTCTTGGAGTGCCTACAAATCATTTCTCAAACTAACAGCTTGGTTAGATAATTTACCAAGCATAGCATCATGGTTCTTCGTTACTTTAACAAGGATATTGTTTTGTTCATTTTGTGAGTCTATAAAAGACTTAAGTGTTTATTGGAGACTACCATTACTAGTTCCAATATTATTATTAGTATTACCTGCAGGACTAGAATATTGTTTCTGAAAATTAGGATTATAATTCTTGTTCCAAGCAGGGTTATAATCATTATGAGCTACAAAGTCTATTTATTCAATATTTGTTTCAGGAGTGGCTCTTACCTGGTTTTATTTACCTTTTACGGCTAGTATGAGCTCATCCAACTTAGCATTGTGTTCTTCGTTTTCTTGTGGTGAAACGGAGTTCATCTTCTTTGTGTTTGATCTTTCCACATGCCATTGAGCATGGTTGTCTTGCATATTGTCTAGCAACTGCTTTGCTTCGGTAATATGTTTAACGTTCCTCCAGCTTCAGTATCAAGATTAGACTTAGACACATGATTAAGAGCATTATAAAATAAATGGAGGATTAACCAATCTTCCGTCCCATGACTAGGACAGTTTCTTAAGCATTCTTTCATCCTCCCCCATAGAAGCGCTAGTACCTCACGCTCTTCCTATCTAAAGCCAGTAATATTAGATCTAAGTTGCATAGTCTTTGCAGGTGGGAAAATTTAGTCATAAATAGAGAGGTACATCCCACCCATGATGTAATAGTATTTCTAGGCAAAGATAGTAACCATTATTTTGCTCTTCCTCTTAGAGAGAAAGGAAATAAACGCAATTTAACCGCATCGGGGTCAATGTCTTTAATACGCATCATATCACATATTTTAGTGAAAGTATTCAAGTGCATACCTGCGTCTTCAACAACAGAGCCTCCAAATAGATTATGTTGAACCAAATTTAAGTAATGGGGCTTAATTTCATAGTCATCAGCAGCAATTATTGGCTGAGTAATAGGAGTACGCAAATAATCATTGTTCGGAGTAGCAAACTCCCCAAGCTTCTTTTCAGCCATATTTCCTATGTTTTTGGGTTTTCTTAAACAAAGAATTATAATAGTAAAAGCAAGAATTTAAAGGCTAACTATTGTTTTTGGTTTATCAAATAAAGAATGAAAGCAAACTAACAAAATTAAAAACAAGAATTAAAATTAGTAAGGTTCCTAATAACCTCACCAGGGTAGCTATTGCTTCCCCAGCAACGGGCCAGAAAAAGGGTTGATACCTTCGATCCGGATTGAGGATGTAGTATAACTTCTTTTTCCCTAGTAGACCTAGGTTATCAAATCCTCGGGAAGTGTCGTTGTATTGGGAACGACAGTACCTAAGCAGGTTGGATAGAGGTGTGGGGACTAGCAGGGAAGCTCTCGGCGGTGTCCGCATGCGGTATTGGATACGAGCAAGTGTAGAAAGACACAAGAAGTACCCAGGTTCGGAGCCCTCGTGGTGAGGTAAAGCTCCTACACCTGCCGATCTGACTATGGATGGTATATGGGCTACAATCGCTCCTTGAGATATATTCTCTAGCTACTGCCTTAAATGTACTGAGACTAACCCTTTCTACTGGAGCCTTTCCTCTCCTTATATAGGCAGAGAGGCAACAGTCTCACTGGCCAGTCCGGCTGGCAGGCCCCACAGGTGGGTCCCAGCAAGCTGGTCATCTACAGTACTCGGTACACTTATGTCTCCTTAGAGTACGAGCGATATGGTCATCATGGGCATAGTAAACTCCACGCGAGCCCGTCGTTAGCATCTGGCCACTGTTCCTGCGTCACCCCGCAAAGTCTTCGGTATGGCCGAGTAGTTGCGAGTCTTGTCATCGTACCAGGGCGCACCGTGCACTGTGCGGCACGTCGCTCTGTCCTCTTGATTGGTTCCGGCTATGCTGATGTAGCTGGTCCCGTGCCTTGCTGCTCCTCGCCATTCCAGTTACCGTCAAGTAGCCGGCTTGACTTGCTCCTGTCCGGCTGTGCCTAGCCAGCCAGACACGATCTGACTGTCGTGATTCTTGTCTAGTTGGGGGTATCTGGAGGTCATCCCCCCGACACTAGCCCCCGAGCGCGTGTAGATTTCGCCCTTAGGTACCCGTGATGTCAGTGCTGACACCGGCCACGCGCGCACGTGCCATCATTAATGTGCGGCGGGCAGCGTGACGTCCCATCACAGGTCGCCTCGGGAACTGTCGTCTGCCCCTTCGGTTTCTGCTCTGGGATCATCTGCGCGTATTGTGCATGTGGAAAGGATCCTGCGCGGTGTGGGGAGCGGGGAGTGTCTGGGCGGGCGCCACATGGCACCACGGATGGTTCCGCTTCCGGGTCTTTAAAGGGGTGCCCGGGGCGAGCGGTTCATCCCTCCGTTCGCTGCTTCCCCATTCTCCTGCTCCCTTGCCTTCCTCGCGTCGCCTCGCTTACTGTTGGTACTGTAGTCCACCGCGCCGCTAGTTTAGCATCGTCGGCGGTATGGGCCACCGCCACTCCTCCACTAGAGCGCCTCCCAGCGAGCCGGTGATGGCAGCCGAACATGGAGCCTGGTGTGGCTCCTCCGTGATGGAGGAGCACATCGAGAAGTACCGTGCGACCTACGTTCTGCTGCCAAAGATGGAGGTGGAGGTGCGGCTCGCGCCGGTGGGGGAAGAGTCGCCACACCCGGCGGAGGGGGAGCGGGTGATCTTCCTGTCGCATCTTGCCTGCGGCTTCGCGCTGCCGGTGCATCCTTTCTTCCTTACTTTCCTTGCTTTCTTTGACCTCCGCCTCCAGCAACTAGGTGCCAACGCCATCGGGATGCTGGCGCACTTTGTGGCTTTCTGCGAGAGCTATCTCGGGATCCAGCCGGATCTCAGGCTCTTCTGCCGGTTCTTCCGAGTACGGCCGCAGGTCTAGTTCACCAAGGGGCCACTGGTGACATGCGGTGGCGCCTCCATCTACTCCCGCATGCAGACCGGCTACCCAAATTCCGGCTGCAGGACACGGTATGACTATGGTAACAGTCATATTTCTACGTCCGCAACCTCACCGCCGAGGACCAGATCAACCTGCCAGCTTTCTAGGACGTGGAATCTAGCCGGCAGCAGTGGGATTTGAAGTTCTACGGCGAAAAGACGGAGTCGGATGCGATGTTGCAGCGCATGCACGCCCTCGTCAGCGCCGGTCTGACCGGCCTGGACATCACCCTCAGCTGGATGTCCAGGCTAATGATGTCACTACAACAGCGGGCGCACAAGATGTGCTTCTACTCCGGCCGGCTAGACCCGACCCGGCTGTCCCGCTGTGATCCCTGCTATCACAACCTGAAGGAGTGGGTGTGGACAATCACGAAGGAGTGGCTACCGGAAGGCTGGAAGTTTGGGCTGGTCCCTTATAGCCGCGACAACCACGCACCCTGGGTAAGTTTCACCAACCGGATTTTCTCTTGCGTTTCTTGCAATTTCTTGCCGTCCAGCTAATCTCTTCACTTCTTTTTTCCTGGCAGATCTTCCCTTACATCCTCCGGGAGGAGGGCGAGACCCTCCTCCAGAACTTTACGCCCGACCTGCCCGAGCCACGCGCTCGCCGGTCCAGCGAGGAGTCGGATGGGGATGGCGACGTCTTCCCTAGCCAGAATGATGTGTCGGCCGCCGACCCCCACGTGGAGGTCGACGAAGAGGAGGAGGCCGCGCCGGCTCCTGAGTTGACTCGGCACCGCGCGACGGATGGCGACTCCAGCCGGTCTAGCGCCGGCGGGGGTGGCTCCAGTGGGTCCAGCAAAGGAGGGGCGGGGCCAGCTGGCCTGCCGTGGAGGAGCCGGCCCCCAAAAGGAGCCAGACCAACACCCTTCCACCGAGCCGCCTCGGTCATAAGAAGGGGCCACTCCCCGTGGTGCAGGGGTAAGCTTATTCGCTGAATGTTTTTACTTTTCCTTTGCTCTTTGTACTCTCCTTTTCTGTCTTTGGCTTACTTGCTTTTTGCTTCTTTTCTGCCTTCTGGTGCTCAGCATGCTGGTGTCCTTCGGCTCTGCGAGCCTGGCGCGGGCGCTGCCTGGCTCGCCGCCCCGCGCGCCGGACACTGCGCCACCCGCATCTGCCTCCACTCCTCCTTCTTCTTCTAGGGCTCCGCCTCCGCCACCGCCTCAAGCCGATCCGGCTGCCACAGCCAGAGCGGGGGATGCTCTGCCTACCACGGTGGTGCAGCCAGAAACGGTTGTGACCACCTCACAAAGTGGAGGTACTTCCCCTGCGGCGGCGCGGAGGGCCGCCACCGGCAAGGAGCTCGTGGTTGTCGGCAACGACAACTCCGACAATGAGCCGGGGAAGAAGTGGCGGACGGTGGTGGCCGCAATGAAGGAATCGCTGGTTGCTAACACCGTCGACGACGATGCCTCCTTCGCCGCTTCGCTGAGGAACCTTGCCGCCACCCTTGAGCTGGTGGTGAAGGAGATTCGGTTGCTCGAGGCTGCAGCCGGCGGTAACCGGACCCTAGAGCAGAAGCTTGTGGGTACTAACGGGACCTTGCAGAGTAAGTACCCTCAGCCGGATACTTTGTTTTTTCTCTTTTGCTGATAGTCGGCTTTTTGTAGCCATCATGATGTGTGCTCAGTGGGAAATCGATCGCATGAAGAAGGCGAATGACCGGCTGAGCAAGTCCAATTCTATGCTTCGGCTGCAGAATAAGGACGAGCATGCCAATGTGGACATTCTGGAGGCCACCGTCAAGGAACGCGATGCCACCCTCGCTAGCCGGGCCCAAGCCTTTGACCTTCTTGAGGCCTAGAACAAGGACCAAGAGAAGGAAGTCAAACGGCTGACGGTCCAGGAGAAGGCCCTAGTGGAGGAGCTGATGCAGGTCGGGCACACGGCCAAGGGTAAGTTTCCTCTCCGACTCCCCTCGTCTTTCTGGATCCGGTACCTAGATCTGACGTTTTTTTCTGACAGCTTTTTATCCCGGCGTAGACCTGTTGGCCTACAACCAGCTGCAAGAGAACTGGCCGGGGGAGCAGCCGATGGCCCAGGAGCTGGTTGTCCTTCTTGGCGAGGAGGCTGCCAAACTTCGCCAGGCGGCACATGCCATCTTCACGTTCCTATGGCCGAATGCTCCGGTTCCGGAGACGATGGCACAGCTAGTGGCCAAGGTGGCGGAGTTGCCAGCTACCGTCAACCGCCTGAGGGATCTGGCGGCGCGAGCCGGGGCGGAGATGGCCCTGGCTCTTATGCTTTCCTGGTACAAGGACGCCTGCGTCGAGAATATCGACGGGGGTTTCCATGCTGGTGCCGACCTCGCCGCCATCCGCCAAGCCCTTCCAGAGCTTCGGGCCTCAGCCATTAAGATTGCCGACTACACGGACGTCGACGAGGTCATCACTGACTCGGAGTCCGCCGGCACTCCGGATGCGGAAGCCTTGTCGCAGCCGACCGGTGGGGACGCCGGAGCCGGATCAGCCAACACGCCTCCTCCTCCCGAGACTGCTACCAGCCAGGATCCTCCGCACGGAAAAGACCTTGTCGCCTAGTTATGATCCCTAGGATGCCGGGTGTATTTGTCACTTTGCTTTGTTCGAAACTTACTATCTGTGCCGGTTGTTTCTGACGCCGGGTGAACTCATAGGAGCTTCGTCTCCCTCTCTTTTTTTTATATCTAGTCTGAATTGTTTTGGCTTGCTTCCAACTTGTGATTTTTGTGTGCTTCAAAGCTTCGATATTTCGCCAATTGAATTTATCCGGCTAACTTCACTAGGTTGAACGCCTTTAGCCGGGGGAACTCCAACTCTAGTGGGGGCGCACCAGCGCACCCACTGGGTGTAGCCCCCGAGATTCAGAGTGGCTGGCATAGCCAAGCGCTTCGAATCTTCTTTCTTTCCTCAAGTCTTTAGTTTCATCCGACTAGACACTTTTTAGCTGGCTACTTTCGCTGGCTAGACACCTGCAGCCGGGGTAACTTTCATTCCAGTGGGGGCACGCCAGCGCACCCACTGGGTGTAGCCCCCGAGATTCGGAGTAGCTGGCATAAAAAGGTGCTTCGAATATTCTTCCTTTCCTTCTGCCCTTGCCCTCGCCTAGGCTCCAAATATCCGGCTAACTCCTTTAGCCCATCGGGAACTACAAGATTCCACTGGGGGCGCGCGAGCGCACCCAGTGGGCGTAGCCCCCGAGATTCAGAGCGCTTGACGAAGGTAAGGACTTCGAATCTTCTTCTTTTCTTCCTGCCCTTGCCCTCATCTGGGCTCCAAATATCCGGCTAACTCCTTTAGCCGGTCGGAAACTGCAAGATTCCACTGGGGGCGCGCGAGCGCACCCAGTGGGTGTAGCCCCCGAGATTCGGAGTGCTAGATGAAGGCAAGGGCTTCGAATCTTCTTCTTTCTTCCAGAATTCCGACTCGATGTAGTTGTACAAAACAAACACGTATATATTCCCACCCGTTAATAGGTTAGTCAGTTAAACTTTAGCCAGAAGGCAGATTTGTTTTTTTTTTGAAAACCAGCTTGTGCTTCTCTGGATACTTAGTCATTTTCCCGTGTGCTCTGCTATTTCCGCTGCGTCCTTGCCGGGCAGCCGGGTTGCGGTCTGCAGCCGGAATCGAAGGGAGCTAACAGTACATTGCGCAGGGTACTGACGGCTTAGTAGCGAGATCGTCTCAAACTAGTTGCGAGGCCGGGACGCCTGATCTATCGCATCTCCTCCCCGTTTTTCATGTGGGATGCCTCGGGCTTTTGCTCTTGCTAGCCGGACAGCCGGGTTGCAGTCTGTAGCTAAGAAGAAGAGTGGGCCTCTGACATTGTTGCACACTACTCAGCCGGTTTGTTGATTTAGCAGGCCGGGTGAGCCGGCGAGCCCCTGGGTAGGGGTTGCCGGAGCCAGAAAAACTGAACCAGAAACAGATACACACGAATTTCTAGCAAGGAGCCCCCGAGTATCTCGTAGGGGTCCACATTTTCATTCATAGGGTTTGCGAGATACATACACTATCTGGTGACTAGGTGTAAAACGGGCGGATCAGGGCCGCGTTCCAGGGGCGCTCTGTCTCCTCATCCGACTTGTCCATCTTGTTCTTGCGTGGCTGTTGTGCGTCGATGAGGTAGTAGGAGTCGTTGGGCAGCGCCTGACTGATGATGAAGGGGCCCTCCCAGGGTGGTGATAGCTTATGCATGCCCTTCGTGTCTTGCACTAGCCGGAGAACCAAGTCGCCCTCTCGGAATGTGGTAGGGCGGATCTGGCTCGAATGGTAGTGGCGTAAGCACTGCTAGTACAGGGCCGATCTAGACAACGCCAGCTCGCGGGCATCCTCGAGGAGGTCCACGCCATCTTCCCGCTCCTCCTGGTTGGCCTTTTCATCGTAGAGGAGCTTGCACAAAGAGTCGAACTCGATTTCTGCGGAGAGACGGCTTCCGAGCCGTAGACGAGGAAGAACAGGGTGAAGCCGATTGACCTATTCGGCGTGGTGCGGAGGCTCCACAACATAGCCGGAAGTTCTTCGATCCAGCATCCAGGCGACCGCTCCAAGGGCTCGATGAGGCGTGGCTTGATGCCGGCTAGGACTAGGCCGTTTGCCCTTTCGACTTGCCCGTTGGATTGCGGGTGTGCGACGGAAGCAACGTCCAGTCGGATGCCCTTGTTTCTGCAGAACCGGGAGAAGGCCCCCTTGGCGCAGTTCATGCTGTTGTCAGTAATGATGTTGTTAGGGTTGCCGAATCAGTTGATGATATCGGTGAAGAAGGTGACGACTGTCGCCCCGTCCAGCTTCTGGATAGGCTTGGCCTCTATCCACTTTGTAAAGTTGTCCACCACCACCAGCAGATGGGTCATGTCCATGCGCACCCGCTTGAAGGGACCGACCATGTCGAGACCCCAGACAGCAAAGGGCCAGGTGATCGGTATGGTCTTGAGCACCGAAGTCGGTATGTGCCTGAGCTTCCCGAAGCGTTGGCACCCGTTGCACGCGTAGACTAGCTTCTCGGCATCCTCGAGGGTGGTGGGCTAATAGAAGCCATGGCGGAACGCCTTGGCAACTATTGCCCTGGATGAAGCGTGATGTCCGCACTCACCCTGGTGGATGTCCTTGAGCAGCCGATAGCCTGTGTCCACATCGACACACCTTTGGAAGATGCCGGATACGCTGCGCTATAATGGCTCAATGCACGGCGCCTAGAAAAGTGTTGATGGCTCGTGGTTGATTTAGATCTCGTTGGGAACCCCAAGAGGAAGGTATAATGAGCACAGCAGCAAGTTTCCCTCAGTTATGAAACCAAGGTTTAATCGAACCAGTAGGAGCAAGGAAACACCTCAAAGGTGTTACTAGCTGAGCTTTGGCAGGGCGCACTACCGGTGCTAGTAGCAACGTGGAGACCTGCATAACACAACCACAGAATTTTGTCCCCAACTTGCGATGAGGTTGTCAATCTCACCGTGTTTTGCGGAAAACAAAGGATTAAACGTATCGAATGGAAAGAAGTAAAAGTTTGCAGAAAGTAAACACAAAGCAGTAAACAGTTGTAGATTGTATGTAAAGAAAAAGGACCGGGATCCATAGTTCACTAGAGGTGGCTCTCCTTAAGATAGATAACATGCTGGGTGAACAAACTACAGCGGGGCAATTGACAAACACCGAGAAATCTATGACTAAAAATCCACCTTCAGGTTATCATCCGAACCCCCTCCAGTATTAAGTTGCAAGCAACAGATTATTGCTTTACGAACTGCTTGTAAAGTAAACAATACGATTGTTCTATGAACAAACGATTGTTGTTTTCTCCCTAGTAGCAACATCACATCTAGTACCTTAGAGATTTCTGTCACTTCCCCAGATTACCAGAGGCATGAACCCACTATCGAGCATAAATACTAACTCTTGGAGTTGCTAGCATCTACTTGGCCAAGATAGTTACTAACAACGAAAAGCATGCAAGATCTCAAATAACAAAGACATGATAGAATCAATAATCAATCTGAAATAGCATCTCAATATCCATCGGATCCCCGCAAACACAACATGTATGAATTACAAATAGATGATCTTGATCATGAACGGAGCTCACAAGATCTAAACATGAAAGCACAAAGGAGGAGAAACCAGCCATCTAGCTACTAGTTTGTGGCCCCAGGAAATAGAAATGAATCAAGCTCTGGCTCAGGAGGGTCCACGGCCTCCCGGATGTGGATAGTGCGAAAAATCAAGGAACAGGTATCAAGTACTCGGGGTCCTACGGGACACAAGTGAGCGTGGAAGAACCAAATAACATATTTTGCCCACCGATGCCTCTGCATTAGTTATATCTAGCAATTTAATAGTTTTATTTAAAGTCATGATCATCTCCACCATAAACATCTGCCAGCATTCCAACAACTGTGGTACTTGACAACACGAGATCGCACCTGAGCAAGCAACTACGACTCGCAAGGCCAGCTATCTACCAAACACAGGTAATAGGAGGTGTCCAAGGCAATATAGAGGCTGCACGGAATATAACTGGTGCAGGGAAACTAAAGCATCGCGACACGGATAACAATAGATCAACGGGAGGAAATAAAGACTATAAATGCAAAATAGGTAGAAGGGGGAGAGATGCTCGCCTGGGAAACACTGCCAACGGATCATATCCGGAGAACTTATCGATACTCGCATCAACTCATCGGCCCAATCCGCGAAGAAGAAAACGCTAGAACAAACACTGGATGCACTATTTAATACTACGGCAAAAGATCCGGCATGATTATGATATGATGCAAATGCGGGGCAATTAGGCAGTATTAAGCGGAACCGGGGTCCCGACAATTAATTAGGCGGTTCAAGTTATTTAACAACCCCGCAATTTAAATGTTGTCTTAACAGGGTGAAACATGGCATCGGTTCGCTACACAAATTTAAATGGAGTCAATATAAGACTAAAATAGTCCGCATATAGCCTCCACAATTAATTATGAGGTGAATCGGCTATATAACCCGAACCCATAGAATATGTATGCGACATGAATGATTTAATATATAACAAGCTATACAATATTTTATAAAATAAGATAGGCCCAGAGTCTCACGATTCGGATCGAAGAGATGAAGAGATGGTTTTGGGGAGAAGTTGAAGCAGCGGAATGAGCTGTCATCGTGGAAGTAGTATGCCCGCAAAACTGCGGCGGCCCGAGCATGTCGGAACAGAAGAAATCCACACGGAAACTGTGGTAAGCATTTTGCCGAACAGTTGATGGACGGGACATAAAAAGTAGAGCAAATACTGTGTCTTGAATCGATTCTGGTCTGCATAGAAGAAGAAATCAACAAAGCCGCACATGGCAAGCATAGTGATCGAGAAAAAGATAGAATTGCACGCAGGAACCTGGGATCTATGTCGGGTGGCGACTTACTGGCCTGGAGCGATAGCCACAACTGGCTCTTGGGTTCTGCGAAGGGGCGAGGCAGGGCGCAGTCGCGGGCGCGTGAGGAGAGGCGTGGCGGCTCGGTGCTGCCGCTAGCTGCTGCAGTTTGTATGCGCACAAGAAAATGGAAGACAAGCGCCCGTCTCCAAGAATTGAAAGAAAACGGCGGCGCTGGGAATATTTGGAGAGTACGTGGTGGCCGGAGCTGCTTGCTCGTTGGGGATCTGGAGGCAGTGGAGTGTGTCTATGCACAGGACACGGGGTGAGGAGAAGAGCTGGTGGAAATCGATTGGCAGCAGGGTGGATCTGGTCTCCAAAATTAATAAATGGAGGCCACGATGGGATCTTACTTGTATTGCAAAGGGATTTGAGCTGCTGCCTTGCACGCAAATCCAAACAGGATTTGATGTGGGCGTTGAGGAAATCAAGCAAGAAGTAAAATAACATAGCTGTCGAAGGACTCCAATATGTTTATCGGGCGGTGCAAGGATTTGAGAAAAAGAATGACGCCTAGGACATGGGTGCAGGGACACACGCACATGAGTTAGACCTAGATTTGCTAGGTAAAGGCATGTAGCAGTGCCAGGATTTGCGAGGAGCCAAAAAGGGATCTGGCCGGTGAAAAAAATAATTTGGTAAAAGATTAGATTTGGGGCCTAGGGTTTGGGAGCAGTAATAAGAGGTAGTTTGGAACACATATATAGTCCAAAGTAGACTAGATGAGGCTAGTTTTGGGCTAAAACTTTAGACAGGGTTTTGACTATTTTTATTATTAGTAAAATAAGAAAAACTCTTTTATAGTCTTATAATGATGGGAAATATTATTTTGTTTAATATTAAATTTAGAAAAAGGAGGATGGTTTTATGTATATGAAATCGTACGAATAGTTTAGCAACCAAAACGTGGTGTTTAATAAAATAATTTTTGTGCTCAGAAAAATGCAAGAAAAATTTGCATGATAACATGTCGATGCTCAAATGCAATATGGCATGATGACATGAGCATGGAGTCATGCTGATGCACAAAAAAGAAACACAAAGCGATTTTCTAGTAGTGCTTTTCCCGGGGTGCTACAATTCGACACCACTAACAATGGATCTCGCCCTCGAGATCCGCCTCATGGTACGGGGAAGAAGGCTGACAGTCTGAACCTTCTCACTTCGGGTAGATCCTCGCGACACCACTAACAAAGATCCTGCTCCATCTTCAAATCGGCGACACCATCAACAGGGGGTCGTTGCTCACGTTCGTCGAGGGAACACTCTGGAGAATTAAGGACGAAGGTAGAGGCATCAAAAGGTAAGGCCACCTCTAACTTCAGTGTAAGGAGCAATTGCAGATCCACCGATTCAATGTACAAGAGCAAATGTTAAGAGTAGTCGGATGGTGATCAGTCCATCACGCACCCGAAGCATTACTCTGCACATGAATAGGAGCATTATGCAACTAACTCTTGGAAATTTAGATTGAAGATCTTGACAAGCGATATTCGGAAAACAAAGGAGTGATGCAGGCTCTTCATCCGTTCTGGCGTATCTGGTGTCGTCGTGTTGGGGACCGTCGGAAGATACAAAAGAAATCATATGAAAAGACACAATGATTAGGTTCCACGATGGTTCCGTTGGCATGAACAACACATGCTCAAGGTATACTCCAACTTCACCAATGCTCATCCTTATCATAATGTTTTTCCATGATACGGATATCGGTCAAGGTGCCGATACAGATAAAGAGTTCAAGGACTAAAAAGATTGGATGAAGGGTACACCAAACAAGATGCAGATTAGATGATTGTAGCTCCACCGTTATAAAAGGAAGGAAGCGAAACCCTGAAGGTACGACAGAAACCCAACCACGAGAATTCCTATACTCGAAGAAAAGATGAGAGAGCAGATTTAAAACACGCAAAGGTAAGAGGAGAAGAGCATAGAGGTAAGGAGTAAAAGCAAACCTAATCAGATCTATCCATCCGATTTTGCAAAATAGTTTTGACACTCTACATCGGCCGTTAGCTAGGTTATCCTACAGGCTGGACCAGTGGGGTATCGTAACTGCTGAGCTCTGATACCACTCTGTAACACCCTCGAATCGTCCCTATGCAAGTTTCAGCCCTTTCCGCCAAACCCGCATAGAAACGATTCAAGGACGCCCACCAGGCACTTTCGTGTGGGTGGAAAACGAAGTAATACCATTACACAACAGTCCTCGATGGGACCCACAGAACAGATATATATACAACACGACTCCAAGAGTCAAGAATACAGATATACAATACAAAGATCCAAATCACCTTGAAAACGATACAGCGTCCGAGTACGGACAAGATGCAAATCGGGCTAACAGCCCTGAAGAATAACCAATGGCGTCCATAACCCTGCCCAGGCCAATCCGGGAGGGTAACCCTGCTAACGACGACGATCTCAAACCTGCTAAAACAAAAGGGGTGCCGACAAATGGCAAAGGAAAAAGAGGAGCATCAGTACTGAGGCCAGTACATGGCGAGGCTAGAATTCGGCGGCTCTCGCCTACATAGGTATGGTGGGCTGAAGCGGCAGCACAGCAGCACTAAACAACCTATAGAGACTCAGTACAACTGTCGGCTATTAGAGAGAGGTAAGAAAGACCTATTCGGAACACCTGATACTACCACCAATCATACCCATCCTATTATTTCCCCCTCGAGACTAAACGAGGAAGTCGGACCAAGAAACTCACACAGTTGGCAGTTTTATCCATTCCATTATAGTTGCAGCATTTACTAGTCAGATATATAGCCTGAATCATCCTGATAGCACAAGTAGTGGGCAATTTTAGTTAACCATTCCGTTATAGTTGGAACATTTACTAGTCATATATAATTGTCCTGAGGAAGCCCAAAACCCAGCAATTGTTGGCACTTTTATCACATTCCATTGGAGTTGCAATACTTACTAGGCAGATATAACAAGACACAAGGAACCCCAGCTCCACCAGATGATGGCATTTTTATTATCCATTCCGTGATTGTTGAATCTGAAAACTAGTCATATATTAGTCAAATTTATAATACTACTTTAGTTATGCTTGTCTATGATCGATATAATGTGCTCCAAGTTGTCCATAACCGCGGACACGGCTTTCAGAAAGTTTTACCCTGCAGGGGTGCACAAATAGCAACACACACACGATCAACCTCAGAAAAACCAAATCAAAACCCAACGAGGCATTCACGACAAAGCGATCACAGGATTCATAAAATATTTCAGGGGGCCACCCCACTAAGCTACCCGCAACGAAGTTGGCCGTCTCCGGAACGGACCCAGGGTTTGCGACGACGGCTTTAAACTACTGGGAACCCGAAAGTGTGACTGAGCTTGTCGATACCGCGAAAACGTGGCGCGATCCAAAACAGTACAGGTGCTCCACGCACAATCTTAAATAAAACAGTAAAGCATGGCATAAGTACAGGATAGTAAATAAAACCCCAAACTAGTTTGTGGTCTCAAGAAATAGAAATGAATCAAGCTCTGACTCAGGGGGGTCCACGGCCTCCCAGATGTGGATAGTGCGAAAAATCAAGGAACAAGTATCAAGTACTCGGGGTCCTACGGGACACAAGTGAGCGTGGAAGAACCAAATAAAATCTTTTGCCCACCGATGCCTCTGCATTAGTTATATCTAGCAATTTAATAGTTTTATTTAAAGTCATGATCATCTCCACCATAAACATCTGCCAGCATTCCAACAACTGTGGTACTTGACAACACGAGATCACACCTGAGCAAGCAACTACGACTCACAAGGCCAGCTATCTACCAAACACAGGTAATAGGAGGTGTCCAAGGCAATATAGAGGCTGCACGGAATATAACTAGTGCAGGGAAACTAAAGCATCGCGACACGGATAGCAATAGATCAACAGGAGGAAATAAAGACAGTAAATGCAAAATAGGTAGAAGGGGAAGAGATGCTCGCCTGGGAAACACTGCCGACAGATCATATCCGGAGAACTTGTCGATACTCGCATCAACTCATCAGCCTAATCCGCGAAGAAGCAAACACTAGAACAAACACCGGATGCACTATTTAATACTACGGCAAAAGATCCAGCATGATTATGATATGATGCAAATGCGATGCAATTAGGCAGTATTAAGCGGAACCGGTGTCCCGACAATTAATTAGGCGGTTCAAGTTATTTAACAACCCCGCAATTTAAATGTTGTCTTAACAGGGTGAAACATGGCATCGATTCGCTACACAAATTTAAATGGAGTCAATATAAGACTAAAATAGTCCGCATATAGCCTCCATAATTAATTATGAGGTGAATCGGCTATATAACCCGAACCCATAGAATATGTATGCGACATGAATGATTTAATATATAACAAGATATACAATATTTCATAAAATAAGGATAGGCCCAGAGTCTCACGATTTGGATCAAAGAGATGAAGAGATGGTTTCGGGTAGAAGTTGAAGCAGCGGAATGAGCTGTCATCGTGGAAGTAGTATGCCCGCAAAACGGCGGCGGCCTGAGCATGTCGGAACAGAAGAAATCCACACGGAAACTGTGGTAAGCATTTTGCCGAACAGTTGATGGACGGGACATAAAAAGTAGAGCAGATACTGTGTCTTGAATCGATTCTGGCCTGCATAGAAGAAGAAATCAACAAAGCCGCACATGGCAAGCATAGTGATCGAGAAAAAGATAGAATTGCACGCAGGAACCTGGGATCTATGTCGGGTGGCGACTTACTGGCCTAGAGCGATAGCCACGGCTGGCTCTTGGGTTCTGCGAAGGGGCGAGGCAGGGCACAGTCGCGGGTGCGTGAGGAGAGGCGTGGCGGCTCGGCGCTGCCGCTAGCTGCTGCAGTTTGGATGCGCACAAGAAAATGGAAGACAAGCACCCGTCTCCAAGAATTGAAAGAAAACGGTGGCGCTAGGAATATTTGGAGAGTACGTGGTGGCCGGAGCTGCTTGCTCGTTGGGGATCTGGAGGCAATGGAGTGTGTCTATGCACAGGACACGGGGTGAGGAGAGGAGCTGGTGGAAATCGATTGGCAGCAAGGTGGATCTGGTCTCCAAAATTAATAAATGGAGGCCACGATGGGATCTTACTTGTATTGCAAAGGGATTTGAGCTGCTGCCTTGCACGCAAATCCAAACAGGATTTGATGTGGGCGTTGAGGAAATCAAGCAAGAAGTAAAATAACACAGCTGTCGAAGGACTCCAATATGTTTATCGGGCGGTGCAAGGATTTGAGAAAAAGAATGACGGCTAGGACATGGGTGCAGGGACACACGCACATGAGTTAGATCCAGATTTAATAGGTAAAGGCATGTAGTAGTGCCAGGATTTGCGAGGAGCCAAAAAGGGATCTGGCCGGTGAAAAAAATAATTTGGTAAAAGAAACAAGAGATTTAGATTAGATTTGGGGCCTAGGGTTTGGGAGCATTAATAAGAGGTAGTTTGGAACACATATATAGTCCAAAGTAGACTAGGATGAGGCTAGTTTTGGGCTAAAACTTTAGACAGGGTTTTGACTATTTTTATTATTAGTAAAATAAGAAAAACTCTTTTATAGTCTTATAACGATGGGAAATATTATTTTGTTTAATATTAAATTTAGAAAAAGGAGGATGGTTTTATGTATATGAAATCGTACGAATAGTTTAGCAACCAAAACGTGGTGTTTAATAAAATAATTTTTGTGCTTAGAAAAATGCAAGAAAAATATGCATGATAACATGTCGATGCTCAAATGCAATATGGCATGATGACATGAGCATGCAGTCATGCTGATGCACAAAAAAAGAAACACAAAGCGATTTTCTAGTAGTGCTTTTATCGGGGTGCTACATTTGTTTTACATAAAGAAAACATAGCATAAAAGTATTCAGCTTGTCCCTCAATAGAGTAGCAAATATAAATGCATAGGACACCTTCAAAGTTCATAAGAGTGACTAGATACAATAGTTTCAAACAAGCAATAACAAGTTATGCATCAACCAACTAGTCTTGGGACAATGCACATAGAACTAAGAATGGCCACTATGCTCTTAAAGTAGGTGCATAAAGATAGAAGGTGGAGACTCAATATAATGGTGGAAGAAAGGCCTTTTGTAAAAGGAAGTAGGGATTCAAGTCTCATAAAGAGCTTCCAAAAATTATGGTACTTATAGCTTTCAGCTCTCATTGCCCCTATCATAAGCATCTTTAAGGTGATTAAGGTTAAAGTGACACAACTAAGAGGATATGCTTGACAAGTTATAAACCAAAATGTCATGCCCTTACTTACGAAGACCGATCCTCATGCTACTCAACTTTAGTCACGAGTAAGCTCTTGTCATTGTAAGTATATGTGTATCATTAAGAACCGCCAACGGGGTACCCCTTGCACATGATACGGGAGCTTTCCCATAACCAAAATGACAAGGCAAACAGACAATGAGCATCTCAGCAATCTTTTTATTTGCTATTTGCATAGGTTTTTATTGAGGATGCTCCATAGAGTGCTCATTATGGTGATGCTGCAAATTCCACCATGATTAGGCATGGCTTAAGCTAGCGGCCCAGGCGTTTCTCTAACACACATACAAACTCCATGATCTTACAAGTTCCACTTTTATTTCACACCGCCGGGATCCGTAAGCAAAAGAACATGATGTCAACGGAGTACAAAGTACAAGTGCAATGTTGAAAGCGTTCCCCATGAAACATGGTTCTGCTAATTTCAACTTATAAAGCGCAAGCATATATGCAACAAATAAGGACCCAATGGTTCAAGTTTATTAGAGGCAATAAAGTAAAGTGTGCCATCAAGTTCGTGAGAGCTTTAATCACTAGTTTTCTCATAACAAGTGGAGGTAAACAAAATCATGAATATACTTGGAATAGCATAAGCTAGTAGGTAGGTATGATGGACTCTTTGGAAAAACTTGGTTTAGGGAGTTGGATGCATGAGTGGAACTCATACTTTGTTGTGGAGGCTAGCAAAAGACTGGGAGCGACAAACTAAGAGAGCAATAATGGACATAATCATGTAGAGCGACAACACATCATTGATAAAAGCATAAAGTGATACTACAAGTTGAAAACTAAAGGATCATAAAGGCTATGGTGACTTGAGATAGTCATAACATGGTGTGAGCATGTGCCAAGTCAACCCAAATAAAGCATCAAAGGAGAATACCACTATATTATACTTTAATATGCTAAAACAACGCATGATTCATCCAAGGCACATTAAGCAATCTCAATTGTTTATAACAAGCCATGCTACAGCAAAGAATACTAAGCATAAAGCCAAAACAATATCAAGCATGGAATGACAAAGCATAGGCCACAGTCAAAAACGAGCTCTTTTTACCACATGAGCATGAACTTTCCTACTCTTTTCCAAACCAAACCAAACTATTTGCAAACCAAAGTATGAAAGAGGGGGTCCAACCAATTTATTCAGCAAACTAAAAACGAAAACGAAAAAGAAGACGCTCCAAGAACAACACAACTGTGCATGAAACAATAAAAATAAAGCGTTTGGAAGAAACCTGGGATTTTTATTGATGAAGAAGGGGATGCCTTGGGCATCCCCAAGCTTTGACGCTTGTACTTCTTGGATATTTCTTGGGGTGACACGCGTGGCATCCCCAAGCTTGAGCTTTAGTCCATCCTTTATCTCATTACTCATTCCTTCCATACACCTGAAAATTTTCCTTCATACAAAACTTCACACAATCTCATTAGCAACATTAGTGCACTTAAGATAAATAAGTCTCAAGGTTCAGTTATAACACCAAATAAACTTCCATTAGAACACTAGATACTGTAGAAGTTCCCTCAAAAAGCTCAATTCCCCAAAAGAACTCAAGAAGGAACCAACAAGAAGCAAATGCAGAAAAATGGCAGAAATCTTTCAAAACAGACCAGCAGGTAAAGACGAATTTTTTCGAAGATCTTATCTTGCTCAAATCAAAAAGTGTTGAACTAACGAAAGTTAGATAACAACCTGGGGCAGAAGCACAAAACATTACAGCTCAATCCGACGTACTGAGATCTCTCAGGAATTTTTACGGTGAAGCACAGAAATCTGTTTCGGGACAACAACTTTCCCAATCATTACTTCACTCTCATTAGAGGTTACTCTTGGCACAAAAAGCAAATAAAAAGTATAAGGAGAGTTTATTACAGAGGTAATAACTTCCAAGGCTCAACTAAAACTCTTGGGTTATCTCCCAATAAGTACTTTTCTTTAACGCCTTTAAGTTAGGCATAAGAAGCAAAGAAAGAATCAATTGTTCTCAAATGAAGAAGCATTAAGACCAAATTTTGTTTTCATAGGAGAAGCAAGTGAAATCTTTTCTCTCTTTTTAGGGAAGTGTTCTATACCTTTCTTGAGTAGGAGTTGATATTTAATGGTGCCTTCTTTCATATCAATGATGGCACCAACAGTTCTAAGAAAAGGTCTTCCCAAAGTAATAGGACAAGAAGCATTGTATTCAACATCCAAAACATAGAAATCAACGTGGACATAGGAATCGTTAGCCATAATAAGAACATCATTAAGACTCCCCATGAGTTTCTTTTTAGCATTAGCATCAAGTGGGACATTCAAATAACAATCTTCAAGAGGAGGCAAATCAAGCATATCATAAATCCTTCTAGGCATAATAGAAACACTACTATCAAGATCACACAAAGCTTTGAAATCAAAGTCATTCACTTTCATATTAATGATGGGTTCCCAACCATCCTCTTGTTTTATAGGAATAGAAGCTTTATGTTTCATCTTTTCTTCTTTAATATTTATGAGAGCATCAGTAATGTATTTTGTAAAAGCCATGTTCATAGCACTAGCATTAGGACTTTTAGCAAGCTTTTGTAGGAACTTAATAACTTCAGAGATATTGCAACCATCAAGATCAAAATCAACTTTATCATCTAAAGTAGTAGAACTATTACTAGCCTCAACACTAGTGTTGGTGATAGTAGAAACACTAATGTTTCTAGCAATTTCATCTTCTCTTTCCCACTTAGCATGTAATTCAGCTAATAGTCTAACATTTTCATCAATTCTTACTTGTATGGCATGAGTAGCTGCAAAGGGATTCTCATTAGTTTCAGATTTAGCAGCCATTTTATTAATCAATGAAGATTGAGCTTCAGATAGAGAAGATATATTTCTTTCAGCATTAGAGAGTTTCAATTGTAAACTAGGAATTTCCCTATTTAGACTCTCAAGTTGATGGCTAATGTTCTTCAAAATGATAGATTGTTCTTCCATAGTTTTAGTAGATAACTTATTTTGCTCATATTGCATTTGCATGAAGTTTTTAGTGGTTCTTTCAACTTCTAAAATTCTTCCTTCACTAAGTAATTCAGATTTACCATTATAACCATAAGTAGTATTAAGAGGGTAAGGCTTATAATTGTTGTTAGCAAAATTGTTCCTATAAGCATTATTACCATAAGCATTGTTGCCAAAGTTGTTATTTCTTATGAAGTTCACATCAACTTGCTCTTCTTGGGCAACCAAAGAGGCTAAAGGAACATTATTTGGATCAATATGGGCTTTCCCATTAACAAGCATAGACATAATTATATCAATCTTATCACTCAAGGAGGAGGTTTCCTCAACAGAATTTGCCTTTTTACCTTGTGGATCTCTCTCAGTATGCCATTCAGAATAATTAACCATCATATTGTCCAAAAGTTTTGTTGCAGCACCCAAAGTGATGGTCATAAAGGTACCTCCAGCAGCTGAATCCAATAGGTTCCTTGAAGAATACTTCAATCCTGCATAAAAAGTTTGGATGATCATCCAAGCAGTCAGTCCATGAGTGGGACAATTCTTTACCAAAGATTTCATTCTTTCCCAAGCTTGAGCAACATGCTCATTATCAAGTTGTTTAAACTTCATTATTTCACTTCTCATGGATATAATCTTAGCAGGAGGATAGTATTTTCCAATAAAAGCATCTTTGCACTTAGTCCAAGAATCAATACTATTCCTAGTTAAGGAGTTCAACCATTCTTTAGCTTTTCCTCTCAAAGAGAAAGGAAACAATTTCAGCTTAATAATATCACCATCTATATCCCTATGCTTTTGCATCTCACAAAGTTCAACAAAGTTATTTAGATGGGAAGCAGCATCTTCATTACCAATACCAGAAAATTGCTCTCTCATGACAAGATTGAGTAAAGCAGGTTTTATCTCAAAGAAAGTATTTTCACCCACAGGTGGAGCAATAGGAGTGCTCATAAAATCATTGTTGTTGGTGCTAGTGAAGTCACACAACTTAGTGTTTTCAAGAGTAGTCATTTTTTTGGGTTTTAAAATAAGAAAGCAAACTTGTAAAACTAATTTTTTGTGTGTTTTTGAATAGCAAAACAAGAAAACAAAGCAAAAAGAAAACTAAGCAAAACAAAAACAACAAAGTAAAGAGATTGGTTATGAGGGACTCCCCTTGTGAAGATGTCCTTGACTCCCCGGCAACAGCGCCAGAAAAATGCTTGATGGCTCAATGCACGGCGCCCAGAAAAGTGTTGATGGCTCGTGGTTGATGTAGAGCTCGTTGGGAACCCCAAGAGGAAGGTATGATGAGCAAAGCAGCAAGTTTCCCTCACTTATGAAATCAAGGTTTAATCGAACCAGTAGGAGCAAGGAAACACCTCAAAGGTGTTACTAGCTGAGCTTTGGCAGGGCGCACTACCGGTGCTAGTAGCAACATGGAGACCTGCACAACACAACCACAGAAATTTGTCCCCAACTTGCGATGAGGTTGTCAATCTCACCGTGTTCTCACCGTGTTTTGCGGAAAACAAAGGATTAAACGTATCGAATGGAAAGAAGTAAAATTTTGCAAAAAGTAAACACAAAGCAGTAAACAGTTGTAGATTGTATGTAAAGAAAAAAGACCAGGATCCATAGTTCACTAGAGGTGGCTCTCCTTAAGATAGATAACATGCTGGGTGAACAAACTACAGCGGGGCAATTGACAAACACCGAGAAAGCATACATGCATATACTAATCATCTTGACTCCTATGAGACTTGATTGGGCATTACAACATAATACATAGACCGCCATCCAACTGCATCTATGACTAATAATCCACCTTCAGGTTATCATCCGAACCCCCTCCAGTATTAAGTTGCAAGCAACAGATTATTGATTTACGAACTGCGTGTAAAGTAAACAATACGATTGTTCTATGAACAAAGGATTGTTGTTTTCTCCCTAGTAGCAACAACACATCTAGTACCTTAGAGATTCCTGTCACTTCCCCAGATTACTAGAGGCATGAACCCACTATCGAGCATAAATACTAACTCTTGGAGTTGCTAGCATCTACTTAGCCAAGATAGCTACTAACAACGGAAAGCATGCAAGATCTCAAATAACAAAGACATGACAGAATCAATAATCAATCTGAAATAGCATCTCAATATCCATCGGATCCCCGCAAACACAACATGTATGAATTACAAATAGATGATCTTGATCATGAACGGAGCTCACAAGATCTAAAAATGAAAGCACAAAGGAGGAGAAACTAGCCATCTAGCTACTACATGGATCCGTAGTCCAAGGATGAACTACTCATGCATCACACCAGAGGCTTGCATGGTGATGAAGAAGGCCTCCAGGGTGAATTCCCCTCTCCGGCAGGGTGCCGGGAAGAGCTTCAGATCCCTCCCGATCTAGGGATAGAGATGACGGCGCTACAGACTCTTTCGTGGATTTTTGATCGGGTACTTAGGGTTTTCGTCCCGAGGGCAACTTATAGGCGGATGGAGAGGCCGAGGGGTTGCCGGGAGCCACCACACCACCCCCTGGCACGGGCCCAGCCTGGCCGTGCGGCCAGGTGGTGTGGCCGGCCCCTGGCCCTTCTCCGTCTCGTATTCTGGCACTTGATCACTTCCGGTAAAATAGGCACTTTGGCTTTTGTCCCATCCAATTCTGAGAATATTCATTTTCTGACTTTCCTGGAACCAAAAACAGCAGAAAACAGGCAGCTGGCACTGTGGCTCTTGTTAATAGGTTAGTCCAAGAAATCATATGAAAAGTACTCCAAAGTTGGAACAAAACACAAGAAAGTGGATAAACCAAGCATGGAACATCAAAAATTATAGATACATTTGCAATGTATCACGCTTGTACAATTCTTTGTTGATGATGGTGTAATTGTGCGCGCGGTGCCAGATTTGCCTGGCCTCCACCTCATCATCCGGAAGCTCTCCATTGGAAATGTAGTCCATGAAGGGATGCGCCTAGGATGGTATCTCCCGGATGGTGAGGATGCTTCCGCTCTCCAGTTAATGGTCATCGGGGGGTTGTCCGGATGAGGTACCCGAGACGACAGCCCTCGAGTCATTTGACGAGTTGGCAGCCCCCAGGTCTTGTGAGGCGGAGGGTACGACCTTGCCAGAGTTTGTACGGGCCTTCTTCTTTGGAGGTTCTGCTGGCTCCGCTTCCGCCGTGCCATCAACCGGAGCACTCCCTGCCGAGAAAATGGAATCCGATTCGGGGGACGGGTTGATGGAGGGCTTGCGTAGGTGCTCCACGGAGACCCCAGGTGGGATTGCCTGCCTGGTGGATCCGATTCGTGCGAGCAAATCGGCTGCCTCATTGTTGACGCGGGGGACGTGATGGAACTCACATCCGTTGAAGCAGGCGCTGAGCTTCTATATGTGGAACTGGTAGAGGGCCATATTTGCATCACGAGCGTCCCACTCTCCAGATACCTGCTGCACCACCAGATCCAAATCGCCGAAGCAAAGGATCCGATTGACACCGATTTCTCTGGCTAGCCGGAGGCCATGCGCTAGTGCCTCGTATTCGGCAACGTTGTTGGAGGCCTTGAAGTGGATCTAGAGGACATACTCTAGCCGGTCTCCTTTGGGCGAGGTGAGCATGATGCCGCCTCCCAAGCCCCCGAGCATCTTCGAGCCGTCAAAGTGCATCCTCCAATGGTCTGAATCCGGAACCGGTGGGAGGTACTGGGTCTTGGCCCAGTCGACGAGGAAGTCCGCTAGAGCTTGCGACTTGATCGTGAACCAGGGATCGTAGTGGATGGAGTAGGCGGCGAGCTCGATGGCCCATTTGGTGACTCGACTGGTGGAGTCCTTATTGCCGATGATTTCCGAAAGGGGTGCGGTGCACACGACCTTAATCAGATGCTCCTGGAAGTGGTGCTTGAGCTTCTTGCATGCCAGGTACACGCCATAACACATCTTCTGGTAGTGGGGGTAGTTCTGCTTGGAGAGGGAGAGAACCTCGCTGAGGTAGTAGACGGGTCGCTGAACCGGCTGAGCCTTGCCTTCCTCGGGGCGCTCCACCACCAGGACGACGCTGACGACCCGTCTGATGGCTGCTATATAGAGCAACATCGGCTCCTTGCTAGCCGGCGTGGCTAGAACCGGCGTTGTGGATAGCATGCGCTTGAGGTCATGAAAAGTGGCGTCGGCCTACGAGGTCCAGGAGAACTTGTTCGTCTTATTCATCAGCTGGTACAACGGAAGTGCCTTCTCCCCCAACCGGCTGACGAAATGGCTGAGGGAGGCTAGGCATCTGGTGAACTTCTGGACTCCAAGCAGGCTCCTAGGCGGCTGCATCCTCTCGATGGTCGCGATCTTCTCCGGATTCGCCTCGATCCCTCATTGTGAAACAAGGAAACCGAGTAGCTGGCCGGACGGGACACCAAAGACGCATTTCTTCGGGTTCAGCTTCATTTGGTACTGTCGGAGGTTGCCGAATGTCTCCCCCAGGTCCTCGAGGAGGGTGCGCTTCTCCTTGGTCTTGATGACCACAGCGTCCACATAGGCATGCACGTTTCGGCCAATCTGCGAGTGCAAGCACTTCTGCATGCAGCGCTAACAGATAGCACCTGCATTCTTTAGACTAAAAGGCATGGTTACATAGCAGAAAGCCCCGTATGGGGTGATAAACGATGTTTTTATCTGGTCAGCCGGGTTTAGCGGGATCTGATTGTAACCGGAATAACAATCCAAGAAATACAACAAATCATAGCCGGCCGTGGAATCGTTGACTTGATCGATACGGGGCAAGGTGAAGGGGTCCTTCGGGCACGCCTTGTTCAGGCTGGTGTAGCGATACACATGCGCCATGTATTGTTCTTTTTCAACACCAGGACTGGGTTGGCCAACCAGTCCGGGTGGTACACCTCCATGATGAACCCAGCCGCAAGGAGTCGGGTGATCTCATCACCAATAATCTTGCTTTTCTCCTCTGCGAACCAACGCAGAGGCTACTTGACCGGCTTGGCATCTGGCCACACATGAAGTGAGTGCTCGGCGAACTCCCTCGGCACACATGGCATGTCCTTGGGTGACCATGCGAAGATGTCCCGATTCTCACGGAGGAAGTCGATGAGCATGCCTTCCTATTTGCTGTCCAAGTTGGCACCAATGGTGACGAACTTGGTCGGGTCGGAGGGGTTGAGCAGGATCCTCTTTGTCTCCTTTGCCGGCTGGAAAGCTCCTTCCTCGACCGGCTTGCTGCTAGCCGGCATTTCTTGCTGGGCCATGGCCACGTTGCGCATGATCACGTGCTTTTCTTCGGCTATGATGAGGGCCTCTGCAAGCTTGGAGATGGCTGAGGCGCACTCCATCGACCGCCTGAAGCAGTCGGTGACGGTGATCACGCCGTTTCCCAGCATCTTCGTCTTGCGATATGCGTAGTGGGGGAC
Source organism: Avena eriantha (assembly GCA_910589775.1). NCBI lineage: Eukaryota > Viridiplantae > Streptophyta > Magnoliopsida > Poales > Poaceae > Avena > Avena eriantha. Next base: position 266,770,938 of record OU342745.1, on the reverse strand, counting down.
GACCATGAATTTAGCGAGGGCAGGGCGCCCGAGGAGAGCATGGTAGGAGCTCGTCAAGTTTACCACCTCGAACCAAATCGGCTCACGGCGGAAGTTCTCCTCGGTCCCGAAGATGACGTCTAGCTGGATTTTACCCAGTGGAGCGCAAGCCGGTCCTGGCAGTACACCGTGGAACGTTGTGGTCGTCGGGCGCAGGTCGCACTCACGGATGCCCAGCTTCTCCAGTGAAGACCGATAGAGGAGGTTGAGGCTGCTGCCTCCGTCGATGAGGACGCGCAAGAAGCGGTAGCTGCGCTTGTTGGAGACGATGAGGCGGTCAAGCACCATAGCGTAGCCCCCGAGAGTTGGAAGCTGTTCCGGCTGAGCTTCACGGCTCCAGGTGATGGGGGTTTCCGACCAGTTTAGGTACTAGGGGACTGGGGAGACGATGGCATTGACCTCCTTGGAACGTCACATGCGGCTGTGCTTGTTGTCTAGCTCCATCTCAAAGATGTTGTAGGTGGCATGCGGTTGGGGGTAGCCGTTGTTGTTGTTGTTGTTGCCGCCGTTGCTACCGTTACCATCATTACCGGCTCCCCTAGCCGGTGGTCATGGTCCACCAGGAGGGGGCGGGGGAAGCCGTTGCTGGTTGCCCTGGTCCTTTAGCTAGCGGGTCCAGCTGTAGTTCCGGGTGGTGTGTGTAGCCGGCTTCAAGGGACCGCTATGCCACTTGCACGGGCCGTGGAACATCTGGTTGAAGGTAAGACGCGGCTTCTGCCTTCTTGCATCGTTAGCCGGCGCGTCGGGCGTGCCCTCCACAACATTGACTGTTGGAAATATGCCCTAGAGACAAATAGTTATAAGGACTATTATCATATTTCATATAGTTTATGATTAAGTTTTATATAATGCTATAACTGTATTGAGTGGAAAAATCAATACATGTGTGATATACAAACAACCAGGGGTTCCTAGTGAAACTCTAGTCACTGGTTGAGTGGTCAACAGATGATCATGTTTCCAAATCATGTGGCATTTATGCCAGTTGGAAATGGAGTCAACTCATTCTGAGAATAAGATGATGAACCAATACCCAACCTAAACATCGTGACCCGATCATGTCACAAAGTTCAAGTTATGATGATTAGAAATGGGTCCTCGTAGACTATTCCTTTGTCCGTGAGGCTATATCAATCACTGTCTCCCGAGATTGCTTAGATAGCATCAAGCGCCACTTGGTAATACAGTGGTTATAAAGGTGTGTTCAGGTACTCGGAGGAAACCGTAGAGGCAATATATGTCAAGAGCGGGATTTGTCCGTCCATGTGATGGGAAGATACTCAAGGGCCCACTCAGAGAGGTTATATCCAATAGCTGTGCAGCGTATGATTTGATCACAGGGATATGACTTATCGGAATGGGTCAAGTAGCATTGTTCGGTAACGAGATTGAACACGACATGGTGATGTCATTGATCAGATCTCGGGCAATGCAAGTATCGAGAGACAATGGGAATAAGACACGACTGTCCCGGTTCAAACGACGAAAGATCTTCTTGGAAGGCACAGGGGTCACATGGCCATCCAGGTCCCTCTATCGATCATTGGTGCGGGAGTGTCCCGACCATGTTTGGAGTGTTCCCGAACCATGGGGTATCACGCTTAAGGGCTTTATGATGCTTAGAGAGTGTTTATAGGATCGGTAGAATCGCTGAAGAATTCTAGAGAGAAAACCGAAAGGGTTTCGGTAAGTCCGGAGGATGTCCAAAGTGGAGGTGGAAGTGTTCCATAGCCACAGGAGTTGAATAATATGTGAATGAATGTTAAATATTGATTTAATCATTTATTCATAATTATTTAATAAAGAGAAAAATCAATTTAAATGGTCAAAGACTTAATGGGCCAATTCCCGGAGGGGAGAGGGCCCATTAGGGAAAGGAGAGAGGCAGAAGGGGGCCAAGGGGGTGGCCGACGCCCTAGTGGGCCAGCCCCCTCCCCCCCCCCCCCCCGCGCGGGGCCCATGGGGATGGCCGGTGGTGCCACCCCTCCTCCTTCCTCTCCTTTAGTCCCACCCCGGGACTTTGAGGGAGGTAGTACCTCCCCTCCCCCTATATGTTGTGGGGTATTTGGCCAAATAAGATACACCAATAATCAACAAAGGTATTCTCACTTTTGGGAGGACCTCTAATTTATATTTTCTCTCTCCCCCTCTCTCTCGTGACCGTGGTCCCAAGTCTGGACTGCGCGAACGAGAGACATCTTCCCCGCGGAGCACCGTCACGCTACGGGATTCGGATCTAGGAGCTCTACTTCCGCAACTGCTGCTGGATCGGGGAAGCGGGAGTCATTGTCAGGCATCGGACGTGTGTAACTCCCCGCGAGGTGTCGCACTTGAGGCACTCAAGTTGTTGGAGCGAAAGGAGCGCGAGGACTTCATCATGACCTTGAGGTCGGCTTCGGCTTGTCTACATCAACCACGCTCTCCTGAGCGTTGACCACGCTTTTCGATCTTCAAGGGTAAGTTCACGAAAATCCCCACCCGTTACTGTATTACTAATAGATAGGTCCTGGCAGCTTCAGGGGTTCAGGGGCGTAGGGTAAAATTTTATTGTTTTCATACGCGGAACCCCTGCAGTGACCTACCGTGCGTGGTAGCGGGGCTTCTGCTGTCCGGCCTGGCGGTCCCCATGGAACCGTTTTTCATTGCCGTGGCGCCTGGAGGATCCGGCTTCTCCAGCCGGATTGCTCGAACGGTTGCGAGCTGGCTCCGTCAGAGTCCGGCGCCCGTCAGCACTTACTCGGAGGGGCTTCTTCATGGCGGCATCCGCCATGGTTTCCGGCTCGTCACACAGTAGCCGGCGGCGAAGCATGGTGCCTTCTCGGCATCCCTCGATGAAGAAGCCAATGGCCTGGCTCTCCAGGATGCCCTCGCAAGTTTTGCGTAACTCCGTCCACTTGGCGAGGTACTCGCGGTCCGTCTCGCGGTTGCCCTAGACACATAGCGCCAGGTCGCGCGGGCAGCCCGGACGCTTGTACGTGCCGTTGAAGTTGCAGACGAACACCTTTTCAAAGTCTGGCTAGGCGTTGATGCTGTTGGGCGCGAGGCTGTTGAGCCATGTCCTCGCTAACCCGGTTAGCATAAGGGGGATGTAGCGCATGGTTGTGCGCTTGTTCCCATGGGCGATGCCGACTGCCATGGCGTAGTCGGTCAGCCAATCTTCCGGCTTCATGCTGCTATCGTACTTGGGGGTGTCCCTGGGCAGGGTGAACTTATCCGGAAACGGCTCCTTCCGAATGCAGGGTCCAAAACAAACCGGTCCGGTGGAGTCTTCTTCTTCCGTGACACGCGCTTGAGCGAGGAGCTCGATGCGGTCGCGGGCATCCGGACGATCTGGGTTGGGCGCTCCTACCCGGCCCGAGAGACGGGAGCCGGCAGGTCTTGGCGCTCCGGTTGGTGGAGGGGGAGGCAGTGGGTTACTGTTCATAGTTTTCTCCTGGCGCAGCTGGCCCTTGCTGCCAAAACCGCGACGCTTGCTGTAGGCCTTAACTGGAGGAGAGGATGCCTGCTGGGTGTCACGGGGCACACCCTTGCTGTTGGCAGGTGGCTTGCTCCCCTTGGAGAAGCTGGGGTCCTCCTGCATCTGTCGGTTGGCATCAGCCTGCTCATCCACGATCCAGAGGAGCTCATGCACCTGAGCATGCTGGCGGGCTCGTTCCTCGCCCTCCAAGTTGGGCAGTTCGTCTGCTGCGGCTTGCGCCGCGCGCAGGTTCTTGATGGGCATGTTGTAGGTGGGCCGGATGAGAGCGGGTGCGGGATCTGGCTCGCCATCCTTCTCCATCCTACCGCCTAGCTCACCACCCCGGCGTCGCACTTGTCCGCACCGGCTCGGCTCCGCGGTAGCCGGAGTGAAGCCGTGCACACGGTCGTACTCGCGCTAGCAGATCTCAATCTGCTTGCGGGTGGAAGCCAACTCCATGGCCTCCTAGAGGAGAAGCTGTCTCTCCATGGCGAAGTTGGCCTCCGCCTCCTCTAGGTTATCCCCGAGGTTAACCGGCGTGAGGAGCCGGTCGATGGCCTCCTCCACCGGGTTTCGGGGTTGCGGCGGCGCAGAAGTTCCGCCCTCGTCCGCGCCCCGCTCCCGCGGCTGGCAGGGCTGAGAGATGGAGCCGGCCATCATTACCTCGACACCACGGGGGTGACGGAGGCGCTGCTTCCTAGGTGCGGCAGCTCCGCGACAGAAACGATCTCCCTAGGGAAATGCCCCGACACGGTGGTGACGTAGATGGGGAGGTCGCTGAAAAGCAGGATGGAGCCATTTGCCGGAAACGAGGTTCTAGCAAAGCAAGAAGCATTGTCGATGATGCAATCGAATTTGCCGAGCGTGAGCACTAGGCCAGAGGGCACGCGCTCACCGGCCGAAGTGCGGGGTCCCGTGCGGAACGTGACTCCGGTCGAAGCCATCATGACCCATGGTGGGCGCCAACTGTTGTTGTATTGGGAACGGCAGTACCTAAGCAGGTTGGATAGAGGTGTGGGGACTAACAAGGAAGCTCTCGACGGCGTTCGCAGGCTGGATTGGATACGGGCAAGTGTAGCAAGACACAAGAAGTACCTAGGTTCGGAGCCCTCGTGGTGAGGTAAAGCTCCTACTCCTGCCGATCTGACTATGGATGGTATATGGGCTACAATCGCTCCTTGAGCTGTATTATCTAGCTACTACCTTAAATGTACTCAGACTAACCCTTTCTACTAGAGCCTTGCCTCTCCATATATAGGTAGAGAGGCACCAGTGTCACTGGCCAGTCTGGCTGGCGGACACCACAGTCGGGTCCCAGCCAGCTGGTCATCTACAGTACTCGGTACACTTACGTCTCATCAGAGTACGAGCGGTATGGTCGTCGTAGGTACAGTGAACGTCGTGCGAGCCCGTCGTCAGCATCTGGCCACTGTTCCCACGTCACCCCCGCAAAGTCTTCGGTATGGTCGAGTAGTTGCGAGTCTTGTCACCGTACCAGGGCGTACCGTGCATTGTGCGGCACGTCGCTTTGTCCTCTTGATTGGTTCCGGCTACGCTGATGTAGCCGGTCCCGTGCCTTGCCACTCCTCACCATTTCAGTTACCGTGAGGTAGCCGGCTTGACTTGCTCCTGTCCGGCTATGCCCAGCTAGCCGGACACGATCAGACTGCCGTGATTCTTGTCTAGTTGGGGTATCCGGAGGTCATCCCCCCGTCAGGAAGCGAATGCATAGTGAAGTTACTTTAACGGACCTTCGGGGGTTTTAGAATTCCTTTTGTGTTTTTACTAGACCAATAGATTGTGTATTTTGTTGTTCTCGATGATGAAGAGAGAAGGCCTAGGGCGTTCGATTTCACCTGTAGCTGTGCAAAACATCTGATGGGAATAAAACATAGAAATAAAGTATGCATGTACTTGTTAGAGCAAGATAAATTATATGTGGGCAGTGTATCCATAATTGCTATTAGCTCCACAACCTCTTATAGCAACAACCTACTAGTCTCATCCATAGAAGAAAGAGAACTAATGATATTCATAGTGATGTCACCGTTAATCCCAAGCAAATCCCTCACATACAGCCATACTACCCCTTCTGCCACTGGGGTTCCCAACCTGCAGATTAGTCATTACTCATACTCCCTATACTTGGCTCAACCCTCGGGGTCTTGGGTACCTGACAAGTCCTTGGATTGAGGCAAAAGAGGATACAATAATCATCATGTCATACAAACTAATACACTATCCCATCTATGATAAATAACATGCACAAATGCTACATGGCTAGGCTGAAGCCCTTACCCCAAGGAGAATTACTCATACATAGAGATAACATCTATAATAATGAACATTGTAATGAAAATCATGATATTGATAGCAATAGTCTTACAATGTCGCCAATCGGAGAAGAGATCTATTATTACAAGTGGTGGAATATGGCTATGGAGATGAAGAAGGGGTTTGAGATCTGGAGGCGACTAGTGATCTGTGGCAGAGACTTTTTGGCGAGGTCTAGCTTGTTTTCTCGTCACCCCAGGCTTCTTTATATAGGGGTCCCTTCATGAAAGTTTTTCTGTTTGACCTAACAGTGGTGGCACCAACTATAAGACTGGAGCTATACGGTCAGAATTTTTCTCCAATCGTATAGTTGGTCGTTAAAGCGTCCGCCTCCGCTTTACGGCTCCTGGTTTCTTCTGGTTGTTGGAAATCTCGTATCTTTGACTTTAATGTAGCGTTTCCTTCCTTTAAACGACATTATCTGCGTAGGAAAATATAAAAGAAAGGATTGCATACCCCTCTGAATATTAGGCATTAGTGGTAGGGTTTAGATAGATATTTCATAAAAAATATGAGTAATATCTAGTTTAAATGTGGGCGTAGATGGCTATATTTCAGAGCCATCACTTGTCACGGTACTCGGCCTTCGATCATTGCATCGTTCATGTTAATTGAAATAGAAATTCTATAATTATACTCCAGATTCCAGGTGAATAGTAATACAAATAAAAAAACCATTGATTCTATGGACAACAGTATTTAAAATGGACCTAGAGATCCAGTCATAATCACGATAAACTAATCCTAATCACAAAATCCCCATTGAATCTATGAACATCGGTATTAAGGAAAGACCAAGAGATCTAGTCATAATCATGAAACTAAAACAAATCACAAAGAAATCCACATTACAACTCAGAGAAATAATAGTGTGTAGATTTGCTACCTCGCTAAGACGTGGAACGGGACCGAACGGGTCCTACAACGCCTCCGTCGTGGTGGATTCTGGCTCCACAGCTGGCTTGTAATACGTAGAAGAGGAAGAGAAAGAAGAAGAAAAACAAGAAGAAGCAAAATAAGATCATGATGGAGAAGGAGATGGAGAAGCAGTAGAACAAGAAGATCATATCGGGAGGAGCCCTTGCCTGCTAGAACATTCGGCGCCATTATCGGGGGAGATTGGGCCTCAGTGAGGGGGGCTTGAGGGGCTGGTAGAGAAAGAACTGACTGGCGGCGAGCTCTCTCCTTTTTCTCTGTGAGGATGGTCGACTGGCCTCTCCTCAGGGGAGCCATGGCTTGCTGGGGAGGGAGTTGGCGGCAGGAGGAAGAAGATAGTGATTAGTGTGGGACAAGAGTCAAAGAGTACAGGCTGTAGTCCATTAGTACTACTACTATTATACAAGACCACCGTGTACGGTCTACCTTCTCAAAGAAGCCAGGGATAGGAAATCGATGGGACTTGTCTTTATTGTGATGGATAGTTTCAATGGTCTTCGGTGCCGCCTAAAATCCAGTATATAATAAAAGGAGTGCGATCTTACCCATAAAAATGAGTGGGGCATAGGGTAATCACGGGCATCGGCGTGCACGTCCCGCGTGCATGTGTCACGTGTTGATGGGGCAATGATGTGCGCAACTGCTGCACGATCACGTCGGCATGTCAAACTACATGTCGATTGAACGCACATTGAACTCCACGTTGACAGGCATGCACGGGATATTTATGAGTCTAGATTCTAGAATACGTTGTGCCACTTTTGTTGTGACCAAATTATGTTTAGTGCATGAGATAGTATATTTTATTTATGATCAAATTATGTTCAGTACCCTTGATCATATCGGCACCCAACTCTGTGTACCCGCCATCGCTCATTCCAAACAACTTCCTCGTGTATGATGGCCCCTCACCGTGGAAATGGTAGATCCAAGCCAGACACTGACTGTCCTGCATCCGAGGCAGCACGTCGTATCCGACCGCGCTAGGATCCATCGACATCGGCACTCGAGGACACCGCGACATCGAAGCTCGTACTGGCCGCGCAGGAGGAGCGTGGGGTACCAGCAGCGACGGACGAGCGCAAAGCAGGAGCCAGGACGGGGGCGCGTGTTGCACCGGAGGGTACGGACAATAAGAGGAACAAGAGGAAGACCAGGAAGAAGAGAGGAGAAAGCTATTTGGATAAGTCCGACTCGTCCAACAAGGAGGCGTTCATAGATCAGTTGGAGGCAGAAGCGGAGGAGAGTGACGTGGACCCGTGGGACTACGAAGAGGAGGAGGAGGACCCCGACGAGGAGATAGGATGCTTATACAAAGAAGGGGTGGTGTCGAGTCATTAGAGGCGGACACCAACAGCGGCGATGGCAAGGACCATGATGTTGATGAAGATGACGATGATACAGAAGACGAAGATGGGAGCTTCTTCGAAATATGATCATTTATTTTATTTATTTTTTGAGATGTTTTTTCACTTGTTTTATGGAGGTAAAGTGTCGCTGGCACGGATAAAGTGGTGGCACGAATAGACCCTGCAGAAAAAATGTCGAGGAGCGAGGGGTTATCCTTCCCGTTGGATCATAGAGGATCAACGGTTGGTGGGCACGATCTCCGTGACATCTGTGTCAGCCAATCAGGGCGTAGTAGCCAGAGTGAGAACACGTTTGGGATTTTGTGAGATTTGTGACTGAGAGAGAGGGCAAAACTGAGTAGTATCAAAAAACTAAGGGCAAGACAGAATAAGGGATTCAAATAGACAATAGAAAGAATAGGCATGTGTGTTCCTTTAAAAAATTGAAAATGCATGTTTCATCCTAAACCACAACTAGAGTCATTGCATGTGTGTTCTTTTCATAAACCACCAGTGTCATTGCATGTGTGTTCTTTCCATAAACCACATCAATCCACCAAAGTCATTTGTATGTATGTTCTTTTTAATGATCACCACCAGTGTTATTGCATGTGTGTTCTTTTCAATGACCACCACCAGTGTCATTGTGTGTGTGTGTGTCTCTTTCCTAAACCACCACTAGCGAATAGAAGCTTTGTAATCAATTTTGTGAACCATATTAGTGTGTCTTGCCTATTGTGAGACGGTTATTCATATTAATAAGAAACAATTTGGTTTGTTTTGTTCTTATGAATAATTTCTTCTATGATTCACATTGGGGTTATAAACGAGTTATTCTAGTCTTTATTTGTACGATAAAAGGACGTTTATGAAAATTGCCAAAAAATATTCAAGTTTAATTATTGAATAACACTATTGTTTGAGTTTATGAAAATCAGAGTTTATTATTAATTCATGTTATGAAAATCAGGGTCTTAGATATTTGATTTAGAGACTTTGCAACCATGCCTCATTGGGAAGGATGACTACAACTTCGCATTCTAGTAAAACGGTGATATGCGAAAGGATAGTTGAAATTTATACATATGATGTATTGTATTTTCAACAGATAGTGGAAATCATTATTTTATAAACTTCATGGTGAGCTTAAGTAAATATGTGTATTTACTTAACGAAACACAAGTTTGAAACTATTTGAATTGTTCAAATGATTTCAGAATGAAGTGGATATAAGATTAACAAGAATTTGAAATATCCATGATTTGATCAAAGTAATTAGAATTCGAGTTAATGACAAATTGGCATATAAGGACATGTGAAAGTATGGTTTCACAAAATTATGATAATTAGACAAATTCAAAGTGTATTAACTTGTCTAAATATCATAGTCATAATGTATGAAATACATATGGTCCAAATGATCTTCGAATGGATTAACATTAGGAATTAGAGTTTAGAGATTGAATTAGTAAACACTCAAAAGTATTAGGAACATCTAAAGATTCGCGGAAACAACACCATATGAGATATGGCAAGATCGAGTTTCTAGAGATTTCGATAGTTCGAGATCGTTGCAAATAGTAAGTCTTGGTGGTGTGCTTTTAGTAAGACTATGAAAACAAACTCGAAACTAACACCCGAAGAAGACAAAGTTTGTATTGGCTTAGTGTGGTAATTCTTTGAGAAACTGTTTTCACATAGAAGTTTAGTGGAAGGGTATACGTGTAAACTGAAGTTTCAACTTATACTTTATAAAAGTAGGATTCAAGAATTTGTTCTGCCAGTTGCAGAATTTCATTCTTGATTCACTTGTCCTATTATTGGAATAAGACATACCTTTAAACTACAAAGAAATATTGATGGACCTAAGTACAATAAATGACTTAGAGTCATGAAATTGGCAAAGTAGTGATCAAAACTACAAAGTCTTCAAAAGTTTGAAGAAAAAGGTTGTAACTATAGTACAACATGAAGGTTTTGACCAATCAGGAATTGCTAAGTATTGTTGTGAAAAATTGTCGATTTGATATAAGATCAAAGAATTTTGGATTTATCAAGATTATCAAGAAAAGTCTACAAATTGAGTGGGGGCTATTTTCCAAATAGAATATGTGGATGACATATTTGAGTGCGAGATGAGTGACATCCTAGAATATCAAATATTGATAAAATATTTGAGTGGGAGCATAAAAATGTTCTTAAATATGTAATTGACATATTAGTGAACAATGTATTTGTTATTAGGAATGATTAGATCATTTGATGAATGAAATTTAACTTAAATTAAACAAAGTGGATCTATGTGAATAGATCATGGTGTTTGATAAACATTAAAATGTCAAAATACTTGGAGTATTCTGAAAGTAGTTCAGAAGGACATAGATGAGATTCTGAAAATGGTTCAGAATGGATTCAAGTGAAGAATTGGTTCTTACTTGAGCAATTAGGATTCATAATAGTTGTTAATAAGGAAAGAGAGATGCATCGCATCACGTATGCCTTGGCCATAGGTTTTCCAGAAAATCCATGTTATTTATACTTGACATAATGTGACCCAAGTTCTTGATATATAACAGGTTTCTAAGTGATTAAATTTAATCACTGAACCAGAGTTAAGTTTAGCATAAAGAAAACCTGGTCATGGATCAAATTTGCAAATATTGCAATTTGATCAAAGGCTATATAGCTACAAAAGTATTAGGATACTTCAGTGTTAGATAAAGGTGCATGGTGGGTAGTCCAAAGGATTAGATTGAGGCCTATGCATCAAGATCGGGATTTGTTCTCCTATGTGACGGGAAGATACACTGGGCCCACTCGGTGATTTACATCCATAAGATGCGCAGCGCATGCCTAGGTCATGGGGATGGAATTTCACATGAACGAGTAAAACAGTACTTGTTGGAAACGAGATTGAGCAAGTTATCATAATATCGATAATCAGATCTCGGACAAGTCTTGTATCATGTAACAAAGGGAATTGGACATATCGTTTAAGGTTCAACACAATGGTGATTCGTGGAGTGCATAGCGGTCAATATGGGCATCCTAGTGCCGCTACTGATCATTTATCGATATCATGTCTATGTCATTCCCGAATCATTGGGAAACACGCTTAAGGGCACTACAACGCTTGGAGATCTTCCTGTAAGATGAAATAACAGAAGAGAGAGAAATTGGAATCATTCCGGGAGAGATCTTTAGCATCCCAATTGTCTAACAATTGTAATGCTACTTGTCTATTCTATATAATGCTACTTCCTACATGTCATTCATGGCATCATCATTATATCATGCTCATGTCACCATGCCACCTTGCATTTGAGCATCATATTAAAACCTAGTCCATTTGGTGCTTCTCCCCATATTGCATTTGTCTTATTAATATTTTGCTTCTTAATATATTGTATTTGCTGCTTGATATAATGTATGATGCCCAAGTTGAGTTGGGGGCATATATTTTATTTCCTCCTTCCATCTATTAACTTGCCATGTCATTCCTCCTTTGAAATCATCTTTAATTCCAACCATATACATATATGTGGCGATATTGTTTTGATGGTATTTAAATTCTTGTCACGTATTTATATGGATTCCCTTCTTGTTCCACATGGTTAAATCAGGATTGATTCAAACCATTCTTTGCCATGTATGCATCCTTTGCAATCTTGTTTCATTTTGTTTTAGTCTTATTGGTTGACATCTACTTCTCTCTACTTTTCCTACATTTTTGTTTTCACAAAAATGTCACCATATGCACGTATGTGAGCTTCTACACTCACATGAAATAATAGCCCCTTCTATTCCTTCTAGTTTCCATGTTTTGTGTTGTTTTGAATTCCATTTAAATCGATGAAGTTGAGTTTAATTCAAATCATCTAACCTAATCCACCACACCAACTCTCTACCTAATGTCTCATCTTAGCTAATCTAATCTTCTATAGTCGTGACACTCATCCATCTTACATGCCCATGTGCATGTTCACCACCTCACCCCCCTCTCTTTTTGGCTACCTTCCAAGATGCAAACAACCGCCACCCCTCTCCCTACCTTTCTTGCTATCCAAGATGAACAACACACCTCTCCATCCTAGTCCCTCCCTTGCCTCTGTCGGTTAAGAACATGACAAGAGAGAGGGAAGACCTAGCCCTACCGAGAGCACCACCCCCTCTCCTCACCTTTATGCAAAGCATCTCCCACACCACATGAGCTCCTATTTATCTACCCAACCACCCGAAGAGCACCAGACTGAGATCTGGGAGGCACCTAGGTCACCCTCTTCTTTGTCTCTTACAAGCTTTGGCCATGGAGCCAAAACCCTAGCTAGCCCGGCCATAGACAAGATCTGCATGTTCTGGTGTTCTTCAAGGCCTAACAGAAGAACCACCTAGGTCCCCTGCTTCCTCTATGATGCCCCGTACCAAATCCTGATACTAGAGCTCGCCAAAGTGACGCCAGCGCCGCCGTGCCCGTGACAAGTCCGAGCTGACCGCCCCCGAGCCCCGCCGTTGATCCGGTCCACCTCGAGCACTTGTGTCTGCACCAATCGGTCGTTGGTGAGCCTTTCTTCACCCCTGACATGGTCCCCGTCACCCTTCTACCATGTGTCGCCATCTCCGCCCGTAGATCACCCTCCCTGCGTGCCACCGTGAGCACCGCACCGTTGCAGACTGCCTAGCCACTGGCCTCCCCACGCGCAATCATGTACTCGTGGAGCAGCGCCTCGACGCCCTGCATCTCCCTGTTACGTTCCAGGTCACCAGATACCACCGGAGAGTCAAAAGTAACGGTGACACCACCACCACTGATGACAGTTGCAGCCCAAGCCTGCCTGTGTTTGTCGCAATCTCACAACCGCCACCGTCGACCTCTTCCTGCGTAGTTTGTTAAAATATGTAGTCCTTGATCCCCTCTTTCCAACTCACTAAACCACGATCAATATAATCAAGCCAGTTGCTCACAGTCATCCTTGAAAGTTCACCCAATCTCATAGTTTTCCGCCGACGAATTCAGAGTTGTCCACATCAACACTTGGCAGATTTAGAAAATAGTTTTAATACTTTTATGCTCACCAAACCCCTCTATAACAGTGTGTTTCGGTCCAAATAGGGAAGGTCTCCTTGACGAAAGATGGAGATCTAGTTATCCTACACAAATCACTACATGGAAGTGAATGAAAATTGCAAACAATAACTAGTTATGTGTCCAGTTTTCTGTTATCACTTAATCCACAAAAATTTCTCCGTAACTACACTTTAACGTGGTCTATTCAAAAAACATAAAACATAAAACTTGTATCCCTCACATTACTCTACAACTGTCTTCTTTAGAGTTTATCCTATTTTTTGTTGGATTGCTCGAAATCATCTACAGAAGTTCGACCGAATTCTTTGTAAACCAAAAATTCAGTTTCGTCAGGTACAACCAACAGCCGCAGAGGCTTTTGCACTTAGGCACTGTAGAGTTTTATTCCCTCAACTCGAAGTCCCTGGCGTCACGACGCGTCCAGTTCGCACCCTTGGCCCGCATGTCATTGTCTGTGGCTAGAAGAGCTTCGGTACAAAAAGTCTGAGGAACCATTTTCTAAATAAATAAAATTTCAGAAACTAAATATATCTAAATAAATTCATATCTTTTAAAATAATTTGAATTTGGGAAAAATTACAAAAGGAAACATGAATCATTTTCAAATGTGAAATCAAACATATTTGCAAATTTGACCATATTTGACCCAGGCTAGTCAAATCTTTGACTTTTAACCCTTTTTGAATTAGTTTGTATTTAATAATGTTTTTAAATTGATATTTCCAAATAATACATGTTTTTGAATCAGAAAAACATGAGGATTATGAATATGCTATTTAAAATATGTTTTGAGCAATTTAAATTTAAAAAAAATTAAATACTGTTAAATGCGTATTTTTTTAATTACTTTATAACTTTAATTCCGTAAATGCAAATTCGAAAAAATAATATGTGTAAATCAATCAGCGCGACATGCCAGTTCAGTTTATACATTTCATGTTATTAATTGAAGCATGTATCATATAAATATTAAGAAAACAACAAGGATTATGGGGCTAAAACATACCTAAATAATTAATTAAAGTGTTTTATTATTGCTCTCGCACCTCACCCATGGCATGCTACGTTATATTATGCAATTGTGCATCATTTCATCATGGAATACCTTGTTTGATTGTCGCATATATTCATATGATTGCGCATTTTATTTATTATGGCCTTTTCTGTATTTGGCTTTTATTCTAGGGAGACGTTGAGCAAGGGAACTATCAAGAGAACCAAGAGTACTACCTGGATCCCAGTTACCCTACTGCAGATCTTCCATTCAAGCAATTCCCCATGCTTGGATACATATAGCACCTATGATTCTATTTTATTCTTTCATCATTAAGTCACGATTGCATTAAATTGGAATCCCAGGTACTACATAGCCTTTACTTTTAAACCCCACTGAAACTTGTACGTACATCCTATGAGCCATTACTACATGAGTTGTTTGAGCCATGCGAGTCGTTGAATTGCATGTGTAGGGTTTGTGAGAGTCTTTGAATAACAAGGTACCTAAACAACTTAATATGAGTAGTAATGGGATAACTAAAGAAAGTGGATCGATAGTATCAATCAACTCCCCCCGGAAAGGCTCCTCTCATCGAGGAGCTGGATGACAGGACAGAGGAGGATGATGGTCTGGTGCTACCCGGTGATGCCCTCATTCCACTTAAGAAGCTCATGCTACGTTACGTCATAAATATTTGGCTGGTGCGGGCGGAGGACATGGCGGAGCCTGATCTAGCTCCGGGAGATGGCAGCAACGACGATGATGGTAGCGGCTTCAGCTCAGGAGGTCGGGGCTAGGGGCTACATGAGCGCAACGACGGGTCCAGCAAGGGGCCTAGCATACGTGGGCTGCGCCCTAGGCTGCATGATGAGCATGGGGATGAACCTCTCCGGTGACGTAGCTCTGATGCTGGCTAGGGAGGAAGCCACCGTGTCACCATTCATGCGCCCCTAGAGGTTGAGCCTTGGCTAGCAGTGGATGGGGAAGATCGTGAGGAGGAAGACAGAAGCAGGGAAGAGATGGCTCGCATGGACTGGTCGTCGTGCAAAATCGGGACGCTGGGGTCCTCAGCCCCTGTTAGCGCCCCTTCTTTTGACCGAGGGAGGGACCCGGTTGTGGACCCACCACATGGAGAGCCCTCCGTGGTGGTGGAGGTGCCTTTGACCAGCATGGAGTATGTGGTGGGGCCTACCACGAACGAGAACATGGAAACAGCCCCCTCTCCGCTTCTTTCAGCGGTTGTGCATGAGGAGGCACCTGCGTTTCAAACCAAGGATGAGGGAGCAGTTTTTCTATTGGTAGTGAGGCTTGGGACAGTGCAAAGACGCGCGATGCTTTGGTGGGCCTAGGCCTCGACCAGGTCACAACCCATGTCCCTACGAACTAGTAGTTGGTCTCGCCAGGGTTGCTCCCATCACCTAACAATAGCTCTACTAGTGTTTGCTGGTCACCTGATCTAGACCAAGAGGATTCTCGAGATCTGTGTTGGACATGTTCGAGGCCTTCTCGGTCTGCCTGTCTTGGGTAGAGGCAGACTCAAGGCAACATCGTGGGCTTGAGGCCGTATTTCCTGCGACAATGTCGGTGGTGGCCCGTATCCCTGCATCCTTCCATTAATCCTACAAGAACCCAATCAACTCCTATCTGAGTAGGCCGGTAGCCAAGCGCTACCGGAACAAGAGGAAGTACACAAGGCCAGGGAGGAGGAGTGGATGCATCCGCGGACATTTTTCTGTTGGCACCCTGATTCGCCAGCAGCAGCTCACACTCATCACTAGGTTGGGGATTGCGGGGGAGGGCGAGGTGATCGGGGATGAAGCTCTCGACGTATACCTAGACCTGTTCGTGAGACCCCTGCACCAACAACACATCGACGTGGTCCTCCAGCTGTTCGGCTAGATGCTTGATGCCTCACCTCTATGTGATGACGCACTGGTGGGTGCCTAGTATGATTGGTGTTTGTTTAGATCCACCCCTCTTTGCTCTCAGTTGTTGTAATAATGGATGACCCTGACTTTGGCATTGGTATTGGTATTTGGAATGCGTGTGGTTTGAATTCCCCGGCCCGTCGCCTAGCGGTATCGAGAGTGATTTTGCCTGCCAGGGTAGCTGTGGTTTGCATTCAGTAGACCAAGATGGCGGTCATTACTGACCACTTGGTGAGGGAAAGCCTCGGTCCCTCCTTTGATCAGTTTTTCTTCTTGCCACCGGATGGGACCCGGGGTGGGATCTTGCTTGCCTGGTAGTCCAACATGGTCTCTACACCCACCACCACTACTCCAACTGTGCAATCACGGCCCGCATCTCGATGGGCATGGATCACAATTGGTGGTTTATAGGAGTGTACGGTCCCTAGAGTGACGAAGACAAGCGCGCCTTCCACCAGGAGTTATAGGATATTCGAGATCTGCATGCCGAGCCGTGGATGGTGGTGGGAGACTTCAACCTCATTATCAATCCGGAAGATAAAAACCAGGGAGTCCAACATCACCACATGATGACCAAGTACAGGCAGACTCTTTGAGTGCTCGAACTAAAGGAGCTATATCTCAATGGTCGCAGATATACATGGACCAATGAGCGGGCGCGGCCCATTCTTGAAAAGCTAGACAGGATCTTCACCACGGTGGATTATGAAGCACGGTACCCTAACGCCTTCCTTTCAGCCCTATCTTCTGGGCCTTCTGGCCATTGCCCACTAATGCTGAACCTAGCCCCAGACCTACAACGGGGGCGTAGATTCCAATTCCAATACTTCTGGCCCAAAGTCGACGGCTTCACGGAAGTGGTGCAGGGAGCATGGATGATGAAACATTGGGAGCCTAACCCCTTCAAAAGGCTCGATGCGAAACTATGGGTCGTGGCTAAAGATCTCTCCCACTGGAGCTCCAAATTCATCAGGGGCATCAAGATGCAGATCCTCCTTCCCACTGAGTCAATCCTTCGATTTGATGTTGCCATGGAGAGCAGGTAGCTTTCCCTTCGGAGCGTGGACTCAGATGCCTCCTCAAGAATAGGCTCCTGGGGATGGCCTCCCTAGAAAGAAGCCAGGCACGACAGCGATCACGTCTCGTGTGTCTCCGAGAGGGTGATGCCTGCACGCGTTTTTTTAATATGCATGCTAGTCACCATAAGCGGAAGAACTTCATTAGTGATCTTCTAGTGAATAGTGTTCGGGTTTTAGGGCATGTAGGCAAGGTTGAAGCCGTGGATTCCTTCTTCGAGGAGCTTCTCGGGGTGTCTGAGCATCGCCCCTTCTCCTTGGATCTTGAATTCCTAGGCCTGCAGTCGATAGACCTCCACCACAGTGATGGGGTCTTCACTGAAGAGGAAGTCCTAGCTGCCATCAAAAGCGTGCCGCTGGACTAGTGTCCTGGACCAGATGGTTTATTTAACCGCTTCTTTGTCTCTTGCTAGGAGATCATCAAGTGCGATGTTATGGACGCCTTTCACTCGCTTTCTAGGCTGCACTGCCATGTATTTGGGCAGTGAACAACGTGTTGGTCATGCTGCTGCCCAAGAAGCCAGGTGCAGAAGAGGTGCGGGACTTTCAGCCAATCAACCTAATACATGGGAGCACCAAATGGGTGACCAAGGTGATTGCGACCCGTGTGGCACTGATGGCTCTGAAATATAGCCATCTACGTCCACATTTAAAATGGATATTATTCATGTTTTTGATGAAATATCTCTGTAAACCCTGCCACTAATGTCTAATAATCAAAAGGGTATGCAATCCTTTCTTTCTATTTTCCCTGCACGGATAATGACATTTTATGACGGGAATCACTACATTAAAGTCAAAGATACGATATTTACAACAACAAGAAGAAACCAGTAGTCGTGAAGCGGAGGCAAATGCTTTAACGGCCAACTATACGACTAGAACAAAATTCCGGCTATATAGTTCCGGTCGTATAGTTGATGTCGACACCGCTAGGTCATATAGAACAACTTTCGTGAAGGGACCCCTATATAAAGAGGCCTCGGGCAACGAGAAAATGCCCCTACCGTGCCCTAGATGATCAGCCGCCTCCAGATGTCCATCCACCACACCGAAAAGCCACCGGAGGAATAGACTAAGATCTAATCTCCAAACCCTTCTCCACCACCATAGCCATATTCCACCACTTGTAATAGTAGATCTCATCTTTGATTGGCAACATTGTAACACTATTTGCTATCAATCTTATGATTTCCACTACAATGTTTATGATCTTTGATCTCATCTCTGTGTGTGAGTAATTCGCCTTCAGCTAAGGGCTTCGGCCTAGCCATGTAGCTTTTTGTGCATGTTATTTATCATAGATGGGATCATGTATTCGTTTGTACAACATGATGATTATTGTATCCTTTCTTGCCTCAATCTAAGGACTTGTCAGGTATCCAAGACCCCGAGGATTGAGCCAGGTATAGGGGTAGTACGGTTGGGAACCCTAGTGACAGAAGAGATAGTACGACTGTATGTGAGGGATTTACTTGGGATTAACAGTGACGTCACTATGCATATCATTAGTTCTCTTTCTTCTATGGATGAGACTAGTAGGTTATTGCTATAATCGGTTGCGGAGGCAATACAAATTATGGATGCACTTCCCACATATAATTTATCTTGCTCTAAAAATTACATGCATACATTATTTCTATCTTTTATTCCCATCAGATGTTTTGCACAGCTATAGCTGAAACCGAATGCCCTAAGCCCTCTCTCTCTCCATCATTGACAACAACAAAAGACACAAACTCTTGGTCTGGTAAAAACACAAAAGGATTTCTAAAACTCCTGAAGTTCCATTAAAGTAACTTCACTACGCATCTGCTTCCCGAGGATTCAATAAACCTAGGTCTACTAGGGAAAAAGAGCTATACTACATCCATAATCCGGATCGAAGATATCAACCCTTTTTCTGGTGCCGTTGCCAGGGAAGAAATAGCTACCCTAGTGAGGTTAGTAGGATCCTTGCTAGTTTTACTTCTTGTTTTTAATTTATAGTTTGCTTTCAGTCTTTATTGAAAAATCAAAAAAAAATTGTTAGCCTTTAAATTTTGTTTTAACTATTATAAGTCTTTTTTTAAGAAAACCCAAAAACATAGGAAATATGGCTGAAAAGAAGCTTGGGGAGTTTGCTACTCCCAACAATGATTATTTGCGTACTCCTATTACTCAACCAACAATTGCTGCTGATCACTACGAAATTAAGCCCCATTATTTAAGTTTGGGTCAACAGAATCAATTTGGAGGCTCTGCTATCGAGGATGCAAGTATGCACTTGAACACTTTCACTAAAATATGTGATATGAAGCGCATAAAAGATGTTGACCCCGATGCGGTCAAATTGCGCTTATTTCCTTTCTCTCTTAGAGGAAGAGCAAAAGACTTGTTGCTATCTTTGCCTAGAAATACTATTACATCATGGGTGGAATGCACTTCTTTATTTATGACTAAATTTTCCCCACCTACAAAGACTATGCAACTAAGATCTAATATTACTGGTTTTAGACAGGAAGAGCATGAGCCACTAGTGCTTGCATGGGAGAGGATGAAAGAATGCATGAGAAACTGTCCTAGAGCTTGCATGGGAGAGGATGCAAGAATGCATGAGAAACTGTCCTAGTCACACTAGAAGAAAACTTGGCTTTTACAATGAATGATTTTCGTGGTTGAAGGCCCGTTTTTTTGTGGACAAAGAGTCTTGCGCGACGGATGACCTTCGTGGTAAAAGCCCCATCATAAATGAATTAACCATGGGTTTTTTCGACCGTGGCGGATCACACCCTTCAGCCACGAAAACTTGTTCCGTCATAGATCTGTTCGCCAGCCACGCTGATGGCTGACATCATGCAAACTGCCACGTGGCAGCCGCTATTACCGGCCGGTTACCACCGTTAACGGTCATAGAAACCGTGGCAGAAGCCAGGCCCAGCCAATGCCTGCTAAATACTAACTAGGCCGGCCCATCAGGGGAGCCCAACATGAAGATGGCATGTTACTGTTTTGTCCTGCACTGTTTGAAATGGGCCCAAAAATGCAGCTAGTTGTGGCCCACAAACTTTTAGTCCCGATTCTATTTCGTACTACAGAAGGCCCATGTTGGTCCAACACTGTGCTGCCACTTGAGGCCTGCACAAATCCGGCCCGGCACTGTTCAAGCATGTTGCCAATTTAGCCTTTTACTGTTCAGTCATGTTACTGTTCCAGCCTTTTAGGAATTCCGACCTGTTAGTATTTAGGCCCTTTAGTGTTTGGACTTTTTCCTATTCAGGCCGACACTGTTTGGCCTGTTACTATACTGGCCTTTTGCTGTTGATACCTTTTACGGTTCCGGCCTTTCACTGTTCCGGCCTTTTCTTTGTTTTGGCCTTTTACTGTTCTGGACTTTTACTGTTTTGGCGTTTTGCTATTCTGGCCTTTTATTGTTCTGCCATTTTAATGCTATGGCCTTTTACTGTTCTATCCTTTTACTGTACTGGCACTTTATTGTACTAGTCATTTACTGTTCTAGCATTTTTCCTGTTCTAGCCTTTTACTGTTCTCGCCTTTTACTGTTCTGGTCATTTTGGGCCGTGCATGCGTATGTTGTTTCAATGCTCGGCATGCTACTACTCCAGCCTGTTACTGTTTCGGAATTTTTTGCTAGCGCATACTTTTTGCATAACAGGTGAATATCAAGACATCAATTAATAAACACACAGAAATTAAAATTACTTATTACACAACAATAAAAGTTTGTTACAACAGGTTATACAACAAGATCTTAATTCCGATAGATTACAATGTGTCAGTACCATCAATAAGAGATCGGTACATGGCGATTCACTTCAATGTATCATATGTCCTCTTCTTCAACATTTCAGCTACAGATCTAAGAGCAGCTACACCCTTTCGTTCTGCATATAATACAACATTTATATATTTTTCACCTGGAGGAGTTGTTCTAGGTGAACTGTTAAGTAAGCTGTTTGCTTCGAAAATGCAATGGGAGGATGAATGGGATGAGAGATCACAACTTTCAGTCCTGCCTTCCAAGGACTCCTCCTGGGTTTTAACTGCAATCTGCTAAACTATGGTGAAACAGGTTAAAACGAACAACAAGAGAAACAAGTAGTATTATATAAAGTAGAGATCATTTAAAGTAAGTATGAACTTATAGTAGCATGTTCAGGCTGAAAGTATCTCCTTCTAGAGCGGGTGCGACTCCTGGTCAATCTGCTAGAAGAATCTGAGCAGAGCAGTTGGAACTCTGGTCCTTGTACTCCATTGTCATTTCTATGCATGACATTTGAAACCAAGTTGGTTGGTTTGGAAGGATGAAAACTCTTGAAAAACACCAAAACCATAGCATTAAAAATTACCAGATGTATGTTTCAAACTAGAGTAGATAGCTTGTTTGGAAGGATGAAAGCAGGTGAAAACACCAACATATAGCATTAAAAATGACCAGATATACCATCCAAACTAGATGGACATTTTCTGAATTAAGCATTCACACTATATTCACAATTGAACAAAAATGCAAGTGTCATGGCAAGTTCTTAGGTAGAATGACTTATTAACTTATTAGGCATGCAGGTTATACAACTAATTAACTTGACAAGAAACTGGCCTAGGTAACACAAGAAAACCTCACGATTCAGCCTTGCTGGGCGTCATATTGTCAGTGTTGGATCCTCTATGAGCTATTAGCATGACCTGTGCGAGCGCTCAGAAAGAATAGAATCTATGAGTCCGTGTTGGAGGATTAAACCGATAGCATTAGAATAAAGAAAAGGAATAAAAGAAAGAAGCTAATGAGGTGGATAGGACCTAAAAGATGAAGGGTGCAAACGAAATGGCAATAGCATCCAGGATATTGAGCAACATCCTAAAGATTTCGTAGCTTATGAGTACCAAAAATATAGCAAATGGGCAAGAGAAATTACCGCTGCGCGGCGAGGACGGGTGGAACGGGCAAGTGGGTGGCGGGGGCGGCGGCTCGACATTTTGGGATCAGCAATGAATGATTCAGTGAAGTGTCCCCTGATACGACCATTTTGCATCACCATTCTGTATCATAATTCACTGTTATTCATTGATATATTTCATATTAAGAGATGGTACTTACGTTATTTCATCTATTTTTGCATGATTGATGATTTTGGGAGGATAAACCACCGGAGTCAGGATTCTGATGGAAAAGCCAATGTTTGGAGGCAAAATTCGCAAAGATCAGAAAATACCAAAAAATATATGGAAAATCCTATTTTTCTAGAAGACGAAGGAAGCCAGAAAGGGAGGTGGAGATGGGCCACAGGGGGCCCACACTACCCCCTGGCGCGGGCCATCCCTAGCCACGCCACCAGGTGGTGTGGCCACCCTGGCCCACCTCTGGCATCGCCCTCTGACGCATATAATCCCATCGAAACCCTAAGACTCGGGGAGTGACCACAGAAAGATTCCACCGCCTCGACGGGGCGGAAAACTACAGAGAGAGAAAGAGCTCTCCATTAGGTAGAAATCTGCCAGGGAAATTCCTTCCCGGAGAGAGGAAATCATCGCCATCAACACCATCATCAAGCTAGACTCCATCGGGATCATCATCATCATCATCTCCACCAGCACCATCATCACCACTTCGTACCGCTGTAACAATTGGGTTGAATCTTGCATAGTTCTTAGGGGAAACTTTCCCGGTGATGATTACTTGTTGTAGTTGATGCTATTGAGTGGAACCATTGAATTATTGTTATGTTCAGATTGTTACTTATCATTATTCCATCTCTGATCTTGATCCATATGATGTCTCGTGAGTAGTTCGTTTAGTTCTTGAGGACATGGGAGAAGTCATGTTGTTAGTAGTGGAATTGTGTTGAGAAAGATTCAATGGTTTGATAATTAAGTTGTGTTGTTATTCTTCGAGTGGTGTCATGTGAACATCGACTACATGATACTTCACCTTTATGGGCCTAGGGGAATGCATTGTGTATTTGGCTACTAATCGTAGGGGTTGCCGGAGTGACACAAACCTGAACCCCCATTAGGAAACCTTTGCACAAGGGAGGTAGGATCTCAGCGTTTAAGGCTGTGGTTAGGTTTTTTATCTTAATTACTTTCTTGTAGTTGCGGATGCTTGCAGGGGGTATAATCACAAGTATGTATTAGTCCTAGGAAGGTTAGTACATTAGCACAGGTTCACCCACACAACACTTATCCAACTAGAGAAGATTAATCAACTATATGAAGCGAAAGCACTTGACAGTATTCCCGTGTGCCCTCAAGAACGTTTGGTCATCTTAAGTAATACAACCGGCTTGTCCTTTGCTAAAGAAAGGATTGGGCCAGTTGCTGCAATTATTATCATTGTCTTTTATTTACTCGCACTTTATTTATCTGCATTATCAAAAACCCCTAAAAATCTATTTGCTAAGTATTTACAGAGAATTCCTAATCCAAGCCACTCGTCAACACCTTCTGCTCCTCGTTTGGTTCGACACTCTTACTTATCGAAAATACTGCGATACACCCCCTATACTTGTGGCTCATCAAGACTATTTTCTGGCGTTGTTGCCGGGAAGTGAAGTGCTATTGGAGAGTAGAACTGGTAAAGTAAACTTCTATTGTGAGTATTGTTTACTTATGTTAGTTACTTTATTTCAATATGGATAATTCACTTAGTTTCTTATTTCGTAATGCTACTACCACTGCTAAGGTTGTAGATGAACCTCCACCTGCTAAAATTGATCCTTTTAAGATACCTACAAGAATTGTTGATCATGTTATGGATAACTACTATTTTGGAGATGAAACTGTCCATCCTGGTGATCATTTGCTTTTTATACACGAATTATGGCGGGGTGTTCAAGTGTGCAGGTATTACAATAGATCAAGTCAAGAAGAAGTTATTCTCACTATCATTGAAAGGAAGAGCTGGGGAATGGTATAAGCTACTAAAGAATGGCCAATCTCTTGAATGGGAGGAAATTGTACCTCTCTTTTATTCCAGATTTTATCCTCCTAGTGAGATTCATAAAGATCGGAATCAAATATACAACTTTTGGCCTCGTGATGGAGAGAGTACAACTCAAGCTTGGGGAAGATTGAAGTCACTAATGCTCAAATGTCCTACTCATGAGCTCCCTAATAATATTATTATCGATAACTTTTATGCAACACTTTCTCTTCATGATAAGGATCTATTGGATGCTTCTTGCTCTGGATCATTTACACATATGGAAGAAGAAGCAAAATGGGATCTTTTAGACCGTATTCAAGACAATGCTGAGGCATGGGAGAATGACAAAGGAAGAAAGTCGGGTATAAAATATGATTATGAATGCATTAAATCTTTTATGGGAACTGATGACTTTCATAATATTAGTAATACCTATGGTCTTGATTCTCAAAGTATTGCAAATTATTTTAAGGCTTTTGCCTCGTATATTGAAATTCCTAAAAAGAAATGGAACAAGTATTATGCACCATATAAAGATATTGTTAATTGTGTTCCTGCTAGAAAATGCTGAAGTTTATACTATGGATCATATTTTACCTGAACCTTACATCAAGGAAATGCATTTCCTGAATAAAGTAAAGGAACATTCTATGACAGCTAGTATGGTTAATGAAAAAGTACAAAGAAAGCTATAGAACCTAATGAACAAATAGATGATGAACCTGAAGTAGCAAATATGAAAGACTTTGTCGCTAAAAATGTAGAAGATGGGCACATTATCCTTTGTAAGGACACTTCTAAAATTGTTTCACATCTTAATGGAACTAGGAAAGCTAGTGTCCCTGTGTTTTTTGTCAGAATAAATGATCATTGCTACAATGGTTCATGTGATAGTTATATCGTTAAATTTATGCATGATATTGAAAGTTATTACGAGAGAGGGAAGATTGTTCTTATGGATCTCAATAATATTAAGTTTCCTCGCTTTATGTTGAAAGTTTTTAAGTTGCACTTGCTTTGCCTTCCTATGCTAGTGGCCTCCGGTTTCATCAATTTATTTTATTACAAAATCCCCTTGCATAAGAAGTGGGTTAGACTTACACATGTGTATATTTGCTCCTTGGTGCTCTCTTTTACTTCAATTCATACCCTCATGTGAGCATCATTGAAATGTATCATCCCCAACTTAATCGCTATAAAGAAAGAGCTTCTTGGGAGACAACCCAATATATTTTTGCTTTCAGTTTATTTTTGTTTATTTCAGTCCTGGAAGTTACTGCTTGTGTAATAACCTCTCCTTATCCTTTTTGTTTGGGTTTTTGTGTCAAGATCAACCTCTAATGAAAGAGAAGTAAGATTTGGGGAAGTTGTTGTCCCGAAACAGATTTTTGTGCTTCACCGTAAAAAATCATGAAAAATCCCAGAATATCATACTGATCTGTAATGTTTTGTGTGCATGTCCCAGGTTATTATTTAACTTTCGTTAGTTTTGCACTTTTTGATTTGAGTAAAACAGAAGATTTTCGAAAAAATTGATCTTTACCTGCTGGTCTGTTTTGACAAATTTCTGCCATTTTTGTATTTGCCTCTTAATCGGTTTCCTTTTTGAATTCTTTTTTGGGCTTTCGAAAGGAGTTGTTTTAGTAGCTTATGTTCTGATTGATTTCAGTTAAAATCGAACCTAAAGGATTATTATCTTGCATGCACTAATGTTGCTAATGACGAATGTGTAAAGTTTTATATGAAAGAGGTTTTCAAGTGGTTGGAGAAAATGATGTAATGAGATGAAGAATGGTCAAAGGACTCAAGCACTAAAATTTTGAAGATTCTTACAATGAAGATATTGATATAATTCAAGCTTTTAAAAGACAAGTTCAGAGACCAGTAGAGTCCATTTTCGAATAGGTAACAGTTCTGGTAAGAAAAGGTCCGCGAAAAACTTTCCAAGTTATATTTTTGCAGTTTTTATCCAACATGGAAAATAATGAGTCGAAAAAGGGACGAAAACGGAGCCCGGGTGGCTCACACCACCCCGTGGCGCGGGCCCACCTGGCCACGCCACCAGGGGGTGTGGCCACCTCGGAGCCCGTCTCCGACCCGTCTTCTCCCAGTACTTAACTTTTGTTGTTAAACTTTGTAATATATAATCTCTTGGATTCCCCGAGGTTCGTATATCGTGTTCTTGTCGTGTTTTCGTTTCGATCTGTTTCTGTTGGGAACTATTCTCAAAGTTTAGAAGCACAATGGTCTCCGCTAATGATAAGTGCAAGGAGCCTACGGAAGATGATCTCCAAGACCTTGAGCAGGAGGAGTAGATCGAGAGTGGAGTTAAAGAGGAGACAAAGGAAGACCAACATCCACACACCAGCACCACCATTGCAAGCATTGGAGTGGTGGCGAATCCTGCCAAGTTCAAAAGGACTGCACGGATGTCCACTGGAGGGAAGGTTCCGCGTCATTGCTTGGCTTAATGGTCACCTCCTCCACGCACCAAGAATCCCTTCCATACCCTTATTCATGAGCAGCACTTCCAAAATATGCCCAAGGAAAAACTACCCTCCAATTGGGATATGCCTCATTCTAACCATGCAGGGAAAGAATACTTCAAAGAGGGAGAGTGGGGAAAGAATCGCAAGAGCTGGGATTCACAGCCTGACATGATCATGAACCGCATTGAGCACAATTCGGAGTTGATTCGTACTCTCACCTTCGAGATTGAGGATTTGAGGGAATTGATTGAAAAACTTATCGAGAGAACACCACCACCACTGAAGGAGTAATTCGTCATCAGGTTTTGGCATCCCCTTGGTTTGTTCCAAGCTTGGGGGAGTGTCGCGGTATCATATCATTATCTTTCATCTTTTTACCTTTTTAGTAGAGTCTTATCATGAATAGGGAAGTTATCATATTGGATGGTTTGCATTATGGAAGTATCTCCCCTCTAGTTAGATATCTATGTATCCCTTGGTGTGAGTTGCCATTGTGGAATATAAATGAGAAGTTCTATCACTTACTTTTTGCACATCTTATTTTAGTTTGCAATTTATGTTATATGATTGATCTTGTTGATAGTATTGGTATCACTTTGGGATCATTAAGTAAATTGAGATTGGTTTTAGCAAACCTAGCTCAGGTCAGTAGCAATACTATTAGAGGATTGAATGGAAAAGAGAAAAGGTACTTTTAAGATATATAATTTCATCATCTTTCTTTATTGTGTGGCTCATAAGATTACTATTCTCTATTTAAGATCTTTTGTGTTTCCAAGGAAGATTGCATGATCGTTTCTATCACTTGTACGTTTGTTAGTTCCTTCAATTCTTATGCTTGCTGCTCAGTCTTGCTATCCAAAAACATGTACTAAGAGGGAATACTTCTCGTGCATCCAATCCTAAAACTAAAACCTATGCCATGTGCGTCCACCATATCTACCTATTAGCATTATTGCTATTCCAAGTAAATTCATGTTTTTATCTACCTTCCAAATTAAACTTGTTATGTGAAAACTAGTGATTAAAGCTCTCACAAACTTGATGTCACACTTTACATTCTTGCACTTAATAAACTTGAACCATTGCGTCCATCTATGTTGCGTATATGCTTGCACTTTATAAGTTGAGAATTAGCAGAACCATGTTGGCATAGGGAACGTTTTCAACATTGCACTTATTATTCAGTTGATATCATGACTCTTTTTTTTATGGATCCTGGCAGTGTGAAATAAAAGGGGAGCTTGTAAGCTCATGGAGTTTGTATGTGTGTTAGAGAAACGCCTAGGAGGCTAGCCTAAGCCATGCCTAATCATTGTGGGAACTTGCAGCATAACCATAGTGAGCATTCTATGAAGCATCCTCAATAAAAACCTATACAAATAGCAAATAAAAAGATCGCTGAGATGCTCATTGTTTGTTTCCTTGTCATTTTGATATGGGATAGCTCCTGTATCATGGGGCAAGGGGTACCCCGCTGGCGTTTCTCCATGATACACATGTACTTACAATGACAAGAACTTAATCATGACTAAAGTGGAGTAGCATGAGGTCCGGGACTCTTAAGCAAGGGGAATGAGATTTTGAACTTATAACTTGTCGAGCATATCCTCATATTTGTTCACTTTAACCTTAATCACCTAAAAGATGCTTATGATAGGGGTAATGAGAGCTCAAAGCTAGTAAGTACCATAATTCTTGGAAGCTCTTTATGAGACTTGAAATCCATGTTTCCCTGTATAAAAGGCTTATCTTTTACTTTTTAGTTGACTCAGTAAACCTATCCCTTTCTATCTTAAGCAAGCATTTGAGTTGTTGAGATTCAATCACCCATATGATGATATATCATGTTTCTTATGTTCCTTGTTTTGCACACTACTCTTATCTTAGTGGATATTACTTTGAAATCTATCATTGAAAACCTATTATGTTTAACTCCTGCAATTTGTTAACCATTTTATGACCAAGAACAAAGTTTGCCATTACCAATTATGATTTACTTTATGCATCTTTATTGTGTTTCCCTTACTCATTGCAAGTTAAGTTATATAATAGTGAGTTGTTTTCTATTATGCTTTGTGTATTGATGAATGTGATGCTTCTTGTCCGTATTCTCTTTATCGACACTTCAGTCCATAAACTTGTGGACATGTTTATTGAGCTCAGTTTTCGCTTGGGGACAAGCGATGTCTAAGCTTAGGGGGAGTTGATACGTCCATTTTGCATCACCATTATGTATCATAATTCACTATTATTCATTGATATATTTCATATTAAGAGATGGTACTTATGTTATTTCATCTATTTTTGCATGATTGATGATTTTGGGAGGATGAATCACCGAAGTCGGGATTCTAATGGAAAAGGCACTGTTTGGAGGAAAAATTCGTGAAGATCAGAAAATCCCAAAAAATATATGGAAAATCCTATTTTTCCATAAGACGAAGGAAGCCAGAAGGGGAAGTGGAGATGGGCCACAGGGGCCCACACCACCCCCTGGCGTGGGCCAGCCCTGGCCGCGCCACCAGGTGGTGTGGCCACCCTAGCCCACCTCTGGCATCGCCCTCTGACACATATAAACCCCTCGAAACCCTAAGACTCGGGGATCGACCACAGAAAGATTCCGTCGCCTCTATGGACCAGAAAAGTGCAGAGAGAGAAAGAGCTCTCCAGCAGGCAGAAATCTGTCGGGGAAATTCCTTCCCAGAGAGGGGAGATCGTCGCCATCAACACCATCATCAAGCTGGACTTCATCGGGATCATCATCATCATCTCCATCATCATGTCCACCAGCACCATCATAACCACTCCGTACTGCTGTAACAATTGTGTTGAATCTTGCATAGTTCTTAGGGGAAACTTTCCCGGTGTTGATTACTTGTTGTAGTTGATGCTATTGAGTGGAACCGTTGAATTATTGTTATGTTCAGATTATTACTTATCATTATTTCATCTCTGATCTTGATCCATATGATGTCTCGTGAGTAGTTCGTTTAGTTCTTGAGGACATGGGAGAAGTCATGTTGTTAGTAGTGGAATTGTGTTGAGAAAGATTCAATGGTTTGATAATTAAGTTGTGGTGTTATTCTTCTAGTGGTGTCATGTGAATGTCGACTACATGTTACTTCACCTTTATGGGCCTAGGGGAATGCATTGTGTATTTGGCTACTAATCGTAGGGGTTGCCGGAGTGATAGAAACCTAAACACCCGTTAGGAAACCTTTGCACAAGGGAGTGTAGGAACTTAGAGTTTAAGGTGTGGTTAGGTTTTTATCTTAATTATTTTCTTGTAGTTGCGGATGCTTGCAAGGAGTATAATCAGTAGTATGTATTAGTCCTAGGAAGGTCAGTACATTAGCACAGGTTGACCCACACAACACTTATCCAACTAGAGAAGATTAATCAACTATATGAAGCGAAAGCACTTGACAGTATTCCCATGTGTCCTCGAGAACGTTTGGTCATCTTAAGTAATACAACAGGCTTGTCCTTTGCTAAAGAAAGGATTGGTCCACTTGCTGCAATTAT
Organism: Avena eriantha; assembly: GCA_910589775.1. Lineage (NCBI taxonomy): Eukaryota > Viridiplantae > Streptophyta > Magnoliopsida > Poales > Poaceae > Avena > Avena eriantha. The sequence goes on along the minus strand of OU342745.1, from coordinate 266,740,794 downwards.
TATCATTGTCTTTTATTTACTTGCACTTTATTTATCCGCATTATCAAAACCCCCTAAAAATCCGTTTGCTAAGTATTTATAGAGAATTCATGATCCAAGCCACTCGTCAACACCTTCTACTCCTCGTCGGGTTCTACACTCCTACTTATCAAAAATACTGCGATACACCACCTATACTTGTGGGTCATCAGCCCCGGTAGGGTAGACGTCGGCGTTGGCGAAGCAGATCCGGTGCTGCGAGGGAGTTGGTGAAATAGTTCCGGTGAAGAGCGCCTGCAGTGGAAGAGCTCCGGTGTGGAAGAGAGGGTCGGTAGTGAAGCAGCTAGAGGAAGGTTGAGGTTGGAGGGGTGTGGGCTAGGAAGAGACGATGGGGGGCATATAGGTGGGATGACACACATTTACGACCTATACCCCTCTATTATCGCGGTACTCCCATAGTCCTTGTTTTCGGAGAAGGGATAGAAGAGGAATTTTTCATTTGCGAAAGCGGGGTGGGATATTCGAATAGATGTGCGGGATATTTGAATAGATGTGTGCGAGATGTTTCGGCACCATGCGGAAATTTTGAGGTTGAAGATTCTGACGTACGCTACTCCGACGCGGCCGCTCTCACGTGTTGGCCCCTTCTAGACCCTCACGCCATCGACAGTATGCTTACCAACATATAAATGAGTTTCCACACATTTTCCGAAATTGATAAACAATATATTTGGAAGGCTTTCATACAAGATGACCACGGTCACAGTCATATCTCTATTATAGTTTATAATAGCGTGTCCATATCTGGTAGATAACTGCCACTTGGCATTTCAAAAGAAGATTCTAGATTTGATCGACAATGCCCAACTTTCATGAATTTCCAAACTTTCTAGCTAAATCTATGCAATAAAATGACTTTTTGACAATCTGAAGTAAATATGTCTAATTTCGAACTAGAAAGTGTGTGATATACTTTGCTCTTGACTTTTTAAAATAATTCAAAGATATCAAGTAGTCAAATATTGGAGAACCACCGAGAGTTTCGGAAAATTCAACTTTTTGATATGAATGGTAATGACACCTAAATTTTGGCCATTTTAAAAAAATACAAAGAAACAAAATATAAAAAGAAATGCATCCATTATTTTCTCTCTTCGTGTCTCACTATGTGCACTAGCTAGTTTCCATGGAAAAATGTAATCTTGAAATTTGATAATTTCTGAGAAAAAATTGTATCACAATATATGGAGTACCATGTAAGAATATGCATGGCTTTCAAACCAGATAACCAAGGTCATGGCCATATCTTTTCTATAGTTTATAATAACCTATCCATAGTTGTTATGGTGTGTATTGGCATTTAAAATATTATTTACAAAGGAAGCTTCTGAATTGGAAGTTATTTCAATTTTCTAAGGCACAACAATGGCTTTATTCATGAAGCTACTACAAAAGATGGCTTAAAATCCCACTTCCCCGGTTTTAACTCAAAGTATATATATCCTAGGGTTATGTTTAGGGTTCGGGGTTTTATTTTGGGTTGAGAGTTTAAGGGTTTATGGTTTATGGTTTAGGATTTTAGGGTTTAGGCTTTTAGGGTTGAGTGGTCTAGGGTTCATGATTTACGGTTTAGGGTTGTTCAAGGTTTTAGGGTTTATGATTGTTTAGGTTTTAGGGTTTAGGGAATTTTCAATAATAATGTTCAAGCTTTATATATATGGTTATATTCATGGAATAAAATGGCGTTATCGCAATTTAATAAAAGTATTTCAAAATTTGATCTATAAGTGCATTATACCTCCTTGGTAAGGGTTTAGGGTTCTAGGGTTATGAAGTTAGAGTTCTAGGGTTAGGAGGTTATTAGGGTTACGGTTAAGGGTTTTTGATTTTCAATAATGTTCAAGCTTTATGCTTATATTCATGTAATAGAATGGCGTTACCACAATTTAACGAAAGTATCTCAAATTTTGATCTATAAGTGCAGGGTACCTGCTGGTTTAGGGTTTATGGGTCGATGATTTAGGGTTTTACGATTTAGGTTTTATGAGTTGTTTAGGGTTTAGGGATTAGCGATTTTTCAATAATGCTGAAAGATTTATTCTTATATTCGTCGAACATAATGGCGTTACCTTGTAATGCCCCAAATCGGATGCTAACTTCTTGTCCGTTTGACCTTATAGAAAATGACCTTCATAATATTTAAATCTGATTTGGGAATAAAAAGTTAGAGAAAAGAAATAAAATGAAAATAATAAAAAAAAGAAAATAGTGTGTATGTGTAACTCATGACCTGTTGTAATAAATCTTTTGAAGAAACCGGTAGAGTCTTTATACTTTTAGTAGTATCTAGTAAGTCAGGCTCCTTTTATTTTTCTTTAAACATTTTATGGGATGGGCTGGGCTTGTTGCGAGCCAGTTACACTGTTGCGTTGCCCTGTTTACCCCGTCGAGTTAGATACCGCCGCCACCACTCTGTCCTAGTTTTTTTATTTCCAGCGCTGCTGCTCTCAAGCCGCGGCCGCCGCTGTGTTTCTCAGGTTTGCGAGGTCACCGCCATCGTTTTGTTGCTGCGACTACGAGGTTGCGCAGCTGCTCTCGACGGTTGATAACCCACAAGTATAGGGGATTGTGTGTAGCCTTTTCGATAAGTAAGAGTGTCGAACCCAACGAGGAGCTAAAGGTAGGATAAATGTTCTCTCAAGTTCTATCAACCACTGATACAACTCTGCGCACACTAAACGTTTGCATTATCTGGGAAATAAAACTAGAGCAACAATACGAGTAGTAGAGATAGCTTTGCAGGATAATAAATAACAAGAAAGTAAAGCTAGTTGCTGCAGCAATAAAATACACTAAATTAACAGAACCATGAGTGTGGAATAGTGGTGGTAATTGTGGTGGCTTTGTCCAACTTTAAATAGCGAATAGATCGGGTTCATTATCTTTGATGCAGTTTGCTATGTGGGAGAGGCTAAATATACATACGCTTCACTACTTGGAATTACATGTACTGTATGATTGGATTGTTAGAAAACATCCGTAAGTACTAATCAATGTATTAAGGTTTCCCCAACCATAGCCTTAAGTTAATAGTCCTCTTACTCCTATACGTGCAACGTTCCGGTTCGCGTCCTCATGTTTCTGTCACTCCGGCAGAACTCCCCCTTCCTTTTACACATACTACAAACCCTATGATTTTTAATCCATACGCGCACAAATATAATGGACACCAAAGGACTGTACCATATCAACATACAACTCTAATGAACCAAAGACGTTCAACCATTCAAGCTAAGAACAAAGAAATTACGCAAACATGACATAGATCATAGGATTATAACTTATAGCATCAAACACCATGTTTACATAGGACGGTACAGAGGTGTGCGGGAGGATGAACTACTGCATACTAGGAGGATTAGGTGATGGCAGTGAAGATGGTGAAGAGGGCCGCGCCAACAGCGGCGCGGGGGACTCCTTCCCCGCCGCCGTTATAATGGGGGAGCACCGCCCCTTAGCCCCCTTCCTTCATGGCTTCTTAGGAGCCCTCCCCCATGGAGATGGGATTCATGGGGAGGCAAAATCGTGGCTTTGGTGGCTGCAAATTCATGGGTGGAGATGCCCTGGGTGAATTAGGTTTCCTCCATTTATATAGCTTCTCGGATTCCCGTCACCCCATCTTGGACTACAGTAAATCGGGCCTAGAAAGCATGTCCGGGCTCGGAATCAGCTAAATTTTATGTCCAGAACGTTTGTCGCGAAATTTCCAACAATTTTCTAGTAGGTTAGTCCTACACATCAAAGTGTAAAACAAGAACATTGTGCACTTTTGCAACAAGGTATTCTTGGTAATTCCTACACATCAAAGTGTAAAACAAGAACATTGTGCACTTTTGCAACTATTAGTAGGTTAGTCCAAATAAATCATAAAATTCATAAAAAAAGGAGTGTCAAAAGCATATTATTAGCATAAAACCATCAAAAATTATAGATACGTTATGGACCTATCAACATCCCCAAGTTTAGTTCCTGCTCATCGTCGAGTAGGTAAACGATCAAAACAATATAATTTTTGAGGTGACATGCAGACAACACAATCTTGATCATCATTATTGTAAAAGCATTGATAGCTGGGATTAAGGTACTCAAAACATGAATCATGAAAGATAGAGTTCTAACAATAAGACATAGGAACTATGTTGTAACATGAAAAGGCACAAACAAAAGATTCATGAATAACAATGCTTTGCAAGACGTTTGTTTGTTTCACATAAAGAAAGCATAATGAGAATGGTATTCAGCTTGTCCCTCATAGAGTATCAAAACATAAATGCATAGGACAACTTCAAAGTTCAGAAGGGTGACTAGATACAAATAGTTTAGGAACAAGAAATATCAAAGTTATGCATCAATCAACAAGTCTTGGGACAATGCACATAGAACTAAGAATGACAACTATGCTCTCTTAATTGGTGCATAAAGATAGAAGGTGGAGACTCAATATAAAAGTGGAAGAAAGGCCTTCATAGAAGGAAGCAGGGATTCAAGTCTCATAAAGAGCTTCCAAAAAGTATGGTACTTATTAGCTTTCAGCTCTCATTGCCCTATCATAAGCATCTTGAAGTGATTAAGGTTAAAGTGAACAAACTATGGAGTATATGCTTGACAAAGTATAAGTTGGAAATCTCATGTCCCTTGAATACGAAGGTCGCTCCTCATGCTACTCAAGTTTAGTTACCGGTAAGTTCTTGTCATAGTAAGTACATGTGTATCATAGAGAACCGCCAAAGGGGTACCCCTTGCCCAATGATACAGAAGAATCCCCATATCAAAATGACAAGGCAAGCAGACAACGAGCATCTCAGCAATCTTCTTATTTACCATGGGAAAATGGTGCTTTTTTCTCTCTTTCCTCTTTTCTCATCTCTTTTTTTTTCTTTTTTTTCAATCTCTATCTCTTTTTTATAAGAAGAATGCTTCATATATTGCTCATTATGGTTACGCTGCAGGTTCCCACCATGATTAGGCATGGATTAGACGGGCGGCCCAGGCGTTTCTCTAACACACATATAGAATGCCATGGACTTATAAGCTCCCCTTTCATTTCACACTGATGACATCCATAGACAAAAGAGCATGATATCAACTAGGTACAATGTACAAGTGCAATGTTGAAAGCGTTCCCCATGAGAGCATGGTTCTGCTAATCCCCAACATATAAGTGCAAGCATATACAATATAGATGACACAATGGTTCAAGTTTATTAAGGGGCAAGAAAAGTAAAGTGTGCCATCAAGTTCGTGAGAGCTTTAATCACTAGTTTTCTCATAAACAAGTTTAATTCGGAAGTTAGATAAAAGCATGAATATACTTGGAATGGAAAATACTAATAGGTAGGTATGGTGGACTATTTGGGATAACTTGGTTTTATTTGGAGTTGGATGCAAGACTGGAACTCATACTTGGTTATGGAGGCTAGCAAAAGACTGGGAGCGACCAACTAAAAGAGCAATAATGGCCATAATCATGCAAAGCGACAAAACATCATTAATTAAAGCATAAAGTGATATTATAAGTCGAAAACTAAAGGATCATAAAGGCTATGGTGACTTGGCATGGTCATAACATGGTGTGAGCATGCGCCAAGTCAAACCAAATAAAGCATCAAAGGAGAATACCACAATACTATGCTTTAATATGCTAAAACAACGCATGATTATTTCAAGGCACATTAAGCAATCTCAATTGATTATAACATGTAATGCTACAGCAAAAATCACTAAGAATAAAGCCAAAACAATATCAAGCATGACATGAAAAAGCATAGGCCACCGTAAAAAATGATCTCCTTTTACCACTTAAGCATGAACTTTGCCTACTCTTTTCCAATCCAAACCACACTTATTTGAAAACTAATGTATGAAAGAGGGGGTCCAACAAATTTATTCAAGAAAACTAAGAAAACCAAGCAAACAAAAACCAAAAACAAAAATGAAGACGCTCCAAGAACAACAGAACTATGCATGAAACAATAAAAATGAAGTGTTTGGAAGAACCTGAGATTTTTATTGATGAGGAAGGGGATGCCTTGGGCATCCCCAAGCTTTGACGCTTGTAATTCTTGGATATTTATTGGGGTGACACAGGGTGGCATCCCCCATCTTGAGATTTAGTCCATTTTTCATCTCATTACATCATTCTTTCCTTAACACCTGAAATTTTTGTTTCATACAAAACTTCACATAATCTTCATTAGCAACTTTAATGTACTCAAGATAATAAGTCTTTGGGTTCTGTTTCAACACCAATAAAACTTCCATTAAAAGACAAGCTACTGTAGCATTTCCCTTAAAAAGCTCAATTCCCCAAAGAGAACCCAAAAAGGAATTAACAAGAAGCAAATGCAAATAATGGCAGAAATCTGTCAAAACAGACTAGCAGATACAAACCAATTTTTTTGGAAGACCTTCTGTTGCTCAAATCGAAAAGTGCTGAACTAACTAAAGTTGGATAACAACTTGGGGCTGAAGCAAAAACAATTACAGCTCAAACGGACATACAGAGATTTTACATGTTTTTTTACAGCGGAGCACAAAAATCTGTTTCAGGATAACAACTTTCCCAAGCATTACTTCTCTCTCATTAGAGGTTACTTTTGGCACAAAAAGCATATAAAAAGGATAAGGAGAGGTTATTACTGAAGCAATAACTTCCAAGACTCAACTAAAACTTTTGGGTTATCTCCCAATAAGTACTTTTCTTTAACACCTTTAAGTTAGGCATAGGAGAAAGATTCAAGTATTTTCGAATGAATAAGCATTAAGATCAATACTAGAAATATCTTTCTTTTTCAAGGCTTCATGCATTCCTACAAGTTATTAACTGAAAAGCTTCCATGGATAGATTTGTTTTGGTTTCATAGGCATGAACACAAGTGTTCAAGGTCAACCCCCACTTAACCATTACTCATCTTTCCAATCACTTTCCTTTTTGAAAACGTTTTTAGGTAACAAGTACAACTAATTTTTTTTGTAATTTGCATTCCCTATCCATACTAAGATAGAGAACAACTTAAAACTGAAAGTAAAACCTACTTAGAGATAAAGCAAACAAGTGCACACAAGAATATTCACCCACACGCTATTGCTCCCCGGCAACGGCGCCATAAAAGGTCTTGATAACCCACAAGTATAGGGGATCATGGGTAGCCTTTTCGATAAGTAGGAGTGTCGAACCCAACAAGGATCTAAAGGTAGGATAAATATTCTCTCAAGTTCTATCAATCAGTGATACAACTCTACGCACACTAAACGTTTGCATTATCTAGGAAATAAAACTAGAGCAACAATACGTTTACATGTACTATATGATTGGATTATTAGAAAACATCCGTAAGTACTAATCAATGCATTAAGGTTTTCCCCAATCATAGCCTTAAGTTTAATGGTCCTCTTACTCGCATACATGCAACGTTCCGGTTCACGTCTCGGGTTTCTGTTACTCCGGCAGAACTCCCCCTTCCTTTTACACATACTACGACCCTATGATGTTTAATCCATGCGCGCACAAATATAATGGACACCAAAGGACTATACCATATCAACATACAACTATAATGAACCAAAGACGTTCAACCATTCAATCTAAGAACAAAGAAACTACGCAAACATAACATAGATCATAGGATTATAACTTATAGCATCAAACACCATGTTTACATAGGACGGTACAAAGGTGTGTGGGAAGATGAACCACTGCATACTAGGACGATTAGGTGATGAAGATGGCGGTGAAGATGGTGAAGAGGGCGGCGGCAGCACCGGCGGCGGCGCAGGGGACTCCTTCCCCGCCGCTGGTATCATGGGGGAGCACCGCCCCTTAGCCCCCTTCCTTCATGGATTCATAGGAGCCCTCCCCCATGGAGATGGGATTCATGGGGAAGCAAAAACATGGCTTTGGTGGCTGCAAATTCATGGGTGGAGATTCCCTGGGCGATTTAGGTTTCCTCACTTTATATAGCTTCTCGAATTCGCGTCACCCCATCTTGGGCTGCAGTAAATCGGGCCTAGAAGGCCTGTCCGGACTCGGAATCAGCTAAATTTTATGTCCAGAACGTTTGTTGTAACAACTTTGTAATTGAAGATTTTTCCGTCTGTAGCCGTCTTTGACCTGAAACGTGACCATTTTCAAAAAGAGTTCTAAGACAAATTTCTGAAAAAATCTCAATTTGACTCCAACAAGGTTTCCACTTGTATTCTTGGAAATTCCTATATATCAATGTGTAAAACAAGAATATTATGCACTTTTTCTACTATTAGTAGGTTAGTCCAAATAAATCATAAACTTTATACAATAAGGAGTGTCAAAAGCATATTATTAGCATAAACCATCAAAAATTATAGATATGTTATGGACATATCAACGGTCGTTTCCTTCCTCTATTGGTTAGTCCCAATTTGGTTGCAACTTCTTTCTTCGTATTAATTTTCTAGATGTGGTGCGCATGTTTGGGTTTGATAGGCAGTAGTTTTCTGATCTTGTAAGTCCACAATTCAAATTCGATTTCTTTTTGGGCATCACGTCCATGTGTGGGGTGGAGGTCCAGATGTGTTTAGATTCAGCAAGTATATACGCCAGAAATATTTATCAAGGGATTACTCTGGTTGTGCTCAGTTTATTGGAATATAACCAGTATGGGAGACAATTAGCCACACTCTACTGCTAACAATTAGCCACACTCTACGCATAGGAGCGATTATTTTTCGTTATGCTTTTGAAGTGATGATGCGAATTAAGTGTGACAATTGTTTCAACAGCAGGTCCTGCTACTTCTGTTCTAGAGTCTTACAATTCACATTTTGTGCCCCACGGTTGAGGCAAGTGCATATCGGGATAATACTTTGCATGATTCCCATCGCTTGGCTTTTATTTTCTAGCACTTGTTTTTATTTCGTGCTAGTATATAATGGTTATATGTATGGAGATGAAAATGATACAAGAAAGGATACAGTTTAGCCAATGATACAGTTTCACATGCATTCTTGCATAACATCTTAAAGATAAAGCACAATGTTGTGTTCTGCTGAGGTAGACACCTTGAGACCGTCGATGTTGGGACGAGTCCCACATTGTCGGCAACCTCCACAAGTTGGAGCGAGTGGATGCCGACGGGTGTCCACGCGAGCGATACCGGTATACGCAAAAGAAAAGAAAAGAAAAGACAGAGAGCATATATGCATACACGACAATCTTTGCATTTTGACTTGTGTTACAGGATAATCGTCGGTGTTGTGTTTTATGCTTTGCCCATTAACTCACTATCTGCTTGTTGAGTAACTTTTTACTCATCCTTGTTGCTTTAATGTTTTTAGGTAAACCTTGAAGACGTCATGCATAGGAAAATGGGAGTAGCAATTGCACCTACTTCACAACACGACTACACTTTGAAACGATTTTTGCTTGGAGTTTGGAAGTGTGCTTATTATTCTGTGTTGGTTAATTTTGATTTTTGCAGACCTTATTGTTATAGCATGTGGATGGCAATATTTTCATAGTTGTGGAATCGTAGATTGGTCTACTATTGAACTGTCGGTTAATCATTTCTTGAGATTTGCCCTTGTGTCATGTTTTATATTTCTGCTTGTCGTGGATGTCCTAAAAACAGAGGAAACTCTGCCGAATTTTCCTAAAACGTCTTAGTTGTTTTCTTTGTGTACTGAACATGGTAACACTCTAAGAACTTGTTGGTTTTGGGGTGTTACATACCTGCTTCAATGAAAGTATCACAAATGTTGATCTATAAGTGCATGATACCTGCTTGGTTAGGGTTTTATAGTTTAGTTTTATCGTTGTATAGGGTTTAGAGTTTAGCGAATTTAGAATAATGCTCATACTTTATTGTTATATTCGTCGAATAGAATGATGTTACCTAATTTATTGAAAGTATCTCAAATTTTGATCTATAAAGTGCATGATACCTGCTTGGTTAGTGTTTATGGGTTGAGGGTTTGCGGTTTTAGGGTTTAGGTTTTAGGGGTTGTTTAGGGTTTAGGGAATTTTCGATAATGCTCAAGATTTATGCTTATATTCGTCAAATAAAATGGCGTTACCAAATTAAATGAAAGTATATCAAATTTTGATCTATCAGTGCATGCTATGTTCTTGGTAAGGGTTTCGGGTTTTAGGGGTTTTGGGTTTTGGGTTTTAGGAATTTTCAATAATGTTCAAGTTGCTTTATGCTTATATTCATTGAATAGAATAGCATTACATCAATTTATTGAAAGTATCTCAAATTTTGATGTATAAGTGCACAATACCTTCTTTGGTTAGGGTTTATGGGTCGAGGGTTTAGGGTTATAGGTTTTTACGGTTTAGTTTTATGGGTTGCTTAGGGTTTATGGTTTAGATAATTTTCAATAATGCTCAAGGTTTATGCTTATACTCGTCGAATAGAATGGAGTTACTAGTTTAATGAAAATATATCAATTTTTGATCGATAAGTGCATGTTACATGTTTGGTAAGGATTTAGGGTTTAGTGTTTAGATTTTAGTGTTTCGGGAATTTTAAATAATGTCAAGCTTTATGCTTATGTTCGTGGAATAGAATGGCGTTACCGCAATTTAATGAAAGTATATCAAATTTTGATATATATAAGTGCATGATACCTGCTTGATTAGGGTTTATAGGTCTAGGGTTTAGGGTTTTACAGTTTAGTTTTATGGGTTGTTTCCGGTTTAGGGTTCAGAGAATTTTTGGTAATGCTCAGGATTTATGCTTATATTCGTCTAATAGAATGGCGTTACCTGATTTAACAAAAGTATCTCAATTTTTGATCTATATTTGCACGATACCTGCTTGGTCAAGGTTTAGGGGTTTAGATTTTATGGTTTAGGATTCCGTGAATTCTCAATAATATTTTTCACACTTTATGGTTATATATTCGTGGAACAGAATGGTGTTACCACAATTTAATGAATGTATCTCAAAAATTGATCTACAAGTAGATGATATCCTGCTTGGTCATATTTTTTGTTAAATAAAATTGAAGGTACCCAAGTACTAAAACAAGGGAGAAACAGGAAGAGTTCCTTGAGATTTAGGCCCTGTTTGGTTGGGCTCTAATTCTGGCTTTTGATTTTTAGCTTATAAAGCTACGAACGTGTTTTTGGCTTTGTTTTTTTACCTTTTACTCTGAGATAGTGGAATGATAGTATAAGCCAGGTTGGATGATTTTAACGTTTTTATCTCGATTTAGCGAAAAATGTTCGAAATTTGAACAACAAGCGATGGGAATCTCTACTTCCCGTAATTCTGGCTCACTGACATGTGGGTCACTTGCATAGTGGGTCCAAAAAGTCAGTGTAGGTCGGAGTGGGAGGGCAGGTAAATATTGAAGAAGGGCTAGGAAACATGGATGGGGTGATGCACTTGGGAGAACGCAAATTTACCACCTATATCCCTCTGTTATTGCAGTGCTCCCTCGGATTCTTGTTTCTAGAGCAGGGATTGAAGAGGAATTTTGCATTCTAGAAAGAGGTGAAGCATGTTTGAATGGATGCGCGGGATATTTTAATGGATGGGTGTGATGTTTGGGCGTCGTACCAAATTTGAGGTTGAAGCTTCTAGCATACGCTACTCTAGCGTGGGGCCTCTCAGACGTGCTATCACCGTCTAGGCCCACACGCCAGCGAGAGTTGTTTCCCAGCATTTAAACGAGTTTCTAGGCATTTGCTGAAATTTTCAAACAATTTAAGGCTTTCAAGAAGATGACCATCGTCCAAAAAAAGGTGACCAAGGTCATGGAAATAGTTTATGATGACGTGTCCGTATTTGGTAGATCGGTGCATATTTGCAAATCAACCAATATGTCTGCTTCCAAATTTGAAGTTTGTTTTCGAATTTCCAAGTAACAACAATGTGTTTTATTGTGAAGCAACTACAAAGATGATGGCTCAAAATGCCACCGTCCCTTTTTTTCACACAATGTATAACGTCCTTTCAAGCTTCCAGGCTAAATTTGTGCAATAAAATAATTTTTGGGGCTGGATGTTTGAATGGATGGGTGGAATGTTTGAATGGGTGGGCGGGATATTTCGGCACTCTGTCGAAATTTTGAAGTTGAAGCTTCTAAGGTACGCTACTCCCACTATGGATGATGTCCCCGTTAGATAGACCCACATACCTGTATGTTTTCCTGCATTTAATGAGTTTATAAACATCTGCCGAAATTAATGAATATTAATTCAAGGCTTTCAAATAAGAGGAGCAAGGTCTCAGCCATAGTTTCTGCACCTTTTTCATGTTTTGTACTACTCCGTACATTGAAGCATCTTCGTCAACCAAGCTTACAAACCTGTCTATATTTGGTAGATCGGTGCATCTTGGCATTTCAAGCAATTGTTTACAAAGGAGATTCCAGATTTAATGGATAATGCCCTACTTTCATGAGTTTCCGAGCTTCCTAGCTGTAGATGCTGAAATTAAATAACATTTTGACATAAAGCCATTCGTTCGCAAAGTGCACTGCTATGTGCATTAGTTTCTATGGTAAAACATAAACTTGTATTTTGACAAGTTTTGGATCAATTTTGATCTATGGTGACTGGCAAGTGGGCCACGTATATGGTGGTGCCCAAAGCAGGGTAGGTCAGAATTTCCAAAGTTATCCCTCTGCACCCCTTCGCGCTGTGTATTAACTTCCACCCTCCGCCGCCTAGGCCTCGCCACCTTCCCGACAAAACATACGCGCTTACGGCCGCTCCTCATCACCAACATGTGCGAAGAAGCTTTCCCTACCCGTCGGTCTTCTTGAGACGCACCGGTGGGCACGTCGATCCCACGATAGTCCTTCTATCTCTAGCTCGATCTGGTTGGCATTTTATGGCCCTTTCAAATACTCCTACGTAGTTTAATTTGTCCTTAATCTGCATGGTCATAGTTTATTCTGCGCTAGATCTGTGTTCCTAAATACCTTCGGCGATTTTTGTTGTCAATATGTTTGCTGAAACGCATAGGCATATATAGTTTTTGTACTCCATCTATATGTTTCGTGCTTTTATTTTAATAATAACCAACCTTGTATGTCATAATTAAATAGATGGGCAGATTTTGGATAGAGATTGCTCCATTAGGAAGTGCTAAACGTATCCTTGATGTTCTACAATTTATGGGATTTGTTAGAGCTCATTGTGACAACTCAAAAGTACATTGCCCCTGCCGGTTGTGTGCGAATCATAGGGTTGTGCCTCAAAGTATAGTGGAAGACCATATTTTTACATTTGGGATGCTAAGCACATATGTTAGGTGTGTGGGAGGATGAACTACTGCATACTAGGAGGATTAGGTGATGGCAGTGAAGATGGTGAAGAGGGCCGCGCCAACAGCGGCGCGGGGGACTCCTTCCCCGCCGCCGTTATAATGGGGGAGCACCGCCCCTTAGCCCCCTTCCTTCATGGCTTCTTAGGAGCCCTCCCCCATGGAGATGGGATTCATGGGGAGGCAAAATCGTGGCTTTGGTGGCTGCAAATTCATGGGTGGAGATGCCCTGGGTGAATTAGGTTTCCTCCATTTATATAGCTTCTCGGATTCCCGTCACCCCATCTTGGACTACAGTAAATCGGGCCTAGAAAGCATGTCCGGGCTCGGAATCAGCTAAATTTTATGTCCAGAACGTTTGTCGCGAAATTTCCAACAATTTTCTAGTAGGTTAGTCCTACACATCAAAGTGTAAAACAAGAACATTGTGCACTTTTGCAACAAGGTATTCTTGGTAATTCCTACACATCAAAGTGTAAAACAAGAACATTGTGCACTTTTGCAACTATTAGTAGGTTAGTCCAAATAAATCATAAAATTCATAAAAAAAGGAGTGTCAAAAGCATATTATTAGCATAAAACCATCAAAAATTATAGATACGTTATGGACCTATCAACATCCCCAAGTTTAGTTCCTGCTCATCGTCGAGTAGGTAAACGATCAAAACAATATAATTTTTGAGGTGACATGCAGACAACACAATCTTGATCATCATTATTGTAAAAGCATTGATAGCTGGGATTAAGGTACTCAAAACATGAATCATGAAAGATAGAGTTCTAACAATAAGACATAGGAACTATGTTGTAACATGAAAAGGCACAAACAAAAGATTCATGAATAACAATGCTTTGCAAGACGTTTGTTTGTTTCACATAAAGAAAGCATAATGAGAATGGTATTCAGCTTGTCCCTCATAGAGTAGCAAAACATAAATGCATAGGACAACTTCAAAGTTCAGAAGGGTGACTAGATACAAATAGTTTAGGAACAAGAAATATCAAAGTTATGCATCAATCAACAAGTCTTGGGACAATGCACATAGAACTAAGAATGACAACTATGCTCTCTTAATTGGTGCATAAAGATAGAAGGTGGAGACTCAATATAAAAGTGGAAGAAAGGCCTTCATAGAAGGAAGCAGGGATTCAAGTCTCATAAAGAGCTTCCAAAAAGTATGGTACTTATTAGCTTTCAGCTCTCATTGCCCTATCATAAGCATCTTGAAGTGATTAAGGTTAAAGTGAACAAACTATGGAGTATATGCTTGACAAAGTATAAGTTGGAAATCTCATATCCCTTGAATACGAAGGTCGCTCCTCATGCTACTCAAGTTTAGTTACCGGTAAGTTCTTGTCATAGTAAGTACATGTGTATCATAGAGAACCGCCAAAGGGGTACCCCTTGCCCAATGATACGGAAGAATCCCCATATCAAAATGACAAGGCAAGCAGACAACGAGCATCTCAGCAATCTTCTTATTTACCATGGGAAAATGGTGCTTTTTTCTCTCTTTCCTCTTTTCTCATCTCTTTTTTTTCTTTTTTTTCAATCTCTATCTCTTTTTTATAAGAAGAATGCTTCATATATTGCTCATTATGGTTACGCTGCAGGTTCCCACCATGATTAGGCATGGATTAGACGGGCGGCCCAGGCGTTTCTCTAACACACATACAGAATGCCATGGACTTATAAGCTCCCCTTTCATTTCACACTGATGACATCCATAGACAAAAGAGCATGATATCAACTAGGTACAATGTACAAGTGCAATGTTGAAAGCGTTCCCCATGAGAGCATGGTTCTGCTAATCCCCAACATATAAGTGCAAGCATATACAATATAGATGACACAATGGTTCAAGTTTATTAAGAGGCAAGAAAAGTAAAGTGTGCCATCAAGTTCGTGAGAGCTTTAATCACTAGTTTTCTCATAAACAAGTTTAATTCGGAAGTTAGATAAAAGCATGAATATACTTGGAATGGAAAATACTAATAGGTAGGTATGGTGGACTATTTGGGATAACTTGGTTTTATTTGGAGTTGGATGCAAGACTGGAACTCATACTTGGTTATGGAGGCTAGAAAAAGACTGGGAGCGACCAACTAAAAGAGCAATAATGGCCATAATCATGCAAAGCGACAAAACATCATTAATTAAAGCATAAAGTGATATTATAAGTCGAAAACTAAAGGATCATAAAGGCTATGGTGACTTGGCATGGTCATAACATGGTGTGAGCATGCGCCAAGTCAAACCAAATAAAGCATCAAAGGAGAATACCACAATACTATGCTTTAATATGCTAAAACAACGCATGATTATTTCAAGGCACATTAAGCAATCTCAATTGATTATAACATGTAATGCTACAGCAAAAATCACTAAGCATAAAGCCAAAACAATATCAAGCATGACATGACAAAGCATAGGCCACCGTAAAAAATGATCTCCTTTTACCACTTAAGCATGAACTTTGCCTACTCTTTTCCAATCCAAACCACACTTATTTGAAAACTAATGTATGAAAGAGGGGGTCCAACAAATTTATTCAAGCAAACTAAGAAAACCAAGCAAACAAAAACCAAAAACAACAATGAAGACGCTCCAAGAACAACAGAACTATGCATGAAACAATAAAAATGAAGTGTTTGGAAGAACCTGAGATTTTTATTGATGAGGAAGGGGATGCCTTGGGCATCCCCAAGCTTTGACGCTTGTAATTCTTGGATATTTATTGGGGTGACACAGGGTGGCATCCCCCATCTTGAGCTTTAGTCCATTTTTCATCTCATTACATCATTCTTTCCTTAACACCTGAAATTTTTGTTTCATACAAAACTTCACATAATCTTCATTAGCAACTTTAATGTACTCAAGATAATAAGTCTTTGGGTTCTGTTTCAACACCAATAAAACTTCCATTAAAAGACAAGCTACTGTAGGACTTCCCTTAAAAAGCTCAATTCCCCAAAGAGAACCCAAAAAGGAATTAACAAGAAGCAAATGCAAATAATGGCAGAAATCTGTCAAAACAGACTAGCAGATACAAACCAATTTTTTTCGAAGACCTTCTGTTGCTCAAATCGAAAAGTGCTGAACTAACTAAAGTTGGATAACAACTTGGGGCTGAAGCAAAAACAATTACAGCTCAAACGGACATACAGAGATTTTACATATTTTTTTACAGCGGAGCACAAAAATCTGTTTCAGGACAATAACTTTCCCAAGCATTACTTCTCTCTCTAAGAAGTTGGTATAATTTGAAAATCCACAATTTCACATGTTATGATTTTCCATGTTATTGTTATCAGCTAGTACTATATGTTTACGCTCATTAGAAGTTCACAAAAATAAAATATGTTTGCTTTACATGCAATGGTTTTGTCTTATATTATTAGATTTACTTGCTCTTTACATAATTTAACCTTTCCACTTAATTTCAATCCACACACTAGCTGCTCAGACCTTTGTGCTACCCTCCTCTTGTCAAGCTTGTGGATTGAAAGGGGGCCCCTGTATGCCATTCTAAAGGCAGAGGGATGAAAAATGGTGCATGGCCACCATTCGCAAAGGGTACCCATAGTATCAGGTATGGATTCCAAGTGGTTTAGACTGACTTGATGTAAGATCTTGTATCTCACTTTTTTGCAGTCGTCTTACTTCTCTATCAATTTTCTCATGAAGGATGTCCCTTGTGTCGCTCGCCCCATTATAAACAAGATGTTCGGAAACGACAAGTTTCTAACTCTGTATAGCGAGGTCCCTAAAGGCATGCGGCAACTATATGATGTGGATGTCTCCTAGACGATGGCCACCACCTATTTGGGTGGCCGAGGTTGGTCCAAGTATGTCCGTGAGAATGGTCTGAAGTAGGGGACGAGGTAACATTCAATTTTAGCAAGCATGGGTAGATACTTGCACACCATCGTACTACTATTGACCGAAGGACCAAGAACAGAGGTAGTACTAATTAATTTGATTATGTACTCATCACAACCTCTAATGATTTTCTTGCGACTAACTGTTCTGCACCATTGTCTTTACTCATCATATGACCCTGACCACTTCGGCAGTCCGCTTCCCCTTATGTACCACCCAGAAGGGTGCCAACATCAAGATGCTGGCACCGGCACCAACACCGGCCCTAGTTCCTGCAACGGCACCTTTTGACCTCACTAGGAGAAAGAATAGAGGTAGTAACTTAATTCACTTGTATAATCTCATCTTTGTCTAGGAGTTACTATTGTATAAGAAACCATTTTTCTTGTCCACATATCATATGCCTCTCTGACCACTCCTGCTGTCCCCTTACCTACCCCTCAGAAGGTAACCAGCACCAAGCTGCTAGCACCCCCAACGGCACTAGCCCTAGTTCCTACTCCGGAACCTGTTGACCTAAGTAGAAAGTATGGAGGTAGTAACTTAATTTGCTTGTATACTCATCATACCCTCTAGTCACTGTCTTGTGAGTAACTGTTGTATAAGAGACCATTTTGCTTGTACATTTCTCATCTACCTCTACCATCCATGTAGTCAGCTTAGCTACCCCTCAGAAGGAATCTAGCATCAAGCTACTGGCGCCGGCACTGGTTCTGGGCCTTCTGGCTCCTGCGCCAGCCCCTCTATAATTAGTGGCACCATCTCCTGCACCAGCACCAACCCCAGCACAGGCACCGGCACAAGATCCTTCATCACCCCGGGCAGCACCTTGTCAGACCATATCCTACACATGTGTCATCACAAGGTCGCATCGGATAAGTTTGTGAGTATATGGCGGCAGATAAACTGTTCCGAATGTCTTCTCAAGTTTCACATGATTCAGTGCATTGCTCTTAGTAATTATGCGTCTTTCTCTTGCTTTGACTCAGAAATTGCCTAAGAGTGCCACAAAGAAACTCTAGGCCAGACGAAAGGGCACAATAGTCTTCACGATATAGAGCGAAGGATTGCGAATCGAGGGACACTATGCCATTTACTCGACTGATGGGTGCTTGGTAGCTACTTCTAGGTGGATCAAGTTCCGGAAAGCAGCCAAACTTATGATTGGAAGAACTATCAAGGTCGATGTATCTCTCTGCCCTGAATGCGACATGATGTTCATGAACTTCCTAGCTGCCTAGCTCTTTGGACGCATGCTATTGTAATTAATTATGTGGTTGTGTTATCTCCACTAATCATATAAGGGTGGTAAAACTGTGATAACCTTTTGCTGGATTGGAGCTATGACTAGTACGTACTGGTATGGTATATTTGTATCTATATGACGGTTCCCTATATAACCAAATATTATGACAATGATTGTGTTCCAATGATCGAGTGTGTTTGGAGAAAAGGGAAAACTAATCACGTGGCATGGTTTTTAGAGCTGAAACAAGAACTATCTCTCTTTGTAGTGATATTGAATTTCAGTGTTTGTATTGCTGAATCAGTCACTTTGAAATGCTTCTGAATTCGTCAAGTGCTGCTGAATATGAACTAGGAACCTGTTGATTTTTTTATGTCTTATTATTCTGTACTCCTTAATCTTTCAAATGGTATTCAATTTGTCAAAAGTTCTGTCATTGATGCTGGTTTCTTGCTGTAGAGCTTTTCCCTTTGTGTCATCGGAACCATTGGATGCATTTTGGATAGAGATGAGAGGGTAAAGATATACAGCGTGATTTCACCAAGTGAAGTCATTGGATACCAGCCCTATTTTGGCACATGTGGTGTGTGTTCATTAGATATTTTTACATGAATATTTGTCAAAGGAATTATCGCTTTTTCCTCCCTCGAAGAGGTCTGTGTTTGAATCTAGCGAGACATAGCCCAGTGAAATTTCAGATAGGAGCCCATTGACCATAGCCCAAAAACTTTTTAATTTGGCCTTTTTGGCATTGCCCCCCACCTCGAAAAAACTCTGCCTACCCATATTTTTAAGAAACTAATCCATTATGTGGCTTTTTATAAATCGAGGTTCCAGTAGCACTGCTCTTTTATTTTAAGAGAGATAACATGGAAACACAACAATATTTTTTAGAAGACTGATACATAAGTTGTAGTACTAGTACATGTCTAATGATTCAGTTTCTATTAGTATCTTTGCTATTGTGGCAAAACACTCAGTTTATGTCTATTTGATTTGATTTGAAGGTCTTTAGTGTGAATCCATTGTGTGTACATATTTATATATATCTTGGGTTTACTTTTTTTGAGAAAGAGTTTACTTTTTAATATCGCATTACGGAGAGGCTGACATCGTGGACCCACCAGCCTACAGCATCCCTCGAGTTTAATGGTCGGGTTTGAAAAAAAAAAGTTAAATACTTGTACAGAGAGGTTGGCATCAGGGATCCACCCACCAGAACATACTAGAGAGGGTGACATGGGGACCTCAGTAGCAAGACCATACACGGCTGCCACATCGAGCAACATTACCAAGGTCAAAACAGTGGACGCGGCCGAAAAAAAGTCCATCATACGCAGGTTTGATATATAGAGAGACCGGCATGTGGGACCTAGTAGCACGGCCTTATATAGGTTCTGCATCGAGCGACGTTGCCAAGTTCGAAACATGGAGGTGCGAGCGAGAAAAAAGTCCATCATGCACACGTTTCTTCTAATGAGAGGCTCACATGGCGGATTCAGCAGCCTAGAAAAATGGCTGATGCATCGAGCAACACTATCTAGTTCGAAACACGGAGGCGTGACCGAGAGCAAAAATTCCATCATACACATGTTTCTTCTAATGAGTGTATGACATTTAGGGGTGGGGCCCTGCATCATGATTAAACGGTAGATGCAGCGAGCAACGCTATCAAGTTCGGAACACGGAGGAGCGACTGAGGGAAAAAATTATATCATTCACACGTTTCTTCTAATGAGAGGATGACATGTGGGGTCCAGGAGTTTGATTAAACGATAGATGCATCGAGCAGCGCTATCAAGTTCGGAACAGGGTAGCGCGAGCGAAGAAAAAATTCCATCATACACACAATTATTATAATGTGAGGCTGACATGGAGGACCCAACAGCGTGACTAGACGGCAGATACATCGAGCAATGTTATCGAGTTGACATCAGGGAGGCAATAGCCAAGGGAAAAAATTCCATTATACACACATTTCTTCTAATGAGAGGATGACATGTGGGTCCCAGGAGGTTGATTAAACGGTAGATGCATCGAGCAGCGCTATCAACTTCGGAACAGGGTAGCGTGAGCGAAGGAAAAAAAATTCCATCATACACACGGTCCTTCTAATGAGAGGCTCACATGTGGTACCTAGCAGCCTGACTAAAGGGAAGACGCATTGAACAATGTCATCGAGTTCAAATTAGGGAGGCGCGACCGAAAAGTATGGTCTGCTAGAGACACTGACATCCAGGACCCACATGCCTCAAAAGACTTCGGCGAGTCAACATCACGTGAGGAAATGAAAATCTTGCTTCTGCCACACGCCAGCTGAGCTTCCTCCATGTTTTTAGCAGATCCGTCGTAGTAGAGGGCCGCAAAACCGGAAAAAATAAGTTTTCCATCGGCCACGGCCGAGCTGAGAATTTTGTCGCCGAAGACGCTCCTTCTACGGCGACCGTCGGGCCAAGTCGTTGCGGAAGGAAAGTTTTCTTGTAGTGTCATGGAATGGAAGCCTGGTTAATTCTCCATTTATTTTATAATGCTATTAACCCTATGTCTAAGTCTATGCTTGATACTGCATCCAGAGGAACATTATGGGTAAACATATTACCGAAGCAAAGCAGCTGCTAGACAATATGCAAGACACCATGCCCAATGGCATGTGGATAGATCAAACACGAAGAAGGTGAACTCCGTCTCACCACAAGAAAATGAAGAACTCAATGCTAAGTTGGATGAGCTCATATTAGCCTAAAAGGTAAGGAAACCCAGGTAAGAGCTATCCTAGAAACAAATATTGAAGAAATAGACTTCATAGCTCGTAATGATTATAACCCTGCTTGGAAGAAGAATTATAATCCTAATTTTCAAAAACACTATTCTAGCCCTACAGGTAACTCAAATAATAATATGGGAACAAGTAATGGTAGTCTCCAAGAAACACTTAAGTCCTTATAGACTCACAAAATGAGCAAAAAAATATCCTTGTTAAAATAACAAAGAACCATGATGCTTTGGGTAAATTATCTAACCAAGTTGTAAGTTTGAGGAATAATTTGCAGGCCCTCCAAGAAAGAACGAGGATTGTTGAGTCATAGCTACGTAAGATAACCGAGAGTCAAACTCTCATTCTAGCTAAATTTGCAGGAAAAGATGAGCCCAATCCTTTTGAAAACCTCATGATGATGAGAATCCAAAGGGAGGAGCCTAAAGAACTTGATTATAGTAATGCTCCTTCACCAAGTTACACCGTTGAAGATCTTGTAAAAAATATCAATATTAATATTTCGGTAAGTGAAGGAAATGAGGAAGCTATGTACCAACACTTTGTTAATTAGGTAGCAATAAAGGTACGTGAGATTGAGGAAGCATATAAGAAAATTGCTGAAAAAATACCTGTCAAACTTGATGATATATTTGAGCCTACTATTAAGATTAAGATTGGGACCAATGAGATAGCTGCACTTTGTGATCTAGGTGCAAGCATTTCAACAGTTTCAAAGAGTCTTTTTAACAAGTTAAACCTTGGCTCTTTTGAGATCACCGAGTTAAAATTACATCTTGCAGATTCTACCTACAAACAAGCTGTAGAAATTAAGGAGAATACTTTGGTATATATTAAAGGTTGTCCTGCTCTTATTGATTTTTCTATTGTTGGCATGCCTGAAGATGCTATTGCTCCTATTATATTAGGTCGTCCATTTTTAAGAACTATTAAGGCTTTGATTAATCTACATGAAGGGAACGTGAAGCTTCAATTGCCTTCATGGGATCCTTTTGTTATTCATTTACCCAGGAAGAAGAAAGCCAAGCATGATGAAAAGGAGGCCATCACTTTGAAGGCCAACTATTTTTGAGTGGGTGTGCCACTCATCTGTCCTAAGTGGGCAACATTGAGGTCAAGCTATTAACCATAAAAGAGCGCTTCATGGGAGGCAACCCATGTGAAATAAAGGTTTGAGTAAAGTTTTTAAGTTTTAATTTATGTTTATGTTTAATAAAGAGTGCTAGAAAGCTCCAATTGAGGAGAAGAAGTTCGGTAGTACTAAAAATCCTGCTTAATACATGCTGATGTTGGTCGACAATATTTAGTATCATTTTTCTGTCAAAAACAAGGTATTCCACTAAGTTACAAGAAAAGAAAGAATTCTCGAAGAAATATTATTTTTTGATGTATACAGAAGGTTTAACGACCAACTATACGGCAGGACTAAAAATTCTGGCCTTATAGTTCCGGTCGTATAGATATTTTTGCCATCGACAATTTTTCTTTCATATGTACTGACAGTTTAACGACCAACTATACGGCGATCATAAAAATTCCGGCTGTATAGTTCCGGTCGTATAGATATTGATGCTTTCTTACAATTTCTTTTCCAGGTACACAGAGTTTGACGACCAACTATATGGCGGGAATAAAAATTTCGGCCGTATAGTTCTGGTCGTATAGCTGCGCTCCCAGGTGGAAATCCTAAAATTTTGACAGCAGGCCAACTATACGGCGGGAACACATTTTTCCGGCCGTATAGTTCCACCCATATAGTTGCGTCCGATCACAAAAACGCCTCGGGAGGTACCTCTAACCCCAAACCATCAATCTTTTTTCTCTCTTCTACCTCCAAACCCACTCAAAACATCAAGAGATCTTCATCTCTACTCAATTCTGTTCGATTTCCTCGGACACAAGTGATCTATGGTATGTTTCTCCTCCGATCCTCCAATTACTTTTTGCAAATTCATCTTCAATCTATCGTCATTATCAATCTAGGGTGAGACCTACTATGAACTAATTGCCATGATTATCTTGCCTAGATTATTATTTTGAGGGGATTCTTTAGTGTACTATGATGAGGAACATGTTATACTTACTATTGTTGGATCAAAAAGTTTTATTTTTGTCTTCCTTCATTATTTTAGATGATGAACACAAGGAGCCAAACTCGTGCTCGTGCCACCGCTCACACTTCTCGGGCTGTCACTCAAGAACGCATGGGGATACGGTTCAGGATTGAGCTCCAACGTGATCGCTTTGATAGGATCAAGAACCGAGAAGTGAAGACCAAGTGGTCTTGCCCCGTTATATTCAACCAACTCGGTATTTCTAATGACTTTAATTTACTTTGCAATAGATTTGGCCTGCAAAACTTTGTGTATAATGATGTGCCTGCTTATCGCTGGTTAACTATTGAATTTCTAAGTTCTTTGCAAAGCATCATTAAACTATGGCAAGGAGAGGACACGATTTGTTTCCGACTTATGAACAACAATTACACTTTAACACTAGATCAATGGTGCACATGTTTTAATTTCCCAAACAATGATGTTAATGCCTTACGCGCATCCTTTACTGGCTTAAACCCTTCCCCTGCACAATATTATAATGGAATGAGTTTCACTACTAGAGTAAGCAAGGGGAAGAATATTCAACATCCTGCAATTCGCTTTTTGTTCTATGTTATTTCTAAGACCTTGCAGGCAAGAAATGAGTTCAAAGACTCAATGAGGAGGACATGTTAGTCCTCGCAAAAGCTGCTTACACCAACTGCGACTTGTCACTCAACTTGGGCGTAATCCTTGTGCGCTACCTAGAGCACCAATCCTCCCAAAGCCAAGGACCAATCACGGGTGGAGGCGTCATCACCATTCTTGCCATTGCCCTAGGCATCTACCTAGGTGAGTTGCAACCTGTGCTAGGTGAGCAACATGTTGGTTTCTCTACTTTAAAGTCTTGTGGAATGCTCACTAGGAGATGTGGTGTTTACTACCTGCATATTGCTGGAGCTGGGCGTATCTACCCCGCTCCTGTGCCTAATGGTCTTTTCTCTATCGAGGAAGGGCGTTTGATATATGACTTGCAGGTTGATCAACACCAACCCGAGGAGGAGATTTTGGACGAGGACAAGGACCAAGAAGAGGAGCAAGAAGTTCCTTATCAAGAGGAGCAACCACAAACCCGGTTCGCCACATACCAAGACTTCCAAGAACTTGGAGAGGATGCATAGCCTCTCCATGAACCTCTGGGGAACAACTAGTAATTTATCAACTCAATTTGCAAACTAGAGTAATGACTTTTTCTCGCCACCACAATGATTTGAGTGGCTTGCAAAAGCCTAAGCTTTAGGAAGTTTCCTCATGTATCTTCATTTGGTGTTCATTTGCTTTTATTTATTTTGAGGTTATGTGTTTGATTCGATTTTATAAGCACTCGTGTTGATTTCCCCAACACTTTATTTTTAGTTATTCCAATTTTCTTTTGAGATTTTCTAGCCGAGCTTTGCTACCAAGTTTCTATTCTTTAATTCCTCCTCTCAAAAAAACAAAAAGATTTCTCCATTTATCTTTATTTTTCCCTCTTTCTTTTATTTCTACCTCGAGGTTCTCATATATTTACAAGAGAGTGATTGACTTCGAGTTTCCAAGAAGCAAATATAAAAAGGAAGACAAAAGTGGAACCAAACATGAGAGGTATGCCTTATGACTCCCCACTTTTGAACTTTGAGAAACCCATGCTAGTTAATAGTAAATGTTGACATATTATATTGGTGGAGTGAGTCTTTATATTGTAGCACAATTTTGATTGCATGGGTATTTAGTTGGGTACGTTTTGTTCGAGCTATTGTAGTTAACCAAGTCTTGTCTAAAATTTGCTAAACAATTGTGATAAGAAAAAGTCTCACAGTTGAAGGCTTCGGTGTTGTAGTGTTTAGTCTTGAAGGCTTATTTCTAGAGACAATCAACACCACAGAATATAATGATTGACTTGATAGCTCTCTTTAAAAGGATTTGTTCGATCGAATTAATGTTTAGAGGTTTTTGTGAGCATGCCAAAGTTTGACTTGTTAATCATAAGAATGATATATATGCGTGTCAAACTTCATGGGATGCCACCAACTCAGCTGGCCTACAAACAATCTTCATGGAGGAAACTCCTAGATTTCGGCTATGAGTTGATTAAACACATGTAGCAGCAATGCTATAGTGGGTAAGATTCTTGGCACTCCCGGATAGCTGTGTTTATGATGGAATCACTCCTCTGGATGTTATGACTAATCATTATACAAAAGGAACAAAAACCTTAGTGATGCCACGACTATCCATCACAGCCCGACAAACTAATGATTTTTTTTGGCATGCTCTCAATTACTTAAGTACTGAAATTCTTGAAGAACAATGAATAGAAAAGTAGTGCTTAAAGATTCTTGATTTATTGATGTGGGAGAATTGATATACTCTAGTGTATATGCTTTTCATGACAACTGTCACACTCTCAATTTACATGATTATACTTTATTCTTTAAAGGCAAGCCTATGAGTTATTACATGACATGGAATAAAGTTTACTCATTTGAATCATCCATGTTAACAATAATTTTGCTACGCTACAAGGATGCATAAAAACCCGTATGATATTCTTGCCATTACTTTATCTATGTTGGAGTTTTTTCAAATTTATGAAGTGGAAGAAACATGAGACTGCCAATCATCAGCAAGATCATCATCTCGTTATTTTAGTTTCAATGCTGAGTTCCATTTTTATTTTGGTTTTCTTGCTCGAGGACGATCAATTTTAAGCTTGGGGAAGTAGATAGCTCTGAAATATAGCCATCTATGTCCACACTTAAACTGGATATTATTCATTTTTTTGATGAAATATCTCTCTAAACCCTGCCACTAAAGCCTAATGATCAAAGGGGTATGCAATCCTTTCTTTCTATTTTTCCCTGCGCAGATAATGACATTTGATGATGGGAATCACTACATTAAAGTCAAAGATACGAGATTTCCAACAATTAGAGGAAACCAGGAGTCGTGAAGTGGAGGCACACGCTTTAACGACCAACTATACAACCGGAACAGCGGTCGTATAGCTCCGGTCGTATAGTTGATGTCGACACTGCTAGATCAAACAGAATAATTTTCGTGAAGGGACCCCTATATAAAGAGGCCTCGGGAGATGAGAAAAGGCCCCTTCCCTGCCCCTGCCCCAGATCATTAGCCGCCTCCAGATCTCCATCCACCACACCGAAAAGCCACCGGAGGAATAGACTTAGATATAATCGCCAAACCCTTCTCTACCACCATAGCCATATTCCACCACTTGTAATAGTAGATCTCATCTTTGATTGGTGACATTGTAAGGTTATTTCCTATCAATCGTATGATTTCCACTACAATGTTTATGATCTTTGATCTCATCTCTATGTGTGAGTAATTCTCCTTGGGCTGATGGGATCATGTATTAGTTTGTATGACATGATGATTATTGTATCCTCTCTTTCCTCAATCTAAGGACTTGTCAAGTTCCCAAGACCCTGAGATTGAGCCATTGTAGGGAGTATGAGTAATGACTAATCTGTAGGTTGGGAACCCCAGTGATAGAAGGGGTAGTACGGCTGTAGGTGAGGGATTTACTTGGGATTAATGGTGACGTCACTATGCATATCATTAGTTATCTTTATTCTATGGATGAGACTAGTAGGTTATTGCTATAAGAGGTTGCGGAGGCAATAGCAATTATGGATGCACTGCCCACATATAATTTATCTTGCTCTAACAAGTACATGCATACTTTATATCTATCTTTTATTCCCAACAGATGTTTCGCACAGCTACAGGTGAAACCGAACGCCCTAGGCCCTCTCTCTCCATCATCAACAACAACAAAATACGCAAACTCTTGGTTCGGTAAAAACACAAAAGGAATTCTAAAACTCCTGAATGTCCATTAAAGTAACTTCACTACGCATATGCATCCCGAGGATTCGATAAACCTAGGTCTACTAGGGAAAAAGAGCTATACTAGATCCGTAATCCGGATCAAAGGTGTCAGACGCCAGTCCTGTCATAGATGGTAGGGGTCCACCAGAGTGCATTCGTGCGTGGATGTTGCCTACATGACAATTTTATGATGGTCCAAGGAACAACCCGCAAGTTACACGCTAGCAAAACACCAGCCGTGCTACTAAAGCTGGACATCACCAAAGCTTTTGACATAGTGGATTGGGCCTTCCTGTTGGGTCCGCAGCATAGAAAACAAAAAATTTCCTACGATGAGAACTACACGCCAAGATTTATCTACTAGGTACAAAGCAACGGGTGGATATACATCCAACGAGAACTTACCCTCCAAGACAACGAGTTTTGTTAACGAGTAGGAACTCGTGGTTGATGTAGTCGTACACTTGCCGATCTCAAGATCGAGTGGAAGTCCGAGCGCCGCAACTCAGCAGCGCATCCGTACTCGCACACACGTTCAAGCCACCAGACAACCTCCACCTCCTCGCTCCAGCATTCCAGCAGAAGCAGCAACTCCTTCCAGGCGAAATTCCACCGGGAACATGTATCTCGCTACTCCGAGACCATGGGGGAATAATTCTAGAGGGGGAGAGAGATCCTTCACAAGGAGGTGTGAGGATGAAGGAGGGAGTGGGTGGCCTTTTATAGGAGGAGGGGGTGCCCCTCCTCTCCATGGCCGGTGCATGGGGGGTGACCCCTCACCTCCCCCATTCATGTGGTGGTAACCCCTCCACATTAAAATGCCTCTTCACATTCCCTTTTAAAGTCTCCACTTTAAATGCATTAAAATTCTCCAAGTTTAATGCTCTCTCCTTTAATAAAACTCTTTTATGAAATTTATTCAGAATTTTGTTAATTACTTTAATTAACAAACATTCACATATAGCCCCTTGCAATATTTCAATATCACATGCAGAACCACTTTCTGCAATTTCACCCGAAACAATTTCCGGTTTCTATCGAAACAATTCCTGCGCTTTGCAATTCTTTCGTCTGAAACATATGTGCTCCAAAATGGTGTCCGGTAACTCTTAAGTGTGTCACCCTACAGTTCGCGAATAATGCAGACATGATTGAGACTCCCCTCAGATCAATAGTCAGAAGCGGGACCTGGAGATCCATACCGACTCCTGCATATTCAACGATGACTTCTGTGATCGTGAGAACCTTTAACGCTTGTAACTAAATCCCTTTGTCTCGCGATATATTACATGTCCGAGATTCGATCATCGGTATCCAAATACCTAGTTTGATCTCATTACTGACATGCACTCTTTTCGCGTTCCCGTGATATAACATTCTAGTGATCACATCACTTGCTTGCAAGCTATCTCAATGTGATATCACCGAGAGGGCCCAGAGTATATCTATCCATCATCGGGATTGACAAATTCCACTCTTGATCCATGAGCCTCAACATAACACCTTCGTAGCACTGAACCCATCCATATAGTCACCCTGTTACGGTGTGACGTTTGATGTTATCAAGATACTCTTCAGGTGTTAGTAATTAACATGATCTCATGGTCTAAGGATAAAGATTACTTTGTATGATGTTATAGCAATATAAACATAATGACTTGATCGTAATGCTATACTTCAGATGAATGTTCATCACATCATTCCACCAACGGTGTGACCTTGTTATTAACAACATCCAATGTCCATGATCAGGAAACCTTAATCATCTTGTTAATCAACAAGCTACTCTATAAGAGAGGCATAACTAGGAACCCTTTTTGTTTATTAAACACACATGTATTGATGTTTCCGATCAATACAATTCTAGCATGTAAACTAAACATTTATCATATATAAGGAATACATAATAACAACTTTATTATTGCCTCTCAGGGCATATTTCCTTCAGTCTCCCACTTGCACTAGAGAAAATAATCTAGTTCACATAGTGATAAATCTAACACCCATGGAGTTCTGGTGTTGATCATGTTTTTCCCTAGGTAGAGCTTTAGTCAACAGATCTGCTACATTTAGGTCCATGTGTACTTTAAAAATCTTTATATCTCCATCCTTGACATGCTCATGGATGGAGTGAAACCGGCGCTTAATATGCTTGGAATTCTTTTGAGACCTCGGTTCCTTCGTATTGGCTATGGCTCCATTGTTGTCACAATAGATCACCATCGAGTCCAACGCACTAGGAACCACACCTAGTTCCGTAATGAACTCTTTCATCCAAACCGCTTCACGCGCTGCTTCTGAAGCAGCAACATATTCCGCCTCCGTCGTTGATCCAGCCACCATAGGTTGTTTGGAACTCCTCCAACTAACTGCTGCTCCATTCAAGAGAAATACGTATATGGATTGAGACTTAGAGTCACCCGAATCGGTGTCAAAACTAGCATCGACTTAACACTTAGCGACTAGCTCTTCTTCACCTCCGTATATAATAAACATATCCCTAGTTCTTCTCAAGTACTTGAGGATGTTCTTGACCGCTATCTAGTGTTGCGAACCTGGATCAGATTGGTACCTACTAGTCAAACTAATAGCATGTGCCACATCCGGTCTTGTACATAGCATGGCATACATAATAGAGCCTATGGCCGAGGCATAGGGGATCTTATCCATCATCTCTCTTTCTTCCGCCGTAGCCGGACTTTGAGTCTTACTCAATGTCTTGCCTTGCAACATAGGTAAGAACCCCTTCTTACTTTCGTCCATATTAAAATTCTTTAATATCTTATCAAGGTATGTACTCTGCGGTAGCCAAATTAGGCGCCTTGGTCTATCTCTATAGATTTTAATGCCTAATATATATGACACTTCACCAAGGTCTTTCATCGAAAATTTGCTGTTTAGATAACTTTTAACACTGTTTAAAAGATCTATATCATTTCCAATCAATAATATGTCATCCACATATAATATCAGAAATTCCACATTGCTCCCACTCACTTTCTTGTAAATACAAGCCTCTCCATAAGTTTGGACAAATCCAAACTCTTTGATCACCTCATCAAAGCGGAGATTCCAACTCCGAGATGCTTGCTTCAGTCCATAGATGGATCGCTGAAGTTTGCATACCTTATTAGCATCCTTAGGATTGACAAAACCCTTAGGTTGTATCATATACAACTCTTCTTCAATATTACCATTGAGGAACACAGTTTTGACATCCATCTGCCATATTTCATAATCGAAATATGCAGCAATTGCTAACATAATCCTAACTGACTTAAGCATCGCTACGGGAGAGAATGTCTCATCGTAGTCAACTCCTTGAATTTGTAGAAACCCCTTTGCGACAAGTCGAGCCTTATAGATGGTCACATTACCATCAGCATCAGTTTTTCTTTTGAAAATGCATTTATTCTCAACAGCCTTTCGATCGTGAGGTAAGTCCACCAAGGTCCAAACTTGGTTCTCGTACATGGATTCCATCTCGGATTTCATGACTTCTAGCCATTTTTTGGAATCCGGCCTCATCATCGCTTCTTCATACGTCGCAGGGTCATCCATTTCATCAACCATGAAATTCACAACAGGATTGCCGTACAGTTCAGGAGATGCATGTGTCCTGCTTAACCCGCGAGGTTCGGTAGTGTCCTCTTTCGGAGTTTCATGATCCATATCATTAGCTCTCTCTTCATTAGGTGAAGTCAACTCCGAAACAACTTCTGGTGCTGCGCTACTCGCCATTTCATGAATAGAAGGTTCAATAACCTCTTCGAGTTCTACCTTCCGACTACTCACACCTTTCGCGAGAAACTCCTTCTCAAGAAAGGATCCATTCTTGGCAACAAAAACCTTGCCCTCGTATCTGTGATAGAAGGTATACCCAATCGTTTCCTTAGGGTATCCTATGAAGACGCATTTTTCCGCTTTGGGTTCGAGTTTATCCGGCTGAAGTTTCTTCACACAAACATCACATCCCCAAACTTTAAGAAATGACAACTTAGGTTTGTTTCCAAACCATAATTCATACGGTGTCGTCTCAACGGATTTAGATGGTGCCCTATTTAAAGTGAATGCAGCTATTTCCAGTGCATATCCCCAAAATGACAGTGGCAACTTAGTAAGAGACATCATAGATCAAACCATATCCAATAAAGTACGATTACGACATTCCGACACACCATTACGTTGTGGTGTTCCGGCAGGCATGAGTTGTGAAACTGTTCCACACTCTTTCATGTGTGTGCTAAACTCGTAACTTAGATACTCACCTCCACGGTCAGACCGTAGAAATTTGATCTTTCTATTACGATGATTTTCCACTTCATTCTGAAATTCCTTGAACTTTTCAAAAGTTTCAGACTTGTGTTTCATCAAATAGATATACCTGTATCTACTCAAATCATCCGTGAAAGTAAAAAATAACGATATCCACCTCGTGCCGACACACTCATTGGTCCACACACATCAGTATGTATGATTTCCAATAAATCTGTCACCCGTTCCATTGAACTGGAAAACGGCGTTCTAGTCATCTTGCCCATAAGGCATGGCTCACATGTATCAAATGATTCAAAATCAAGTGATTCCAAAAGTCCATCAGAATGGAGTTTCTTCATGCGTTTAACACCAATATGAACTAGACGGCAGTGCCACATATATGCAGATATATCATCATCAAGTTTAATCCTTTTAGAATTCACATTATGAATGTGCGTAATATTAGTATCGAGATCCATCAGAAATAAACCATTCAACATAGGTGCATGACCATAAAAGATATCATTCTTATAAATCGAACAACCATTGTTTTCAGATTTAAAGGAATGACCACTTTGCATCAAACATGATCCGGATACAATGTTCATGCTCAGTGCAGGCACCAAATAACAATTATTTAGGTTTATAACTAATCTCGATGGCATATGGAGAGGTAGCGCCCGACGGTGATCACATCAACTTTTGATCCATTGCCGACCTGCATCCTGACCTCATCCCTTGCTAGTTGTTGCTTGTTCCGTAGCCCCTGAACCGAGTTACATATATTAGCAACCGACCCCGTATCAAATACCCAGGTGCTACTGCGAGTACTAGTCAAGTACACATCAATAACATGTATATCACATATACCTTTGTTTGCCTTACCGGACTTCTTGTCTGCCAAATACTTGGGGCAATTGTGCTTCCAATGGCCAGTCCCCTTGCAATAGTAGCACTCGATGTCAGACTTAGGGCCATCTCGGGGTTTCTTTTCAGGCGTGGCAACAGATTTGCCACCCTTCTTTCCCTTGTGCTTGCCTTTCTTGTCCTTCTTGAAACCGGTGGTCCTATTGATCATCAACACTTGATGTTCTTTCCTAATCTCCACTTCTGCAGTCTTAAGCATTGACAGAAGCTCGGGAAGAGTCTTCTTCATGCCCTGCATATTATAGTTCATCACGAAGCTCTTGTAGCAAGGTTGCAGAGATTGGAGAACACGATGTATGCCCAAGTCAATGGGAATCGTTACTCCCAAGGACACAAGCTTATCGGCGTACCCAGACATTTTGAGTACATGCTCACTAACGGAGTTGTTCTGCTCCATCATGCAGCTAAAGAACTTTTCAGTAGCATCATAACTCTCTACGGAAGCATGGGTATCGAAAATCATTTTCAATTCACCCATGGTATCAAAGGCATTGCCATTTTCGAAACGCTTTCGAAGTTCTAGCTCTAGCCCATACAGTATGCCGCAATGAACTAAGTTGTGGTCCTCCTGACGACTCACATAGACATTCTTTTCCTCATCAGGGGCATCAGGAGCTGGTGGGGGGCCTAGCGGCGCATCTAGCACATATTGCTTTTGTGCAGCAGTGAGGAGAATCCTCAAATTCACAGCCCAGTTGGTGAAGTTGCTACCATTCGCAGCAAGTTTCTCTTTCCCATGAACACATTGAAATTAAAAGCAGGTGGTGCCATCTACAACAGAATTTGTAAAGTTTATTTAGACTAAGTTTATGAAAGATTGAGTTTAACTAATCCAAATTACTAATGAACTCCCACTCAAAAATGACATCCCTCGTGTCCTTTTGGTGATTACATGAACCAAATCCACTACACCAAGTCCGATCATCATGTGAGTTGATGTAGCTTCAAAGGCGAGCATCTATATGGGCATCATATCAACTATATGACTCATGCTTAACCTTTCGGTCTGTGTTCCGAGGCCATGTTTGTACATGCTAGGCTCGCCAAGTAAGAACCTTAGTATTCGCGTGTGTAAAACTGTCTTACACCCGTTCCTATGAAAGCGTAGATTCGAGTACACCCGATCATCACGTGATGTCTCGAAACACGATCCACAGAACGGTGCATACTTAAGGAAGAACACATTTTTATCTTGATATCTAAATGAGGGATCATATTACAATGCTACAAAAAGCGCCAAACTAGCAGTATAAGATGCTAACATCTAATGTGTAAAGTGAGATGATATGGTCCATGCATTTGATCTCCATCACTTGCATCGTGGTATGATCTCTATCATTACTTTGTGTGTAAGGCCAAGGTCTATGGAACTTACACGTTGAGTGTATTGTAAGAGTATCTATCATACATCTACTTACAACAATACCATATCAATACACTAGCCCAACAACGATCTAAACTAGACACCTCTAATTTATCAATTGCAAGTTTTACGTGGTTTAGGGCTTTCGGAGATAAAACCATTCTCACCTACGAACATGAACCTCAACGAGGATAACTAAGTTATTAGAAACTCGTTGTAAATCAGATATTGACTATAGTAGGATACAAGCGTTGTGCTGCTAGGCGAAGCGGTTGAGTGCCGCACCCTAGATGGCTAAAGTCCAGTAGCCGAAAGCATCACTAGCTTACGCTCTGACCCGAGTAGCATGGGGCACGTGGAATCCCGTGTGAATCAGCAAGGGCACGAAAGCCAGTTAGAAAATGGATTCCTATTTGAAGAGTGCCTAACCGCATGGATAAGCTCACATTAACCCGTCAATTTTGGATCCAATTCGGGATTTTTCTAATGTGATATATGGAATATATGACAAAGGTGGAGTCTTGGAGTATTTCGATCGATCGGTCATATAGGCCTGAGTCAGACATCAAATAGCTTCGATTTGCATTATCCGTAGGACACCTTATATGTATCAAAATCGATATCAAAATCAAAAAGATGAAAGATGTACAATCAAATTTCTCGATTCAATAGAAGCCCAAAGAGGTGCATATGGTACCCAACTAAGAATAGGATAGAATAGATATGTCAAAAGCAGGTCTGATTAAGGCTTGATTAATGAACCTACAAAATCCCTCGAATTGGATCTGAGACAGACACCCGCCAGCCACTTATGCAAAACAAGTTGCATGTCAGTCATGGAACCAGTCTCATGTACGATGACATGTAAGGTTGGTCCGGGCTGCTTCATCCCACTATGCCACCAATATCCAAAATACATAGAAGATGCAATAACATGATCATCATCGCCCACATATAAACATATGTGTACTACCCGTCCAAAGCACCTACGCATAGATCAGGCTCTGATACCACTGTTGGGTCCGTAGCATAGAAAACAAAAAAATTCCTACGATGAGAACTACACACCAAGATCTATCTACTAGGTACAAAGCAACGGGTGGACATACATCCAACGAGAACTTACCCTCGAAGACACCGAGTTTTGTTAATGAGTAGGAACTTGTGGTTGATGTAGTTGTACACTTGCCGATCTCAAGATCGAGTGGAAGTTCGAGCGCCGCAACTCAACAGCGCATCCGTACTCGCACACACGTTCAAGCCACCGGACAACCTCCACCTCCTTGCTCCAGTGATCCAGCGGAAGCAGCAACTCCTTCTAGACGAAATGCCACCGGGAACATGTATCTCGCTAATCCGAGACCATGGGGGAATAATTCTAGAGGGGGAGAGAGATCCTTCACAAGGACGTGTGAGGATGAAGGAAGGAGTGGGTGGTCTTTTATCAGGGGGTGCCCCTCCTCTCCATGGCCGGCGCATGGGGGGTGACCCCTCACCTCCCCCATTCATGTGGTGGTAACCCCTCCACATTAAAATGCCTCTTCACATTCCCTTTTAAAGTCTCCACTTTAAATGCATTAAAATTCTCCAAGTTTAATGCTCTCTCATTTAATAAAACTCTTTTATTAAATTTATTCAGAATTTTGTTAATTACTTTAATTAACAAACATTCACATATAGCCCCTTGCAATATTTCAATATCACATGCAGAACCACTTTCTGCAATTTCACCCGAAACAATTTCCGGTTTCTATCGAAACAATTCCTGCGCTTTGCAATTCTTTCGTCTGAAACATATGTGCTCCAAAATGGTGTCCGGTAACTCTTAAGTGTCTCACCCTATGGTTCACGAATAATGCAGACATGATTGAGACTCCTCTCAGATCAATAGTCAGAAGCGGGACCTAGAGATCCATACTGACTCCTGCATATTCAACGATGACTTCTGTGATCATGAGTAACTTTAACGCTTTTAACTAAATCCCTTTGTCTCGTGATATATTACATGTCCGAGATTCGATCATCGGTATCCAAATACCTAGTTTGATCTCGTTACTGACATGCACTCTTTTCTCGTTCCCGTGATATAACATTCTAGTGATCACATCACTTGCTTGCAAGCTATCTCAATGTGATGTCACCGAGAGGGCCCAGAGTATATCTATCCGTCATCAGGATTGACAAATTCCACTCTTGATCCATGAGCCTCAACATAACACCTTCGTAGCACTGAACCCATCTTTATAGTCACCCTGTTACGGTGTGACGTTTGATGTTATCAAGATACTCTTCAGGTGTTAGCAATTAACATGATCTCATGGTCTAAGGATAAAGATTACTTCGTATGATGTTATAGCAATATAAATATAATGACTTGATCGTAATGCTATACTTCGGATGAATGTTCATCACATCATTCCACCAATGGTGTGACCTTGTTATTAACAACATCCAATGTCCATGATCAGGAAACCTTGATCATCTTGTTAATCAACAAGCTAGTCTATAAGAGAGGCATAACTAGGAACCCTTTTGTTTATTAAACACACATGTATTGATGTTTCCGATCAATACAATTATAGCATGTAAAATAAACATCTATCATATATAAGGAATACATAATAACAACTTTATTATTGCCTCTCAGGGCATATTTCCTTCACTTCCTGCTGGAGGTCCTCAGGAAGTTGGGATTCGGAGAGCATCTCCTCACGTGCATTTGTGCGCTCCTTTCCATAGCCTCCACGTGGATCTTGATGAACGGATGCCCAGGGGCAAAGATAGCCAACATGCGTGGTTTATGGCAAGGATACCCGCTCTCCCCACAGCTATTCATTCTGATGATGGAGGTCTTCCACCTAATGATAGTCAAATCTGAAGAGCAAGGCCTCCTTGCCAGACTTGTGACATGAAGGCTCCATCACCACACTTCGATCTATGCGGATGACGTGGTCACCTTCTTGAGACCTTCGCTGGTCGATCTCCAGGTGATCTCCTGGATCATCGAGTATTTCAGGGGGGCGTCTGTTCTACGGACTAACCTGGACAAGTGCTTTGCCAACCTGATCAGGTGCTCTGACAGGACAGGGACCTGGTGGCCTAGGAGCTCTGTTGCCCCCATCACTCAGTTTCTGCTGCATTACTTGGCGCTCCGACTCTCCCTACAAAAGCCCTCAGCGGCATAGCTCCAAACCCTTGTCGATCTGGTGGCCGCCAAATTGCCACTTTGGAAAGCTTCCATGCTCAATAGAGGAGGCCATCTCGAGTTGGTAAAGACGACCCTATCAGCCATACCGATTTACGCCATGATGTCTCTCGACCTCCCCATTGAGATCATCATTGCCATCGAGAAGATCATTTGTGGCTTCCTCTGGAAAGGTAGGAAAGATGTGCATGGTGGGCACTACCTGGTGGCGTGAGACAGAGTGTGCATGCCCAAGGAGATGGGGGGTCTCTGCATCCCCAACATGCACCTTTTAAACATTGCGCTGAGGGCTAGGTAGTTGTGGTTATAGCGGACTGAGGTGGACAAGCCATGGAAAGACCTTGATATCCGGGTTCCAAAGCTATCGAGATAGCTCTTCGAGGTGGCAACTTGCTCGGTGCTGTGGGACAGGACCTCCACTTTCTTCTGGATAGGCAAGTGGATGCAGTGTGGACGGATCCGGGATATAGCACCAAACCTCTTCGCGGAAGTCCCAACAAGTGTGGTATCTACGTGCCGAGTCCGCGAGCGTTTGGCATGAGGATGGCTGCATGATGTGCCCCCTGACCTAGGTGCTGTGGCCATTATGGAACTCCTCGAGGTTGCTCATTGGCTAGAGGAGATCACCTTAACAAAGGGAGCACAAGATGTCTTCAAGTGGAGCTAGGACCCAAGCAGCTTCTACACTACCCGCTCCTGTTACGAAGCCCTTTTTGCAGGGCGTACCTCGATGGTGGGAGCTCTGCAGATCTGGCGCTCCCGCGCACCTGCCAGCTATAAGATCACGCTCTAGCTCACCATTAGAAACAAATGTTGGAATGCCGACAGGCTTAGTCGATGGGGCCTCCGACACCCGGCAGCCTGTCCCTTCTGTGACCAATGTGGAGAGACCGTTGATCACCTACTAATGGGGTGTGTCCTTGCATGTGAAGTTTAGGCAACTTGCCTAAGCTGGTAGAACAAAAGCAATTTTTTGCCAGACCACGACTCCAAGCTAGTAACTTAGCTTCAGGGTAGGCGGGGCGGCAAAGGTCGAGAGCATGATCTTTGTACTAGGATTTCTCTCGTCTACTGGATGCTCTGGCGGCATAGGAACGACATTGTCTTCGAGGGGACCAGCCCATCCCCTGGGGAGGTCATCCGCAAGATCTCCACGGAGGTGGACCTATGGAGAACGGCAGGGCTGCTCCATGACTACCTGGGACATGTGGATATGTGGAGGTGTCGCGAGTAGTTAGCTAGGGTGTGTGTGTTGTCCTTATGACGGCGGGGAGTTGCACTTGTGGCGTCTGTGCCACCGTGTGTTGTATTTTGGGCCTCTTGGCCTTCCCTTCTATGAAAAAGATACGTCTCCCATGATGTATCCTTGAAAAAGAAAGAGGCGCCAGTGGGCAATAGCTATTATTTGGTTCTTCCACGCTCACTTGTGTCATGTAGGTCTTGAGTACTTGATTCATGTTCCTTGACTATCGCAGTATCCGCATGTGGGACCATGAATCCCCTTCGCTTGAGCTTGATTCACATCTTATTTCTTGGGGCCACAAACTAGTTTGGGGCGTTATTACTATCCTATACTTATTCCATGCTTTACTACTTTATTTACTATTGCCTATGGAGCTCCTGTACTATTTAGGACTTGTGCTACATTTTCTCTATTTCGACAAACCCAGTCACACTTCCGGGTTACCAGTTGTTTACAGCCGTCGACAAAAACCCTAGGTCCATCTCGGAGTCGGCCAACTTTGTTGCTGGTAGCTTATCAGGGTGCCCCCCTGAAATAATTTATGAATCATGTGAATGCATTGTTGTGAGGCCTCGTTGTATTTTATTTGGTTTTTCCCGAGGTTGATCATGCGTGTCCTGCAGGGTAAATATTTCTGAAAGCTATGTCCGCAGTTATGGATGACTTGGAGCATAGTTTCTCGATCATAGATAACCATAACTAAAGTACCGCGTTTAATTTGACTAAAGCATTACTAGTAAATAGTGCAACACTCATGGAGTGATTAATAAAACTACCAACTGATGGTATGTTCTTTCATGTTCTCGCTGGTAAGCAAGAAGGAGGGCAAGGGATGTTTATTTATGTTACTTGTATAACTGTTGTTACTAATTAATGAGCTTTCGTCCATCTCTGGTTGGGCGGATGTTGTAGCGTGTCTATATAGAACTATTTAGATATTATCTTTCGCTGCAATTGTGTCACCCACAGGTTGTTTCCTTTAGATGCATTAAGGCTTGGTTAGTACCCCTAGGGTCTCACACGATATATATTTGATTCAGATGGACATGTTTACTCACAAGAAGATTACTGGGTCGAGGAGACCGATGATGGTGGCAATGACCGTCAGGTGTAGAGATTCTGGGATGGAGATCCGTGAGATCTGTGGGTGGGGTGTGCTTATTTTCAGGGCATCTTATGCCAATTTGCTTCTTATCCGTACTCAGATCTTGTTTTCAGCTTCCGCTTGATACTCTGATGTGTGATGTATGAGGATGTATCCTAAACTATTATCTTTATCTAGGATATTTGGATCTTATCGTATGATATTGAATATTTCTATTTCTACTACTTTAGATGGTCTGTCTCTTATGTACTGTTGTATGTCATGGACATGTGTATGTCTTGATCGCATACCTGTCGACTACACCTCTCGCACTTGATATGATGTGCTTGCAAAGTGGATAGCGTGGTTGGCCAATATCGTGCCCTGCTCTGCTTAGACGGGGTCTACACATGGGTGGCTCTTCATCCTCCGCGGTAGGACACCTTATGCACTTTAGGTTCATCCTGGCTTGTTGCTTCGAGCCTAGGGTCCGAGGTATTAAAAGATCCGAAGTTTTTTAGAGAAAGAAAGAAGGAAAAGGCTGAAATGAGTTTCAGATAAATGTCAATTTATAATATGCATTTATCATATGTTAATTGTGAATTAATATATACTAAATAAATATTTGAGTTGAAATTTATAAAGCAACTTTCTCATTAGGCCAAAACACCAGAGGGAATTGACCTAAAAGGAAACCACAAGGAAAAAGGATAGCAGAAATCATGCTGGGATGTACAAACCACGAAGGCGGGTGGAAGATACTGTGCACCATGCACGCAGCAAGCACTGCAGGCCGCCCTGGCCACAACCCGCTGCCAAAGCCTCCCAAGTTGATAAAAATGTTTATCAACAGAGGGTCAATGATAACGCATGTGTCGAGAATGGCATGCTCTATGCCATGGAGGCTGACCTGCAGAAGCACTTTGAGAATAAGAGCGCCTTTGATATCATCACTGATCTTAAAGCCATCTTTGCACCCCATGCTAGGTCTAAGAGGTATGAGGTTTGGAACCTCTTCTTCTCTGCCGAAATAGAAGAGTACAACAACTTGAGCAAGCACGTGGTCAAAATGTATAGCTATGTCCAATGCTGAATGAACTTGATTGGAATATCAAGGACAAGCTAGCGATTGATAGGGTGTTGCAGTCTCTAGCCCCTAGCTACAAGAGCTTTGTGCTGAACTACAAGATGCAGGGTATGACCAAAACCCTGTATAAGTTGTTCGCCATTCTCAAGCATGCTAAGGTAGAAATCAAGGAGCACAATGTCTTGATGATCAACATGAATGTGGACTTCAAGAAATCCGCCAAGAAGGGCAAGGGCAAGAGGGGCAAACCTAGGAAGGATGGCAAGCCTATTTCCTCCTACTCTAGGGCGCTCAAGTTTAAGCCTGGTGCCATGTCCTTCTACTACAAGGGTGAGGGCCACTAGAAATGCAACTCCTTGTAACTACCTCGGTGAATTACGCTCTTAGTTACATGCCTGGATGAGCGAAAGTGGTTAAAATAGTACGGTGGGACCCGAGGCCACTCACGATAGACCTTTCGGCCGTCCTAACCACTTTCAGAGCATCGGGACAAGAACGAGCGGCGTAATCGGCAGGCGAAGGGATCAACTACATACACAAGTGAGTATGTATGCAAGCCACATACAACAGTCCTCAGAGCCATTCCATCTAAAAGAAATAGAAAATATTGCAACGCCATACGACAAGATTCAAATATCCTGGATAGAGATAATATTTTAGGATAGCTCCTCATACATCAAACATCAGAGTATCAGGCGGAAGCGGAAAACAAGATCTGAGTACAGATAAGAAGCAAATCGGCATAAGATGCCACATAAATAAACACATCCCGCCCACAGATCTCACGGATCCCCGTTCCCGAAATCTCTACACCGAGTGATCGTTGCCAACCTCATCCGTCTCCTCCACCCAGTATCCTTCTTGCAAGTACACCTGTTCATCTGAATCAAACAATTTATCGTGTGAGACCCTAGGGGTACTCAGCAAGTCTTTATGCCTCTAAAGGGGACACAACCTGGGGTGACGCAATTGCAGCAAAAGAGAGTAACTAACAAATCTATAGATACTCTCTAACCATCCTCCTAACCAATGATAGACGGATGTCCGTGAATTAAGAACAACAGTTATAACAGTATAATTAACAGATCCATCCTCCTCCTCGCTTACCAACGAGGAAGCGGATGAACAACCCCCATCCGTTGGCAGTTTTATTAACCATTCCATGAGTATTGCACTATTTACTAGTCAGGTACTTAGTCAATTTAAAAGCGGTACGTTAGTTAGACTTGTCTATGATCGAGAAACTATGCTCCAAGTCGTCCATAACTGCAGACACGGCTTTCAGAAAGATTTACCCTGAAGGGGTGCACAAATAGCAACACACACTCGATCAACCTCGGAAAAACCAACTCAAAACCCAACAAGGCATTCACGACAAAGTGATCACAGGATTCAGAAATATTTCAGGGGGCCACCCCAATAAGCTACCCGCAATGAAGTTGGCCGGCTCCGAGACGGACCCAGGGTTTGCGACGACGGCTGTAAACGACTGGGAACCCGAAAATGTGACTGGGCATGTCGATACCGCGAAAACGTGGCGCGATCCAAAACAGTACAGGTGCTCCTCGCACAATCTTAAATAAAGCAGTAACATGGCATAAGTACAGGATAGTAATAAAGCCCTAAACTAATTGTGGCCCCAAGAAATAAGAATGAATCAAGCTCTGGCTCAGGAGGGGTCCATAAGGCCTCCCGGATGTGGATAGTGCGAATAGTCAAGGAACAGGAATCAAGTACTCGGGGTCCTACGGGACACAAGTGAGCATGAAAACCCAAATAGCAGATATTGCTCACCGGTGCCTCTTTCATTAGTTATCCCATTACTACTCAGGTTATGTTGTTTAGGTACCTCGTGATTCATCAGACACTCACATACCCTACACATGCTTTTCTACGACTCACATGGCTCAAACAACTCCTGTAGTAATGGCTCATGGGATGGAAGAACAAGGTTTGGTGGGGTTTTAAAGTAAAGGCTATGCAGTACTTGGGATTCACTTTAATGCAATAGTGACTCAATGATGCAAGAATAAGATAGAGGCAATAGGTACTATATGTATGCAAGCATGTGGTAGTGCTTGCCTAGCAGCTCAGTTGAAGCGAGAGATGGATCTGGGTAGAACTCATGTGATTCCTGCTAATTCTCCTGCTGGGCGTCTATTCGAAGAAGAACCAAACAAACAAGGGCCA
Organism: Avena eriantha; assembly: GCA_910589775.1. Classification (NCBI taxonomy): domain Eukaryota; kingdom Viridiplantae; phylum Streptophyta; class Magnoliopsida; order Poales; family Poaceae; genus Avena; species Avena eriantha. Next base: position 266,698,308 of record OU342745.1, on the reverse strand, counting down.
ACATAAATAAGGTGCACAAGCATATGAATTAAAATGCGACAAGCAAAAAAGCATGCCATGATGAATGATGCTCAATTTACATGGCATTAAAGTAGCATGGCAAGGGTGAGGTGTGGTACAAGAATAAAGCATTTTATTAATTATTTAACCAAGTTTTATTGCCATAAACAGTTCTGATTTTTAATTAAGACATGTTGCATGCTTCAATTCAGAACAGGGAATGCATATATAGAACGGGCTCGTCACGCTGATTGATTTAGACATATTATTTGTCGAATTTGGAGTTGTAGAATTAAAGTTATTAATTTATTAAGAAAAGGGGCATTTTATTGTAATTTTAATCATCTCGAAATTTTAAAGTGTTCAAACAACATTTTGAATGGCATATTTGAATTCCTCACATTTTCTGATTCTAAAACATATATCATTTGTATTATTTGGATTTATAATTTAAAAGTTATTTAAAACAGATTTAAAACATATTTAAACATTTCTGAATTTGTTTTGTTAAAACAGATAAACAGGCACACTTTTAATACTCAGCCAGACTTAGCCACAGTCACTAACATGCGGGCCTGAAACCGGCGCGGCGCTGAGCTAGCGAAAACGGCACAGCGTCCCTTTTCGTACGCGGGGCTTGCTAGCCACTGAGGCTGACTGGTGGGGCTGGGTGATGATGGGGCCACAATCGTGCGCGGGCCTGCAGACGACTGACACGTGGGCGATCCAGGGCGCGAGGTGAAGCAGACAAAACCTAGGGGTGTTTTCCGTAAAAGAACAGAGGCTGACTGATGGGTCCACAAGGCCACAGGGGGACCTGCACGTGATCGACAAAAGGTGAGGGGGGGGCTTTTGCAAAACCGCGAGCCCGAGCCTGAACCTGCTACCTACTCTGAATCCGGAAAAACCGACGGCGGCGGCGGCTTCGGACGAGGACGACGGCGCAACCACGGTGAGATAGTCTTCGCCGCAAAAACGAAAAAAATAGAGGGGATCTCCAGCTACGGATCTTGTTTAGGAAGGATCGTCGGCGGCGGGCTGTACCGGACGGACGGCCTCGAGGAAAAGGGGGGCGCACGGCCTAGGTCTGCTCATTGGCGGGGCACCTCACCGGCGGGGTCAAATTCGGGCGGCACTCGGCACACAGAGGGAAGGAAACGCGAGAGGAACGAGGGGGCGCTCACCTTGTCTAATTCCCCAGGGGAACAGGGGCTGAGATGGTTGGGGCGGAGGGGAACGGCGAGGTCGCGGCAGTGGTGCACGGTTCACTAGCGAGGGGGCAGGTCCGAGCGGGTCCGGCTTCTCCTAGCAGGCGGAAACGACGCCACAGTCTGCAGCGGTGCTCCCCGGTGAGTCCCTGGTCTCCGACTAGGCCGTAAACGGCGTCGTGGAGCTCTGGCTGGCGGCGGGCATGGTACGGCGGAGAAGAGGGAGAGGGGAAATGGAGAAGGGAGCTAGGGTTCGAGAACAGGCGCGGCTCGGCGCGAGGATAAGAAGGAGGGGAGAAGGCGTACGGGAGGCGTGCGCTGACGCGGCAGACGGCGGAGACGGCCACCTGCTCGCTTCTGTCAGAGCAGAGGAGAGAGGCTGGCGACGGAGAAGAGGAATAGGGGGAAGACGGCGTGACAGCGAAGGGGTACGGGCTAGGGGAAAAGGAGGGCGACCCAGGAGGGAAGCAGAGGTGGGCCGGAGCTGCTGCTGGGCCGCGTCTAGGTAGGGGGCTGCTGTTGGGCTCTCTCTTTATTTCGTTTTCCTTTTTATTTAATTAACTGTTTGGTTTTTGTTTTGTTGCAGATTCAAACCAGCCCAAAAATAACCCTTTTTGGAAGTTTTTGCAAATTTGATTTAAAAGGGAAAAGAGATGGCTATGGAGTGAGGTGAGGCTTAGTGGTTGAGCACAAGTTGATGGTGAGGAAACAATACAAGAGAGAGAGAGAGAGGGTTTTTTTAAAAAAATCAAAGGAAAAATCCCACATGATCATGCCTGATGGGGAAAAGGTTTTGTTGGGAACATGGGGATGGTGGAGAGATAGAGATGATTCCACAAAGAAAAATCCACTAAAACAAAGAGAAAAACAAAAGAGCTAAAGATGGTGATACTCTTGCATGGCCCATGCATAATAATTAATTGCCATGTTTTATTCTTGTGAAAACAATAATAAATAACATGGCATTATTCTTATGCATTCCAAAATATGGATCTAGCCAAGCCAAAATAATAGAATTGGATCCCTCCCAACTCACATGAGCTAGATGAAAAGCAAAATAAAAACTCATGGGTAATTAAGGATGGTGGATTTATAAGGTGGTGACAAAGAAAGGTGGTGGAGTGGAATAAAAGATATGCCCCCAACTCAATTTGGGCACCAAGCATTTATCAAGAATCAAATACAATTTATCAAGAGCCAAATACAATTAATTATGCATATGAGAGAAGAACCAAATGGAAAAGGTTTTATATGATGCTCAAATGCAAGGTGGCATGATGACATGAACATGGCATAATTATGATGCAACAATTATATGTAGGAAGTAGCCATTATATTACTAAACCATGTAGCATTACAATTGTTAGACAATTGGGATGCTACAACTCTCCCCCACTAAATAGGAATCTCGCCCCGAGATTCTAGGAAGAAGAAGAAGACTCAAAGAGGGTAGGATACTTGGCACGGAGCTCATCTTCACGTTCCCAAGTGGCTTCATCAATGGAATGGTGCGACCACTGCACCTTGCAGAACTTAATGGACTTGTCGCGAGTCCTTCTTTCTACGACTTCTAGAATTTTTATGGGGTGTTCTTGATAAGACAGATCTTCTTGGAGATTGATGAGTTCATGGTCCACGGTCCTGCCGGGATCCTTGAAGCTCTTCTTGAGTTGAGAGACATGGAAAACATCATGGACCTTGAGTTTTTCAGGGAGCTCAAGAGCATAAGCAACTTCTCCTCTTCTTCCAAGAATTTTGAAAGGACCGATGTATCTAGGAGCCAGCTTTCCTTTGATACCAAAGTGGTGCGTGCCTCTCATGGGAGTGACACGAAGGTAAACGAGATCACCAGGAACATACTCCATGTCCGTGTGCTTTCTGTCATAATTGCTCATCTGGCGACTTTGAGCAATCTTTAGGTTTTCAAGAATGATGTGAACTTTCTCCTCCGCTTGATTTACAATGTCGGGGCCAAACAATATTCTTTCACCTGCGCCCGACCAACCAATCGGAGTTCTGCATTTGCGGCCATAGAGAGCCTCAAATGGTGCCATCTTTAGACTTTTCTAGAAGCTGTTGTTGTAAGAGAATTCAGCATAAGGAAGGCATTCTTCCCACTTCATGTTGAAAGAGATAACACAAGCACGGAGCATATCTTCCAGAATCTGATTGATCCTTTCAACTTGTCCTTGCGACTGAGGGTGGTAAGCTGTGCTGAAGTTCAATTTTGTTCCCAAAGCATTTTGGAAACTTCCCCAGAACTTGGAAGTGAAGATGCTTCCACGGTCTAAACTGATCTCAAGAGGAACTCCATACAGAGAGACAATTCTGTTGATATAGAGCTCAGCCAACTGAATTGCAGAAATTGTTTCCTTGACGGGAAAGAAGTGAGCTACTTTACAAAGCCTGTCGATGACAACAAAGATTGCATTGTTGCCCTTCTGCGACCTTGGAAAACCAGTGATGAAGTCCATCTCTACTTTCTCCCATTTCCATTCCGGAGGCTTCAATGGCTGTAGAAGACCGGAAGGTTTCTGATGGACAGCTTTAACTCTGCGGCAGACATCACACTCCGCGACATACTTGGCACAATATCGTTTCAACCCAGGCCACCAATATTGTGTTTTCAAGTCCATGTACATCTTAGTGCTGCCAGGGTGGATAGAAAGAACAGAATCATGCGCCTCCTTGAGAACTTGCTCTCTTAAACCCGGGTAGTTCGGAACAAACATCCGGTGTTCAAAGAAAAGAGTGCCTTGGTCGTCAACGTGGAAAGACTCATACTTCGGAAGCTGAATGTTGGAGATGATCTTTTTAGTATAAGGATCACCAAGTTCAATGGAGCGAACTTTTTCTTCCAAGAGCAGTGTTGCCAGAAGGTTCAGAAGATACCCTTGATCCACAATTTCAAGGTTGAGCTTGCGGAATTCCTCGCACAAGAGAGGCTGTTGTTCTTCTACCATGAGATTATTGACATAAGCTTTTCGGCTCAGAGCATCGGCCATGACATTAGCTTTGCCCGGAGTGTAGTTGATGGTTAAATCGAAATCATTGATTGCTTCAATCCACCTCCTCTGACGAAGGTTGAGATCAGGCTGCGTGAAGATATACTTCAAACTCTTGTGATCAGAAAAGATCTCACAACGGTTGCCAAGCAAGTAATGCCTCCATACTTTCAAAGCAAAGACAACTGCTGCGAGTTCGAGGTCATGTGTAGGATAGTTGATCTCATGCATCTTCAACTGTCGAGAGGCATAAGCAACAACTTGTTTTTCTTGCATAAGGACCGCACCCAATCCTTGCAATGAGGCGTCACAGAATATCTTGAAAGGCTTTGATGTATCTGGAGGAACTAAGACTGGTGTGGAAGTGAGCTTCTCTTTGAGTGTTTCAAAGCTTGCTTGACATGCAGGAGTCCAAAGGTATTTCTTGCCTTTCTTGAGGTGATCGGTAAGAGGCTTCGCAATCTTCGAGAAGTTTTGAACGAAGCGACGGCAGTAACTGGCCAAACCAAGAAAACTCCGGACTTCTTTGACATTTATGGGTGGAAGCCAGTCCATAATTGTCTTAATAGTTTCTGGATTGACGGCAATGCCCTTGGCAGAGATGACGTGACCAAGGTAGGTGACTTGAGGCAGCCAGAATTCACACTTGGAGAACTTCGCATACAGGCGGTTCTCACGAAGCTTGTTTAGGACACACCGAAGGTGTTCTTCCTTAGACTTAGAATAGACTAGAATGTCATCCAGATAGACCACAACGAACTTATCAAGATACTCCATGAAAACCGAGTTCATAAACCTCGAGAAGGTGGCAGGTGTGTTGGTGAGACCGAAAGACATGACCGTGTACTCGTACAGGCCATAGCGGGTGGTGAAAGCTGTTTTAGGAACATCTTCCTTGCGAATCTTGATTTGATGATATCCACTTTCTAAAATCCAGCTTAGAGAATACCACAGCTCCAGCTAGCTGATCAAAGAGATCATTAATCCGCGGAAGGGGATATTTATTCTTGATGGTTTTAGCATTGAGTGCCCGATAGTCAACACAAAGTCTATCAGTCTTGTCTCGCTTCTTCACAAAGATGGTAGGCCTACCCCAAGAAGAAGTATTGTGCTGAATGAAACCCAACTTCTCTTGTTCATCCAGCTGACGTTTGAGTTTAGCCAACTCAGCAGGACCCATTTTATAAGGCCGCTTGGAGATAGGAGCGGTACCAGGTCCAAGTTCAATCACAAACTCAACCTCAAGATCCGGAGGCATACCTGGCAACTCTTCAGGAAAAACATCTGGGAAATCACAGACTACTGGAACACTCTGAATACCTTCCATAGCATCATCATTCAGAGCCGCCAAAGATTAAAGCTGAATTGCAGGAGTCAGACTTGGAGAATAGACTATATGGCCTTCAGGAATTTTTAGAGAAACCGAATGTTCAGCACAATCAATCACAGCTGCATTTGCTGTTAACCAATCCGTGCCCAAGATAACATCAATATTAGAATTTCCTAGAATAATTAAGGAAGCCGGAAATGAAGAGCCACCAATCTCAATTTGATTGCCATGGCTGATTTTAGAAGCCCTCATGTTTGATCCAGGAGAGTGCACCATTAGGTGAGTTGGTAAAGCATCAGAAGGTAACCCATTACTCTCCACAAACTTGTATGACACGAAAGAATGTGAAGCACCAAAATCAAATAAAACTCGTGCAGGAACTGAGTTAACAGGAAGCATACCCATGACAACTCCAGGTGCATGCTCAGCTTGAGCGACGTTGACACAGTTGGCACGAGCAACCGTAGACCCAGGCTTGGTGTTGATGTTGAGAGCCCGAGGTGGAGGTGCACGAACCATAGGAGAACTTGCTGCAGGTCTTGGAGGTGGTGGTGGAAGAGCTTTGTTGTTCATTGGACAATTCCAGTGCTGATGCCCAGTGTTTCCACAAGTATAGCAAGCACCAGGTGGACGTGGAGCAACGTAGCCAGGGACTCCGCCAGGCGCTCCAGGGTAGTTGTGGTTGTAGCCCCTGGGAGCCGCAGTGAAGGAGTTTGGTGGCCTTGCCGCGTAGCTTGACGGTCTTGGTGGAGTAGGGAGCGACGGTGGGGTGTTAGGAACCCAGACACGACGCTTAGAAGGAGCTGTCATAGCAGAAGAGCTTGCTGTATCGCGGCTGTGTTTCTTTGACTCCTCAAACACTTGCCTACTTGCTTCTTCCTGCAGAGCTGTGTGTTGGAGTTCCAGAAAAGACCCCGTCCTTCCATGAGTGATTGCATATTTGCTAGATGCATTGAGGCCTTGCCTAAACCTCTTTTGCTTTTTCTTGTCATCAGAGATCTCATCGCCACCATACCGAGAAAGATTCATGAAGTTTCTGATGTAGGTATTGACAATGTCAGTGCCCTGCTTGAGGTTGAGAAACACTTCCTTCATCCTTTCCATGGCAATTTCTGACAGATATTGCTCTTTGAAAGCCCCCGTGAATTGCTCCCAAGTAGGCTGAAAACCAGAGAGGTCTGCCTTGAGGTAATTTTCCCACCACAGAGTTGCATCTCCCTTCAGAAGGTGCGTGGCACATTTGACCCATTCTTGCTCGGGAACATCCGCAGTCATCAGCAACCTTGACACTTCACGCAGCCAATCATCTGCATCAAGTGGCTGATCAGACACCTCAAATTGGCGTGGGTTGAACTTGAGAAAACTCTTGATGTCTCCACGCTTGGGAGGTGGAGGTAGCGGAACAAACTCATTCCTCCTCACGCTTTCTTCGAAGCGCTGGTGGTTCTGCTGCATAGTGCCCAAGGCATTTGCAATACTTGCCAAAGCAGCCCCCAGTTCAGGTGGTATGTCCTCCTCAGAACGGCGTGGTGGTACCATCCTGTGAATGATATAAAACACAAGTCAGTACTATAATGGAGAATGATAATAATCCAAAATAGTACCAAAATGGAATTAACCGAGATTAAAGGATACAATTCACTAGGATGATATTAAAATATCAACAAAGTTCAAGGCACCTAGAGGATATTAAGCATAACGCACACGACTGAACAAGGAGTGAGGTACACAAGCTAACAAAGAAAAAAATTCCGCAAATTTCGGCATTAAAATACCACTATATGCGCAAAACCACTTAACGAATCAAGATTAGTAACTCTACTAACTCAATATACAAGAGCGAATGATAAAAGTAGTGGTATGGTCGCGACTCCATCCCGCACTCGAATCATTACTCCTCACATGAATTAGTAAAACACATATCCCAACACCTTCTTCTTAAGATGAACCTGAAGATTAATAACTACGGAAACGAACACCCCAAACAAGATAACGTCGGATAACAAAGAGTAAGACAGATCGCATCGGTATACAACGAATCAGATAGATCGCGTCGGTTTACAAAGGCATGTCGATATGGAATGTACCAACAGTTGATGACCAAAAGGCAGATAGAGATAACATTTGGATGCAACAGATAGACAAAGAATTCACACACACACACACAACCTATGGTACTACGGAACCCAGAACACGTGAATCCTAGTTTGAATTTTTAGAAGAGGATTGAAAACGTTACACTTCCTTACCAGAAAAGGGTGGGTGGGTGGGTAAGAAGAAAAATGGAAGCAGTCCTACTTTCACGTTTTGTTTTTCCCTAGTATACATAACTACCAAAAATATTTGCTAGACTGACAACGACCATTTTGGCTGAGACCCTGAAAGGCGGGATGGCTCTGATACCAATTGTAACTACCTCGGTGAATTACGCTCTTAGTTACATGCCTGGATGAGCGAAAGTGGTTAAAATAGTACAGTGGGACCCGGGGCCACTCACGGTAGACCTTTTGGCCGTCCTAACCACTTTCAGAGCATCGGGACAAGAACGAGCGGCGTAATCGGTAGGCGAAGGGATCAACTATATACACAAGTGAGTATGTATGCAAGCCACATACAACAGTCCTCAGAGCCATTCCATCTAAAAGAAATAGAAAATATTGCAACGCCATACGGCAAGATTCAAATATCCTGGATAGAGATAATATTTTAGGATAGCTCCTCATACATCAAACATCAGAGTATCAGGCGGAAGCGGAAAACAAGATCCGAGTACGGATAAGAAGCAAATCGGCATAAGATGCCACAAAAATAAACACATCCCGCCCACAGATCTCACGGATCCCCGTTCCCGGAATCTCTACACCGAGTGATCGTTGCCAACCTCATCCGTCTCCTCCACCCAGTATCCTTCTTGCAAGTACACCTGTTCATCTGAATCAAACAATTTATCGTGTGAGACCCTAGGGGTACTCAGCAAGTCTTTATGCCTCTAAAGGGGACACAACCTGGGGTGACGCAATTGCAGCAAAAGAGAGTAACTAACAGATCTATAGATACTCGCTAACCATCCGCCTAACCAATGATAGACGGATGTCCGTGAATTAAGAACAATAGTTATAACAGTATAATTAACAGATCCATCCTCCTCCTCGCTTACCAACGAGGAAGCAGACGAACAACCCCCATCCGTTGGCAGTTTTATTAACCATTCCATGAGTATTGCACTATTTACTAGTCAGGTACTTAGTCAATTTAAAAGCGGTAAGTTAGTTAGACTTGTCTATGATCGAGAAACTGTGCTCCAAGTCGTCCATAACCGCGGACACGGCTTTTAGAAAGATTTACCCTGCAGGGGTGCACAAATAGCAACACACACTCGATCAACCTCAGAAAAACCAACTCAAAACCCAACGAGGCATTCACGACAAAGCGATCACAGGATTCAGAAATATTTCAGGGGGCCACCCCAATAAGCTACCCGCAACGAAGTTGGCCGGCTCCGAGACGGACCCAGGGTTTGCGATGACGGCTGTAAATGACTGGGAACCCGAAAATGTGACTGGGCTTGTCGATACCGCGAAAACGTGGCGCGATCCAAAATAGTACAGGTCCTCCTCGCACAATCTTAAATAAAGTAGTAACATGGCATAAGTACAGGATAGTAATAAAGCCCCAAACTAATTGTGGCCCCAAGAAATAAGAATGAATCAAGCTCTAGCTCAGGGGGGTCCATAAGGCCTCCCGAATGTGGATAGTGCGAATAGTCAAGGAACAGGAATCAAGTACTCGGGGTCCTACGGGACACAAGTGAGCATGAAAACCCAAATAGCAGATATTGCTCACCGGTGCCTCTTTCATTAGTTATCCCATTACTACTCAGGTTATGTTGTTTACGTACCTCATGATTCATCAGACACTCACATACCCTACACATGCTTTTCTACGACTCGCATGGCTCAAACAACTCCTGTAGTAATGGCTCATGGGATGGAGGAACAAGCTTCGGTGGGGTTTTAAAGTAAAGGCTATGCAGTACTTGGGATTCACTTTAATGCAATCGCGACTCAATGATGCAAGAATAAGATAGAGGCAATAGGTAATATATGTATGCAAGCATGTGGTAGTGCTTGCCTGGCAGCTCAGTTGAAGCGAGAGATGGATCTGGGTAGAACTCCTGTGATTCCTGGTAATTCTCCTGCTGGGCGTCTATTCGAAGAAGAACCAAACAAACAAGGGCCAACATAAATAAGGTGCACAAGCATATGAATTAAAATGCGACAAGCAAACAAGCATGCCATGATGAATTATGCTCAATTTACATGGCATTAAAGTAGCATGGCAAGGGTGAGGTGTGGTACAAGAATAAAGCATTTTATTAATTATTTAACCAAGTTTTATTGCCATAAACAGTTCTGATTTTTAATAATGACATGATGCATGCTTCCATTCAGAACAGGGAATGCATAGATAGAACGGGCTCGTCACGCTGATCGATTTAGACATATTATTTGTCGAATTTGGAGTTGTAGAATTAAAGTTATTAATTTATTAAGAAAAGGGCCATTTTATTGTAATTTTAATCATCTCGAAATTTTGAAGTGTTCAAATAACATTTTGAATGGCATATTTGAATTCCTCACATTTTTCTGATTCTAAAACATATATCATTTGTATTATTTGGATTTATAATTTAAAAGTTATTTAAAACAGATTTAAAACATATTTAAACATTTCTGAATTTGTTTTGTTAAAACAGATAAACAGGCACACTTTTAATACTCAGCCAGACTTAGCCACAGTCACTAACATGTGGGCCCGAAACCGGTGCGGCGCTGAGCTGGCGAAAACGGCACAACGGCCCTTTTCGTATGCGGGGCTTGCTAACCACTGAGGCTGACTGGTGGGGTTGGGTGATGATGGGGCCACATGCGTGCGCGGGCCAGCAGACGACTGACACGTGGGCGATCCAGGGCGTAGGGTGAAGCAGACAAAACCAAGGGGTTTTTTCCGTAAAAGAACAGAGGCTAACTGATGGGTCCACAAGGCCACAAGGGGACCTGCGCGTGATCGACAAAAGGTGAGGGGGGGCTTTTGCAAAACCGCGAGCCCGAGCCTGAACCTGCTACCTACTCTGAATCCGGAAAAACCGACGGCGGCGGCGGCTTCGGAAGAGGACGACGGCGCAATGACGGCAAGATAGTCTTCGCCGCAAAAACGAAAAAGACAGAGCGGATCTCCAGCTACGGATCTTGTTCAGGAGGGCTGTACCGGATGGAGGGCCTCGAGGAAAAGGGGGGGGCGCACGGCCTAGGTCTGCTCGTCAGCAGGGCACCTCACCGGCAGGGTCAAATTCGGGCGGCGCTCGGCACGCGGAGGGGAGGAAACGGGAGAGGAACAAGGGGGCGTTCACCTTGTCTGATTCCCCAGGGGAACAGGGGCTGAGATGGTCGGGGCGGGGGGGAACGGCGAGGTCGCGGCGGTGGCGCACGGTTCACAGGCGAGGGGGCGGATCCGGCTTCTCCTAGTAGGCGGAAACGATGCCACGGTCTGCAGCGGTGCTCCCCGGTGAGTCCCTGGACTCCGACTAGGCCGTAAACAGCGTCGTGGAGCTCTGATTGGCGGCGGGCATGGTACGGCGGAGAAGAGGGAGAGGGGAAACGGAGAAGGGAGCTAGGGTTCGAGAACAGGTGTGGCTCGGCGCGAGAATAAGAAGGAGGGGAGATGGCGTACGGGAGGCGTGCGCTGACGCTGCAGACGGCGGAGATGGCCACCTGCTCGCTTCCGTCAGAGCAGAGGAGAGAGGCGGGCGACGGAGAAGAGGAACAGGGGGAAGACGGCGTGACGGCGAAGGGGTACGGGCCAGGGGAAAAGGAGGGCGGCCCAGGAGGGAAGCAGAGGTGGGCCGGAGCTGCTGCTGGGCCGCGTCCAGGTAGGGGGCTGCTGGTGGTCTCTCTCTTTATCTCGTTTTCCTTTTTATTTAATTAACTGTTTGGTTTTTGTTTTGTTGCAGATTCAAACCAGCCCAAAAATAACCCTTTTTGGAAGTTTTTGCAAATTTGATTTAAAAGGGAAAAGAGATGGCTATGGAGTGAGGTGAGGCTTAGTGGTTGAGCACAAGTTGATGGTGAGGAAACAATACAAGAGAGAGAGAGGGTTTTTTAAAAAAAATCAAAGGAAAAATCCCACATGATCATGCCTGATGGGGAAAAGGTTTTGTTGGGAACATGGGGATGGTGGTGAGATAGAGATGATTCCACAAAGAAAAATCCACTAAAACAAAGAGAAAAACAAAAGAGCTAAAGATGGTGATACTCTTGCATGGCCCATGCATAATAATTAATTGCCATGTTTTATTCTTGTGAAAACAATAATAAATAACATGGCATTATTCTTATGCATTCCAAAATATGGATCTAGGCAAGCCAAAATAATAGAATTGGATCCCTCCCAACTCACATGATCTAGATGAAAAGCAAAATAAAAACTCATGGGTAATTAAGGATGGTGGATTTATAAGGTGGTGACAAAGAAAGGTGGTGGAGCGGAATAAAAGATATGCCCCCAACTCAATTTGCGCACCAAGCATTTATCAAGAATCAAATACAATTTAACAAGAGCCAAATACAATTAATAATGCATATGAGAGAAGAACCAAATGGAAAAGGTTTTATATGATGCTCAAATGCAAGGTGGCATGATGACATGAACATGGAATAATTATGATGCAACAATTATATGTAGGAAGTAGCCATTATATTACTAAACCATGTAGCATTACAATTGTTAGACAATTGGGATGCTACACTCCTCCATGTACCCAGATGAGAAGAAGGCTGGCAAGATCGTCGCCAAAGAGAAAGGTATATATGATATACACGTTATTGATGTTTTCCTCACTAGGAGAAACACCTAGGTATTTGATAATGATTCTGTTGCTCATATATGTAACTCTCAAAAGAGTTACAGAATAAGCAACGTTTAGTGAAGGACAAGGTGACGATGTGTGTCAGCAACATCAACACAGTTGAAGTCCTGGCTGTCGGCACTCTCCCTCCGAGTCTTCTTTCTGGATTAGTTTTGAATTTGAGTAAGTGTTACTATGTACCAACCCTGAGCATGAACATTGTCAATAGATCTTGTTTGTTGAAAGATCATTATTCATTTAAATCATAGACAAATAGTTACTCTATTTATATGGATAATGTGTTTTATTCTCATGCGTGAAAAAGTAAACATTTATTCTTATTGAATCTTGATTGTGATGATACACACATCCATAGCATTCACGCCAAGCGATGGAAGCATAGTGATGGTAATTCCTTGTATATATGGTATTGTCGTTTGGATCATATTGGTGTGAAATACATGAAAAAACTCCATTATGATGGACTTTTGTCGGGGGGATGACCCTGGCTAGGCCAGGCCAGGCTCAACTGGCCGGCTCCAAGGAGATCTGGTCAGATGGACACAAGAGCAAAGAACCACAGCCGGGTGGGACGCTCCATCCGGTCCGCCTCAAGATTCCCCGGCTGGCCCGTCTAGCCGGTGGCTGGGAGAGCTAGCTGGATGGCCACCTCTATCCGGCTGCCTCAGATCCGTTGGCCAAAGGTATGTGAGTAGGTGACGCTCCTTGATGAGCTCACCCTTGATTGGACAGGCTAGCATGCCGCATTGCCGGCACTACCAGAAGAGGATGCCAAATTGCCAAGGCTGAAGGCATGACAAGTTAGAAGTTAGCCAGAATCGACAAGTCAAGTAGTTCATCTTCTTCTAGGTCTCGATAGCAGCTAGGGAAACAGCTCAAGGAGCACTTGTACTGAGCATCTGCTCCCCATATAGTAGATCCTTGCAGGAGTAGGAGTGTTACGTCAACCAGAGGGCTCCAAACCTGGGTACATCACTGTGTTTGCAGTATATGTGCCCAATCCGTTGCGAGTAGCCACCGATAGCATCCTGATTGTCCCCTTTCATTAAATCCCCGATGGCACTGCCGTGTTCCACACCACTACAGTTAGCGCCCACCGTGGGGCACATCACCTCTGCTGGGGTCATCTTTCGCACGGGACTTCCGCTCGTCGCCAGTGAGCGAGTCGCCTCTGGCCTCGTCCTCACCTTCGGCTCCTTCGACTGCATCCTCGACAACGCATTATGCATCAACAGGGAAACCTTCCCAAGTAACGGCTCCATCATGCACTTCAGCAAGCATAGCATCTACGTCGCCACCATCGTTGAGGATTTCCCTCGCAAGGTCATCACCATCTCTGGCATGCCTCCAGGCTTCTCCGCCCCGCTCCTCGCTAGCGGCAGCGTCGAGGTCATGATGGCCGGCACAGGCGAGGGACGCCGCCTAGCTATAGAGCACGACGCGGGCGCCAACGGCGCTGCCCCGCGCGAGCAAGACGTGGACCCCTTGGCAGACTCCATCCAGAACCTCCGCATCCCCATCGCCCCCGAACTGGACCCGACAGCTGCAGCAGCTGCGCTGGAGGCCACGCGAAAGAACCTCTTGGAGGAAGCCGGCAAGGTCTCCGCCCGCCAACCCTGCCTGGACGCAACCATGCGCGAGAATAACACCACCCACGGTTTCTCCCGCTTACCCGGTGCCAACCGATAGGCGCCGCCCCAGGGCTGAAACTTGGGTTCGGAGCTGGACAGTGCTACTAACTCGTGTGCCTTTGCGGCTTAGTCAGTTTATAGTACTCCGGCCAAGAACATGAGGGCCGCGTAAGCCGCCGCCGTGGAGATTAGCCACCTGGAGGGTGACGAGCTGCATCGCCAGCAAGCGCGTGTCCAGCTCCTCGTCTTTACGGCTAACAAGCAACAAATCGAGGCAAGTGTAAGCCTCAGGGGAAATAGCAAGAGCCAGCAGCCATGCTAGGTGGGAAATCCAGCTGCAGGTGGGAGCAAGGCCTCCTCTCCAAATGTTACAAGGCAGAATAGACATCCACGCTGCGGATCGGTCAGCTGTGGGCAAAATCCGCGCAAAGCCGCAGTCATCACCAGCAGAAACCGCGATTCGGCTAACGAAGCCGGGAGAACCAACGCGTCACCCAAGTCCTGCCTTTCAGGACGGCTTGGCCCGCTCGAGCCAGAGGAACCACGGGATGCACGCGCATGCATCGACCTGTTGGTCCAGTCATGCACGCTAGGAGAGGAAAGTCCAGCAGGCCCAAGGTGTTTTGAACCATGCATCTGGAACGAACCATTTCCTAAGGGATTTTCGCTCCCAAGGGACACGCGAAAGTACAATGGCACGGTCAAGCCGGAGGACGTCTGGTGGATTACACCACCGTGATGGGCATCGCGAACGGCAACCGCAGGGTGGCTGTACGCTATGTCCTGCTCATGCTCCTAGATTCAGCTAGGACGTGGCTCAACAGTCTCCCTGACAACAGCATCAACGCTTGAATTGACTTCAAGCAGGCATTCATACGCAACTTCACTGGCATCTACAAGCATTCGGGTCGCCACGGCGAGCTCGCCCTTTGCGCTCGGGTCGCCACGGCGAGCTCGCCCTTTGCGTTCAGGGCAAGGATGAGACCGACTGCTCCTACATCACCCGGTGGACAAGCATGCACAACTCCTACGAGGGGGTACGCGAGCACCAAGCAGTCGACTTCTTCATCAACGGTTGTAGAGACGGCACCATGCTCAAGAATAAGCTTCACCGGGTGGAGCCTGATACCATGGCCAAGACTATGGAGATCGTGGACAAGTATGCCACCGGGGACGCGGCGATGAAAAGGTCTATCTGGCTGGACGACCAAGGGCAGATCATCGTGGAAGTCTCCACGGACCGGCACCAGCCGGAAGGGAACAACCATAACTCTAGGCGGCATGATAATTGCGACGGAAAGAGGAAAGATGACCAGCCGGATAACCAATATGGTTCCAGGCACGTGGCAGTTGTTCAAGAGGACCCAGCTACAGGCGGTAGCTGGAGACAGAAGCCCGACGACTGGCCACCTCGGCCAAAGTATACCATCGAATCGATCCTTGATGGACCATGCAAGTTCCATAGTGGCGGCAATAAGCCAGCTACGTGTACAACCCGCTAGTGCACCTAGACAAAGAAGATGGCCAAAGTTTGTGGTTTACCACCACCACCCCCACATCCTCCAGCTGGTGGCCAGCAGGACAACTGCGAGCACCAGAACCGCCGGGATGAAGATGGAGGAGACTATCCTCGCCGGGTAGGGAACTACCACATCTTCACCACCGAGCTAGAAACCAAGCACAGCAAAAGGTGCCGTGAGGTGGAGGTGAACACAATCGTTCCCCAGTTCGTGAACTGGTCTAAGCAAGAGGTCAAGTGGAGCCGGAAGGACCAGCCGGATGTGTTGCCGCATCCGGGCACATACGCCATGGTACTGGACACCATCATCAGCTCCAAGAAGCACTCTTGCAGGTTCTCCCACGTCCTGGTGGATGGAGGAAGCAGCATCAACCTCCTATACCGTAGCTCCCTAGACCAGATCGACATCAGTGAGTCCCAGCTGGAGCAATCCAGCACCTCCTTCCATGGAGCAGTTCCGGGTCCATCACATTCGCCCATCGGTAGGATCCGGCTGGATGTCATCTTCGGCACGGAAGACAATCTCCGCCATGAGCCTATCTGGTTTGAGGTGGTCAACCTCTGCAACGCTTACCATGCCATCCTGGGACGCCCCACGCTCACCAAGATCATGGCGGTGCCGCACTACACGTACCTCAAGATGAAGCTCCCTGGGCCAAAGGGAGTAATCACCATTGCGAGTGATTACAAGATGTCGGTGGAATGCGCCACTGATGGCTCCAAGATCACCGAGGCCATGATCATCACAGAGGATAAGCACATCATCATGCAGAACATCACGGCCCTGCAGGCGGACATGTCGGTTGGCGGGCCAAAGCTGGCCGGGGAAGCGGAATTCAAGCCATCAAAGGGCACCAAGAAGATCCTCCTCAACAAGGCTGAGCCGGAAAAGTTCATCCTGGTCAGAGATGGCCTTGATAGCAAATAGGAAAGCGCGCTCGTCGACTTCCTCCGTGAGAATCGGGATATCTTCACATGGTCCCCCAAGGACATGCCTGGTGTTCCGAGGGAGCTCGCCAAGCACTCTTTACATGTCAGGCCAGATGCAAAGCCGGTAAAGCAATCACTACACCGCTTCACGGAAGAGAAGAGAAGAACCATTGGTGAAGAAATCACCAGGCTGCTCGCAGCCGGATTCATCATGGAGGTTTTCCACCCGGAATGGCTGGAAAACCCGGTGCTGGTGCTGAAAAAGAACAATACTTGGTGCATGTGTGTTGACTACACCAACCTCAACAAGGCCTGCCCCAAAGATCCATTCGCCCTTCCAAGGATAGACCATGTGATCGACTCCACAGCCAGCTGCGAACTGTTGTCATTTCTAGATGCGATTCAGGCTACCACCAGATCCAACTAAACCTCACTAATCAAATAAAGACAACATTCATCACCCCATATGGGGCCTACTGCTACACTACCATGCCATTTGGACTAAAAAATGCAGGTGCACATACAAGCACTACACGCAGAAGTGCCTACAATCACAAATTGGTGGAAACGTGCATGCCTATGTCGATGATGTGGTGGTCAAGACAAAGGAGAAGTAGACGCTCCTCGAAGACCTAAAGGACACATTCGACAACCGCCACCGGTTCCAGATGGAACTGAACCCGGAGAAGTGCGTATTCGGCATCCCAGCCGGCTAGCTCGTTGGTTTCCTCGTCTTAGAACGTGGAATCAAGGCCAACTCAGAGAAGATTGGCGCAATCGAGCGCATGCAGCCACCACAAAATCTGCACGACATGCAGAAGTTCACGGGGTGCCTAGCCTCTCTCAGCCAGTTCATCAGCCGGCTGGGCGAGAAAGCACTCCCCCTGTACCAGCTCATGAAGAAAACAAACAAGTTCATCTGGACGGTGCAGGCGCACGAGGCCTTCCACGACCTCAAGCGCATGTTACCCTCTCCGCCAATACTAGCGGCCCCCGCCACAAAGGAGCCAATGCTGATGTACATCACAGCTAGCAACCGGGTCGTCAGCATCATGCTAGTGGTTGAAATGCCAGAAGAAGGAAAAGCCTAGCTGGTTCTAGGCCCGGTGTACTACTTGAGTGAGGTACTCTCACTATTAAAGCAGAACTACCCTCACTATCAGAAGCTGGTGTATGGCATATACATGGCCGCCAAGAAGTTGAAGCACAACTTCCAAGAGCACTCCATCCGGGTTGTGGCATTGGCCCCCCTAGCGGAGATCATCAGCAACAAGGACGCCACAGGCCGCGCACTGCATCCAGTATGAGCCAAGAATAGCGGTTAAGTCTCAGGCCCTGGCAGACTTTCTCGTCGATTGGGCAAAGACACAATACCTGCCTCCATGCCCCGACTCCATACATTGGAAGCTACACTTTGACGGCTCCAAGATGTATGGGGGACTCGAAGCCAAGGTCGTCATCACCTCTCCAAAAGGAGACCGGCTGGAGTATGTCCTGTGAATCTACTTCCGCGCGTCCAACAACTTCGCCGAGTACGAAGCGCTGGTCCATGGCCTCAAGATGGCAAAATAGATCGGCATCAGGCGCATCCTCTACTTTGGCGACTCGGACTTGGTGGTGCAACAAGTATCAGGCGATTGGGACGCGAAGGACACGAGCATGGCAGTATTCTGCTTCTTCATACAGCAGCTATACGCATTCGAAGGATGTGAGTAAACAATGAAGCCACGGATGCACTTGCCCGTATCGGGTCAACAAGAGCAGCAATCCCGCCTGGAGTCGCCCTCGAGCACTAGCGCAAGCCCTCCATCACGCCATCTATGGAATCTGACTCTATCATGTTGGATGCGGACCTAGGGACTGTCGGCTCCAAGCAACCCAAAACTGCGGCCAAGGTCACGGGGACTGACGCGCCGCACCCAAGGACTTCCGCCTCCATCCCGGGGACTGCTGGGCCAAAGGCCGTGACACTCCCAACCGGCTCCAGCAACCCGGGGATTGCCAGCTCCGGCCTCCCACCCGGCAAACCACCTGACGAGCCCGAGCCAGCCAGGAGCGAGGAAGTCAAGCTGATCATGCAGACCGTCTGCACCATCCGGGAGACACCTCCATGGGGCAAGCCATTCATGAACTTCCTGGTTAAATGGGAGCTGCCCGATGAAGAGCTTGAGGCAAGGCAAGTGAAGCGAAGGGCAAGCGCATACACCATAATCAACAATGAGCTTTACAAGCGCGGCGTGAGAGGAATATACCAGCGCTGTGTAAGCCAAGAGGAAGGTATCCGCCTACTGGCGGACATTCACCAAGGCGAATGCGGTCACCACACGTCATCACGAGCCATAGTGGAAACTGCATTCCGCCATGGGTTTTACTGGCCCATGGTGCTGTAGGACGTTGAGCACCTGGTGAGGGCATGCAATGGGTGCCAGCGATTCGCCCAGCAGAAACACACTCCGTCATCGGCGCTCAAGACAATCCCTATCACCTGGCCATTTGTCGTCTGGGTTTCAAAACAGCGCAATCCGGCATGACACACTTGCTAGTGGCCATGGACAAGTTCACCAAGTTGATCGAGGAAAAGCCAATAAAGAAGCTGGGTGGACCGACAGTGGTCAAGTTCTTGACCGACATCATCACGCGTTTCGGCTACCCCAACAACATCATCACAGACAACGGCACGAACTTCGCCAAAGGGGCCTTCGCGCGTTTCTGTGGTGACAAGGGCATCCGCCTGGACCTAGCCTTCATCGTGCACCCCCAATCCAATGGGTAGTGCGAGCGAGCAAATGGTCTGGTTCTAGCTGGAATCAAGCCAAGGCTAATAGAACTACTGATGAGGACTCCCAGATGTTGGATAGAGGAGCTTCCAGTTGTGCTGTGGATAATGCCCAACCGCTCCACCGGCTACACGCCATTCTTCCTAGTCTACGGAGCAGAGGCAGTCATCCCAACTGACATCGAGTTCGACGCATCGCGCAAACTATTGTATACTGAGCTACAGGCCAAGGAAGCACGAGAATACAGCGTCGATCTCCTTGAAGAGGCACGAGAGCTGGATCTGTCTAGGTCCGTCATCTACCAGCAGAACTTGCACCGCTACCACGCCAGCTGGATCCGGAACGTCTCGTTCCTCGAGGGCGACCTGGTCTTGCGGCTGGTACAAGACACCAAGGGGATGTACAAGCTAGCTCCACCATGGGAGGGGACATTCATCATTCGCCGGGCGTTTCATAACAACTCATACAACCTGATCAACGCTCATCAGCCAGCAAATAACAAGATGGACCGCTCCAGCGAAAAACTAAACGCCCATGGAATGCGAACTTGCTTCGCCCATTCTACACCGGAGTAAAGGGCAAATGTATCTTACCTTTATGTAATGAACAAGTTGAGGAGCCTCGACATAGTCTCGGGGACTCCGTAATAATTTGGCATTTCATGCTGCATAACTTGAAGTTTTCCCGGCTGCAATGTTTTTAACCCCGGATCCGGCAGTCTCTCTCGGGCACTCGCCAGATGGCCTACACGGCCGTGCATTCTATAAGGTGAAGTACTGTACATGGCTCCAAGAGATCCATCTTCGATTCCGGCTGCAGACCGCAAGCCGACTGACAGACACGGCAAGAGCAGAAAACTCGAAGACCTATACAGGAAAAGTCCTATGGAAAACAAGACGTTTGGACGTTTCGGTTGCGCTTGCTTGCTCGAAGCTGATAGCTTAAATCTGAAGTATTGCACAGTACGCTAACTAAGGAAACCCTTTATTCCGGCTAACATCTGACAAGGGCACCACTTCAACGGCCAATGCTCGCTAAGAAAAGGACTAAGCTATCAGTTTTGCATGAAACTGCAAAATTTTCACCCAAACGAACAACTACAGACTATGTTTATCCTACGCATGTCTAACACGCAAACCACTGTTTGTATTTTTCATCTTTGCATGAGCCAAAGTACCGGAGCCAGAGGCCAGGCACAAGACGACAAAGGAGTAGACAAGGAGCTTCGACCCGGCTGAATTCTCCAGTTGGCCCGAACCTCGGGGACTACACCCTATGGGTGTGCTCGCGCGCCCCCACACAGTAAACCTGCAACAAGCAATAGCATAAAGGAGCTTTGACCCAGCTGGATTCTCCAGCCAGCCTAAACCTTGGGGACTAAACCCCGTGGGTGCGCTCGCGCACCCCCAATATAAGAACTACCCTCACTATCAAAAGATGGTGTATGGCATATACATGGCCGCCAAGAAGTTGAAGCACAACTTCCATGAGCACTCCATCTAGGTTGTGGCATTGGCCCCCCTAGCAGAGATCATCGACAACAAGGACGCCACAGGTCGGGTGGCGAAGTGGGCAATAGAGCTCGCCGCGCACTGCATCCGGTTTGTGCCAAGAACAGTGGTCAAGTCTCAGGCCCTGGCAGACTTCCTCGTCGATTGGGCAAAGACACAATACCTGCCTCCATGCCCTGACTCCATTCATTGGAAGCTACACTTCAATGGCTCCAAGATGTATGGGGGACTCGGAGCCGGGGTTGTCATCACCTCTCCAAAAGGAGACCGGATGGAGTATGTCCTACAGATCCACTTCCGCGCGTCCAACAACTTCGCTGAGTATGAAGCGCTAGTCCATGGCCTCAAGATGGCAAAAGATATCGGCATCAGGTTCATCCTCTACTTCGGAGACTCGGACTTGGTGGTGCAATAACTATCAGGCGATTGGGATGCGAAGGATGTGAATATGGCATTATTCCGCGTCTTTGTACAGCAACTATATGCCTGTTTCGAAGGATGCGAGTTTCATCATGTGCCCCGAGTAAACAATGAAGCCGCGGATGCACTTGCCTATGTCAGGTCAACAGGAGCAGCAATCCCGCCTGGAGTCGCCCTCGAGCACTTGCACAAGCCCTCCATCGCGCCCTCTACGGAATCTGACTCTATCATGTTTGATGCAGACCTAAGGACTGCCGGCTCCATGCAACCCAAAACTATGGCCAAGGTCACGGGAACTGACGTGCCGCACCCGAGGACTTCCGCCTCCATCCTGGGGACTGCCGGGCCAAAGGTCGTGACACTCCCAGCTGGCTCCAGCAGCCTAGGGACTGCCGGCTCCGGCCTCGCACCCGGCAAACCACCTAACGAGCCTGAGCCGGTCGGGAGCAAGGAAGTCAAGCTGATCATGCAGACCGTCTATGCCATCAGGGAGACACCTCCATGGGGCATGCCATTCATGAACTTCCTGGTTAAATGGGAGTTACCCGATGAAGAGGTTGAGGCAAGGCAAGTGAAGCGAAGGGCAAGCGCATACACCATCATCAACAATGAGCTTTACAACTGCAGCGTGGGAGGAATATACCAGCGCTGTGTAAGCCAAGAGGAAGGAATCCGGCTGCTGGCAGACATTCACCAAGGCGAATGCGGTCACCACACGTCATCACGATCCATAGTGGAAAATGCATTCCGCCATGGGTTTTACTCGCCCATGGTGTTGGATGACGCTGAGTAGCTGGTGAGGGCATGCAATGGGTGCCAGCGATTCGCCCAGCAGAAACACACTCCGTCATCAGCGCTCAAGACAATCCCTATCACCTGGCCATTTGTCGTCTGGGCTTGGACATGGTAGGCCCCTTCAAAACAGTGCAATCCGGCATGACACACATGCTGGTGGCCATGGACAAGTTCACCAAGTGGATTGAGGCAAAGCCAATAAAGAAGTTGGGTGGACCGACAGTGGTCAAGTTCTTGATAGACATCATCACGCGTTTCGGCTACCCCAACAACATCATCACAGACAACATCACGAACTTCGTCAAAGGGGCCTTCAGGCGTTTCTATGGTGACAAGGGCATCCGCGTGGACCTAGCCTCCACCACGCACCCCCAATCCAATGGCAGTGCGAGCGAGCAAATGGTCTGGTCCTAGCTGGAATCAAGCCAAGGCTAATCGAACTACTGATGGGGACTCCCGAATGTTGGATAGAGGAGATGCCAGTTGTTTTGTGGAGCCTGCGCACAATGCCCAACTGCTCCACTGGCTACACGCCATTCTTCCTAGTCTACGGAGCAGAGGCAGTCCTCCCAACCGACATCGAGTTCGACGTACCATGCAAACTATTGTATACTGAGTTGTAGGCCAAGGAAGCACGAGAATACAACGTCGGTCTCCTTGAAGAGGCACGAGAGTTGGCTCTGTCCAGGTCCGCCATCTACCCGCAGAACTTGCACCGCTACCATGCCATCCGGATCCGGAACATCTCGTTCCGCGAGGGCGACCTGGTCTTGCGGCCGGTACAAGACACCAAGGAGATGTACAAGCTAGCTCCACCATGGGAGGGGACATTCATCATCGGCCGGGAGTTTCAGAAAAACTCATAGTACCTAATCGACGCTCATCAGCCGGCAATTAACAAGATGGACCTCTCAAGCGAAGAAACTGAATGCCCGTGGAATGCGAACTTGCTTCGCCCATTCTACACCGGAGTAAAGGGCAAATGTATCTTACCTTTATGTAATGAACAAGTTGAGGAGCCTCGACATAGTCTCGGGGACTGCATAATAATTTGGCATTCCATGCTGCATAACTTGAAGTTTTCCCGGCTGCATTGTTTTTAACCCTGGATCCGGCAGACTCTCTCGGGGACTCGCCAGATGGCCTAGACGGCCATGCCTTCTATAAGGTGAAGTACTATACATGGCTCCAAGAGATTCATCTTCGATTCTGGCTGTAGACCGCAAGCCGGCTGATAGACATGACAAGAGCAGAAAACTCGAAGACCCATACAGGAAAAGTCCTACGGAAAACAAGACGTTTGGACGTTCTGGTTGTGCTTGCTCGATCGAAGCTGATAGCCAAAATCTGAAGTATTGCATAGTACGGTAACTAAGGAAACCCTTTATTCCGGCTAAAATCTGACAAGGGCACAACTTCAACGGCTAATGCTTGCTAACAAAAGGACTAAGCTATTAGTTTTACACAAAACGGCAAAATTTTCAACCAAATGAACAACTACAGACTATGTTTATCCTATGCATGTCTAACGCGCAAACCACTGTTTGTATTTTTCATCTTTGCATGAGCTAAAGTACCGGAGCCGGAGGCCAGCCACAAGACGGCAAAGGAGTAGACAAGGAGCTTCGACCCGGCTGAATTCTCCAGCTGGCCCGAACCTCGGGGACTACACCCTGTGGGTGTGCTCGCGCGCCGCCACACAGTAAACCTGCAACAAGCAATAACATAAAGGAGCTTTGACCTAGCTAGATTCTCCAGCCGGCCTAAACCTTGGGGACTACACCCCGTTGGTGCGCTCGCATGCCCCCACACAGAAAAAAGCATACAACAAGTGCAACACAAGACAAAATCACAAAGGGAGACAAAGCTCCTGACAGAGTTCACTGCAGAAGGACGAATCATTCACACAAGCAGACAAATAAACAAGTTTCCAACCATATACAAATACTCCCGGCATCTCGGGGATCAGTATTGAGGGTTAATCGAAGGGCCAGAGGCATCGGCAGGAGCATGGCTGCTGGAGGCGACATCGGCAGAGGCAGGGCCCATCGCAGCCAGGGCATCAGCGTAGGATGAAGCTACCAGCGGGCTGTAGTGGTACCCCTCTGTCGGCCATATCACCGATGTCTCGGTCCCGCTGGACAAAGCTTCCAATATGGACACCACAAGAGCGGATGCTAAGAACTTCAGCGTGAAGCTGGTCATAGCTGGTCCCCTAACAAAACCCTCTGGAGAGACTCCGCAGGTCCACGTCGGGGTACCAGGACTTCCGCATGGCCAGGACCATCTCCGCGCTGCCACGAGCCGCCCAGTCCCGCGCCACGTCCATCAGCTTAGGAGCGGCAAGAAGCTTCTTCGCCAAGGCCTCCATCGTAGCTGGTGGAGTGGAGTCCAGCCAGATGTACTCATAGACGTCGAGGGCAGCATCTCGCATTTGTCCTCCTCTCATGCTACGGCCACCAACTCCTCTGGGTAGAGGTCGCATTCGCCATCCGCCTCGGGGACGCGGGCTAGGGCCTGATTAGTCGCCCCAGGATATTGGGCTGCACCCGGAAAAGAGATAGCTGTCAAAAACCGTCTGCGAAACAAGGCAAGCAAGCTCACTGTAGGAATAACCACTTACTCACAACGATCTCGGCAGTCTGGAACAGCTCCACCAGCGCTGCCTTCTCCTTGGCCTGGGTGGTCTTCAACATCTCCTCCTGATGGGCATGAAATTTTTCAATATTCTTCAGCGCCTCGGTCTGGGTGTCTACGACCTTCTTAGCCTGGCTGGCCTTAACCTCGATCTGCTGCTGATGTTGCAGTAGCTGGCCGATCTGGGCCTGGCGAGTCTGGTTGGACTCCTCCATCCGGGCCACCTCCTCCTTTAGCCTTTCCACCTCCCGGTCCCTGCCCGCTAGCAGAGGTGCAGGAGGGTACCCAACGGTTAACAAGAAACGCGAGAATCCACGTAACTGGGAGGGCATGACAGGGCAAGCAATCTTATGCCCCAAGTCCTGCGAGGTCTTGGCGGCTTCAACAAAGGCTTTCTACAAGGAAGGCACAATGAAAAATAGAACAAAGAGAGCAACAGCGAAGAGTGGCAATGAAAAATGCGAAGAAGATATCTACCTCAAGAGATTCCCCCAGCGCCTTGGCCTCACCAAGCCATTGCTTCATCACCTCCACCAAGTGACGGATCTGGCCAAGGGCGACTGGCGCCGACTCGGAGAGCTGCACCAAGATGGAGTCCAGCGGCGATGCAACCGGAGATGCCCTCTAGCCGGTGAGCTGGAGGTCATCGTCGTCATCGGAGGCCACGCGCGACGCCTCCAGAGCCGTTGCGCCTTAGCCAGGCGCCACCTCTCGTCTGTCGCCTTCGACCGCCGGCTGCATGGGAGCTTCCCTCGCCGCCTCCACGGGCTCCTCAGCCTGATAGGCAGAAAAACCCGTCTGACCTAGGCTTGGGGACGAGAACACGTCGGCGAGCCTGGAGGCGGCGGAGGCCCGGTGCAGGACCAAGGGCGCGGCCGGTGCCACCATCTCCGCCGCATCCGCCGCGGCCTCAGCCGGCTTGGTAGCAGAAGCGGCAGCCTCAGCCGGCTTGGCAGTAGAGGCTATAGCCTCAGCTGGCTTGGCAGCAGAGACTGCAGCTTACGCAGCGGGCCCCTCAGCTCCAGCCGGTCGAGGTTCGGATGCGGTGGCGATGGTCGCGGAGCCGGCCAAGGACATCGCCTCACTATAAGAAATACATGAGGAACACAATGAGCGAAGCGCAAGACAACAGCCACGCAACGAAAAGGGAGAAAGAGCATGTACTCGGCGACGCTTGGCATGGTAGATGCGCCCCTCGGACGGCGAACCCTCTTCGAGCCCCCGTCGGCTGGGGCAGTGTTGGTCAAGGCAGCCCCTTCCCCTGGCCCGAGAGGCGGCGACCTCAGCCGGGTCCGCATCGACACCATGTGCGGCTGCTCAAGGGAACATGCAGAACATCAAGCCTAAGTCCAAAGAAGAGCAAAACTAACAAAGGCCAGGAACGCATCCTCACCAGCTGGGAACTCAGAGCCCTCGTCGGCCCGGGTGGGGAAGCGTTCTGGCTCCTGCAAAGGGAACTTCGTTGGCTTGAAGTCAGCCGATAAGGAGGGGAGATCATGGTCCCCCATGCCATCCTTCGCTAGTTGTGCCGTAAAAAGCTAGTCAACAAGGGGTAGAGACGATACTGGTTGATCCACAACTGAAATAGAAATAGGAAGAGAGAGAACCGGAACTGTTTCGGAGAGATACCAAAGTGTTCGTAAGTAATTCAAAAGGAGTTTTGAATAAAAGGTATTCAATATTTAATTAGTGAATTAATATTAAATATATTTATTTAATAAAAGGAAAAGGGCAAAACCCCCTACATGGGCCATCCTCGAAGGGGAGAAGGCCCAAGAGGGGAAGGCGGTTGCCCCTAGGTGGGCCAAGCCGCATGGGTGGGGGGCTCCCACCCTGCCGGACATCCTAGGTGGGCTTGGCGCGTAGAGGGGGGCTCCCCAAGCCGGAGGCCAGCCCCCCTCCCACCTCCTCCCAAGTTTAGTCCCACCCTAGGACCTGGAGGGTGGGAGTGCCCATATTTTTCCTATATAAAGGGGTGCCATGCCTCCCACATCTCATCCCACAATTGGCCTTTCTCTCTCTCTCTCTCTCTCTCTCTCTCTCTCTCTCTCTCTCTCTCTCTCTCTTGCATGTTTTCACGTTTGAACGTGCTCCACGAGGTAAAATATTCTCCACCAGGTGCACGTCGCCGTGCACCTGAAATCGGTCCGTATCTTCTTTTTCCGCTGCCTTGCTGGATCGGGGCCCGAGAGACGTCTTCTACACTGAATGTGTGTAAAACTCCACGAGGCAATGCCGTTAGTGGTGATGGACACTTGAAGCCTTATAAACCTTGTGGTCGGTTGTGCTCGGCTTCATCAGCAACGTTTGTGCGGGAACGTAATCCTATGTCTGGTCTTCAAAGGTATGAATACCATATCCCACTCATTACTGTACTTCTCCATAGATAGATCTTGTGTTGGTGTGTTCTCGTAGTAGGAATTTTTTTGTTTTCTTCCATGAAATCCCTTCATTTGTCTCAATTTGTACTTCTTTTTTAATCAATATTTTCCTGTTTTGATCCTGAAATATTATTTGGAAATAGAAAAATAATTGTGCGGTACTTTGAATGTACATAATAATTGCTACCATAAATCAACAAACTTTGTTTAAGATTATCATTTTAGATATACCTAAAGTCAATATTTTGCTATTTTGATCATGAAAAATATTTAGAGATAGAAAAAAGAACTGTAGACATAGATTTGCCTCAAAAATATGCATCGGCTTTAATACAAAATAAATTCAATTATATAAGAACATTTTTTATATGCATAATTGTTATGTAAATTGACAATATTGTTACAAAATAAGTTAGTTTTAAAAATAGGGTTTTTTAGGTATAGCTGATATCTCAAGAAGTGAGTATCCGTGAACTTGAGGTAGTACCTATTTTGAAAGAAAAAAATTAGTTATATGAAACATGACAATTTTGGAGTTCATTAATGATGAATATCCAATTTGATCCATAAAAATATACATGTATGATTTTCGAGTATCTTGTCTGAAGTATTGATAAATATTTTGGAAGTGACGACTTTTCATTCCTATTGGAAACAACATCTTTATTGTGAAACAAAGAGACTAGTGTGATAAGAAAAGCGTGTGAGTTTACAAATTAAAGCTAGTTAATTTTTAACCATGTTAGCTATAATATTTTTAATGAGAACCAAAACACAATGAAATGGTGAATTAGTCACACATAATGACACACACAAGCTAGATTGAAACATATTTTCAACCCTCTCAATATAGGTTAAGTTCAAACTTAGGAACATATATGCATATAACACTTGGTTTAACTTTAAATTCACTTGCAAATACTAATAAAATAAAGAGTTGTTCTCGCATTTGCGAGGGCCATGCTACTAGTTTGGTTTGAAAAATAGCATGATGCCATATGAAAAACAAACATGGTTCACCAATGATGTCAATGAAGCCATTTTAATTCCATTGTGGTTAGAGGAATCGATCCCTTCAATGATTTAGGAGGCACGAAAGACTCTCTACTACAAAATGTATAGTGAAATTGGATCTCCTTGTCTTATTTCTCTGTAGATTGAATTATTTCAACTTGGTCTCATTAAACAATAGGGATTTCTATTTTCGTGTCCCTAGTTTATTAGTTGTACTTAGTTTTCCCCAGCCACTTAGTTTTTCCTCACTTTTCCCCTCTCTCCATTCTGAAACCCTCACATGCGCTCGGATGGGAGGATGCCGTCTGGTCAAAGGATTGACCGTTACATGCTGACAGGTGGGACCGCGTTGGGCGGGTCCTGCGTTTAGCGTTACGTTACGTCACATCGATCGTTACATGCTGACAAATGGGGCCAGGATACACGGCAGACCAGCCATCCGTCTGTCGCTGACTTGTGGGCCCCGTTTTTTTTAATTGTGTGGCCGGTGCAGCCAATGACAAATGGGACCGTCGAAGCCAATGAACGATGGGGCCGCTACATGGAGCCGTCCTATGGGGCCTTCGTAGCCAATGACCGGTGGGGCTGGAGGGGGACATGTGGTGGTCATGTGGCAAATATGCAAATTTCAAAGAAAAAGTTTGGGAGATATGCAAAATTGGCAAATATAAAATAATTCACAGGTGGGATCGTGGATGACACGTCGGCTCTCTCTCTCATCCGCTCTCAGCCCCTAGCCCCGAGAAGCTCCTATCCCACCGGCGGACAGAGCAGCCATCGTCGGTCCATCAACACGTCGCCGGATCTGTCCTACGGCGGTATCAGACGGACTGCCGCGCTGCACCTCAACCATGGCTCTGGCACATGTTTTCTCCACACGCATTGCACGTTGAGGCAGTACCGACCGCGGGCTGGTCTGCCGCCCACGACGACCGGGATTTGGTTCCGCCACCATAGCTCGATGAACAGTCGCAGCAATTGCTAGTAGTGCTTGCTAAGACCTATGCTCCTGCTTCGCCGAGCTTAATCGATTCGATTCCCATAATTTCCTCGATATTGTAGGTGCAAATTAGTCTTCAATGTCTGGTTGTAGTGGGTACACCGGTGAGGATGGGGAATCGATCATGTCGTGGACACATTCTCCTTCTCCTACCATGTCGGAAGTGCATGTAGCTCCTTCTCTTTGTACTACCGTTGAATTTAAAGTGCTGACATGGCATGTCGGACTGATTCCAATTTGGTTTGTTTTGGGATTGTTACTGTGTGCTATGTAGGCCGATGATCCATGGTACATTGAATACCAAGATGAATCAACTCAGTGGTCTAGCCATAGGATGGATTTGAAGGAGATGGTTGCCAAGTTAGGTGATGAATTGGCCTGTAAAAACCTATTGATATTCGAGTTGGAGCGTACTTTCGAGGAAGAATTCAGAGCTTATTCGCAAAGAGAAGTTGACACCTGACATTGATCTTGCCGTATTGATCAAGTCGTAGAAAATATAAAACATGAACTTCAAGTGAAGAGGGGGGATAGTATATTCATGTGGGCAATTTTAGTAGTTGTCATCCGCGTCCTAGCAGTTACTGTATGCGGTTGTCGTGAAGGGTGGCACGTATAATGATTAGTTGAATAGATAGCTAATTTAGAGAGTAGAATTGTTATTCAATAGATGGTTGTGAGTTCCTGCTAATTTAGTCACTTAGCTATCCCAAAGTTGTCGAGAGAATGTATTGCGGTGCCCGAGTAGCTTGCCATTGGATCTAGCGGTCCCAAAGTGGTCGAGGGAATGCATTGCAGTACCCGAGTTGCTTTCCATTGGAATTAGCGGTCCCAAAGTTGTCGATAGAATGCATTGCGGGGCCCGAGTTACTTGCCACTGGATCTAGCCGCCCATAGTTGGTGTGCCAAATGCCTAGAGGGTCAAGTTGGGGCCTATCAGTTTTGACTGTTTTGTCGCTGCCATCATGGCTGCCATGTAGAGTTGCAGCGTTGGCGGTAGCATCCATTCCTCGTTCCAAATTAGTGGTTGAGATTGTCAATCCAAGTTATTTGACTCAAATTCCTCAAGATACAACCGAATCTAGTCAAATCTAAATCGACTAATTTGGGTCGGAGGGAGTACTACTTATGAATCAGCTTTAGAGCATATCCACCATCCTCACTGCTCAAATACATATCAATTTTGATTCAAATCATACATATTTCAACCAAATTTATACAAGCCCACCGGAGATTGTCAAAGCAAGTACTACTACTTATGAATCAGCTTTAGAGCATATCCACCGGTCTCACGGCTCAAATACCTGTCAAATTTATTCAAATCATACATTTATATTAAGTCATAGGATTTTGGTTCAAATTGGGCTTAAATTTGTCCAAATTTTAAGTGGACGGTGAGCTAGCGGCCCTCCCCGCTGTATGTGTATTTCAAGAAGTACGGGAAAAGTGCTCTCATCCAGCCTTCACCGTTAAACTGCACCTCGATGTGCCAGCCACGACCTGCCTCCCACAACTTCGGTTCATTAGGGCTTGATTTGCACCGTCGCAGTGATGTTGCGAATGATGGCTTCAATCGTCTTGGCATCGATGACCACTGTCGGCACCACGGTCATAGATGTTGCGGATGATGGCTTCACTCGCCGTCGCATCGGTGACCACTATCGGCACCACAGCCGTAGATGTTGAGGATGATGGCTTCCATCCGTGTCTTTCATCGATGGCCACTGTCGGCACCACCGACGTTGCACTAATGTTGCCGATGATGGCTTACATTGGTGTCTTTCATCAGCAACGGATCTAAGGATGTGAACAGAAGTGAGACAAACAGAGACAGAAATTTCAAACGGTTAGATCCTCACTGCCACCCGCTGTTCTAGCACCCGCGCTTAGATCCGCGCTACCGCAAGCTGTTCTGATCCCCACGCATAGGTTTGCGTTGCTGTATGTCGATAGGAGGGGAGGAAGATGCGGTTGGTATATGTGTGACAGGGAAAGGGAGGGAGAGACATCAATCTCGTCGGGCTCTCCTCTCCGTAGCCCAACGGGAGAGAGATACCTCCAACCCGTCGGATCATGATGTATCCAACGGTGTCTGGCCAAGATCTATGTGATATACATCTCTACCAATCAGAGTGCAGCCAAACTGAGCGCTAGTTGATGCGGCTAGTATACGTGTGTCAGGGAAAGGGAGGGAGAGACATCCAGCCTGTCGGGCTCTCCTCGTCGTACAAGGTTAGGTGCACCCATCGGGAGAGAGACCTCTAACCCATCGGATCATGATGTATCCAATGGTGGTTGGCCAAGATCAGTGTGACATACATCTCGACCAATCAGAGCGCTAGCCAAACTGAGACATGAGAGAGGGGAAAACTGAGGAAAACTTTAGCGGGAGGGGAAAACTGAGTAGAGCTAAGGAAAACAAGGGCGCTCAGATAAAAAATGACTAAGGGAAATTCAAGCTTTTGGCATAAAAAATGGAAAATGTGTTATTTGAACAAAATAATCCATCTTGGCCGACATTATATTGTTTCTAACTCAAAGGTACACAAGTGTGCCAAATTTGGCCTCATTTAGACAAAGTATGTTTTGGGATGGGTTATCTTGGAGGTTGACTGAGTAGAAAGCCATGCATCTTCATAACTAGTAGCTCATTCCAAGAAGTGGTTTAGGGGAAAAGTCCATCTCTCTTTATTTCCTTTTTATTTATTATGCATGCTAGGTTTTAGTTAATATAACAAGACTCCATGCGAAGGTTGCACTATGTTTTGACTTCTTTTTTGAATTAAACTAACACTAAAACATTTATTTGAATTTAATCACTTAGAAAAAGAAAAATATGGATGATTACAAGTAAATCTAAAATTTCCAATTTTATATGGTAAATCAATCCAGGATACACAAGTGTGCCAAATTTTGGATCAATTGGTCAACGTTTTCTATGGTTTAAGCCATGAACTAGCTAAACCCCATGTGTTGACCACATGTCGAGGGAAAAACTGAGCAGTGCTAACCAACTAGGTGCATGACAATAGAAACTTGCAATAACACATACATTATGGGGTTATCCAACATACAAACTTGGAAGCATCACAAACATTGATAGTAGTTCAAATTCAATACAAACATTGACAATAGTTCAAATTCATCATACAAATTCAAATTAATAATTCAAATTCATTTTTTCTTGCTCCTAGTGTTTTTGCTAGAATATTCTCGAAGTTCACCATCTTGCTCCGGGTGATCCTGACTGGAATATTCTTGGAGTCCACAATCAGCTTCTTCCGTTTGTTCCCTTTGTTCATTTTCTCTGCATCAAATGAATCAAGTGCTTCAATCTGTCGTACAATTGGTTCAACCACATTTCGATTCATTGGTTCATACGGTTCAAAACGCATTGGCATAATTTCTTCAATATCCTCTTGTGTAATTCCTTAACTTTTGAAATTTGCTTCTAACGAATAAATTCCTTCAATCTCCCAGGCATTTGGTGCAATCTCCCCTTCATTTGGTTCAATCTCCTCTTGATCCATTGGTTCAATAACCCCTCCATCTGGTTCAATCTCCCCTGTATTTGGTTCAATCTCCCCTGCATCTGGTTCAATATCCTCTTGATCTGTTGGTTCAATCTACAATGTATCCATTGCGTCATTCTCCTCTCATTCAGATACTTCATTCTCATCTGCATTTGCTGCTCCCGCCTGATCATCCATTCCATAAGCTGGGTCCACTACATTTTTACAAAGCCTATCAATGTTCCCTAGGATCCCACAATGTTTGCACTTACATCGTCGAGGTGGTGCACCACCCTCTCCACTAGCTCTCATCCTATTCTTCCTTGGCCTACCTACTGGTCTAGTAAAAACTAGAGGGTATATCTTGAAGCCTGGATTCACTTCCATCCATTGGTCTTTTCCCAACAAGGCTGGAACATTCTGAGCATATGTTGCCCTAAATTTCACAACGAAGAAATACTCTGACACGTACTAATCAACTTCACCCTCTTCACCTACTAGAACACCCATGAAAAACAATGCATGTATGCAGGGTTTCCCACAGAGCTGCCATTGCCTGCAATGGCATGTCCTGTCAGCCAAACTCACTAGATACCTCCATTGTCTATCTTTACTATCAGTGTACGTTACCTCAGCCTCCATTCCTTTTCTAATGCATTTCATCTTCATTTTTTTTGCCCTAGCATGCAAAGCCTTAATCAAATATGGGAGGATGAGATGACCAGCATATACTGTTGATGCAATTCTTTGACGCAAATCGATCTTTATCATGATCATCTTCCTAATCTTATGAAATATTTGCCACAACATAAGCCATTTCAATGACTTGACCTTTGCATTGAAACTCTCTACAAGGTTACTTGTCACATAGTCTACCTTACAAATTTCATTGAATTGGCTTCTTGACCATACCATTCCATGATGTGCATCCAAGTACTCCTTTACCGCAGGTTTTTGTTTATAAAATACTTCCAAATGATACAGATGCTTCCTCAAACTGCATGTGTATGAAGCTGGACATAGGTTGTTAGTATAAACTTTACCCTTGAATTTCTTTGAAAAATCATGCACTAAGTGCACATACATTCCCTATGCTCCACTCCGAGGAATACTGCTTCTACAGCTTTCTCCAAACCTTTGCAAGCGCCTGTGTGGATAGTAAGTCCTGGTGGATGACCTATAAGGTCGCGCAAATTCTCCAGAAACCAAGTCCAACTTTCCTCTAACTCAATCTCCAAAACTCCAAAAGCAACAGGGAACATCCAATTGTGGCCATCAACTGCAGTAGCAGCTACTAGTTGTCCTATAAATCTGCCATGAAGAGTTGTTGCATCCATGGCCAAATAAGGCCCACAACCATCCAGAAACCCTTGCTAGCAAGCTTTGAAACAAACAAAAGCCCTTCTAAAGCACTCCTTCTCCATTGTCTTCCTCTTATTTTGTACTGAATTGTATGCCTATCTATCTATACAACACTACCTAGACTAGCCATCTCCACTTCAGCTTTGAAGCTGTAAAGCAACTAAAAACTTTCATTCCATGGACCATTGATCCTATCAAGAGCTATTTCCCTTGCATAGAACATCCTCATGTAAGGTACTATAATATTAAACTTTTCAGAAACTTTTTTATGAGCGTTGTTGCACCAAGTAATGGGTTCGATCTTATCCAATCCATGATTGTATCTGCCAACCACCTAGTATTTGCTAGTTTTGTTTTGTTCTTTGGTTGTCCCCCTTGAGGTGGACAAGAATGTTCAAATTGGTTACCTTTTATCTAAAGCATAATGAAAATGTCAGGTATAGTTAACAAATTCTACACAATGATCTAAAATACACAATCGGTTGTAATACCTGAACCAAACTGCTCTTGAGCATAGTGGATGCGTGCATCCTCCACCTACAACTCCTGTATGGGCACTTCACTATGAAACTTGCTGGCTTACTCTTAATAACAACATAATCATTATTGGTGCAGATGCAATATGTAGTAAGGGCATCATGACAGTCCCGCATCGTTTCAAATACGGTGCCTTCTGAAATATTAGGATCGTTCCTATCCCACTCAATTACTGTCAAGTCCTCACCATCGTACTCGGTTAAAATGAGACTGGCATTGTTCTCCTCGTTCTCTTCTTCATCAGTGTCATCAAATCTGGCACCGTGAGCCAATTCCTCCATGTATTGATCCTCTAGTGCCTGTTTACTGAATCTATCCACCAATTCAGGAAACATCAACTCATCCTCATCATCTAGTGGAGGTGATCCCTCGGCAAGCTCTGCTTCGTCCTCCACATCGGCCACACGAGCTATTTGGCTTACACTCGCAGTGCGAACAGATGGTACTGCTGTGGACCTACAAGGAGCGTAGGGGTGCACACTATTAGTAGAGACAACAGAGACACATGATGCCCGACCACATGATGATGCCTGACCACCAGATGATGCTTTAGCCCTCTTTCCCGTGTGTTCAACTTTAGGTTGCACATGGAGACGAATTCAACCAAAACGTTCGACAGCATTCAAAGAGAAAAGCATTACCAGATCAGCTTCGCTAGTTAGTGGGAGCAATCTTTGCTCGCTAATGTTGAAATATTGCAAATCAACTGAATCACTGATGGCTCAGTGTTGATGTAGAGCTCGTTGGGGAACCCCAGGAGGAAGGTATGATGAGCACAGCAGCAAGTTTCCCTCAGTTATGAAACCAAGGTTTAATCGAACCAGTAGGAGCAAGGAAACACCCCAAACGTGTTGCTAGCTGAGCCTTGGCAGGGCGCACGACCGGTGCTAGTAGCAACGTGGAGATCTGCACAACACAACCACAGAAATATGTCCCCGGCTTGCGATGAGGTTGTCAATCTCATCGGTTTTGCTGAAAACAAAGGATTAAACGTATCGAATGGAAGGAAGTAATAGTTTGCAGAAAGTAAACACAAAGCAGTAAACAGTTTGTAGATTGAATGTAAAAGAAAGGACCGGGGTCCATAGTTCACTAGAGGTGGGTCTCCTTAAGATAGATAACATGTTGGGTGAACAAATTACAGCGGGGCAATTGACAAATACCGAGAAAACAATACATGCATATACTAATCATCTTGACTCCTTTGGAACTTGATTGGGC
This sequence comes from Avena eriantha, assembly GCA_910589775.1. NCBI lineage: Eukaryota > Viridiplantae > Streptophyta > Magnoliopsida > Poales > Poaceae > Avena > Avena eriantha. The sequence continues at coordinate 266,662,593 of OU342745.1, read as the reverse complement.
ATTACAACATTATACATAGACCGCCATCCAACTTCATCTATGACTAATAATCCACCTTCAGGTTATCATCCGAACCCCCTCCAGTATTAAGTTGCAAGCAACAAATTATTGCTTTATGAATTGCGTGTAATGTAAACAATATGATTGTTCTATGAACAAAGGATTGTTGTTTTCTCCCTAGTAGCAACAGCACATCTAGTACCTTAGATATTTCTGTCACTTCCCCAGATTACCAGAGGCATGAACCCACTATCGAGCATAAATACTAACTCTTGGAGTTGCTAGCATCTACTTGGCCAAGATAGCTACTAACAACGGAAAGCATGCAAGATCACAAATAACAAAGACATGATAGAATCAATAATCAATCTGAAATAGCATCTCAATATCCATCGGATCCCCGCAAACACAACATGCAAAATTACAAATAGATGATCTTGATCATGAACGGAGCTCACAAGATCTAGTGATGAAAGCACAAAGGAGGAGAACCAGCCATCTAGCTACTACATGGACGCGTAGTCCAGAGATGAACTACTCACGCATTACACCGGAGGCTTGCATGATGATGAAGAAGGCCTCCAGGGTGAATTCCCCTCTCCGGCAGGGTGCCAAGAAGAGCTTCGGATCCCTCCCGGTCTAGGGATGGAGATGACGGCAGCTACAGACTCTTTCGTGGATTTTTGATCGGGTACTTAGGGTTTACGTCCCGAGGGAAATATATAGGCGGAAGGAGAGGTCGAGGGGGTGCTCGGGTCGGCCAGACCACCCCTTGGCGCGGGCCAGGTGGTGTGGCCGGCCCCCAGCCCTTCTCCGTCTTGTATTCTGGCATCTGATGTCTTCTGGAAAAATAGGCACTTTGACTTTTGTCCCGTCCAGTTCCGAGAATATTCATTTTCTGACTTTCCTGGAACCAAAAACAGCAGAAAACAGGCAGCTGGCACTATGGCTCTTGTTAATAGGTTAGTCCAAGAAATCATATGAAAAGTACTCCAAAGTGTGGACAAAACACAAGAAAGTAGATAAAACCAAGCATAGAACATCAAAAATTATAGATACATTTGCAATGTATCAACATCCCCAAGCTTAACTCCTGCTCGTCCTCGAGTAGGTAAGTGATAAAAAGAAAAATGATTTTTGAGGTGACATGCACCATCAAAGACTTGATCAAAGTATTTGTAAAACATTCAAAGTTGGGATCATAGTACTTCAATCATAAGATGAAAGACAAAGTTCTAGCAATAAGACAAAGAAACTATGATGCAACATGAAAAGGCACAAACAAAAGATTCATGAATAACAATGCTTTGCAAGACATTTGTTTGTTTCACATAAAGAAAACATAACATAATAGTATTCAGCTTGTCCCTCATAGAGTAGCAAATATAAATGCATAGGACACCTTCAAAGTTCATCAGAGTGACTAGATACAATTAGTTTAAAATAAGCAATATCAAGTTATGCATCAATCAACTAGTCTTGGGACAATGCGCATAGAACTAAGAATGGCCACTATGCTCTCAAAGTAGGTGCATAAAGGTAGAAGGTGGAGACTCAATATAATGGTAGAAGAAAGGCCTTCATAGAAGGAAGTAGGGATTCAAGTCTCATAAAGAGCTTCCAAAAATTATGGTACTTATAGCTTCTAGCTCTCATTGCCCCTATCATAAGCATCTTGATGGTGATTAATGTTAAAGTGACACAACTAAGAGGATATGCTTGACAAGTTATAAACCGAAATCTCATGCCCCTTACTTACGAAGACCGAACCTCATGCTACTCAACTTTAGTCACGAGTAAGCTCTTGTCATTGTAAGTACATATGTATCATAAAGAACCGCCAATGAGGTACCCCTTGCACATGATACATGAGCTATCCCATAATCAAAATGACAAGGCAAGCAGACAATGAGCATCTCAGCGATCTTTTTATTTGCTATTTGCATAGGTTTTTATTTAGGATGCTTCATAGAGTGCTCGTTATGGTGATGCTGCAAGTTTCCACCATGATTAGGCATGGCTTAGGCTAGCGGCCCAGGCATTTCTCTAACACACATACAAACTCCATGATCTTACAAGTTCCACTTTTATTTCACACCGCTAGGATCCATAAGCAAAAGAACATGATATCAACAGGGTACAAAGTACAAGTGCAATGTTGAAAGCGTTCCCCATGATAGATGGTTCTGCTAATTTCAACTTATAAAGCGCAAGCATATACGCAACAAAGAAGGACCCAATGGTTCAAGTTTATTAGATGCAAAAAAGTAAAGTGTGCCATTGATGACCCACAAGTATAGGGGGTGTATCGCAGTATTTTCGATAAGTAAGAGTGTCGAACCCAACGAGGAGCAGAAGGTGCTGACTAGTGGTATGGATCAGGAATTCTCTGCAAATACTTAGCAAACGGATTTTTAGGGTTTTTTGATATAGCAAGTAAACAAAGTACGAGTAAATAAAAGACAGTAGGAATAAATGCAGCAAGTGGCCCAATCCTTTATGCAGCAAAGGACAAGCCGGTTGTATTACTTAAGATGACCAAACGTTCTCGAGGACACATGGGAAGACTGTCAAGTGCTTTCGCTTCATATAGTTGATCAATCTTCTTTATCTTGCTAAGTGTTGTGTGGGTGAACCTCTGCTAATGTACCGACCTTCCTAGGACTAATACATACTTGTGATTATACCCCTTGCAAACTTCCGTAAGTACAAGAAAGTAATTAAGGTAGAAACCTAACCACAACTTTAAACTCTAAGACCCTTACGTCCCTTGTGCAATGGTTTCCTAACGGAGGTTCAGGTTTCTGTCAGTCCGGCAACCCCTACGATTAGTAGCCAAATACAAAATGCATTCCCCTAGGCCCATATAGGTAAAGTGTCATATAGTCGACGTTCACATGACACCACTAGAAGAAGTACACCACAACTTAAATATCAAACCATTGAATCTTTCTAAACATAACTCCACTACTAACAACATGACTTCTCCCATGTCCTCAAGAACAAAACGAACTACTCACAAGACATCATATGGATCATGATCAGAGATGGAATAATGATGTATAACAATCTGAACATAAACAATAATTCAATGTTTCACTCAATAGCATCAACTACAAAGAGTAATCAACACCGGGAAAGTTTCCCCTATGAACTATGCAAGATTCAACCCAATTGTTACAGCAATATGAAGATGGTGATGAGGGTGTTGATGGTGATGATGGTGGTGATGATGATGATGATGATCCTGATGAAGTCCAGCTTGATGGTGGTGTTGGTGGCGACGATCTCCCCTCTCCCGGAAGGAATTCCCCTGGCAGAAATCTGTCTGCCGGAGAGATCTTTCTCTCTCGGTGTTTTCCGCCCCGCAGAGGCGGCGGAACCTTTCTGTGGTCGCTCCCCGAGTCTTAGGGTTTCGGGAGGAATATATACGCCAGAGGGGAGTGCCAGGGGTGGACCATGGCGGCCACACCACCTGGTGGCGCGGCCTAGGGTGGCCCGCGCCAGGGGGTGGTGTGGGCCCCTTGTGGCCCATCTCCAGCCCCCCTTCTAGCTTCCTTCGTCTTCTAGAAAAATAGAATTTTCCATGTATTTTCCCGGATTTTCTGATCTTCGCGAATTTTGCCTCCAAACAGCACCTTTTCCATCAGAATCCTGACTGCAGCGGTCCATACTCCAAATGTCATCAACCATGCAAAAACATATGAAATAACATAAGTATCATCTCTTAACATGAAATATATCAATGAATAACAGTGAATTATGACATAGAATAGTGATGCAAAATGGACGTATCAACTCCCCCAAGCTTAGACTTCACTTGTCCCCAAGCGAAACTGAGCTCAATAAACATGACCTCAGGTTTATGGAGTGAAGAGTCGATAAAAGAATATGGACAAGAAGCATGACATTCATCAATACATAGATCATAATAGAAGACAACTCACTATTATATAACTCAACTTGCAATGAGTAAAGGAAACACAACAAACATACATGAAGTAAATCATAATTGGTAATGGCAAACTTAGCTCTTGGTTGAAGAATAGTTGATAGTTTGCTAGAGTTCACAAATAACTGGTTTTTCAATGATAGCTTTCAAAGTAGTAAACATCAAGATAAGAGCAATGTGCAAAACAAGGAACATAAGAACCATGATTGAATAAATCATCATATGAATGAATGAAACACAACAACTCAAAATACTTGCTGAGATAGAAAGGAATAGGTTTACTGACTCAACTAAAAAGTAAAAGAAAGGCCCTTCGCAGAGGGAAGCAGGGATTGCAAGTTTCATAAAGAGCTCCCAAAAATTATGATACTTACTAGCTTTCATCTCTCATTGCCCCTATCATAGGCATCTTTAGGTGATTAAGGTTAAAGTGATCAAATATGAGGATATGCATTGACAAGTTGTAAGTTGAGAATCTCATGTCCCTTGAATATGAGGGCCGCTCCTCATGCTACTCAAGTTTAGTCACTGATAAGTTCTTGTCATCGTAAGCATATGTGTATCATAGAGAACCGCCAACGGGGTACCCCTTGCCCGATGATACGGAAGAATCCCCATATCAAAATGACAAGGCAAGCAGACAACAAACATCTCAGCAATCTTCTTATTTACCATGGGAATATGGTGCTTTTTCTCTCTTTCCTCTTTTCATAATATCTCTTTTTTCTTTTCTCTTTTTCTCAATCTCTATCTCTTTTTTATAAGAATAATGCTTCATAGATTCTCATTATGGTTACGCTGCAGGTTTCCACCATGTCAGCATGGATTAGACCAGCGGCCCAGGCGTTTCTCTAACACACATGCATAACTCCATGGACTTACAAGCTCCCCTTTCATTTCACACCGACGACATCCATAGATAAAAGAACATGATATCAACTAGGTACAAAGTACCAGTGCAATGTTGAAAGCGTTCCCCATGACAGCATGGTTCTGCTAATTCACAACTTACAAAGCGCAAGCACATATGCAACATAGGTGAGCATAATGGTTCAAGTTTATTAAGTGCAAGAAAGTAAAGTGTGCCATCAAGTTTATGAGAGCTTTAATCACTTATTTTCACATAACAAGTTTAATTTGGGAGGTAGACAAAACAAGACTTTACTTGGAATAGAAATAATGCTATGTACTGTAGCAACTCCTTCCGAAGTCCCAAAAATAATTCAAAAAGTAAATCGAATAAAGAAGCAAATGCAAGAGTGGCAAAATCTGTCAAAACAGACCAGCAGGTAAAGATCAATTTTTTAAAATATTATTTTGCTCAAATCAAAAAGTGCAAAACTAACGAAAGTTAAATAACAACCTGGGTCAGAAGCACAAAAAATGATAGCTCAATCCGACATACAGAGATCTCTCACGAATTTTTACGGTGAAGCACAAAAATCTGTTTCGAGACAGCAACTTCCCCAAATATTACTTCTCTCTCATTAGAGGTTGATCTTGACACAAAAACCAAACAAAATGGAGAAGGAGAGGTTATTATAGAAGTAATAACTTCCAAGACTCAAAGAAACAAAAACAAACTGAAAGCAAAAATGAATTGGGTTGTCTCCCAAAAAGCTCTTTCTTTATAGCCATTAAGATAGGCATGATAATTTTGAAGATGCTTACATAGGAATATGAATTGAAGTGAAAGGGAGCATTAAGGAGCAAAAATATACGCATTTAAGTCTAACCCACTTCCTATGCAAGGGAATTTTGTAAACAAACAAGTTGTTGAAACTAGAGGCTACTTGCATAAGAAGGCAAAAGAAGTGCAACATAAAAACTTTCAGCATAAAACAAGGAAACTTGATATTATTGAGATGCATAAGAACACTTTTCCCTCTCTCATAGTAACTTTCAGTATCATGCATAAATTTAACAATATAACTATCATAAGGACCATCGTAACAATGATCACTTATTCTAACAGAAAACACAGGAATACTAGCTCTTAAGATACTACTTTGTGAAACAATATTAGAGGTATCATTACAAATGATAGTGTGTCCCTCTTCTACATAATTAGTAACAGAGTCTTTCACATTTGCTATAATAGGTTCATTAACCTTTTGTTTATCAGTTTCAACAACTTTATTTGTACTTTCATTAACCATACCAGCTTCTATAGAATGTTCCTTTATCTTAACTGGGAAAGGCATTTTCTCAATATAAGGTTCAGGTAAGACATGATTAGCAGTATAAACTTTAGTATTTCTTGCAGGAACACTCTTAGCAATATCTTTATAAGGTTCGTGATACTTATTCCACTTCTTTTTAGGCACTTCAATATAGGAAGCAAAAGCCTTAAAATAAGAAGCAATAGCTTGAGAGTCTAGACCATAAGCATTTTTAATATTTTGAAAGTCATCAGTTCCCATAAAAGATTCAATGCATTCATAATCATAATTTATACCTCCCTTTCTACCATTGTCATTCTCCCAAGCTTCAGCATTATCTTGAATACGGTCCAGAAGATCCTATTTAGCTTCTTATTCCATGCGAGTGAATGATCCAGCACAAGAAGCATCCAATAAATCCTTGTCATGTAGAGGGAGCCTTGCATAAAAGTTATTGATAATAATATTGTTGGGGAGCTCATGAATGGGACACTTGAGCATTAGTAACTTCAATCTCCCCCAAGCTTGAGTTGTACTCTCTCCATCAAGAGGCCAAAAGTTGTATATTTGATTCCGATCTTTATGAATCTCACTAGGAGGATAAAACTTTGAATAAAAGAGAGGCACTATTTCCTCCCATTCCAGAGCTTGACCATTCTTCAGCAGCTTATACCATTCCTCAGCTCTTCCTTTCAGTGATAATGAGAATAACTTCTTCTTAACTTGATCTGTAGTAATACCTGCACACTTGAACAACCCGCATAATTCATGTATAAAGAGTAAATGATCACTGGGATGGACAGTTCCATCCCCAACATAGTAGTTATCCATAACACGATCAATAATTCTTGTAGGTATTTTAAAAACATCATTCTCAGCAGGAGGTGGCTTATCTACTACCTTAGCAATGGTAGTAGCATTACCAAATAAGAAACTTAGCGAATTATCCATAATGAAAATAAAGCAACTAACAGAAGTAAACAATACTCACAATAGAAGTTTCCTTTACCAGTTCCACTCTCCAATAGCGCTTCACTCCCCGGCAACGGCGCCAGAAAATAGTCTTGATGACCCATAAGTATAGGGAGTGTATCGTAGTATTTTTGATAAGTAAGAGTGTCGAACCCAACGAGGAGCAGAAGGTGTTGGCTAGTGGTATGGATCAGGAATTCTTTGCAATTACTTAGCAAACGGATTTTTAGGGGTTTTTGATATAGCAAGTAAACAAAGTACGAGTAAATAAAAGACAGTAGGAATAAATGCAGGAAGTGGCCCAATCCTTTATGCAGCAAAGGACAAGCCGGTTGTATTACTTAAGATGACCAAACGTTCTCGAGGACACATGGAAAGACTGTTCGCTTCATATAGTTGATCAATCTTCTTTAGCTAGCTAAGTGTTGTGTGGGTGAACCTGTGCTAATGTACCGACCTTCCTAGGACTAATACATACTTGTGATTATACCCCTTGCAAACATCCGTAAGTACAAGAAAGTAATTAAGGTAGAAACCTAACCACAACTTTAAACTCTAAGACCCTTACGTCCCTTGTGCAATGGTTTCCTAACGGGGGTTCAGGTGTCTGTCACTCCGGCAACCCCTACGATTAGTAGCCAAATACACAATGCATTCCCCTAGGCCCATATAGGTGAAGTGTCATATAGTTGTTCACATGACACCACTAGAACAAGTACACCACAACTTAAATATCAAACCATTGAATCTTTCTCAACACAACTCCACAACTAACAACATGACTTCTCCCATGTCCTCAAGAACAAAATGAACTACTCACAAGACATCATATGGATCATGATCAGAGATGGAATAATGATGTATAACAATCTGAACGTAAACAATAATTCAATGGTTCACTCAATAGCATCAACTACAAAGAGCAATCAACACCGGGAAAGTTTCCCCTATGAACTATGCAAGATTCAACCCAATTGTTACAGCAATATGGAGATGGTGATGAGGGTGCTGATGGTGATGATGGTGATGATGATGATGATGATCCCGATGAACTCCAGCTTGATGGTGGTGTTGATGGCAACGATCTCCCCTCTTCGGGAAGGAATTCCCCCGGCAGAAATCTGTCTACCGGAGAGATCATTCTCTCTCGGTGTTTTCCGTCCCACAGAGGCGGCGGAACCTTTTTGTGGTTGCTCCCCGAGTCTTAGGGTTTCGGGAGGAATATATACGCCAGAGGGGAGTGCCAGGGGTGGACCAGGACGGCCACACCACCTGGTGGCGCGGCCTAGGGTGGCCCACGCCAGGGGGTGGTGTGGGCCCCCTGTGGCCCATCTCTAGCCCCTCTTCTGGCTTCCTTCGTCTTCTGGAAAAATAGGATTTTCCATGTATTTTCCCAGATTTTCTGATCTTCATGAACTTTGCCTCCAAACAACACCTTTTCCATCAGAATCCTGACTACAGTGGTCCATACTCCAAAAGTCATCAACCATGCAAAAACAGATGAAATAACATAAGTATCATCTCTTAATATGAAATATATCAATGAATAACAGTGAATTATGACATAGAATAGTGATTCAAAATGGACGTATCAGCCAGCAAGTTCGTGAGAGCTTTAATCACTAGTTTTCTCATAACAAGTTTAATTTGGAAGATAAACAAAAGCATGAATATACTTGGAATAGCATATGCTAGTAGGTAGGTATGGTGGACTCTTTGGAATAACTTGGTTTAGGGAGTTGGATGCATGAGTGGAACTCATACTTGGTTGTGGAGGCTAGCAAAAGACTGGGAGCGACAAACTAAGAGAGCAATAATGGCCATAATCATGTAGAGCGACAAAACATCATTAATCAAGCATAAATTGATACTAAAAGTTGAAAACTAAAGGATCATAAAGGCTATGGTGACTTGAGATAGTCATAACATGGTGTGAGCATGTGCCAAGTCAACCCAAATAAAGCATCAAAGGAGAATACCACTATACTATGCTTTAATATGCTAAAACAACGCATGATTCATCCAAGGAACATTAAGCAATCTCAATTGTTTATAACAAGGCATGCTACAGCAAAGAATACTAAGCATAGAGCCAAAACAATATCAAGCATGGCATGACAAAGCATAGGCCACAGTCAAAAACAAGCTCTCTTTAACACTTAGGCATGAACTTTCCTACTCTTTTCCAAACCAACCAAAACTATTTGAAAACCAATGTATGAAAGAGGGGTCCAACCAATTTATTCAGCAAACTAAGAAAACCAAGCAAACGAAAACCAAAACGAAAATGAAAAAGAAGACGCTCCAAGAACAACACAATTGTGCATGAAACAATAAAAATGAAGCGTTTGAAAGAAACCTGGGATTTTTATTGATGAAGAGGGGGATGCCTTGGGAATCCCCAAGCTTTGCCGCTTTTACTTTCTTGGATATATCTTGGGGTGACACGCGTATCATCCCCAAGCTTGAGCTTTAGTCCATCCTTCATCTCATTACTCATTCCTTCCATACACCTGAAATTTTTCCTTCATACAAAACTTCACACAACCTTTATTAGCAACATTAGTGCACTCAAGATAATAGGTCTTAAGGTTCAGTTCCAACACCAATAAACTTCCATTAAAACACTAGCTACTGAAGCACTTCCCTCAAAAAGCTCAATTCCCCAAAAGAACTAAAAAAGGAACCAACAAGAAGCAAATGCAGAAAATCGCAGAAATCTGTCAAAACAGACCAACAGGTAAAGATGAATTTTTTCGAAGACCTTATGTTTCTCAAATCAAAAAGTGTTGAACCAACGAAAGTTAGATAACAACCTGGGGCAGAAGCACAAAACTTCACGCCTCAAAAGGACGTCCATAGATTTTACACGAATTTTTACGGTGAAGCACGGAAATCTGTTTTGGAACAGAAACTATCCCAATCATTACTTCTCTCTCATTAGAGGTTACTCTTGGCACAAAAAGCAAATAAAAAGGATAAGGAGCGGTTATTACTGAAGTAATAACTTCCAAGACTCATCTAAAAGTTTTGGGTTATCTGCCAATAAGTACTTTTCTTTAACGCCTTTAAGTTAGGCATAAGAAGCAAGAAAAAGAATCAAGTGTTCTCAAATGAAGAAGCATTAAGACTAAATTTTGTTTTCATAGGAGAAGCAAAAGAAATCTACTCTCTCTTCTTAGGGAAGTGTTCTATTCCTTTCTTGAGTGGGAGTTGATATTTAATGGTGCCTTCTTTCATATCAATAATGGCACCAACAGTTCTAAGAGAAGGTATTCCCAAAGTAATAAGACAAGAAGCATTGCATTCAACATCCAAAATATAGAAATCAACGGGGACATAGGCATTGTTAAACATAATAAGAACATCATTAAGACTCCCCATGAGTTTCTTTTTAGCATTATCATCAAGTGGGACATTCAAATAACAATCTTCAAGTGGAGGCAAATCAAGCATATCATAAATCCTTCTAGGCATAATAGAAACACTACTATCAAGATCACATAAAGCTTTGAAATCAAAATCATTCACTTTCATATTAATGATGGGTTCCCAACCATCTTCTTGTTTTATAGGAATAGAAGCTTTATGTTTCATCTTTTCTTCTTTAATCTTTATGAGAGCATCAGTAATGCGTTTTGTAAAGGCCATGTTCATAGCACTAGCATTAGGACTTTTAGCAAGATTTTGTAGGAACTTAATAACTTCAGAGATATTGCAACCATCAAGATCAAAATCAAATTTATCATCTAAAGTAGTAGAACTATTACTAGCCTCAACACTAGTGGTAGTGATATTAGAAACACTAATGTTTCTAGCAATTTCATCTTCTCTTTCCCACTTAGCATGTAATTCAGCTAATAGTCTAACATTTTCATCAATTCGAACTTGTATAGCATTAGTAGCTGCAAAGGGATTATCATTAGTTTCAGGTTTAGCAGCCATTTTATTCAAAGAAGATTGAGCTTCAGCCAAAGATGCTATATTTCTTTCAGAATTAGAGAGTTTTTCCTCAATAGTTTTATTGAAAGCAGTTTGCTTACTAATAAAGTCTTTAAGCATAACTTCAAGTTCAGAGGGATCACTCCTATTATTGTTGTAGGAATTTCCATAAGCATTACCGTTGTTGGGAGGATATGGCTTATAATTGTTGTTACCAAAATTATTCCTATAAGCATTATTGCCAAAATTGTTATTTCTTATGAAGTTCACATCAACTTGCTCTTCTTGAGCAACCAAAGAAGCTAAAGGAACATTCTTTGGATCAATATGGGCTTTCCCATTAACAAGCATAGACATAATAATATCAATCTTATCACTAAAGGAGGAGGTTTCCTCAACAGAATTTACCTTCTTACCTTGTGGAGCTCTTTCAGTATGCCATTCAGAATAGTTAACCATCATATTATCCAGAAGCTTTGTTGCAGCACCCAGAGTAATGGTCATAAAGGTACCTCCAGCAGTAGAATCCAATAGGTTCCTTGAAGAGTAGTTCAATCCTGCATAAAAAGTTTGGATGATCATCCAAGCAGTCAGTCCATGAGTGGGACAATTCTTTACCAAAGATTTCATTATTTCCCAAGCTTGAGCAACATGTTCATTATCAGATTGTTTAAACTTCATTATTTCACTTCTCATAGATATAATCTTAGCAGGAGGATAGTACTTTCCAATGAAAGCATCTTTGCATTTAGTCCAAGAATCAATACTATTCCTAGTTAAGGAATTCAACCATTCTTTAGCTTTTCCTCTCAAAGAGAAAGGAAACAATTTCAGCTTAATAATATCACCATCTACATCCCTATGCTCTTGCATCTCACAAAGTTCAACAAAGTTATTTAGATGGGCAGTAGCATCTTCATTACCAATACCAGAAAATTGTTCTCTCATAACAAGATTGAGTAAAGCAGGTTTTATATCAAAGAAAGTAGCTTCGGGCACATGTGGAGCAATAGGTGTGCTCATAAAATCATCGTTGTTGGTGCTAGTGAAGTCACACAACTTAGTGTTTTCAAGAGTAGTCATTTTTTTGTGTTTTCAATAAAGAAAGCAACCTTGTAAAACTATTTTTTTTGTGTTTTTGATAAAGAAACAAGCAAACAAAACAAAAGTAAACTAAGCAAAACAAAAATAACAAAGTAAAGAGATTGGTTATGAGGGACTCCCCTTGTGAAGATGTCCTTGACTCCCCAGCAACGACGCTAGAAAAGTGCTTGATGGCTCAGTATTGATGTAGAGCTCATTGGGGAACCCCAAGAGGAAGGTATGATGAGCACAGCAGCAAGTTACCCTCAGTTATGAAACCAAGGTTTAATCGAACCAGTAGGAGCAAGGAAACACCCCAAAGGTTTTGCTAGCTAAGCCTTGGAAGGGCGCACTACCGGTGCTAGTAGCAACGTGGAGACCTGCACAACATAACCACGGAACTCTGTCCCCAACTTGCGATGAGGTTGTAAATCTCACCGGTTTTACTGAAAACAAAGGATTAAACGTATCGAATGGAAGGAAGTAATAGTTTGCAGAAAGTAAACACAAAGCAATAAATAGTTTGTAGATTGATTGTAAAAGAAAGGACTGGGGTCCATAGTTCACTAGAGATGGCTCTCCTTAAGATAGATAACATGCTGGGTGAACAAATTACAGCGAGGCAATTGAAAAACACCGAGAAAGCAATACATGCATATACTAATCATCTTGACTCCTTTGGAACTTGATTGGGCATTACAACATTATACATAGACCGCCATCCAACTGCATCTATGACTAATAATCCACCTTCAGGTTATCATCTGAACCCCCTCCAGTATTAAGTTGCAAGCAACAGATTATTGCTTTACGAATTGGATGTAATGTAAACAATACGATTGTTTTATGAACAAAGGATTGTTGTTTTCTCCCTAGTAGCAATAGCACATCTAGTACCTTAGAGATTTCTATCACTTCCCTAGATTACCAGAGGCATGAACCCACTATCGAGCATAAATACTAACTCTTGGAGTTGGTAGCATCTACTTGGCCAAGATAGCTACTTACAACGGAAAGCATGCAAGATCACAAATAACAAAGACATGATAGAATCAATAATCAATCTGAAATAGCATCTCAATATCCATCGGATCCCCGCAAACACAACATGCAGAATTACTAATAGATGATATTGATCATGAACGGAGCTCACAAGATCTAGACATGAAAGCACAAGGGAGGAGAACCAGCCATCTAGCTACTACATGGACCCATAGTCTAGAGATGAACTACTCACGCATCACACCGGAGGCTTGCATGATGATGAAGAAGGCCTCCAGGGTGAATTCCCCTCTCCGACAGGGTGCCGGGAAGAGCTTCAGATCCCTCCCGATCTAGGGATGGAGCTGACGGCGGCTACATACTCTTTCGTGGATTTTTAATCGGGTACTTAGGGTTTTCATCCTGAGGGCAATATATAGGCGGAAGGAGAGGCCGAGGGGGTGCTGGGGTCGGCCAGACCACCCCCTGGCGCGAGCCAGGCCTGGCCGCGCGGCCAGGTGGTGTGGCCGGCCCCCAGCCCTTCTCCGTCTCGTATTCTGGCATCTAATGTCTTCCGGAAAAATAGGCCCTTTGGCTTTTGTCCCGTCCAATTCTGAGAATATTCATTTTCTGACTTTCTTGGAACCAAAAACAGCAGAAAACAGGCAGCTGGCACTGTGGCTCTTGTTAATAGGTTAGTCCAATAAATCATATGAAAAGTACTCCAAAGTGTGGACAAAACACAAGAAAGTAGATAAAACCAAGCATGGAACATCAAAAATTATAGATACATTTGCACTGTATCAATCACCATTGCTCCAGGGGAATTTCGAATACATTTTATCTTTCAAATCTCTGAGAGTTATGGAGGTTGCAACCACCGCTGGGAAGTAAAATCTAGAGAGATACCATTCACAACCATGAATTATGCTAGTATCTAGTTTAACCGCCAGCCGAAATGTCAGCGCTGGATCAATCCTATTCGAAAAGTAAGGCAGTTAGCCGAGCACCGGAGATTTGTGCTCAATTACTGCCTATAATCAATCCACAAATGGAAACAATACTTACCCAGAAATCCATGCGTTAGATCCCTCCGATTCCACCCAATCTTCTCCGCGCTCGATAGGAAGGACCGGTACACCCGCTGGCGTCGCATACTATTTCACGAAAGGGGTAGATCTAGCGGGGGAGGAAGCGGAGCCGGAGTAGGCTCTACGGCTAGGGCGAGGGGGCAGCTCGGGGGCCGAGGATGACATAAGGTAGGAGGGGCTCTCAGGTAGGAGGGCACAACGGTGGGGGAGCGGAGTGGAGGGACGGTGTGGGAGCTGTTCTAGGCTTGGAGCGAGAATGGCCGGTCCGACGTGTCTCCATGCGGCCCCACCCTTCACCACGTATTCAAGGCCCGTCCCAACGTGGCCCCAGCCTTCACCATGTATGCAGGACCCGTCCCAACATGGCCCCACCTGTCAGCATGTAATGGTCGAGACGACGTAATGTAACGCTCAACGTAGGACCCGCCCAACGCGGTCCCACCTGTCAGCATGTAACGGTCAAGCCTTTGACCTGACGGTATCCTCTGTCTGAGCGCATGTGAGGGTTTTAGAATGGAGGGAGAAAAGTGAGGAAAAACTAAGCAGCTGGGGAAAAGTGAGTACAACTAACGAACCAGGGGCACGAAAATAGAAATCCCTAAACAATAATAAAAAGACCAATGAGATCATCCCCGTAATAATATCTGTTTAGGAAGGATGATAATATCTGCTTAGGAAGGAGCAAAATCCAATTTGAACATGATTGCCTTAAAATAATCACATTTCATGCGGGCACACTACATATGTTTTTTGGCTTTATACTCTTAAACACTCATATGCGGCTATGATGTTATATGTGATCTAACGCTCAGGGACAAAGGTCGATTGTTACTCTGAAATAATCTCCGACAATACACTTTTCAACAAATCAGAAATAGTTTTGGATGCAATCTTATATAAGATGTTACATAAGCTAATCGGTCTAAGTTCATAAAGAAGAGTTAGATTTTCAACTTTAAATATATTATTCATTGAAAATAGAACATATACTCTACGGGCCCGAAGACGTGAAGAAGCACATAGAGAAAACCCAATGCGCGAAGAAACAAAGTGCAAGAAACAATGGAAGATGCAGAACACGGTCGAAATATAATCACACACATAACCTTCATTGGAAGAACTAACAAAACCATTCTTTTTCCAAAAAAAGGAGTGCTTGCAATACGTAGCTACATTGCCATCGTGGTTAGAACTGGTTCTGATACTTGTGTCTTCTATGGAAATAGCCGAAGTTGGTAGTCACTGCCACAACAAATGTGTCGTGTACCAGAAGGACACAAGGGATCTTGATACCCCTTTACTTTGGCAGTGGGTGGCAACAACACTCTAGAGCATCGTCATGAGGCTAGAACTCAAGAACACACAAACATTTTATCCAGATCCAGGAAAAGGTGAAAGTTACAATATTCTTTGCTTGTCATGTAACTTAGGCGAGGAGAATGGCTCTCTCCCTCTCACTTGGCCCTGGTCCTCCTTTCATAGTTTTAAGGGGATACCATAATGGCCGGTCTTAGCCTTCTGCTAGTTCCTTGCTCGTTGTCTTTGTGCTGTAGGAGGCTGGCGGCGTGCGGGCCTGTGAGTCTCACGAATAATGGTGGTAGTCCTAGATGTAAAAAGTATTGATCTACTGTTGTTTCATATTTTTTTGTTTGTGCCCATGTGGGGTATATAAAATGGTACAAAGAGGGGAGAGACTTGGAGTACAAGTAGATGTCGGATCCTAGTCTATCTCTAATCCATGTAGTACTCTAACTTGGAGTACAAGTAGATGTCGAATCCTAATCTATATCTAATACGTATACTATTCTGACATTCCTCATCAGTCGTAGAGGGAGAGAAGTGGATGATTGTGACTGGAATTGAAGTCCATCGTCTTCTCCTCCTTGTCACTATCAACCGTGTCTCTGATGGACATGATCATGGCCAACACCTAGGGATGGTGATTGCGGCCCCTTCTGGTGCCTCTATTCCCTCCCGCAGTCACAGGGGCAATGTCATGGACGCAGGTGATGATGTGGACACTATTGAATGGAGTTGTTGTCGATGTGTAGCTGTAGACATTGTTGTTGATGTCAATATCGAGGTAGCCGGTCGTTATGTAGCCGTGGTCGAGGTGGGTGTGGTCGATGTCATAGTTGCCGTATGTTGTGTGGCCGCCAGTGCCAGAGGCGCAAAAAAATTGCGCGGTTTTTTTAGACGGAGCTGCAGTTGTGAACATTTTGCACCTTAAAGAGGTACCATTGGAGGCGTCTCTTGGACGCGGTCATAAGTGAGACCACCAGTTTTTCTAGAACTGGAGGAACCCACCAAGCACACATGGTTTTGCTATAACCGTATGTGCGTCGTAAGGGCATCATAATTGTGACGCCGGTTTGTTGATGCAGTCTTAGCCATCGGGATTGTGGACATGGTCATTCCGTCGTCGTGCCTTGCAGTACGTGCACTATGAGAGGGCGTCGTAGTTGTATGTCCATCATATGGACGGTGTAGCGGCGGTGGTGATTGATACATTGCAAATGTATCTATAATTTTTGATGTTCCATGCTTGGTTTTATTTACTTTCTTATGTTTTGTCCACCCTTTGGAGTACTTTTCATATAATTTTTTGGACTAACCTATTAACAAGATGCCACAGTGCCAGTTGCCTGTTTTCTGCTGTTTTTGGTTCCAGGAAGTCAGAAAATGAATATTCTCGGAATTGGACCGGACAAAAGCCAAAGTTGATATTTTCCGGAAGATTCACGGAGCCAGAAGGAGAGCCGGAGAGGGGCCACAGGGTGGCCAAACCACCCCTAGGCGTGGGTCCACCCAGTCCGCTCTAGGGCATGGTGTGGGCCCCCTGGCCGGCCACCGACCTTGCCTCTTTCGCCTATATATCTCCCCCGATGCAGAAACCCTAAATCGTCAAGCCTCCAGCCACGAAAAGTTCCGCAGCGCCGCCGCCACCGAAGGGGAGATTCGGGGGACAGAAAGTCTCTGTTCCGGCACCCTGCGGGACAGGGAAGTGCCCCCGGAGCCATCTCCATCGATCTCCACCGCCATCTCCATCACCATTGCTGATTCCCATGATGAGGAGGGAGTAGTTCTCTCTCGAGGCTAAGGGTTCTACCGGTAGCTATGTGTTCATCTCTCTCTCTCTATGCATGATCTTATTGAGATCATGAGCTTGTAATCTATAGATCTACCTTGCTACTCAAGTGCTTAATAGATCTCTGCTCTCCCCATGTGTGTGAAGTTGACAGTGTGCACACCATGGTGGCACTTAGGCTAGAGATTAGAAATACTTGTTATGAGTTATATTTGGAGTTGGATGTCTTTATGAAATTGTGGTGTTTGTTGGACTCATCTAGTACTCCAGGTGACAGTGTGGGGTTTTCTAGATGGGAAAGGCTTACTTTGAGGTGTGCTGTTATAGCCCTACCATTGATTAGAGTGTCCAACCGGAGAGTAGTTCAGCGTAGTATCATAAAGAAGAATATATTTATATGAGAGTGTTCACTAGGGAAATTATGATCCATAGGCCTTATTTCTAAGCACTGAAACACCGTTTGACATTAGATCTATTGCATGTTTGCTTGCTTCCATCTTTATTTAAGTTTGCCTTTAGTCTCTTCCACGCCATCAAGCTATTTTCTATCACCGTTACCACTTATAATTATCTATACCACTTGTATTTCACTATCTCTTCGCCGAACTAGTGCACCTATACACCTGACAAGTGTATTGGGTGTGTTGGGGACACAAGAGACTTCTTGTATCTTGATTGCAGGATTGCTTGAGAGGGAATACCTTTGACCACTTCCTCCCTGAGTTCGATAAACCTTGGGTGATCTACTTTAGGGAAAACTTGTTGCTGTTCTACAAACCTCTGCACTTGGAGGCCCAACAACTGTCTACAAGAATAGAAGTGCATAGACATCAAGGTATTTTCTGGTGCCGTTGCTGGGGAGGTAAGGTAAAAGGTACTCACATCCTCTGGTGTGAGTGCTCGAAGTTATTTCCTTTAGATTCTGCAATTTTGTCATTTTGTTTCTTGTTTTCACTAGTTAGGCTTAATGCAAAACAACAACAAAATTAGAGAGCTTTTTAGTCTTTTTCCTAATATAGAACATGAATTGTCTGAAAAGAAAATTAAAAAACCCATGGAACCTTCTTTGCATGCTAATAGCAATGTTATTAGTATGAATCTTTTGAACACCTTTGTTACTAATGCTATGGAAACGTCTAAGCTTGGGGAAGTTGGTTTTTATGAAAATGATCTTTTTAGTTCCCCAGCTTTAAAGAAGAAAATTTGCTCTGATGATAATTTATCTCCCATATGTGGTAATTCTTATGATACTTGTGATATTTTAAACCCACATACTGAAAGCATCCCTTTTAAAATACCTATAAAAATTGTTGAACGTGTTATGAATAACTGCTATTTTGGAGATGGAACTGTACATCCTGGTGATCATTTACTCTTTATACATGAATTATGCGAGTTGTTCAAGTGTGTAGGTATTTCAATGAACCAAGTTAAGAGGAAGTTATTCCCTATTTCACTTAAGGGCAAAGCAAGGGAGTGGTATGAGCTATTAGATGATCCTCATCATTTGGAGTGGAAGGAACTTGAATCTCTCTTTTACTCTAAATTTTATCCTCCTCATGAAATTCATAAAGATAGGAATTATATTTATAATTTTCATCCTCATGATGGAGAAAGTATTGCCCAAGCATGGGGGAAATTGAAGTCACTAATGCTCGAATGTCCCATTCATGAGCTCCCTAGTAATATTGTTATTAATAATTTCTATGCAAGGATTTCAGGACATTACAAGGACTATCTAGATACTTGTTTAGAGGGATCCTTCACAAGTAAGGAGGTCAAAGCTGAGTAGGATCTTCTTAAAACAATTCAAAGCAATACCGAAGATTGGGATAACAACAAAGGTAAAGAACCAGGTATAAACTATGAGTATGATTGCATTAAATCTTTTGCTGAAACTATTGATTTTCAAGAGCTTAGTGCTAAATATGGTCTTGATCCTCAAATTCTTGTTGATTGTTATAGAACCTTTGCTTCTCATATTAATGCTCCTAAAGAAAAATGGGACATGTATCATGAGCCTTATAAAGACACTTGCATGGAAAATGAAATTGTTATTAATGATAGCAATAAACATGCTCAAACTTCTGAAAGTACTATCTCTTATAAGCATGTTAATTTTTGTGGAATACATAGACCTTGTGAGAATGATCAAATTGAAGAAGAATATTGTATCACCCACAGGAATGAAAAAACTAGAACGTGGTATAGGGCTCTAAATGATCTTGGAAAAAAAGTTTGTGCCATCTATCCTTTTATTTGTGAACTTTGCTTGGGTCATTTGAATTTTCAATGCTCAGGCCATAATAATAGCCCTTCTAATCCAATGAGTACTGCAAGTTTGTATTGTGATGACATGATCACTCCTAATCAGCATGATGAACTTACATTATTTTTGGGGTGTGAAGAGTTATCAAGAAAAACCTCTTTGGTAGATATGGGTGCTTTTGATATGAATAGTGTCCTGCATGGTTGTCATCTTTATTGTGTTGATAATTGTCACACAAATACTTACATACAAAATATTATAGAAGATGATATTTTACCAAAATATGACAGGACTAATATGTGTTTTGATCTTATTAATGAAAAGAAGGAATCCTCCAAAGTTTCTTCTATTGTCTCTAACAATGAACCAGGGTATATGGAGAAGCTTCCTTTCAAGCCTCTCCCTCCTAAAGAGAAGAAGAAAAAGAAGAAGAGGAGGAGTAAAAGGAGAGAGGAAACGGTATTTTCCCCTAAGCATGTTGCTCCTATTATAGTTTTTGATGAGTTTGAACTCGATGATGTTCCTATGCCTATTACCTATAGTAGTGATCATGATTGGGAAAAGCACACTACTTTTGATATTGATAATCTCTTCAGTACCAATTCTGAAAATGATGATATTAATAATTGTTATACTATTAGTGTTATCCATGATCCTTCCAATGATGATATGTTTACAAATGAACACACTTGGGAAGATAACTATTCTATTGCTTATGATGATTCTATACCTCCAATTTATGATGATTGCAATGATGATTATGATATTTTCAGTCCACCTACTATTGAGGAGGAAATTAATTATGATTACAATATGCCTCCTATATTTGATGATTATGGTGATGAGTATAATAATGATAGCTATTTTGTTGAATTTGCTCCTACTACAATTAATAAGAATGACTATGTTTATGTGGGGAGTATTAATTATTTTATGCATGTGGCTCATGATAAGAATGTTTCTTGTGATAGTTATATTGTTAATTTTATTCATGATGCTACTGAAAGTTATTATGAGAGAGGGAAACATGGTTTTATGTATCTCAACAATATTAAGTTTCCCTTCTTTATGTTGAAAATTTTGAAGTTGCACTTGTTTTGCTTTCCTATGCTTGTTGCTTTGTGATTTCATGACTTGTTTTTTTACAACATTCCTATGCATAGGAAGTGGGTTAGACTTAAATGTGCTTTAAATTTGCTTTTTGATGCTCTCTTTTACTTCAATTCATTTTTTTTATGTGAGCATCTTCTCAAACTATCATGCCTAACTTAAAGGCGTTAAAGAAAAGTACTTATTGCGAGATAACCAAAAAGTTTTAGATGAGTCTTGGAAGTTATTACCTCTGTAATAACCGTTCCTTAACCTTTTTATTTGCTTGTTGTGCCAAGAGTAACCTCTAATGAGAGAGAAGTAATGATTGGGAAAGCTGTTGTCCCAAAACAGATTTATGTGCCTCACCGTAAAAAATATTGTAAAATGTCTGTACGTCCTTTTGAGGCATGAATTTTTGTGCTTCTGCACCAGGTTGTTATCTAACTTTCGTTAGATCAACACTTTTTGATTTGAGCAACATAAGGTCTTCGAAAAAATTCGTCTTTACCTACTGGTCTGTTTTGACAGATTTTTGCCATTATTTGCATTTGCTTCTTGTTGGTTCCTTTTTGTGTTCTTTTCGGGAATTGAGCTTTTTGAGGGAAGAGCTACAGTAGCTTGTGTTTTAATGGAAGTTTTATTGGTGTTGGAACTGAACCTAAAGACTTATTATCTTGAGTGCACTAATGTTGCTAATAAAGATTGTGTGAAGTTTTGTATGAAGAAAAAATTCCAGGTGTATGGAAGGAATGACTAATGAGATGAAGGATGGACTAAAGCTCAAGCTTGGGGATGCCACACGTGTCACCCCAAGAAATATCCAAGAAGTACAAGCGTCAAAGCTTGGGGATGCCCAAGGCATCCCCTGTTCAGCAATAAAAATCTCATGTTCTTCCAAACACTTCATTTTTATTGTTTCATGCACAATTGTGTTGTTCTTGGAGTGCCTTTTTTTTCTTTTTAGTTTTTTTTTCGTTTTCTTGGTTTGCTTAGTTTGCTGAATAAATTGGTTGGACCCCTCTTTCATACATTGGTTTTCAAATAGTTTGGTTTGGTTTGGAAAAAAGTAGAAAAGTTCATTGCTTAAGTGGTAAAGAGAGCTTGTTTTTGACTGTGGCCTATGCTTTGTCATGCCATGCTTGATATTGTTTTGGCTTTATGCTTAATATTCTTGTTGTAGCATGAATTGTTATAAACAATTGAGATTGTTTAATGTGCCTTGGATGAATCATGCGTTGTTTTAGCATATTAAAGCATAGTGGTATTCTCCTTTGATGCTTTATTTGGGTTGACTTGGTGCATGCTCACACCATGTTATGACTATACCAAGTCACCATAGCCTTTATGATCCTTTAGTTTCAACTTTTAGTATCACTTTATGCTTTTATCAATGATGTTTTGTCGCTCTGCATGATTATGGCCATTATTGCTCTCTTAGTTTGTCGCTCCCAGTCTTTTGCTAGCCTCCACAACCAAGTATGAGTTCCATTCATGCATCCAACTCCCTAAACCAAGTTATTCCAAAGATTCCACCATACCTACCTACTAGCTTATGCTATTCCAAGTATATTCATGCTTTTGTTTACCTTCCAAATTAAACTTGTTATGATAAAACTGGTGATTAAAGCTCTCACGAACTTGATGGCACATTTTACTTTTCTTGCCCTTAATAAACTTGAACCATTGTGTCGTCTATGTTGTATATACTTGCACTTATTTGTTGGGAATTAGCAGAACCGTGCTTTCATGGGGAACGCTTTCAACATTGCACTTGGTACTTGTACCTAGTTGATATTATGCTCTTTTGTATATGGATGTTGTCGGTGTGAAATGAAAGGGGAGCTTGTAAGTCCATGGAGTTATGTATATGTGTTAGAGAAACGCCTGGACCGCTGGTCTAATCTATACTGACATGGTGGAAACCTGCAGCGTAACCATAATGAGCTATCTATGAAGCATTCTTCTTATAAAAAAAGAGTCCTATATTGAGAAAAAAAGAAAAAAAGAGATTATGAAAAGAGGAAAGAGAGAAAAAAGCACCATATTCCCATGGTAAATAAGAAGATTGCTGAGATGCTCGTTGTTTGCTTGCCTTGTCATTTTGATATGGGGATTCTTCTATATCATCGGGCAAGGGGTACCCTGTTGGCGGTTCTCTATGATACACATGTACTTACGATGACAAGAACTTACTTGTGACTAAACTTGAGTAGCATGAGGAGCGGCCCTCGTATTCAAGGGACATGAGATTTCCAACTTATACTTCGTCAAGCATATACTCCATAGTTTGTTCACTTTAACCTTAATCACCTAAAGATGCTTATGATAGGGGCAATGAGAGCTGAAAGCTATAAGTACCATAATTTTTGGAAGCTCTTTATTAAACTTGAATCTCTTCTTCCTTCTATGAAGGCATTTCTTCCACCATTATATTGAGTCTTCACCTTCTGTCTTTATGCACCTACTTTGAGAGCACAGTGGCCATTCTTAGTTCTATGTGCATTGTCCCAAGACTAGTTGATTGATGCATACCTTGATATTGCTTGTTTTAAACTATTTGTATCTAGTCACTCTTGTAAACCTTGAAGGTGTCCTATGCATTTATATTTGCTACTCTATGAGGGACAAGCTGAATGCTATTATGCTATGTTTTCTTTATGTGAAACAAACAAACTTCTTGCAAAACATGGTTATTCATGAATATTTTGTTTGTGCCTTTTCATGTTGCATCTTAGTTGCTTTGTCTTATTGTTAGAACTTTGTCTTTCATGTTATAATTGAAGTACTATGATCCCAGCTATCAATGTTTTACAAATACTTTGATCAAGTTTATGATGGTGCATGTCACCTCAAAAATTATTCTTTCTTTTTATCACTTACCTACTCGAGGACGAGCAGGAGTTAAGCTTGGGGATGTTGATACATTGCAAATGTATCTATAATTTTTGATGTTCCATGCTTGGTTTTATCTACTTTCTTATGTTTTGTCCACCCTTTGGAGTACTTTCCATATGATTTCTTGGACTAACCTATTAACAAGATGCCACGGTGCCAATTGCCTGTTTTCTGCTGTTTTTGGTTCCAGGAAGTCAGAAAATGAATATTCTCGGAATTGGACCGGACAAAAGCCAAAGTTGATATTTTCCCGGAAGATTCACGGAGCCAGAAGGAGAGCCAGAGAGGGGCCACAGGGTGGCCAAACCACCCACCTAGGCGCGGGTCCACCCAGGCCGCGCCAGGGCATGGTGTGGGCCCCCTGGCCGGCCACCGACCTTGCCTCTTTCGCCTATATATCTCCCCCGATGCAGAAACCCTAAATCGTCAAGCCTCCAGCCACGAAAAGTTCCGCAGCGCCGCCGCCATCGAAGGGGAGATTCGGAGGACAGAAAGTCTCTGTTCCGGCACCCTGCCAGGACGGGGAAGTGCCCCCGGAGCCATCTCCATCGACCTCCATCGCCATCTCCATCACCATTACTGATTCCCATGATGAGGAGGGAGTAGTTCTCTCTCGAGGATAAGGGTTCTACCGGTAGCTATGTGTTCATCTCTCTCTCTCTATGCATGATCTTATTGAGATCATGAGCTTGTAATCTATAGATCTACCTTGCTACTCAAGTGCTTAATAGATCTATGCTCTCCCCATGTGTGTGAAGTTGACAGTGTGCACACCATGGTGGCACTTAGGCTAGAGATTACAAATACTTGTTATGAGTTATATTTGGAGTTGGGTGTGTTTATGAAATTGTGGTGTTTGTTGGACTCATCTAGTACTCCAGGTGACAGTGTGGGGTTTTCTAGATGGGAAAGGCTTACTTTGAGGTGTGTTGTTATAGCCCTACCATCGATTAGAGTGTCCAACCGGAGAGTAGTTCAGCGTAATATCATAAAGAAGAATATATTTATATGAGAGTGTTCACTAGTGAAAGTATGATCCCTACGCCTTGTTTCTAAGTACTGAAACACCGTTTGCTATTAGATCTATTGCATGTTTGCTTGCTTCCATCTTTATTTAAGTTTGCCTTTAGTCTCTTCCACGCCATCAAGCTATTTTCTATCACCGTTACCACTTATAATTATCTATACCACTTGTATTTCACTATCTCTTCGCCGAACTAGTGCACCTATACACCTGACAAGTGTATTGGGTGTGTTGGGGACACAAGAGACTTCTTGTATATTGATTGCAGGATTGCTTGAGAGGGAATACCTTTGACCACTTCCTCCCTGACTTCGATAAACCTTGGGTGATCCACTTAAGAGAAAACTTGCTGATGTTCTACAAACCTCTGCACTTGGAGGCCCAACAACTGTCTACAAGAATAGAAGTGCGTAGACATCAGTGATATGTTGACAAAGATGTTGATGAATACCACATCGATGTAGACCTTCGCGATGATGTTTTCGGCGATGTCGAAGCAGGCGTGACGTAGAGCGTCGCTTGAAGGCGTCCCTTGCGGCGATGTTGGTGTCGGAACATGCCTGTAGTTTGATGGTGTCATACAGGCTGATGTAATTATTCGGCTTGATGATATCCGGCTTGGCGCAGTGTACTTATACCTTGTGGCGTGACGTTCATGCTTGCTTGATGTCTGCCCTTGTTGATCTGGTCGCACTGTTCCATGGGCGAATATGCCTGAAGATTGCTGGATTGGATTGAATTCGCTCGGTCGTACCCATGTTTTTGGTTGGCCGTTGGTTTCAGCGGAAGCGTTGGGAAGCTCTGATATCTTTTACCATCATGTGTCATATCTTCAACAATCCATGGTGAAGTTAGATACGGAGAATGTCAGGAAAGCTGGAACATTAGGGAAGCAATGGTGATTTGAGTTTTTATGGCGACGAGGAACTGGCTATGTGATCTGTGACTCGCAACATCGAATGTTTGTGGAGGCAACAACACAGGAGGAGTTTCCAGTCTTACCTTGGAGAGTGAAAATCCAAGGTCTGTCCTTAATTGGTTCTGCCTAGCAATGACCTTGTTGAAGACATTGTTTTGTGAGTGAGGACTTTCTCCAGGGTGAAAAACTATGATCTTTGATCGGGCGAAGACGGCGGATGCGCATTGTTTTCTTCTTGAAGGCGTCGCTATTGGAGTGGTTAGACTAATGGTGTTATTTTGGAGGTGTAGTGTCGTTGCTTCTAAAAATCGATCTCTATAGCGACAATTTTCTTTTTGTAATTCTTTTTTTTGTTCTAGGTTGTGTGCATCCGTAAGGCCAATAAGACATACGTTGTTGCAGAGGCTGGAGGTAATTAATATCTCCTAATATTAATATATACTCTTTTCTAAAAAAAGACCAGTCTAAGACTACCTCTGTGCCCATCTAATAAGATGGAGGGGAGACATAGTGATACACGACAAAGAGGTAGAGAGCACTACTCAACAAGAGTATGTGCTCCGTCCTATCTTTTGACATGGGCCCTTGAACCGAGAAGCTCTTCTCGGTCTCGTCCTTATTTTCTATGCGTGGGCCGACTCAATCGGGCCGATTAGAACATATCCGGTGTCCTAAATGGATTGCCCGGTGAAGATGTTCTTATGCTTTGCAAAAAAGGAAAAGCACTGGGCGAGAAGCAAATCGCAAGAAAAAGTGGAAAGCGGAGAATACAAACCAAATATAATCACATAGTTCGTCGACCTAGAATTAACAAGATCGAGATTTTCTGAATGACAACAAAAACACAAGACAGAGTGTTAGCAATCCCAATCTACATTGCCATCGTGGTTGACTGGTTCTGATACTTGTATCGGCTGGCGCAAAGTAAGACATAGCCAAAGTTGATAGTCAGCGCCATGGCCAATGTCCAGTACAGGTTGTCGAGCCTCCCCTAATTGATGTTCCCCGTAAGCCACGCCGTGACTCGCCTCACGACGTCGACGAACGCCGTGCTAAGGTAGAACCCCATGGTGACGAGCAGCGGCGCCATAGCCGTGGCCAAGCTCCTCAACATCTCGGGGAACTCCAGATAGTAGAAGGCCATGGTTCCTGGGAAGTGGAGGGCCTCCCCGATGCCTACGGTAGCAAGAGGGAAGACCAGCCACAACACGGACATGGGGGTAACCCACCCGCCGGCCTCATTGGTACCATGGAACACGGGCACGATGCTTAATCTTCGGCGCTCCACCAGCGCCGCGACCGCCATGACTGCTGTGTTCACCACGTGACCAAGCCCCACGCGCTGCAGGGCTGACGGTGGCATGCCGGTGATCCTACGCCAGAGCGGGAACATGACACGGTCAAGGACCGACGTGGCTACATTGAAAGCTAAGAGCAGCGCAGACACTGATGGACCCTGCAGGGATCTTGAAGCGACGGCCGATTGAGCGGTCCATGGTGAGAGCCTGCAGGATGATCATGCCGATCATCCAGGTCGATCGAGACGCTTAACATTACGCCAGGCGACCATATCGGGAAGACCGCGAGCAGGGACTTGAGGTCGTCTGACTTGCTGGCTACACCCTGCACAGCCGCCAGTCCCTAATACGATGACCACCACGGATGTCTCCGCCACGGAGTTGTCGCTTGCAGTGATCAGAGAACCTTTATAAATATAGTAGAAGTTGGTCGGCATAAGAATTCCTAAAATTCGTCCCCGAGAGGGATTGAATTCCAGTCACTAGGATACGCTAACTACGATCTAATCACTAGGCTACTATCCCGTTCTCACCTGCGACGTGATATCAACATGATTAAAGAACGTGAGTAAACTCATTTAGAAATAAGGTCACGTCTGAGATAAAAAATAATGCTACGAACCTTAGTCTTTTCACTACAGGAATAGATAGCTATGCCGAGGGCCGGGAGCTACACCGACGGCCAAACGTCGGGGCCGTCGGCGTAGGCCACGAGCTGGGCGCCCTAGGAAGTTGACCATCGGCGTAGAATTGCCCTTGGTGTAGGAGAGCTACGCCGACGGCTGCCCTCGGCGTAGCCTACGCCGACGGCTGCCCTCGACATAGCTATTTTCTATTTTACCTTATTAATCTTAGAAAAATCATAACAAATGATTCTAATTCAGAAAAATACAAATAATATATCAAAATTTGCAGAAAAATAAAATCTATCTATCTAAACTCAAATATTACACATTTGTAAATAAAAATTAAGTAAATCATAAATCATTACATATAGTTTAAAATGACCATAACTAAGTAAAAAAATAAAAAAAAATGCGAGACATTCGCGTGGCGTCATATTATGTGAGATAGTTAGGAGGAAAAATTTCAGTTTTGATATATTGATTATATCTCAAAAAACCTTCACAAAATGATCTATCTCATTCAAGGTTTCCTGGCTTTCGGATCAAAGTACCAATGTTAAGGTCTGAATCGTGACATAGTTTGTGATAATGTGTCCATGTTGTGCATGCTTGTGAATCATGGGATGACGAACAATGTTACAGAAGGAAGTTTTTCTTTTCGTCATACGGAAAAGCCATTTTCTATTTTTGGAGCGCAAAAATTTGAGCGTTTTGTAAGAAACACCAAACGGTGAATATAAAAATGCTATCACCCATTTTTCAAAAATACTAGACTACCTTACATGGACAATATCCCAACCGGGTATTCGTAAACCTTTCTGTCCACCCCGTCTAAAAAAGACAAATTCCTACTGAATCGGTAGGAAGTGGTTCAGATATGAACTGCATGTACATGATCTGATGCTCATGATTTTTTGAAAAAAATCATTTTTAGGTTCATAATATGGTGTTTTTCAGAGATCCAATGCAAGCTTGGTGAGACTCAGCCCCGAGCTAAGAATCTTCATGCCCGTCGTTCGATTAGGGTTTTGCGATAGTTTAAAATGACCATAACTAAATCAAAAAAATCAAAAAAATGCAAGAACTTCGTGTGGGGTCATATTATGTGATATAGTTGGAAGAAAAAAATATGAAACTTGGTATATTTATTATGTCTTAAAAAACCTTCACAAAATGATCTATCTCATTCGAGGTTTCCTGACTTTTGGGTCAAACTACCAATGTTATGGCCACAATCGTGACATAATTTATGATAATATGCCCATATTATACATGCATGTACATCATGGGATAGAGAACAATGTTGTAGGAGGAAGTTTTTCTTTTCGTCGCACGAAAAAAACTATTTTCTATTTTCGGAGCGCAAAAATCAGGCGTTTTGTGAAGCAACACAAAACGGTGAATACAAAAATGCTACCACCAAATTTTCAAAAATACTAGACCACCTTACATGTACAATGTCCTAACCGGGTATTCGTAAACCTTTTCATCCACCCCTACAGAAAAATACAAATTCTTGCTGAATCTGTAGAAAGTGGGTCAGATATAAACTGCAGGTACATGATCTGATGCTCATGATTTTTTGAAAAAATTATTTTTGGGTTCACAATATGATGTTTATTTAGAGATCCAGTGCAAGTTTGGCGAGTCCCAACATCGAGCTAAAAATCTTTATGCCTGCCGTTTTAAAGGGCCAATGAAATTATAGGTAGAATCGCGACATAGTTTATGATCAGTTGATATGGGCATCATATTTGGATTCCTATTATTTTTCTGATAAATTTACACATATTATTTGTCGAATTTCGATTTACGAATTTATAGATATTAATTAATCCATATTAAATAGAAAAATAAAAAAATTATTATATTTTTATTTGAATTCAATAATATTTTTACTTATTTATTGTTATTTGCTTAAATAATTGTTTGTAATTTAAAAAAATACAAACATGTGATATGATGATATAAGAGTTAATATGATAGATATCATAGTATTGACAACAAGATATAA
Organism: Avena eriantha; assembly: GCA_910589775.1. Lineage (NCBI taxonomy): Eukaryota > Viridiplantae > Streptophyta > Magnoliopsida > Poales > Poaceae > Avena > Avena eriantha. Next base: position 266,633,185 of record OU342745.1, on the reverse strand, counting down.
ACTGTTTTGCGGATACATATTCTGAAGGAGCGGAGAAGTTAAGCGTGCTGGGGGTGGAGTTGTGAGGATGGGTGACCGACTGAGAAGTTTGACCAAGACTGTAATTTAATACAAGTGTCAGATTAACGAGTCAAACAATTCAAACATTAAAAAAAGTTGAGAAAAAATTAAATTAAATTAAATTTTTATTTTTATTTTTGCAACCTGCCGTTAGGTTATGCCGATGGTAGCTACGCCGAGGGCTGCCGTCGGCATATCCTACACCGACAGCTTTTTTATACGTCGACGGCCTCCATGTGCTCCGCCGAGAGAGATCTTTGTCGAGGAGCTACGCCGAGGACAGCCCTCGGTGTAGCCTACGCCGACAGGGATCGGGGCTACGCCGATGGATTTTAGCCCTCGACGTAGCTTGCCATTCTTGTAGTGTTTGCTTGGAGCACCCTCGCTGGCAGAGTGTGCGATGGCATCATCTCCGACGTAGTACTGCTCACGTCTCTCGCCGACACGACCCTTGTGCACGGCGGCGACAACGACCCGGTCTAGCTTCGAGTATGGGCTTCCCTTTGGCGCGGGCATCCGGTAGTACCTTGTCGTGCGCCCATGAGGATCATGGCTAAGTTGAACGTCATCGCGAAGACACCAAATCCCAGGGCCCAGGACTACGCCGTCCTTGATATACAAGATGTCACCAACCATGAAGGAAGCGTAGAGGAACACGAAATACCAGTTAAATAAGATGTCCTGCGACCTAATGAACTGGTCCACGCCCTTCGTCGCCATAGTAAAACGCGTCCCGCGGTGCCAATGGCAAGAAGGAACACAGTACAGTACATGACAGCGAGCTGCCTCGGCATCCCTTGGTGGCATGCGGCAGACGGTGACGGACAGTGCGGTGACCGCAGCGACAGCAACGCTGCGGAGAGCGTGAACAACACGAATGACTGCAAAATGACATTGGACGGTCTTGAAGAGAAGGGTGATCCGTGTTAGATTTGCGACAAGCAAATAACGAAAAACGGAAAGAAAATCGTAGCAAAGGGATACATATTTAACGTAAAAAAATCTCTCCAACAAAGAAAGAAAAAACCACGGGCGCCAACCAGCAAAACTTCACTATAGGGAAGTGTTTATACAACGCCAAGAATTTTCACAGATGCAACTTATCCCAGCCAGCGACATATGAGAGGTATATATAATGGTGAAAACCTAGGTCTTCAACGATCCGTACCGCTTTGGCCTAAGCCTCCAGTGACGGGTCTCGCTCCGCTCCATCAGAAGTTAGCCTCCTTAATAGAATTTGGATCATACTTCAATAAACTCCACCTTGAAACAAATTCCTTGTTGTAGCATCAATGATAATCATTTTCCTGAATAATAAAAAAATACTTTTAGCGTCAATAGCCACTTGAGCTAAACAGTTATACCAACTAAGCTTGAGCATAGCTCAAACTTAGCAACAGGAGCAGACTTTGTCATCATATCAGCAGGATTATCATGAGTGCTTATCATGCATACCTTTAGTGTATATTGTGCAACAACATCACGAATATAATGATACTTGATATCAATGTGCTTTGTTCTCTCATGGAACAACTGGTCGTTTGTGGGGTATATAGCACTTTGACTGACACAAAACAGGTTAAAGCAAGAATCATCCTGATAAAGCACATCATACGAACCTTTTAACCAAACAAACTCTTTGCAAGCTTCAATAAAAGCCATATATTCGGCTTCGGTAGTAGATAGAGAAACAAATGGCTGCAGCGTTGCCTTCCAACTCACAGCACATGCACCTACCGTGAACACATAACCTGTGAGAGACCTCCTCTTATTCAAGTCGGCAGCAAAATCAGAATCCACATAGCCTGCGAGCCAAATCCAATCGCTACATAGCCTTCGTCCCAAGCCTCCGGGGACGGACCTCGCTCCGCTCCATCAAAAGTTAGCCTCCTTAATAGAATTTGGATCATACTTCAACAATCCATCCTCCTCGTTGGTAGCATAGAGTGAAGGGGTTCGTTGCATACAAAACAAAAAATTTCCTACGATTGCAACCATCAAGATCATATCTAGGAGATACATGTAACGGTTTCAGATGAACTCATCCTCGAAGACCGTAACGCGGGATAACGTTCCGACAAATAAACCTGGTTGATGCAGAGTGTACACAACCATCCTCAAGGACGCCTAGAAGATCAACGCCACAAGGGGGCAGCGACTCCATAATCAATCACACGTACGGTTTGTCGACGACTTTTGAACCCTCGCTCTAGACGGGCAGCGGAAATAGTGGATCCACAGGAACTCCAACATCACTACGCCATGGTAGAGATGGCGGAGGGGAAGATCTCGAGCAGGGCTTCGCCTAAGCACCTTTTCTAGTGGCAATGGACAAAGTTAGCAAGAGGGAGAAGATGCCAACAAAGGCATATGCGAGGAGTAGGCAAGTGTGTGTGAGAGAGAGGAGAGGAGGGGGGCCTTTTATAGGTCTGATGGGGCAGCCCAAGGGGGCATGGCGCACATCCATATGGCTGCCCCCACCTCTTTCCCAATTATGTGGGTGGACTCTCCACTCATATAAAATACTCTCCATTTTCTCCCATTTATTCTTCACTCAAAATCAAGAGTCTCTTTATTAAAACCACTTTTAATTTACTTGATTTAATGTCACTCATTTAATGAACACTTCATTTAAGGAGTATTTCATTTAATGAACACTTCATTTAATGAGTACTTCATTTAATTAACACTTAATTTAATAAACGCATTAATAATTCAATCCCGATGTTATTCTGATACACCGAAACTATTTCAGCGGATTTATCAGAACAAGTTCCTGCGATGTCCATTATCTTCTCATGTGTTTCCTATCCACTCTATTGCGTCGACTAACCTTCTGTGTGTCTCCCTATGGGTTCGAGAACTATGTAAACATGATTGAAACTTTCTCCGATCAATAATCATTAGCGGGATCTGAAGATCCATAGTGACTCCCGCTAGTTCCACGAAAATCCAATTATCGTCTAAACCTTTTTCGCTATAATCAAATTCCTTTTGTCTCGCGATATTTTACTTTTCCGAGATTTGATCACTCGGTATCATCCATACCTTGTTTAATCTTGTTCCTGAAAAGTACTCGTTTTCTCGTTCCTGTGATATAACATTCTAATGATCAAATCACTTGTTTGCAAGCTATGTCAATGTGATATCATCGAGATGGCCGTGAGTATATCTCTCTGTCATCTGGATGGACAAATCCCACTCTTGATCCACGAGCCTCAACTAACACTTTCCATGTAGCCGACGACACATTTATAATTACACATTTACAAGTGACGTTTGATATAATCAAAGTACCTTTCCGATGAAAGTGATTGACATGACACTATAAGAATTGTTTCCTTTCGCAATGACTTGGCCGATGGTCGTCGTAGAAGGCGCGTCTTCTGCGACGAATTTCTCAGCTCGACCGTGGCCATTGGAAAAAAAATCTGGTTTTGTGGCCCTCTACTACGACGGAACCACTAAAAACATGGAGGAAGCTCCACTGGAGCATGGCAAAAGCAAGATTTTCGTTTCCTCACGCAATGTTAACTCATCGAAGTCTTTTGAGACGTGTGGGTCCAGACGTTAGTGTCTTTAATGGACCATACATTTCGGTCACGCCTCCCTGATTTGAACTCAATAACGTTGCTCAATACGTTTGCGGTTTATTCAGGTCGTTGGGTCTCACATGTCAGCCTCAGAAGAATCGTGTGTATGATGAATTTTTTTTCTTCGCTCACGCTACCCTTTTCCAATGTTGATAGCGTTTCTACCGTTTAATTAGACTACTGGAACCCACATGTCATCCTCTCATTAGAAGAAACGTGTGTATGATGGAATTTTTCCTTCACTCGTGCTACCCTGTTCCGAAGTTGATAGCGTTGCTCGATGCATCTACCGTTTAATCAACCTCCTGGGTCCCACATGTCATCCACTCATTAGAAAAAACATGTGTATGATGGATTTTTCTCCTCGGTTGCGCCTTTGTGTTCCGAACTTGATAGTGTTGCTCACTGCATCAGGCGTTTATTCAGACTGGTGGGTCCCCTATATCAGCCTCACATTAAGTTGTTATTTAACCAATAGTCTTATTAGATAAAAAATGCATACATTAAGTCTATTAATAATAACTATCTACATATATTGAGAATACAACCTATTGTGCTATGAAATTTTGGGGTGGTGGCATGATAGTTCTAGAACATGGTGGAGTTTGTTTTTGGTACCATTCAACACGAATCCAGCTGGTCTGAACCATTGGATCTAACAGCCCAACAGTATTATAATGGATCCGTTTTGAATTGGATACATATACCAATCCCGACGGTTAGGCTATAAGATCCAATGGTTTAGAGCAGTTGAATTCGTGTTGAACAGTACCCAGAGCAAACTCCACCATGTTCTAGAACCATCATGTCACACCCCTCCCCAAAAAAAATCTATAGCATTTTAGGTTGTATTCTCAATATGGATAGATAGTTATTATTAATAGACTTAATATATGCATTTTTCTCTAACATGACTATTGGTTAATAACAATTTAATGTTTGTTAAATCATATTTCATAAAGTATATACGTTTATGGCACATGCTTTTTACTAGTAGTAGAGAGAATACAACCTACTGTGCTATGAAATTTTGGACGTGGTGACATGATGGTTCTAGAACATGGTGAGTTTGCTCTAGGGACTATTCAACATGAATCTAGCTGCTCTGAACTATTGGATTTAACTGCCTAACGGTCAGGATTGGTGCTATGGATTCAATTTAAAACTGCTACATTATAGTAGTAGAGAAAAGCCACATGCCACACATATATATTGTATGAAATAATTTAATAAATATTAAGTCAATAGTCTTATAGAAAAAATACATACACTAAATCTATTAATAATAATCTCTGCTACTTAAAAAGAAGGAAGTGCTCCGTCTCCTGCCATATGCGTTTTGCTCATTCGCTTCGTCCTTCCTCCCGCAGAGCCCCGTCGCTTCTTCTGACCTCCCGAACCACGCATCGCGGAAAAAACACGTCATTAAGACAATGAACCCTCAATCAATCCACACACGCCCAGCATCAAGGCCGCCTAAGCAACTTAGCGTCTAGCGTCGCCGCGATTTAGGAACACAACACGCCAGCACGCCGCCACGAGCCATCGTTGTTACCCCGCCGGCCCACGTGCGCCCGCCCGCCCTTCCGTTCGCCCTGACGCCTGCGCCCACGCGACCGGCCGGCTTACTCATCCCAGCCGGAAATTGGGATCCGCTACCCAGGAAGGATCCACCAACGGCGAACCAGGTAAGAGATTCAGTCCACCTCTCGCGACCTAGGATATTTGCCTGCAGTGGTAAGGCTTGGATTCGCCGCGCACTCTGCCACCCCGAGCCACGAATCGCTTTTATCTCTCCGGCGACCACACGCGCGACAATGGCACTGGTGCAGATGCCAGAGTTGCGGGGCGGACTCTCCGACCGCTTCTTCTCGTGGAGCCGTTGCGTGTAGTTCTAGATCCACGTACGTCATCGACATCCGCGTACCTCCGTCGCTCCAAGGCACAGAGAGGTCGTTAGGTTCTCGGTAGTAGGGTGGCGCCAAAGTCGACGAGGTCCGGGCTCCCGCCGAGGATGGGCGGGGTGCTGTGTGTCGGTCATTCCGGCGATCCCCGTTCTGGCTCACGGTTGTGCAGGCAGCCACACCCTCGTTCGGCGCCGCCCCAACTGCTTTTTGGTGCAGGGCATGCCGTGGTCGAGAGAAATTTCTGGAGGTCGTGTTGTGCCTTAATGAGGGACATATTTGGAAAGCTTTAATCACGATGAACCCTCCTAAATCGTTGTGTCTGGAAATTTGCGTTGTATGCATGAGAATGGAGGGAGTACAAGGTAAGCCTCATCTGTTCCAACACGCGTGCCTAAGGTGTTTGGTGATATTCCTTTAAGCTCATGGTGGTCGGTTGTTTGGTCGTTCCAGGTGTGCTAGCTGCACGTGGGATTTGTTAGGGATGGGGAGGACCGTGATGCCATGTGAGAAGTAGCACAAGGTCGGGGCTCAGAAGATGTACTATCTCTGCTCCAAGCTCGGTGGCCTCTTCCTGAAGGTGCTTCCTGCTTTCTGTCCTCTCCATCCGATCAGTTCGCTTGCTTAGTTCTATTAGATAAAGTAAGGCTTGACGAATTTTGGTGGAGGAATTTAAATATCCGTGTTTAGGTACTTATTGACTGTAATGTCTGGTGAATTATGGTATTCGTGCTCTGCATGATTCACTTCAGCCTTAGCATAGCCTAACAAAGATGCTCTTCAGTAGGCACCGCATGATCAATTTCACGTTCATCGCACTATATTCTCGTTGTTGCTGCCATGTAAAAACACAGGCATTAGAAGGGTTTGGTCAGATTTTAGATCATTGATTTGACATTGAAACTTCCAGTTCCAGGTGTATAGGGTATGCCATAACAAGGTATCTCATGCTTTATAAGAGCTCGACAAGTTCAAAATATTACCGATTTTGCATACTACTCCCTCCGTTTCAAAATATAAGATGTTTTAGCTTTATGAAAGAAGTGTATCTAGACCCCTTTTAGTATGTAGGTTCACTCTAAATCTAAATGAACCTATACACTAAAAGGAGTCTAGATACACTGTTTCACAAAGCTAAAACATCTTATATTTTAAAACGGAGGGAGTATGTATTTAGAGTAGCATTCATGTCCGAGCGTTTGGTTGTTTATTTGTTTCCTCTAAAACTGTAAGCATAATCTTACTTGATTTTGCATGCCCTATGTTTATCACTTTGCAAATTTGTTGATATTTTAAAGAACCTCAAGTTTCAAAAATATAGCACGCAAGTTCATGGGTAGCTACTGTTCGTGAAAAAAAAGAGTTTCTATTTTTTTTACTTCTTGTGAAGTGTGTGGTGCTTGAAACAAATAGGGTTCAGTTTGTGGGTGGCTGTCGTATCAGATTAGCATAGCAAATGCTCACATAAGTAAAGCCCAATAAGATTAATATATATCATGTATTTGTTGTTTTATTCAATAGACTCTTGAATACATGGCTAAAGGTTAGATCCAGGAAAAGTCCTACTTCCAAAGTAAAATCAAAGATGTTTTAGACAAAACAGAATGTGTGGTGTTGACAGAATGCAGAGAGTACATTAACGTTCACGGAGACCTACACTTACATGCAACTGAACATGTGCATGCATTTTGCTTATCGATTTTGTAAAGAAATTGTGATTGACTAGCTAAAGAAATTAGCTGGGTTTATATTTGTTTTGTTCCTTAACATTCAGTCTAAAGCACGTCTTTTACGTTAGTAACACTTATTCTAAAGAACTTTCTTGCATAAGATTGAACCTCAAGCTTTTAATTCTACTGGTACATTGTAAGCTAGAAAATGAAAAGAGTTTTAGTAAAAGCAGAGAAGAAAGCTCTTATGTGGACGATGAAAAGCTTGGAGGTGCAATATCCTTATCATGCGAAGAAGATCAATGTAAGTTAATTTTTTGTACCTTTTTATTTGGTTACTTTTTGTACAGTTACAACTAATGGACTAATAATTACAATTAAGTAGGGCTCCGGTGGAGGTTGGACCAAGCAGTCATGAGAGAAAAGAAAGGGACATTGGAACATCGATTAAATTGAATGTAGAAGCTGAAGCTCACGTTTAGAAGCATAGGTATGCTCCCTCTGGTTGCAAAATTTCTTTTGGTCCCAAGTCTGGGTTGATGCTCTCGTTATTCTTACCCGCATGAAGAATCAGTTTACTGGTCCATCTCTGTGACTGGTCTCCCTGATTTTGTTGGTATCAAAGTGAAAGCTGTCATCAGTGATATGTTTTTTCTGTGATGTCGTAAGACTGAAGCATGAAAAGGTCAAGGGTGTACAAGATGAACACATGAATATACTTTCTATCATGTTAATGTGTTGGATCTCCTAACCGCGTAGGAGCGCTGCCATATATGCCCACGCATGAGTATTTTTATTTTTTTATTTTTTTGGTCGTTGTCTTGCTGGTTCAGAAAATTCCAGATGACGTTTACGCATTAGCACCTCTTCTTTTCTTGGTAGCTCCACGTCCAGTTTATCAGGAAATACACTAAGTATTTGTCTCCTTGTTGTTACGAGAAGTCAGGTAATGTTGTTATATGTATAAATGTTGCTTTGAATACTGTAATATTATGTTTAAACATTACACATCGAAGGTTGCAATGTTTTTGCAATATAATTTGATGATTAAATGCCAATCGCAAATGCTTGAAAGTTTAGACAGTACACTTTGATGTAGATTTAAGCAATGCTGTTTTTCTAGCATCAAACACTATCAAATTGTCTTTTGGTATTATTGTTGTATGAAATCCTTTACCTAAATTTTGTGAACTTGCAATATAGTTAATCTTCACATCAGTTCTTGCAGGATATCGTGTTCAGGGAAATCATGTACTCCCTCCGTCTCAAAATAAGTGACTTTAATTTGTCTAGATTCGTATGTACCTATGTACTAAAACGTGTCTAGATACATCTGAATCTAGACAAACCCACGTCACTTATTTTGGGACGGAGGGAGTAGTTGTTTTTCTAATTTCAATGGAATACAACATCTCGCGTCGGGAAAAACATTTAGATATGGGGATGATAATGCTTTTTGGAGACAAATATGGCACCTGATGTTCACTAAACCAACAAATATTATGCAGTTAGCTTCCATTAATTTTTGTAGAGCTTCAGCTGTGAAAATCGATGTTAGTTATGTTCCATAGTTTGGTAAGCTTTACTCCAATATTCTTTGGTCTTGCAGTTTTTCCATCGAGTTTCATTGTCTGCTACTTCGCTGATTCAGTTGTCCTCTATTCCTTATCTATATACGGCATATTCAGGGATGAAAAAATGTTTACAAGTGAATAGCTTTATTATGCTGAAATAGAGGATCAGGAGTTCACAAATGGAATCAAACTTCAAGTACTATGATGCATATGCTGAAACAGAAATTAGAAGTCCAGTTCTCATATTTTTAATTTGTTGTTGTATCTGAAGCTCCAAGAATTTCTATCTCATATGTAAGATTTTAGTGAATTTCAAAGGAAACCTTGACCTATCAAGAGTTTTCAAAGCCCTCACATCTTAAATTTTAAGGGTTTTGACTGTTATTTGCTCTTAACACAGGCACAATTGTTGTATACACCATTTGGAGCGATCAAGACTTGATTTCTTCCAGGCTGATACAAAGGATCGATGTTGATTCTCTAGGTTGCAGCCTATTTTGTTGTTTTCCTGATTGTCTGGTTGTTACCTGTTGTATTTTGTTTTCAGGCGGGTAGATTTCATACTATGTTCTCCACATTGAGAACATGATCTGGTACCTTGAATATCCAAACTCGTTCTGACTCTTGGAGTGATCCTCACTGTCTACCTCACCTTGCGAATTTACCCATTCAAATGTAATTGTATATATTTTTCACTAGAATCCCAAGAGTTAGTCATCCTCTATTTTTCATATCGGTTCTATGGTTTGCCCGAGAATACATGAAAAGCAAATAGAATATAGATGCTTGTTGCTTGGCCACATTTATTTTGTCTTTGATCATTAAAGTGCAAGCACGGTTAGATTGGACCTTTTTGTGAAATTCCACTGATTATTAATAATCATCAACAATAGTACAAAGATGCCTAAAAGTAATAAAAATACAATAGGTCAATCGACCATCTAACGACGACTATAGACACTAGCACTAAGCCGAAGGCGCGCCGCCATACTCGCTCCTCGGGGCAAAGCTTGCCATAATAGATCTTGTAGTACATATGACTCCACTCGTCCACTGCTGGCACTAGACGCACCACCAGAGCAAATATATGGCGTGAATGACCTCATTCTAACAACAATATATCGTGAATGACCTCATTCTAACAACAATATATAGTTGCCGCCTCACCATCCCGAAGATGACAGTGGAAAACAATCTAAAAAAGAACAGGAACCCTCCCACCGATGAGGGGTCATGGTCCGACACACCTCCAATGCCCCAAGGACAATGGAAACAGAGCAGATCAGCGGCGCTGCTAGCTGGACGGAACCATAGATGGGTTTATTAGGAGCTCTCGTGATCGCCTCTCTATTAGATTGGTTTAATTATCATAATATAACCACAGATCGACATATTCTTCAGCACTGGATAAATGAGATGATTGTAACGAACATTCTATGACTCATGCTATCTAATTTTCTTATATGCCAACACTACTATAGAAATTTTCAGCAAAGACTGTTTTCATTAAATTACCTATGGAACTATCTAGGGCAGAGATTAATAACCTAGATTCAACATTGTGGCCGCCTCAGTTTCCACCGCCCAATGACCGTTTGTATTTAGCCATCTTCCTCATCAAAACAAAGAGACCCCCTTCCCCACGGTAGTCATCACCGACACATTCCACTCCGAGGAAGACCTTGACGATCACAATACCACTATGATACCATGTTAGTGTAAAGAAGGTGACACTTGTGACGCGAGAATGAGAAGGTTGATGGACAATAAGGGCAGTTTAGCAGAGGCGAGCTAGCTGAACAAGTGAGATCGATAATTACACAAGAGATGCCCTGGTAGGCGGAAATGAACCAAAAGATCTTAGTATGTAGTAAAAAACAAACATGCAGAAATGTTTTGGCTCCCGTTGCAACGCACAGGCATTTAACTAGTATCTATACATATTGAGAATACAACCTATCGTGCTATAAAATTTTAGGGATGGTGACATGATGGTTCTAGAACATGGTGGAGTTTTCTCTAGGTATTATTCAACACGAATTCAGCTTCTCTGAACCATTGGATCTAACAGCCCAAGAAACAGGATTGGTGCTACGGATCCTATTCAAAACTGGTCTAGTATAGTACTAGAGATACATAATACAAAGTACAAGAACCAAATATATACCCATATTTTATAGATCCCCATCAAATTTAAAACTTTTTGAGCTTAACCTATTATATAATCTTGTCTTACCACTATATATAGTGTACGGATAATTTTGAAGTTTGACCATTGGATCAGGACTGGCAAACCCCAATACTGCTAAAATTAAGTTGGATCTTCTATCCATTCTAGCATCTAGAAGATTCTATTGATGCTCTTTAGCGCAATGAATGCTATACACAAACTTCTAAACACACTTCTCGGTAGTACTAGAATCATCTTCATCATTTCTCTAGAGCATGTCGGGTATTAGGTAACTAGTAGTAGGTTGATTTCTACATGATACAAAGTACAAGAACCAAATACACACCTGGTACTTTATGGATGTAGCTCGAAATTATAATTATTTTTTGAGCTTTGCCTATTATAATTTTATATAAAAAATGATATGGCATATACTTACTATCTGATTCTAACGTGCAAGGCATGTGCAACTTGCTAGTAAGATATATAACATGGAAAACTTTGAACATCGATCGTCGTATATACATTGACAGATTCAAAAATTGCTGATTGTTGGATCTCTTGCAAATTCAAGAAAGAATCTATCGCGCTTACTTGTAGTTTAAATTTGACATACTTTCTTTAAATTGACATAAAATTATTTAAGTGAATAGGTGTAGTTAGCTAATATATAGAAAAGCTTGAAATGTGCTAAGACTAGGAAATTGTAACAAAACATGGTCCGCTTTTTCTAAAAACTGGGTGGTGGCACTTTATTTTTTGACTAGGGTATGTCTCGAAGGAGTGAGATGCTTTAGTAATTAAGACAGTTAGTGGATCTGTACATGTTACACCAAGGATCCTAAAAAGTAAAAATTGCATCCAAGTCCATACATTTAACACAAACGATCCTACAATCAAGCAATGAAAATTAGTAGTCGGGTCCTGCTCCTCCATCGTGGAGCTGAGCCATGCTCTTCGTAGTAGTAGTAGTGGTAGTACCAGTAAGCTGCACATGACTTGCACATGAAACTCACATAATATATAGAAGCATGACATGTCATCAGTATATAACATTATAATAGGTAAAGCTCGAAACATTTATGAATTTGAGCCACATATCTAAAGTATGCGTGTATATTTGGTTCTTGTACTTTATATCATATAGAAATAAACGTTTATTAGCTACCTAACAATTGAAAATTCTAGAACCATGGTCTAGAGAAACGACCGAGAGGATTCGACAATGATGGATAAGTGTGTTTTGAGGTTTTTCTACATATATAGCATTCATTGTGCTAAAGACTATCAATAGAATCTTGTAGGTGCTAGAATGGGAAAGAAGATCCAACGGTTAACAATGTTGGGATTTGCGAGTCTTGATTGAGCATTCAATATTCAAAGTAACTCATACACCATATAGTGGTAATGGTAAGACTAGTACCTGCTTCTCATTTTCCAAGGCAAGTACTACACATAAGAGGACGTAATGAAAAAGTATTTTATTTTTTCTTTGTTTTATTTGAAGGTTTGCAAAACGGGGTCGAATTCATCGCATGCCAATTCTTAGCACAAAGTTAGTTGCATTTTTAAAAAATCTCTATGGTGCTTGATATATAGACATCGTGGATCCCTTTAGACGACGTTTGAAAAATTCAAGAGGAATCTATCGTGCTCACTTGTAGTTCAAATTTGACCTAATTTCTTTAAATCAACATAAAGTCTTTTAATTAGGCACAGTTATCTAGGGAATCTTGAAATTTGCTAAGACTATGAAATTGTAAGAAAACATGGTCCTCACCTTTTTAAAAATCGACGGGTGGTGGCACTTTTTTTACTAGGGTATGTCCCGAGGGAGTGAGATTATCTTCGATCAATTAACACGGTAAGTGGATATGTACATGTTATAGCAAGGACCTCAAAAAATGAAGATTACATCCAAGTTTATATATTTAGCACAAATGACCCTAAAATCAAGCAATGAGAAGTAGTTGTGTCCTGCTCCTTCTTCACCGTGGAGCTAATAAGCCATGTTCTTACTAGTAGTACCATGCACTAAGTTACGCGTGAGACTCACGTAATATACAGAAGTATGGCATATCATCACTATATAAAATTATAATAGATAAAACTCAAAATAATTATAAAACCGGGCCACGTCTATATGGTGTATATTTGGTTCTTGCATATTATATCATCACTAGTAAAAGGCACATGCCACACACGTATATACTATATGAATTATGATTTAACAAACATTAAGTCAATAGTCTTGTTAGGGAAAAAAGGCACACATTAAGTCTATTAATAAGAACTATCTACACATATTGAGAATACAATACTGTGCTATGAAATTTCGGGGGTTGTGATATGATGGTTCTAGAACATGGTGTAGTTTGCTCTAGGTACTATTCAATACGAATCCAGTTGTTCTGAACCATTGGATTTAATAGCCCAATGGTCAGGATTGGTGCTATGGATCCTATTCAAAACTGCTCCATTATAGTGATAGAGATGTAGAAATAAACGTTTATTAGCTGCCTAATTCTTGAAAATTCTCGTACCATGGTCTAGAGAAATGATAGAGAAGATTCTAGAATCATGGATAATTGTGTTTTGAGGTTCTTTATATATATATTTAATTGATCTAAAGACTATCAACAAAATAGAATGGAAAAGAAGATCCTACAGTTGGCAATGTAGGGATTTGCGAGTCTTGATCTGGCCATTGGATCTAACAGCCCAACGGTTAGGATTGGTGCTATGAATCCAATTCAAAATTACTCCATTATAGTAGTAGAGATAATTCGAAAACATTAGCGATGATGCTATATGTGCATCACTGAACAACTTTTGGATAATCTCAAGGAAAAACAAGGCCGCATGTATCAATGAGCATGAATGGGCAATAAGAGTTGTGAGGACAGATTACTTGTGGGGCCTAGCAACTCCACATTTTTTCTTGTTTTTTAATGAGCTTACCTTATGGATGGCCTTGATATCATTGCTCAGGCGCACTAGATTATTCACGTTAACGGAATAGTAGGTTTTCAAAATTTTGTTTTAAACATAAGGTTGAACATTCCCAGCCATAGTGATTCAAAGTTTATCAATAAAGCGCGATTTATTTATTGGGTGGATGAGTGGTTGACTCCACATGTCAATGTCATGTAGACATGATTTTTACTAGGAAGGGCAAACACTAATAAATTTTTATAGGAAGGCTAGGAAATTGGAAATTGTGTTGCATTGATAAACCTTCGCGCTCCTCTTCCTATAGTCAGATTTTAGCAATTCCATACAAAAAGATTGTTGCACATGCTCTAAAACCCAATAATTTTCTGTTTAAATAAGAACAATAGTGATTAGCTCGACTAATTAATTGCGCTCTACATATGTTATATTACTGTACTTCATAGAATATGCTATGTGTGCATGACCGAACAACTTTTGAAAAACCTGAAGGAAAACATGCCCGCATTAATCAATGAGCGCGTAATAAGGATGACAATGTGTAGGGTATCAGTAGGGTAGAGCAATATCATACCCACTCTCGTTTAGTCAATTGGTATAAAATTTTACCCATACCCGTACTCGCGGATATAAAACTTTACCCATGCCCATACCCGGTGGGTACCCATACCTGTTGGGTAGGTTCCCGACGAGTTGATCCAATAGTATACAAGTTGTTCATAATTTTACGTTCATCGATAGTATATTTGACAAAGAATCACTATCTCTACTCAATAGTAGGTAGACAAGTACATGAAAATTATCAAAGTTTAGAAGTCAAGGTATCATACTCTTCCCTAGGTTTCTCGGTCCCATAGGTTGAAACTCTAGAGGTAAGTTTTACTACTATGTCAGTTTAACTAGGTAGGGTATGGGTATACCTAACCGTGCATCTACCCATGACTTAACATATTAGGGTATGGGTATTACCCATGGGTATAAAAGTGTGCCCATACCGTACCAACATGGGTACCGTACCTGCGGGAACTCGTGGGTAAAATTAACATCCTTACCGCGAAGGGACAGTAAGAGTTGTGAGAAAAAAGTACTTGTGGGGCCTAGCAAATTTCACATTTTTGATGAAAACACCGTCGCTGCTTACCTTATGAGTGGTTTGATGTCGTCGCTCGGGCGCTAGGTTATTCATGTTAGCGAACTAGTGGGTTCCAATTTTTTTTGTTTAGAATAGAAGTCTGAACACTCCCAACCATAGTGATTTAAAATTTATTGATAAAGGGTGCTTTATTTTTTTAAAGCTCAGGACGCTTTATTATTACACTCGATTCCCCATCCCACCGGCCTACCATTCTACAATTATTACTTGAACTATGGATAAATTCAAATTCACTCGAGTTGGTTAGGGCTTCAATCGTAATTTTTGGGCTCACTACCTGTCTTGGAAGCAATCTCTCTTCTTAGTTTCTTCGAAAAGGGGTCTGACCTCTTTCCCAATTATTTTAAAAAACATAGTTTTGGAGAATACTTCATTTTAAACCCGTATTATTTATTGGAACCATACACTGAAAGGTATTTAATAGTTTAGTTTATTTAGAAATCAAAATGTTTTCTAAATAATTTAAAAATGCTTTGATGCCAAACTTGGCCTTAATATCTGAATCGAGCCAATCTGGGCCATGGATGATCAATATTTAGATGCCAAATGGCCAAATGGGGCCTTAATTTCTGAACTAAGGAAGCATGGGCCATGGATGATCACCGATGTGCCTGTCGGCCTTTGATTCTAGGGAGTATAGCTTACCAATTTCCTACTACTTGGACTGTATATAAATCAGAATTTAGTCGAGTGGGAAAATCTCCCACTATCCAATGTTTCATACATCTTGGAATCCCCCTTCGACCCCTAGTGAAGTCGGTTCATTGGGGATTCAATCGCAATTTCCCTACTCAGTACCTCTATTGACCCGCCCCTACCACCGACCCTCCACCCCCACCCCCACAGACACCCACACACACAATCCTCGCCCCTGACTGTGCAAGCCATGCGGAAAACCCTAGATCTACCGTCACCACCTTAGATCTGATTCACCGTCATCGTCATGCACTGCACCAGATCTGCTTCACCGACCCACTCTCCTGGCGTGCCGAACACATTCCCACCGCCAGGAATCTGCTTCTTCGCTGCTGTTGTCTAGCCCTCGGAGGAACCCCTATTCTTCTTCACCTTCGCCCACAAGCACCGCAACCGCAGCACCCTCGACAACCTCGACGTCACCACCCAGGATTCATAGGATGCCTAAACACCGTCTCGACCAAGGTAACCATATCTCCTTAGAGTTTGGTAAGATAAATATGTAGAAGTTAACTATATTTTGTATTGGTGCTACTTTTGTAGTGACTTACAAGTACTATACTTGTTACCCGTATCTTCCTAAATAATTTTTTTGTACTCCCTCTAGTCCATATTATTGTTGTCAACTTTATCTAGATTTGGATGTACCTAGTTAAGAATTTAGACTAGATCATTTGTATCTAGACAAAGTTGAGAACATTAATATGGACTGGAGGGAGTAGTCAGGTTTAACCATAAGGCATTCAACTGTGATTTTGTATGTCATGGCGAAATATGAGTCAGCCAACGGTTAATACATTTGTTTCCATTGTCTACTTTATTAAGTGCCCATATGTGATGCATTTATAATTTCTCTCTGGCTTCGCGTAGGCTATGGCACTAACTGTTATTTCCCGTTTGATGTTGTTCTCCTATCTATGCAGTACACATTTACATTCGTTATACTACTTCCACTAAGATGTCTGTTTTATTTGCTTCTGCTTATCCCATGATTCTTAACAGTTTGATGTTGTTACTCAATGAACATGTGCAGTTTACACTAGAAATCGTAGAATGAATGGCCCCTATAATCTCGTAAGTATCTATTACTTTTGTATCATTTCATGCGAACATCTGTGAGACTGGAACCTTTTTGTGTTTACTATTCGCTGCACTATTATGGACAGGCCCAACACTGAAGTATGGAGACCACTAGTCCAATTACTTGATGCAGCGGACATCTTTGATGAACATATATGTAACCAGATCAGCAACCCTGAGACTCTACATAGAGCTACTGTAAGCACGTCCCCCTTTTTTAAGGTTTAAGTCCCCTGGTGTCATGCCATTTACTCTAGTTGAGTTGTTATTTTTGTCGGAGGCATTAGGGTGATTATAACAAGGCCAGACATGCAACGGTATCCAATATAACATAAACGGAAGGATCATAAGCAACCACGTACTTCAAATCTCACTCTTGTATCTGTCACGTGTATGGCTATTTTAATACGAGGCACGTGATAGTACACTTTTTCTTTGGGCAGCCAATCAAAAAATTTAAACAATCTGACCGTTTGATAGATTGTTTGACCATTTCTCTAAATGATTTGGCTAGTCTATTAGAGGCACATGTCTATTTCTAATTTTACAGAGGCACTATAATAGTTCGTAGATGATTACAACAATACCACCGACCTAAGTTTTTGATCCAACTTCACACTGAGTATACTAGTTAAAATTAGCTATACTGTTTAAATGCTTATTTTGTTTTTTTGGTAAATGCTTGTCTACCAGTTTAAGGAGCTTTAGGAAGGGCATTGCACTTCTTTTTGACTGCATTTGCTAGATTTCCGTTGTCCTGTGCCTGCCTAGTTATGCTCTCAGTTGCTGGATTCATTACATTCATAATTCGCGCATTCTGCTTTGATCAGTCTGCATGAGGTCCTTGTGTTGAGTGCTTACATTGCTATAATAGACCAAATAATCTTTTGAAAATCTTTGAGTATGAACATGGTAGTTTTGTTCATATGTATGATGTTGTAACTTCTTTTATCTTAGTTTCAGCCTTCATCAAGTAGAGCAGTCATTTCACAGGGTAGAAGTGACAGTTGCACAAGATCTCATCCCTCTATGAAGTCTACTGTTCTAGTTATTCCAGAAGAAAGAGATGTATGATGACCTGCTGTTACTAATTTCTTTCTTCCTTTTAGCAAAAGGACTATTTTGAAATTCGTTAGTTTTTGTTTTCCTTGGTAATGATGTTATATGACGTTTCTTTTTGTTTTAGGTTGCAAATATAAATATGGAGGCAGAACAGAAAACAACTACCTCGGGTGTAGATCTCTTTGGATAGAGTAGCAGTGACGGTGTGTATTGCTCATGTAGGTACACGATCTCGACTGCTCCATACATTCCAGCAGAAATAATTTTTGGTGCTGCACTCCAAGATGCACTTGATGTAGTTAGACAGGAAGCCAACAAAACAGATACAGTAGTCTCCATAGCAAGGAAGGGTTATCTGAGTTGAAAAATAGGCAAGCTTTGACGGATAATCTACTTAATAATATCGTCAACAAGTATCATTGTAATCCCGTCGTTACATGTGAGGCGGTGCGAGCTCCCTAAAAGGAACATTTTTTAAACTGGGATTATATTGTTTATCAGTTGTGTTGTACTCCGATGATGCTTTAAAAGCTACGGAATTTTTCAGGACTGTAATAATTTACTATTTTCCAGTTATAAGTTTTTTTTTCCATATTTCCAGAATTTATTTAGCATTCTAGAGAACTTGTGTTGTTTGTTTATCCACTTTTATGTCCTGACAATGGATCTAAGTTAGATAGGCTTAAACAGCAGCATGCCCACAACGGTTGTACCAGTCCTTGATGTGCCACCAATCAATAGTGACGGGCCTACACTGACGCCATTATACGATAGAATTTGACTGCAAAAGGTCTGAACAGTAAAAGGCTAGAACAGTAAAAGGCCAGAACAATAAATAGCCATAACAATAAATGGGCAGAATAGTAAATGGGCAGAATAGTAAAAGGCCATAACAATGAAAGGCCAGAATAGTAAGAGGCTGATATAGGAAAATGGTAGAACGCTAGAATAGTAACAAGATGAAAATAATAAAAAGGCCAGAACAGTAGGAGGCCAGAACTTTTGCAGGCTAGAAACTTAGCAGCCTATTTATGGGACTGAATAGTAGAAGGCCGGAATAGTGGAAGTCCAGAATGGTAAAAGGCTAGAATGGTAGATGGCCTTAAGGGCCCACGATGGGTGCGAGAAAAGTGACAGGCCGACCGCAGGCCTTAACAGTAACGGACAGACTTGGCCTAGGCGGGGAATGGGCCGCACAGTATTGCACCAAGGTGGGCCTTTTGTAGGATGAAACAATATCAGGCCTAAAAGTTCACAGGTCGTGGCTGGCTGCACTAATGGGACCATTTCAAATAGTATAGGACGAAACAATAACGGGCCTTCTTCTTATTGGGCTCTCCTCATGGGCCAACCCACTTAATATTTAGCAGGCCTTGGCTAGGCCTGGTTTCTGCCACGGTTTCTATGACCGTTAACGGTGGTAACCGACCATTAACAGTGGGTGCCACGTGGCCATTTGCATGACGTCAGCAGTCAACGCAGATGGCAAACATAACTACGAGGGAACAAGTTTTCGTGGCTGAAGGGTGCGATCCACCACGGTCGAAAGAAAATCCGTGGTAGATTCTTTTGTGACGGGGCTTTTGCCATGAAGGTTGTCCATTGTAGAAGACTTTTTAACCATGAAAAATGGGCCTTCAACCATGAAAATTGTTCGTTGTAAAAGCCAACTTTTCTTGTAATATGATCTCATGGTCTAAGGACATTGAGTTACTACAAATGTTAGAGCAATATAAACTTGAGGACATGATCGTATTGCTACATCTACTTCGGGTAACTGTTCTTCATATCATTCTCCAATGATATGACCCTGCTATTAACAACATCCAATGTTCATGATCAGGAAACCTTTGATCATATGTTAATCAACAAGCTAGTATTAAGAGAGGCAATACTAGGAATCTTTTTTTGTTTATAAATTAGACATGTATTAACGTTTCTATTTAACACGATTAGAATATGAGAAATAAAGATTTATCATAAACATGAGATAAGATAATAACCACTTTATTATTTCCTCTCGAGCATATTCCTTTTAGTCTCTCACTTGCACTAGAGTCAATAATCTAGTTTGAAAAACTTGTGCATTCAACACATATGGCACTTTGGTGTTGTATATATGTGTTTGCTAGTGGTAAACATAATCCCCAGATCTGACACTTTCAGATCTCTGTGTGTTTGCATGTATTTGCGTATCCATGCATCACGCATTCTCAAATGAGGTGGATTTGTATAAATTTGGTGAGACCTTAGTTCCTTGGGGTTTTAAAACATGTTGATATAATTCTCATACAATATATCTTCATAGTACTAGCCCATCGAACCACGCCTAGTTCCTTTGCTGCTACCATAGCATTCTTATACTTGGCCTTTCATTTAGTATCCATCACAATGTCCATAACTTTGGAACTCATCCAAATCCATCATGGAACTTACTTTCCATTACACTGTGCCTCCTTAACCTATAGTCCAAATTGAGATAAACTTAATTTGTATCATGTGACAAAACTAGTACCAATGTAACTCTTTAAAATGAACTATTTGTACAGTGCCAATGTAACACTTTATAATGAACTATCCGTATAGTGTCTATGTAATATTTTACAATGAATTATCTGGCACTTCTATATACAAAATATATTTTTAGTTCTACTAAAGATCATAAGAATTTCCTTACTATCATCCAATGATCATCTTATGAGTAACCCTAGTACATGCTCATAACATTTAGAGCATAGGACATATATGGGTATGTACATATCACAGAATGATTGATTAAGATATTCATGTGATTTCACTCACCAAGTGTCAAAACACTCGAATCTTGATTCAACCTTATCCATGAGGCAAGAACCTTTCTCGTTGTTTCCATATTAAACTCATTCAATATTTCATCTATGTACATTTGGCATAACCATATTAGCATCTCAATCTATCCATATAGACATTGCTGACTAATATTCGGGTTTCGCCCAAATCTTTCATTTAAATCTAATTTTAATAAAATCCTTAACTTGTGTCAAATAAAAGATACATCATTTCCAATCAACAATATGTCTACACAATGTATTAGAAATATGTCTTAGTGCTCCCACATAATTTCTGGCAAATGCAAGCATCTTCATCATTTCTAATGAAATTAAACATTTTAACAATTTCATCACGGTGAAGATTTCAACTCCGCTATGCTTATTTCAACTATTGAAGTTTGCATGCCTTTTTAGCATCCTTTGTTTTAACAAAACCCCTCAGACCATGTCACGCACACATCCTAGGCAACCATTCTATTAGAAGAACGTTGTTTTGTTTGTTCAACTAGCATACACAATAATTGACATATGTAGTGGTTGCTACACTAATCCGTTCATACTAAATATCGCTACGAAAGATCGAATCTTGTCATATTCAACTCTTTAAACAATGCCGTAAACTTTTTACTGACACGTCGGCTATTTCATATATGTGAAACATCCATGTCTATTTATTTATAGATCCAAATACAACTGATAGGCTTCATGCCTTCCAGAGGGTCTTCTAAGTTCAGTAACTTGGTTTCTCATGTATGGAACTATCACTAATTTTATGGCTTCAAACCATTTGGCGGAGTCAGGGCCCATCATCACTTCTTTGCATGTAGTCAGTTCATCAGTATCAAACGGTAATGATTCAATCTCAAATCTTAGTATTTGATTGTTTACCCGACCTACGCGGTTCAATAGGAACTTACATCTCCGTGACCATAACCTTTGAGGCACATGAGCCATGAGCATTGTGGCTGCCCTCAGGACACTTTTCGGCACTGCGCGAGTCAGCACATATAGCCAAGTTTCAATAACCTTATCAAAGTTCTATTTTCCTCCCACTTAACTTTTTGCAAAAAGTTTCTTCTCAAGAAATTTGAAATTTCCAAGCGACGAACACTTTTGTCTTCTGTGTTATGGAGGAATACCCAACGGTTATTCGGAATAACCTACAAAGACATGCTCATCTGACTATGGTTGTAAACTTTTTATGTTTGCCTAGCATACCAAAATTTAAGAAAAGTCAACTTGGGTTTTATCCCAAATCATAACTAATATGGTGTCATTTAAACGGATCACGATGGAGCTCTTTTCAGTGTAAGAGCGGTAGTCACTAAAGCTAAATCTTTAAAATATAATGGCAATTTATAAACAATAGCGTTGATCCTACCATGTCAACCAAGGTTTGATTACATTTCACGAACACTTCATACTCCTATGGTGATTCGAGAAACGCAAATCCATGGAACGATTCGACAAATCTTAGATGTTTTGCTAAACTTGTAACTCAAATATTTTCCTTTATGATCCAATCATAAATTCTTTATTTTCTTGTTATAATGATTTTCTACTTCATCTTGAAATCATTTGAACATTTTAAAATGTTTCATACTTCTCCCTTATTAAGTAAATATGCACATGTATTTACTCCAATTTCGGAGAAAGCATATGAAGTTAAATCCATCGCTCACGACTACACATAATGGACACTATACATCAACATGCACTATATCCAATAGGTTAGTCGTTCATTCTTCTTTGGCCCATGAACGAGGTTTTAATTATCTCCAGGAAAGTTTCACAAGCGTCAATTGATCAAAATCAAAAGACTACAAAAATCCATTAACATGGAGTTTTGTTCTTGCTTTGTTTCCAATATAATTTAAACGACGATGTTACTCAAAAGTGATATTCCAATCATTCAACTTGCGACTTTTTAGTATTAGTGTTTATGGACATGATTTATCGAACTAGATTTGTAAAAGTTCATCCATCTTCTATGGAATAAAGTAATTATTTGAATAACCTTTATTCTCATAATACAGGAACACAATAACAATTATTAATACAAATCTTGAAGGCAATCTTTGATGTCAAAGAGAAACACAATAACACTTTATTTGTTTTTGATGAACATCATCACATATTCTCTTGCTAGTTACTCATGCCATTGTAGTTAATGAATTGTGTTGTTCTGTATGACACTTCATACCAAAAAAATTGGTATCCAATACCTAAGAACCACATTGTTTAATAAGCAAATAATACACCCATGACGTATATATCATCTATACATAAGATGGAATTTTTCACTCTTTTTCCTTTCTGCCAAATATTTACCAGATTCTCTTTCATTATTACCTTTCCTTCTTAAAAGAATATATCAACATCAATAGTGGTGCCATACATATGACACATAGTCCAAAGCGTGTATAGTCAAATACTAATACCTTTGAACTTGCACTTTGAAGTTCATCACCATCATCAAATGTTTGGCGTTATTTCAAATTTAATTCCTTTTAGTAATCCTTTTAATGTAGTAAAAAATTACCTACATATTTTATCCATCCTTATCATGACAACTTTCATGATTAAGCTACTATATCTTATAAAGGTGAATCGCGAATATAATGTTAGTTCCCCAAACCTCTTTGGGGGATCATGACACCTAGCGTGTCCAACCTTCACAAATTCGCATACTATATGAGAACATGTATCTTACTAAAAGTATATTTTATCATATTGCAACTAAACATTGTTTCAGATATTATAATATCTTCTACACATGATGGTTTCTGAAATAATTTGCAGCTCCTAGATAATGTTGATATTAAAAAAAATTCAATATAAAGAATCATGGAGGCAAGCATGATACTTAGATACCAAGGCTGGAATTTGTTACTCTTGATTCAATACAACTTATTGAATTTCACGGAGTAAGTGAGGTTTTGCTGAAAGCTTGCAATAGTACTTTAAACTTTATATTGACACTCATAAAACAATACGATACCAGCTCGAAAATAAAAATTCTAGAATCCTGTAGTTATATTATCTCAATCATAGCTAAATACAAGGTAGTAAACAATGCCACTAACTACAATGAACAATGCAAATTTACTTTGATTCAGTTTATGATAAATTGTGTTCCACTTTAATCATATTACTATGTGAAATCCTA
Source organism: Avena eriantha (assembly GCA_910589775.1). NCBI lineage: Eukaryota > Viridiplantae > Streptophyta > Magnoliopsida > Poales > Poaceae > Avena > Avena eriantha. The sequence goes on along the minus strand of OU342745.1, from coordinate 266,609,292 downwards.
CTCAAAAACGGTATCCCTCTAGTCATTTTTAGTGATTACACGAACCAAATTCACTACGCTACGACTGATCATCACGAGTGGTGGCGCAACTCCAATGGCGAGCATCGTATGGGAATCATATCATCCATATGACTCGTGCTTTACCTTTTGGTTCATGTTCTGAGGCCATTGCTGTATATGCTAGGCTCGACAAGTAAGAACCTTAGTACTCGCATGTGTAAAACTATCTTACACCCGTTGTATGCGAACATAGAGTCTATCACACCTTATCATCGCGTGGTGCTTCGAAACGATGAACTTTCTTAATGGTGCATACTAAGGAAAAACATATTATTATCTTGATATTTAGTGGGAGAGAGCATCTTATAATGCTACCGAGGCAATCAAATACTACCGAGGCGATCTAATAAACACAAAATAACATGCATCAAAGGATAAACTTCACATGCATATGTAATGTGACAAGATATGGTCCTTCTCACATTCAATCTCAATCTTGTGCGTCTTGGTATGATCTCGATCATTCCAGTGGCATGCCACCAAGTTCCATAGTGCCACCACCATGGTTGTTCTCCACTAATCTAATTACCTAGATTTCTATTTTCCGGCACGTAGGCCATAAAATAAAACAACAACCATATTTCCTATGATGGGAACTACTAAGCACCAAGATCTATCTACCTAAATACAAGCAACGGGTGGATATACATCCATAAAGTACATACCCTTGAAGAGTGACAAAGTGTATCAAGATTTGACTCGTGGATGATGTAGTCGTTCACTTGCTGATCTCAAGATCAAGAGGAAGTCCTAGCACCACAAATCGGCAGCGCATCCGTGCCCGCACACACGTCCGGTCCACCAAACAACCTCCACCTCATTGCTCCAGCGATGTAGTGGAAGCAGCAACTCCTTATAGACGAAATGCCACCGGGAACATGTATCTCTCTAATCTAAGACCATGGGAGAATAATTCTACAGGGGGAGAGAGATCCTTCACGAGGAGGTGTACTTTGTGAGGGATGAGAGGGGGGCCTTTTATAGGGGAGAGGGCGCAGCCCCTCCCATGGTCGGCGGCCAAGGTGGTGCCCCCACCTCTTCCATCATTCATGTGGTAGAAGCTGCACTCACATAAACATGGCTCCACTCACACTTCCACTCACATGCATTAAATTTCCACCAAAATTAATGCAACTCTCATTTAATAAAACTATTTTATTTATTTTATTCAGATTTTTTTAATTACTCTAGTTAACAAACATTCACATAAAACTCCCAGCAATATTTCAATATCACATGTAGAACCAATTTCAACAATTTCACCCGAAATAATTTTGGTATCCATTGAAATAATTCTAGTGCTTTGTAATTATTTTTTCTAGAACAAATTAGCTCCTAATGGTGTTGGTATCCCTTAAGTGTGTCACCCTATGGTTCAATACTAATTCAGACATGATCGAGACCCTTCTCTGATCAATAATCAGCAGCGGGACCTGGAGATCCATACCAACTCCCACACATTCAACGATGACTTTTGTGATCGTGAGAACCTTTAATGCTAGTAAATAAATCCCTCCATCTCACAATATATTACATGCCCGAGATTTGATCATTGGTATCTCCATACCAGTTTGATCTTGTTACCGACATGTACTCTTTTCGCGTTCCCATGATATAACATTCTAGTGATCACATCACTTGCTTGCAAGCTATCTCAATGTGATATCAACGAGAGGGCCCAGAGTACATCTATCTGTCATCGAGATGGACAAATCCCACTCTTGATCCATGAGCCTCTACATAACACCTTCGGAGTATCTGAACCCAACTTTATAGTCACCCTGTTATGGTGTGACGTTTGATGTTATCAAGATACTATTCTAGTGTTAGTGATTGACATGATCTCATGGTCTAAGGACTAGGATTACTTTGTATGATGTTATAGTAATATAAACACAATGACTTTGATCGTAATGCTATACTTGGATACATAGAATAAACATCTAGCATACACTTGGATACATAGAATAACAACTTTATTAATTCCTCTCGGGCATATTCCCTTCAGTCTCCCACTTACACTAGAGACAATAATCTAGTTTACATAGTGATAAATCTAACACCCATGGAGTTCTGGTGTTGATTATGTTTTGTCATAGGGAGAACTTTAGTCAACGGATCTTGCTACATTGAGGTCCGTATGTACTTTACAAATCTTTATATCTCCATCCTTGACATACTCGCAGATGGAGTAATACCGGCGCTTAATATGCTTGCAGCTCTTGTGAGACCTTGGTTCCTTGGCGTTGGCTATGGCTCCATTGTTGTCACAATAGATCACCATTGGGTCCAATGCACTAGGAACCATACCTAGTTCAGTTATGAACTCTTTCATCCAAAACGCTTCCTGCACCGCTTCTGAAGCAGCAACATATTCCGCCTCTGTTGTTGATCCAGCCACCACAAGGTGTTTGGAGCTCCTCCAAATAACTGCTGCTCTGTTCATGAGAAATATGTATCCGGATTGAGACTTAGAGTCATCCGGATCGGTGTCAAACATACCATTGACATAACACTTAGCGACCAGCTCTTCTTCACCTCCGTACACAAGAAACATTTCCTTAGTTCTTCTTAAGTACTTAAGGATATTATTGACCGCTATCCAGTGTTCCGAACCTGGATTAGATTGGTACCTACTAGTCAAACTAATAGCATGTGCCACATTTGGTCTTGTATATAGCATGACGTACATTATAGAGCCTATGTCAGAAGCATAGAGGATCTTATCCATTATCTCTCTTTCTTCCGCCATAGCCGGACTTTGAGTCTTACTCAATGTCTTTCCTTGCAACATAGGTAAGAACCCCTTCTTACTTCCGTCCATTTTAAAATTCTTTAAAATCATACCAAGGTATGTACTTTGTGATAGCCTAATTATGCGTCTTGATCTATCTCTATAAATCTTAATGCCTAATATATATGATGCTTCACCAAGGTCCTTCATTAAAAATTTGATGTTTAGATAAATTTTAACACTATTTAAAAGATCTATATCATTTCAAATCAATAATATGTCATCCACATATAATATCAGAAATGCCACATTGCTCCGCTCACTTTCTTGTAAATACAAACCTCTCCATAAGTTTGGATAAATGCAAACTCTTTGATCACCTCATCAAAGCGGAGATTCCAACTCCAGGATGCTTGCTTCAGTCCATAGATGGATTGCTGAAGCTTGCATACTTTGTCGGAATCCTTAGGATCGACAAAACACTTTGGTTGTATCATATACAACTCTTCTTCAATATTACCATTGAGGAACGCAGTTTTGACATCTATCTGCCATATCTCATAATCGAAATATGCAACAATTGCTAACATAATCCTAACCGACTTTAGCATCGCTACGAGAGAGAATGTCTCATCGTAGTCAACTCCTTGAATTTTTCAAAACCCTTTTGCGACAAGTCGAGCTTTATAGATGGTCACATTACCATCAGCATCGGTTTTCCTTTTGAAAATCCATTTATTCTCAATAGCCTTTCGGTGGTGAGGTAAGTCCACCAAGGTCCAAACCTGGTTTTTGTACATGGATTCCATCTCGGATTTCATGTCTTCTAGCCATTTGTTGGAATCCGATCTCATCATCGCTTCTTCATACGTCATAGGGTAATCTATTTCATCAACCATGAAATTCATGACAGGATTTCTGTACAGTTCAGGAGCTGCACGTGTCCTACTTGGCCTGTGAGGTTTGGTAATGTTCTATTTCGGAGTTTCATGATCATTATCATTAGTTCCTTCTTCATTCGGTGAAGTCAACTCTGAAACAATTTCTAGCGCTACGCCACTCGCCTTTTCATGAAGAGAAGGTTTAATAACCTCTTCGAGTTCTACCTTCCGACTACACACACCTTTCGCGAGAAACTCTTTCTCTAGAAAGGATCCATTCTTGGAAGCAAAAACCTTGCCCTCGGATCTGTGATAGAAGGAATACCCAACTGTTACTTTAGTGTATCCTATGAAGACTCATTTTTCTGCTTTGGGTTCGAGTTTATGAGGCTGAAGATTCTTCACATAAACATCGCATCCTAAAACTTTAAGAAATGACAGCTTAGATTTGTTTCCAAACCATAATTCATAGTGTCTTCTCAACGGATTTAGATGGTGCCCGATTTAAAGTGAATGCGGTAGTTCCCAGTGCATAACCCCAAAATGACAGTGGCAAGTCAGTCATAGACATCATAGATTGAACCATATCCAATAAAGTACGATTACGACGTTCCGACACACCATTACGCTGTGGTGTTCCGGCAGGCGTGAGTTGTGAAACTATTCCACGCTCTCTCATATGTGTGCTAAACTCATAACTTAGATACTCACCTCCACGGTCAGACCACAGAAATTTGATCTTTCTATTACAATGATTTTCCACTTCACTCTGAAATTCCTTGAACTTTTCAAAGGTTTCAGACTTGTGTTTCATCAAATAGATATACCCGTATCTACTTAAATCATCCGTCAAGGTAACAAAACAACGATATCCACCTCGCGCTGACACACTCATTGGACCACATACATCAGTATGTATGATTTCCAATAAATCTGTCGCTCGCTCCATTGTACCAGAAAACGGGGTTCTAGTCATCCTGCTCATAAGGACGGCTCACATGTATCAAATGATTCAAAATTGAGTGATTCCAAAAATCCATCAGAATGGAGTTTCTTCATGTGTTTTACGCAAATATGGCCTAGACGGCAGTGCCACATATATGCAGATATATCATTATCAAGTTTAATCCTTTTAGCATCAACATTATGAATATGTGTATCACTACTATCAAGCTTCAATAGAAATAAACCATTCATCACATGTGCATGACCATAAAATATATTATCCATATAAATCAAACAACCATTGTTTTCAGATTTAAACGAATAACCCGCTTCGCATTAAACATGATCTGAATACAATGTTCATGCTTAGCGCAGGCACCAAATAACAATTATTTAGATTTATCACTAATCCCGATGGCATATGGAGAGGCAACGTTCCGACGGCGATCACATCAACTCTTGATCCATTGCCGACATGCATCGTGATCTCATCCCTTGCTAGTAGTTGCTTGTTACGCAGCCCCTGATTTGGGTTACATATATTAGCAACCGATCCAGTATCAAATACCCAGGTGCTACTGCGAGTACTAGTCAAGTACACATCAATAACATGTATATCACATATACCTTTGTTTGCCTTGCTAGCATTCTTGTCCACCAAATACTTGGGGCAATTGCACTTCCAATGGCTAGTCCCGTACAATAATAACACTCGGTATCAGACTTAGGGCCAGCTCGGATTTCTTTTCAGGCGCAACAAAAGATTTGCTGCCCTTCTTTACCTTCTGTTTACCCTTCTTATCTTTCTTGAAACCAATGGTCTTATCGATCATCTACACTTGATGTTCTTTCTTGATCTCCAATTCTGCAGTCTCAAGCATTGATAGAAGCTTAGGGAGAGATTTCTTCATGCCCTGCATGTTATAGTTCATCATGAAGCTTTTGTAGCTAGGTGACAGATATTGGAGAACATGATTTATGCCTAAGTCAATGGGAATCGTTTTTCCCAAGGACACAAGCTTATCAGCGTACCCAGACATTTTGAGTATGTGCTCACTAACAGAGCTATTCTCTTCCATCATGCAACTAAAATACTTTTCATAAGCGTCATAACTCTCTATGGTAGCATGGGTATCAAAAATCATTTTCAATTCACCCTTGGTATCAAAGGCATTGCCATTCTCGACACGCTTTCAGAGTACGGCTCTAGCGCATACAGTATGCCGCAATGAACTAAGTTGTGGTCCTCCTAATGAGTCCAATGGACATTCTTTTCCTTGTCAGGGGCATCAGGAGCTGGTGGGAGGCCTATCGACGCTTCTAGCACATATTGCTTTTGCGCAGCAGTGAGGAGAATCCTCAAATTCATGGCCCAGTTGTTAAAGTTGCTACTATTCGTTATAAGTTTCTCTTTCTCCATGAGCACATTGAAATTAAAAGCAGGTGGTGCCATCTACAACAGAATTTGTAAAGTTTTAGACTAAGTTTGTGATAGATCCAAATTACAAATGAACTCCCACTCAAAAACAACATTCCTCGTGTCTTTTTGGTGATTACTGATACGTTGCTAACATATCCATAATTTTTGATGTTCCATGCTTGGTTTTATCTACTTTCTTATGTTTTGTCCACACTTTGGAGTACTTTCTATACACTTTCTTGGACTAACCTATTAACAAGAGCCACAGTGCCAACTGCCTATTTTTCTGGTGTTTTTGGTTCCAGGAAAGTCAGAAAATGAATATTCTCGGAATTGGACGGGACAAAAGCCAAAGTCAGCTTTTCACCGAGGGACACACGAAGCCAGAATACAAGACGGAGAGGGGCTAGAGGGCCGCCGCACCACCTAACCATGCGGCCAAGCCTGGCCCACGCCAGGGGGTGGTCTGGCCGCCTCGGGCACCCCCTCGGCCTCCCCTTTCGCCTATAAGACGCCTCCGATACAGAAACCCTAAGGACCCGATAAAAATTCCACGAAAGAGTGTGTAGCCGCCGTCATCTCCATCCCTAGATCGGTAGGGATCTGAAGCTCTTCCCAGAACCCTGCCGGAGTGGAGAATTCACCCTGGAGGCCTTCTTCATCATCATGCAAGCCTCCGGTGTGATGCGTGAGTAGTTCATCCTTGGACTACGGGTCCATGTAGTAGCTAGATGGCTGGTTCTTCTCCTTTGTGCTATCATGTCTATATGTTGTGAGCTCTGTTCATGATCAAGGTCATCTATTTGTAATTCTACATGTTGTGTTTGCGGCGATCCGATGGATATTGAGATGCTATTTTAGATTGATTATTGATTCTATCATGTCTTTGTTTTTTGAAACTCTTGACAGTAGGTGTTGTCCTACTGTCTTTATATTACTTTAGGATTCCCCAAGTTGGGGAAGCCTAGAAAGGTTACATGTGTTCCTGTGGCAGAAAACTGATACTGGGGGTAGAGGGAGTAGAAAGGAATAAAGGAATGAGCTACAAATAATTACATGTAGAGGTAAAGTCTTGCTAAAAATCTGTCCTTCCATGAGTCAACAGAGGGAGTAATATTGTTAAAACACAGATCATTCCTCTCTTTCCAGATGCTCCAGGTTGCTACAATAGCAATTTCCATAAACAACTTGCTTGTTGAATTCTTTTTCCCTCTTTCGATGATGTGCAGACGATCCCCATTGTTATCCGAGATCATACCAAGAGCCTGCCAACATTGTTTACTGAAAGAGCAGTCGAAGAAGAGGTGTTCCATAGTTTCCTCACATTTTTGTTACATATTAGATAGTCAAAAGCAGAAACACTATTGTAGTGTCTAAGTTTGAGCATGTTTTTAGTATTCAATCTGTCAGAGAGTAATAGCCAGTAGATTTTTTTAACTTCGGTGTACATTTGCTCTTCCATAACCAGTTGAAAGAAATGTGTGTTTCCATCTCTCTGAAGCAGAATTGATAGAATGCTTTAGCTTGATAGTTCTCTGATCCCCAAGTGTAACTCCAGATATCCTTTTCAGAGTCAGTAATTTCTACATTTCCGACTTTTTGCGGCAATCCTTTCAGTTCATCCATAGCCTGAGGCAAAATCGATAAAGCAAAATTTGTGGCAAGGTCAGGGGCATTGAGAAATTCTTCCACCGAAGAGTCCTCTTTAGATGTAAAAGAGAAGGCTCTAGGGAACATTTCAGCTGCCACCCCTTCCAGCCAGTTATCCTTCCACATCAACACTATGTTCCTAGTTTTAACATTACAATAAGTAATCCCTCTGTAAATTGGGAAAAGTTTAACAATATCCTTCCACCAGAAAGATCCATAGGTTTTAGAGGCATGTGGATTTTTCCCAATATAATATGTGTTCCAGATTAAAGATACCCAAGGGGTGTCTATTTTGTTGTAAAACTTATGTAGGAACTTCAGAAGCAGTGCATCATTCTAGATTTTAAGATTTATAACACCCATACCTCCTTTATTCTTTGGTCTACAAACCTTGTCCCTGGCAATTAAGGCATTACAATGCTCTCCTGCCTCATCCTTCTTATTCCATAAGCATTGTCTCCTGATCTTGTCCACATGTTCAATTATTTTTGGTGATATCTTAAGAGTGCACATAGGGAACATGAGAATGGAAGTTAACATTGAGTTTATAAGAGTTGTTCTACCACTATAAGACATCAACAAATAATTGGCAGAAAGATTCCTCTCAACTCTCTCTACAAGTGGCATAAGATCAGTCACAGAAGGCTTGGTGGTTCCCAAAGGCAAACCCAGGTAAGTAAAAGGCATTTTCCCAATTACACAACCAAGAAGGGTAGCCAGCTCTTTAGTAAATTGATCATTAATATTCAAAGGAATCATAATAGATTTACTATAGTTGATATGAAGACCAGTGGAAGCAGCATAGGTATCAAGAATGTTTTTCATTGTAATAACTTGATTAATCTTGGCAGGCATGATAATGATGGTGTCATCAGCATATTGTACCACTGGGTAATCCATATTTGGGTTGCATGGAATTGGTGACTCCAATGTATTAATAGATAAGGCTCTATTGATTGCAGATTGAAGGAGGTCAGCAGCAAGAACAAAAATAAGAGGTGAAAGAGGATCCCCTTGTCTGACACCCCTTCTGCAGTGAAATTGTCTTCTAGGGACACCATTAAGCAGAACCGAGGATTTTCTAGAGTCAAATATTATTTTAATCCACTTAAGCCACCTGTCATTAAATCCCATTTGTGCCATTATTTTAATCATTGCCTGGTGGTCAATTGTGTCAAAAGCCTTGGCAAAATCTAGTTTGAGTAAGATTATTTCCTTCTTAGATTGCTCACATTGATGGATGAATTCAAATGCCCAGGCTAAGCCTTGGATGGATCTTCCTTTAAGAAATCCATATTGTTTCTTATGCACAATTCCAAGTACCACCTTTTGTAGTCTGTTTGCAAGAATTTTTGTGATGATTTTGAGGCAGCAATTGAGTAAAGTGATAGGTCTGTAATCATTAATAGATTCACGTGTACCCTTTTTTGGGATCAGGGTAATATATCCTACATTTATGCTTTCCAAATTTAGGTTTCCAGTATGGAAATCCTGGTATAACTTATAGATATCATCTTTAATGATATGCCAACAAGTCTTGATAAAGTGCCCATTAAAGCCATCAGGACCCGGAGCTTTGTCAGGAGGCATTTGCTTGACCACTAAATTAATCTCATCAACTGTGAAAGGTTCAGAGAGTTTGTCAAGTCCCTCAATTGGCTTAATGAGGTCTGATAGATCCATGATCATTTGAGGATTCTGTGTAGTACCCAATCTTTCCTTGAAAGCATGAAAAATAGCTTTCTCTTTGTCCTCATGGGTAGTTGCCACAATACCATCATTCAATTTCAAATGAGATATGTTGTTTCTTATGTATCTTGTAGTAGCCATAGCATGACAGAATTTGGAATTTTCATCTCCAAACTTTGTCCATCTAATTGTACATCTAGCTTTCCAATACTGCCTTTTGTAGTCAAGTAATTTGAGGATATGTTTCTTAATGATCTGTCTAAAATTTCCTTCAGGAATTGTTAACTGTCTTCTGTCCTCAATTTTATCTAGTTCCACGAGAGCTCTATTAGAATTATCAATACAGATAGATAATTTGGAGATAGATTTGCTCCAAAATTTCAGATCATATCGAAGTCTTTTAAATTTGGCATTCAATACTGCAGCAATGTTCCCTTTAAATACATGCTTGTTCCAATTGGAAGCTACAATATCAAAGAACCCAGAGTGAGCAGTCCAAAAGGATTCGAATCTAAAGATCTTAGATCCAGGAATTGTAGTCTGTATAGAAATCACACATGGTGTGTGATCTGAAGTAGGTTTACCCTAGGCCAAGACAGAAGTAGCAGGGTAAGACTCAGTCCAATGAAGTGTTGGGAAAACCCAGTCTAATTGCTCCAACAGAGGATCTGATTGCATATTACTCCATGTAAACTTTTTGCCTTTTATTGGAATTTCAGTGAGTTTTTGAGTTCTAATGAATTAATTGAAAGTTAACATATCTTGGACATTCCCTCTAGGTCTGTTTCTATTTTCTGGTGATCTTATGAAGTTGAAATCACCCATGATTAGCCAATCCTCATTGTCTGGAATTTGAAGATTCATTAACCAATCAACAAAATCATCCCTGAGAGTACCATTGCAAGGACCATACACATTAACCAAAGTCTAGGACATAGTAGATTAAGTTGATGTAAAATGCACAAAGATAGCAAAAGGTTCACAATGCATAATCATACTAGAGAAGACAAAGCTATTCCAAATAATTATAAGACCACCAGAGGCACCATTAGATGGAATATAAACAAATTCATCAAACCTCTTAGGGCAACAAGACTTGATAAAGGTGGAATCAAAATGATGTTTCTTGGTTTCTTGTAGACAAACTACAACACAACCACTAGAATTTATTGCATTTAGCAATGCCAGTTGCTTCTTCCTAGCAGTAAGCCCTCTGATGTTCCAACACAAAACAATCCATTGTTTGTGATTATTCATTACAATATAAAACTTATTTCTTAGTTGCCAAAAGCTCCTTAGCAGTGAGCTCAACTTCAGGGACACCACAAAGCTTCACACCAATGTTCTGCAGCACAACAACAGGAGTAGGTGGTGGAGGGAGAGCATCATCTTCAGCATCATTCACCTCCTAGACTTGTCCTGTAGTGATCTGTAAATCCTTAGCTTCAATGGCAGTAGGAATTTTCCTCGGCTTGACCTTTGATTTACCCTTCTTTCCATCTACTGGCATGAGAACCTTGAAGCCATCATATTTGGTGCTTCTAGGACTCCTTCTAACCTGGGAAGTCATCAGAGGCATATTGAAATTATTAACATCAGTTACTCTATCAAGAAATTGTTGCTTAACAATATTATCATGAAAACCAGAGATGGCCACCTCCTGAAAGCCCAGGTCCTCTTACATAGCCTCTAAAAGGTGACTCAGCTCCCTGGATGGAGTTAAGTTAAAGTCCATGTCATCGGTTTGAGGATAAGTACGCCATGAGGGGGTCCTCGAGGCGTGCGGGAGAGAGGGGTGTGAGACGTATGGTGTTCCGGGACGGTGAGCACACAAGTTTACCCAGGTTCGAATCCGCCGGCTTTGGACGGACCCTACTCCTGCTAGCAATCCAGTAATACGGCAGAGCCGGAATATGGGTTACAAGGGCTTCGCCTGTGCGAGTTGAGATTGTAGACTATTGAGGTGTGCCCTAAAGGCTATCCCTACGACGGCTTATATAGATATCCGGCCTAGGGTTTACAGGAGAGATCAATCCGGCTACGACTAAGAGTTGGTTACAGAGTACATCTTGAACTACAAGTAACATTATGGACCTAAGTCGGTAAGTCTTCTGGGCCTTCCCGTAGTCGGATTGGACTCCGTCTTCTCTCCCTAACTGGGTCGCCCGTGAAGCAAAGCTCTAACCCGAAGTGGGTCACCCTGGTCAGTGAGGATCTGTAAGGATACCCGAAAAGTATATCCCCAACAGTAGCCCCCAGAGGCCTCCAAGATCCAAAGTCGGATTTTATCATCATCTAGCTTGATCTTCGGCTTGCAGAATCTTGAGGGGTTCCTGAAACTTCACAACAAAAAATATGATCCGGGTCTTAAAAATAAGTCGGACCTTTCAATTAATTACTCGGATTTTCCAGCTCGCTTTTAAATTAAGCCGAAACTTGGTCTCTAACGCCACCTGACACAAGCATGGTCAAGTCACATTATCTGACAGACGTTCCGTTAGCACGACCGTTGGTGGGTCCGCGGTTCACAGAACCGAGGCGCCGTTTCAATGCGTGCGTGGAGATCGAGGCAACGCAATCATCGCGCGGGCCCTTCCCAGTTCTTTCCACGACGCGTGACAATTACACTGTAGCGTTTGCACGAATCTTGGTGCAGGTAGGTGGATATAAGGGGTTTAGATTCCTTCTTCTCCTCTCCACTAGTCCTTCGCCGTTTCTTTCTTCCCAATCCTCCAGCGCGCCCAGAGCCTTTTCGTCCTCCTCCCACAGAGCTCCTAGCGCCGCCACTTTAAGGTCATCTTTTCCACCAGAGAGAAAAATGGCTTCATCCTCTTCTTCTTCTCTGGCGGCGGCGGCGGAAGCAGCTGCGGAGAAAGAGAGCTTCCGAGGAATCTGGATCCCCTGCGCCCTCGACGACGACGGCCTCAAAAACGTGGAGAAGGAGGGGCTTCTCGCCGCCGGCAACTGGCGGAGCGGTTCCGGCGAAACCGTCCCCAATCCGCACGAGGGCGAACACGTCCACTTCGGCACCCATCTGGACTGAGGTTTGTCCTTTCCTCCCTCGGAGTTCTTCTCCGAGGTGATTGACCACTATGGAGTTCAACTCCATAATCTTCCTCCCAATTCTCTTCTAGAGATGAGCGCATATGCCGCGCTTTGCGAGGGCTTTCTCGGCATTAGGCCGAGTTTGCTTCTCTTCCGGTACTATTTCCATGTCTGGAGAAATTCCATTACTGTCGGTGTTCCTTATATCACCGGTACTATTAGTTTTTCTGTTAGACGAGACCGGGTATATCCCAAAATTTCTGCCAGTGACTCGGTCAAACAATGCCCAACCACTTTTTTCTATCATAGGGATATTCCGGCTCCCGGCAAAGCTACCGCTTTGCCGGCTTTTGTCGACGAAGCTGCCACAACCCAGCCTTCCTGGGATGAGGCTGCTCCGGCTCTCACCGACGATCTGATCCTCGCTAAGAGGCGGATCGAATATCTTATCAAGCACAAGGGTCAGAAGGGATCCGACTTAGTCCAGTGCTGGGTCTCACGTCGGATCCAGCCACTTCAGTACCACGGGGATAGACTGATGCACTCCATCACGTCTTCCAAAAAAGACTCTCTCTGCATCAGCCCCAAAGCCTACACTATCCAAGGTTACATAAGCCAGATTAAGTGGCTGATCAAGGAGCGGATCGAGAGGAAAATTCCGGAGATTTCTCTGGACATGCACACGGCAGAAAACCCCGTGGTAGCGGTAAGCTTCCATCAGCACACCTTTTACGTGTTTCAATCTTTAAGTTATATACTACAATGCTGATATGTTTTCTTGTTTTCAGCTTGCTGATCTCCCCGAGTTGGAGCTTGCTCCACTCGAAGGATATCCTCCTGAGTTTTCTCAGGAGACTGAAGTGGTCCCATTGCCGGACCTTGCGCTCAAGAAGCGCAAAGCTCCGACAGTGGCTGTTGGCACAAAGGAAGTGCCTGTTGTGAAGAGGTAACTTTCATTCACAATTTCTGCCTTTGTACCTTTCTCGAATTTCTTTCTGAGATGTAATGTTTCCGACTTTACTACATTCTCAAAGCAAAGCCTCTCATCAAGGGTAAGGGGAAGGGGATTCCTGCAAAGCCCCTGCGACAGACGAAGCTTACCATAGCTTCCCCTGCCACGGCTCCTCCAACTCCTGCCCCTCAACCTTCTGTAACACCGACGATTATTCCGTCTCCGGTTGTTGCAGAAGATCCGGCTCCTCCAACGGTGCCTATGATCCTTGGATCGCACACTGACGTCACCGTGGGTGCGTCAGCTCAAGATAAGGGTGAACCCTCTTCGAGTAATGGTCCCTCGGCTGAAGTCTTCGCCGACAACCTCCTCAGCAACCCCGGACTTGCCAAGTTTGGCTTATCTCGGAAGTCTACAGAGGAGATCCAGCGGCTGGCCAGGCAAGTCCTGGACAAAAGCCATCTTTCCCCTGAAGAGGAAGCGCAAGAAGCAGAGGACGTCAAGTTCTCTGACCTTCTTGCCCAAGTCCGCCTTCACGACGAGAGGATCAGGACTGGCGAGTTTCCAACATCCCCAGTAATTCCTCTTACTCTCGCTGAGAAGGTTGCAGTTGAGGTGAACGCGGGATTAGACAAACTCACCCGGGAACAATATGTAAGTCGGAATTCTAACTCTTGTTTTTTACCTTATGTTATATCATATCCTCTAGCCCCCAAGCATGAAGTAGGATATAGAAATCCGGGTTTATGCTTTCATTAGGATGCCAAAGAACGAACTAGTGTAGCCCCCAAGGCTCGTGCTGATATTTAGCAAAAAATATTAGCCCGAGTCTTAAGTAGCTTTCTGACTTTGGGTATTCTGACTTACAGAAAGTATGTTCCTATAACCAAGAATTGTTAAAAAATGTCTGTGATAAGCGGAGAGAGATAAAAGCTCTCCGGCTTAAAAATGCTGAGCTCAAGGTAGCCAAGGATGAAGCCGAAGGTAAACATTTCGAGATTCAAACCTTGTATTTTTCTTTTTTCAATGTCGAATTTTTCTGAACTGTTGTTCTTTTTGACTTACAGCGTTGGTGAAACAATCCATCGCTATGATTGAAGAGGCCGAGAACCTCAAAACCTTAGTGGTGGAGAATAAGGGACTTCGCCAAGAGCTGGATAAGCTCAAGGCGGATCATGAAAGAAGCATAGCTCAAGTCCTCGAGTCCTCCTCCATGGCCACTGAAGAGCGCGATCTCAAGATTGCCGCTCAAGATAAGGTTATCTCGGACCTCAAGAATGAGGTTGGCAGAGAAAAGGATATCTCCCAGGCGCTCCGGGCTGAACTCTAGAGTCTCCGGGAGGAGAAAGCCAAGATTGACGACGTCATTCTTGGTATGTTCCCTCTATCGACTTATCATTTCTTCGACTTTCATCAATGTCGTTTTTTCTTATCCTTGTTTTGTGTATAGGTCCTCTGAACTTGACGGACTCCTCCTCGTCCGAACCCTGCACTCACCGGCTTACCCAAGTCGGTGATCTTCTTCATGACTACCGCCAGTCCCTTGAGGACATTGGCGAGTCTCTCAGGATTCCGGACATGCCAAGCATGTCGGACTTCCAGGTACGGGAGAAGGCCAAGGAGATGCCGCAGCTCGTTCGGGACTGGAACATGTCCTACGCGCGGACTGCTGCGCAGAACGCTCTCACCATGGTCATGAGCCACCATGGGAACATGGAGATATGGCAAGTGACCAGAGGGTACTGCAAAGTAGACGAAGACGGCCAGGAGCAAGACCTTCAAGCTATCATGCACTCCTGCGCCGGATATGGGTGCCACGTAGCTGACCTGACCAGCTACAAGGTGCCCTTCTTCACCCGCGTGGATAATCTGCCACCTCCTCCAGAAGACGCCGAAGAAGTTTCCGACGATGAACGGACCACCTCGGATCCGGACATCTCGGCACGATATCAAGGCGGAGTAACCAGCGATCCGACAGTTCCTTCATCTCCTCCTGTATCATAGATCAGAAAACTATGTATTATTCTGGAAATACATGATGCGTTTTGTAAATATTAAGTACTATGACTTTTGCTAGTGCTAAGTTTTTTATCTACTCAGCACTTTTGTCTTAAACTATTTGCGTGCCTGAAATGTTTTCATAAGCACTTAGAATTTTCCGCCTCTACTTATCGTTTATCTGGCTTTCCGCCTCGTCCCTTTCGTGAGCCGGCTAAACCTTCAGGCGGAAACTTTGCCAAGCAACGGAGCTCAATTGCTAAACCAGTTTAAACTCGGAAACAAAGCCGGCTTCTAGTACCAACAATTCACTACTCGGAAGATACCCGCATCCAGCAATCAGACAAATAACCCAAGTAAAGACTAGAATTTTTTTTAGAGTTATACCCGAAGGTAGCAGTTTTAGAATCGGAAATCTAAACCAGAATGAACATGAGCATAAAGTACTTTCAAGCATTCTGGGATTTTCGACTATGACATGATCATTAGGAAATAAGATGGTAAAAACTTCTCAGGAAAACTTTGAGGTAACCAAAACTTTTATTTCTCACAGAGCATGTACATATGTATGATTACAAATAAAGATAAACTAAGAATAAAAGGGACATAGCTGAGCAATATTCCACGGTCTGTCTAACTCATCCAGATTTGTACTGCCTCCATCTCTCTTTCTCTTCTTAGTAGCAGGTCTTTCTTTGACTGGCCTCATGTCAGTTAAGTAGTACAACCCATTGTGCAATACTCGACTAACTAAAAAGGGACCTTCCCATATTGGGGAAAGTTTGTGCTTTCTTTGTTGCACAAGCCGGAGAACCAAATCACCTTTATTGAAAGATCTAGTTCGGACTCTTTGGCTATGATACTTGCGTAACTTCTGCTGATAGGCTGTAGATCTCATTTCAGCAACGACGCGAATTTCTTCAACTATGTCGAGATCATTTTGTCGAGAAATCTCGGCATCCTCTTCGATATATGCGGCCACTCTAGGAGAAGTATGAATCAAATCACTAGGAAGAACTGCTTCTGCGCCATAGACCAAGAAGAAAGGTGTATATCCTGTTGACCTGTTCGGAGTTGTTCGTAAACTCCAAATTATAGAGGGTAGTTCCTCTGCCCAAGCCCCCGCAGCACGTCTAAGTGGTGCTTCGAGTCTTGGTTTCAAGCCTTGTAGAATTAAACCATTTGCTCTTTCGACTTGTCCGTTAGCCTGTGGATGTGCGACTGGCGCAATGTCAAGCCGGATATTTTGCTCGTCGCAGAATTCAGCCAACTCTCCCATTGAAAAGTTACTCCCGTTGTCCGTGATAATGCTATGCGGATAACCATACCAGATTATAACATCCTCGAAAAATCTTTTGGTTGTTGCTCCATCACAACTAGTGACAGGTTTAGCCTCGATCCATTTCGTGAATTTATCCACCATCACTAAGAGGTGAGTAAATCCACTTGGAGCTCGTTTAAAAGGTCCTACCATATCAAGCCCCCAGACCGCAAAAGGCCATGTTATAGGTATTGTTCGCAGCTGATCAGCCGGAACATGAGCTTGCTTGGCGTACTTTTGGCAGCCTTTGCATGTCTTGACTAATCGTTCGGCATCTGCCTGAGCTGTAAGCCAGAAAAAACCATGTCGAAAAGCTTTTGCCACTAAAGATTTGGCTGCAGCGTGGTGACCACACTCGCCTTCGTGGATTTCTCTTAAGATTTCCACTCCTTCTTCCGGAGATACACAGCGCTAAAACCCCCCAGAAACACTCCGTTTATGGAGCTCACCTTTAACAATAGTATAGGCTTTTGCTCGTCGGATAATCTGCTGGCTTAGCACCTCGTCTTTGGGTAATTTGCCATCTACCAAGTAATCAAGGTAGGGTTGAGTCCAGCTGGGAATTACGGCTAGAACTGCTATTAAAGGTGAGTCGGATTTGGTCAGATATTCCTCATCTACTCCCTTTATCGAGGGAACTTTGAGGTGCTCTAAAAATGCGCCATTCGGAACCTCTTTCCACGCAGAGCCTATTCGAGATAGTGCATCTGCTTCCTCGTTTTCTGCTCGAGGGATGTGTTTGAACTTCAAACCCCTCGAACGATTTAGATAGATCATCCACGACAGCCTTATATGCTTCCATGTGCTTATTTGCATTACAAATATCCAAGACTTGCTGAGAAACAAGATCCGAATCTTCGTAACACATCAAACGTCGGATGCCAATATCCTTAGCAATCCGGATTCCATGCAGCAGTGCTTCATACTCAGCAATGTTATTTGTCGCTGTGAAGTGGATCTGCAACACGTATAAAAGTTTATCTCCTTGGGGTGATTTGAGCACCACGCCAGCCCCTGAGCCCCCTCGAGCCTTGGACCCGTCGAAAAAGAGGGTCCAATATTCCGACTCAGGGAGGACCATGTTCTCCTTGGTCTCTGTCCAATCAGTGACAAAGTCGGCAATGATCTGGGATTTGATTGCTGTCCGGGGTTTGTACTCAATATCGAAAGCTGCAAGCTCTATGCCCCATTTGGCGACGCGTCCTGTGGCATCGCTATTGTTGATTATATCTCTCATGGGAGCTTTGCTCACCACGGTAATTGGATGCTCCTGAAAATAGTGTCGTAACTTACGAGATGCTAGAAAAACACCGTAAGCCAACTTTTGATAGTGTGGATATCGCTGTTTTGATTCTATTAGGACCTCGCTGACAAAGTATGTCGGACGCTGCACCAGGTGGTCCTGATTTTCTTCTGGTCTCTCCACCACCATAACTATACTGACAACCCTATTTGTCGCAGCAATGTGAAGCAACATCGGTTCCTGAGGTTCCAGCGCTGCCAGGATAGGAGCAGATGAGAGTACTTTCTTCAGGTCTTGTAGTGCAGCTTCAGCTTCGTCAGTCCAGACAAAATCCTTGGTCTTCTTCAGGAGTTTGTATAATTGTGCGGCTCTTGCACCAAGCTGGCTTACAAATCGACTGACCGCAGCAATGCAACCAGTTAATCTTTGTACGTCCTTCAGGCGAGTTGGCCTGGAAATATTGAGAATAGCCTTGATCTTGTCACGGTTCACCTCTATGCATCGTTGAGACACGATAAAACCTAACAATTTTCCGGCTGGTATTCCAAAGAAGCATTTCTTTGGGTTAAGCATGATGTTGTATTTTCGTAGATTGGCGAACGTCTCCTCTAAGTCGGAAATCAATGTTTCCTTCTTTTTGGACATGACCGCGATATCATCCACGTATGCATGTACATTGCGTCCGAGTTGATCATGGAGGCAACGCTGCATCGTGCGCTGGTACGTAGCTCCTGCGTTATTCAATCCAAAGGGGATCGTAACATAACAGAAGGTTCCGAAAGGGTTTATGAATGAAGTCTTGATTTTGTCAGATTCCTTCATCCGGATTTAGTGATAACCAGAATATGCGTCGAGAAAATAGAGGAGTTCTGAGCCTGCCGTAGAATCGATAACTTGATCAATTCTAGGCAGAGCGAACGGATCTTTTGGACAAGGCTTGTTCAAGGAAGTATAAACAACACACATCCTTAAATCAGTGGTGTCCTTTTTAGGGACCATTACAGGGTTGGTCGACCAATCAGTATGGATGACCTCTTCTATGAATCTGGCTAACTCGAGCCGCGCTAGTTTCTTAGCTATTGCCTTACGCTTTTCATCACCAAACCGTCGCAAGGACTGTTTGACGGGTTTAGCGTTCGGGTTTATATTTAGAGAGTGCTCGGCAAGTTCCCTAGGTACTCCGGTCATGTCAGATGGCTGCCATGCGAAGATATCTTGATTTGCTCGGAGGAACTTGACGAGCGCGCTTTCCTATGCGCTACTTAGGCCTGCGCCTATCTGGGTCACCTTGGAGGGGTCATCATCCTTCAATGGCGTCGTCTTCGTCTCTTCTGATGCCTTGAACTCCGGATTTGGCTTTGTCGCCTCCTTCTTTGTCGCGGGCATCTCGGACGGATCTATGCTCTTCTTGATCTCCTGGTACTCCTGGGCGTGCAGCATGGCTTCGGCAAAGGCGGCATTTCCATCCTCGCACTCTCGCGCTTTCTTCGGGTCTCCCCTGATGGTGATCACTCCGTTGGGACCTAGAATTTTCATCATATTGTAAATGTAACACGGACGAGCCATAAAAGCCCAGTAAGCTGGACGTCCGAATATAGCGTGGTATGCGCTCTTGAACGGGACCACTTCGAAGGAAAGTGCCTCCGTTCGATAATTTTTTGGTGTTCCAAAAGTAACATCCAAAGTGATCTCTCCCAGGGAGTTAGCTTGTCTTCCTGGGACAACTCCGTGAAAAATCACAGAGCTATGGTTAAGCTGTGTTTCCGAGATCTTCATCCGGCGTAGCGTTTCTACATATAGAATATTGATGCTGCTACCACTGTCCATGAGGGTCTTGGAGAAACCATAACCGTCAATAAGTGGATTGACGATTAAGGCGTATTTTCCTCGCCTGTGTAGCTTAGGCGGATGATCAGCACGGTCAAACGTTATTGCCACTTCCGACCAGTCCAGATACTGAGGGACAGCCGAAACTGTTGCGTTGAGCTCGTGGAGAACTGCTTTCTTGACCTTTGCTGGTTGAGACCCGAGGAAGGTGACGTAAGTGTCCCTCTTGGTAGGAAAAGTTATTTCCCTTCCGACTTGGGATTTGAAGCATCGGCTTCCTCCATGTCGGAATCTTCCTTGGTCTCTTTGTCTTTTTCGGGATTTTTCTTTCCCTTCTTCCGCTTAGCTTTGTAGCCCGCGGTATCATCTCTCTTGATGTTGTCGTTAAAACGACATTCAGCGTTGGTGTGGGACGAGCCCCCATTGGCGTCCAAGTGATGCACACATGGGTTATTGGCGATGTTGGCCCAGGTGTAGGTTTTGCCTGGTTGTTGCTCTCCTCTACCTTGGACCCTTGATGTCCCACAGCCATGCCCGCGGCCTCCGCCACGTCCTCCACGTCCTCCAGACCCAGAAATAGTAGTGACTACTACCGTCTCCGTGTTGGGTTTTTCTTCCGAGGTGTTTTTGCGCTTTTGAGCCTGTTGCTTTGTCTTTGCTGACTAAGGTACGGCCAGGACGTTGAGTAATCCCTCTGCATCATCATCAACATCTGCATACTTGCTTGCTATTTCTATCATCTCTCCCAGATCAGTAACCTTATCACACTTCAAGCGATGGCGTAGTAAACCAATTGGGAGACCTGCAATGAAAGCTTCAATCGCAGTTTGATCATTTACTCCCTCGCAGGAGTTCTTGGTGTCAATCCATCGTCTGAGATAGTCTCGACAAGTTTCTCCGGCTTTCTGGGTGCAACGATGTAGGTCTCCAACCGTACAGGGCCTCCGATATGTGCCTTCGAAATTCCGAAAGAATGCACTTTGTAAGTCATACCAGTTGTGGATGGTGTTCGCCGGAAGTTCATTGAGCCATGATCGTGCCGTCTTCCGCAACATAAGTGGGAGATATCGGGTTGCGACTAGGCTCTTTCCGCCTTTGGCGATGCAGCAAGCTTGGAAGAAGTCCTGTAACCAGGTGTCTGGCCGAGCAATGCCGTCGTAGGCTTGAATATGTCTTGAGATAGCAAATCCTTCCGGGAATTTTGTAGCTCTGATGCGTGGTCCGAAGCACTTTGGGCCCACGTACACGTCATCGTTTTCGTAACGCCGAGCCTCTATGTTGGAGTTGATCCTGTGCCTTGCGTCGTTCGGGGATAGGGATCATCCCGAATATCGGTTGTGGCTGCGGTGCCTTGGAGCCGGACTTCGGCTTCTGCCACCACCTCCCCCGCCATGTCGTCCTCCTTGACCTCCTTGGGGGCCGTTGTGATAATTGTGCTGTGGAGAGGGTGGTGCAGCTGGGTTGTTCCCGGCTGATCGCCGCCCTTCGTCCGGAGCGTCATTATTCCGGTTCCGGGGAGGTTCTTGACTGTGACGAGCCCCCTGCCGGTTTGTGCCAGCGTGGTTTCCGTCGTTCCTTCGTCCGTCGTTCCCACCATGGCGAGGCTCAGCCGGACGGTTTTCATGTCTAGGAGGTGGCATTTTTTGACGATCCTCCTCCCGAAGTTTCTCTTTATCTTCTCCTTTTCGGGGAGGATTCCTCGGAATCAGTGCAGCGATCGCGTGTTTCTCGGCTGCTGGAGCGACGTTGCTCCAGTTATGTGTAGTTCTGCGGTGTTGTCCTGATGATCCGGTTCTTGAATAATTGTCTTCCCTGCGTTCGGGGTGACGATGCTGCACCCGATCGTAGTGGGATCTTACGTCAGCCCATGCCGGATCTGTGCGACATTGGTCGGAATCCGAGACCAGCTTTTGACTTCCCGACAGGGCGACCTTTTGCTGTTCCAGTCCCTTATTGAGTAGCTTGATACCCAAACGTATCTCCTCTGGTCTTGGATTAGCCGATAGAATTTCGCGAGCTGCCACGGTATTTTGCACCGGTGTTGGGTAAACCCAATCTCCATTGTTGTCCTTCCGTGGCTTTCCCATCTCATCTCCAAAAAGGACGGCACAGACACGTGGGAATTGGTTGTCATCTATGTGACGCTTCCGTGTCTTCTGATGTAGACGGGACATGTACTCCTTGTTTGACATGCGCTTCTTCTCCACCTCGATGTTTTTGGCTTCATCAAGGAGTTGTTGACGGCGCGCTTCTAGGGCTTGGGCCCTTTCGTCCAGCTCATCTGCAGTAAGTTCTGCAGCTGTGGGGATAGGTGTGGTTAATGCGGCATCGATGAGTTTACGCGCACCTTCAGTGATCACGTGTCCATCCACCGATGCTTCTTTTTTCGGCTCGTCTGGGATAAGTGCTCCATCCGAGTCTTCCTCGTATTCCTCGGCAATCACCTCCTCTGTCAGAGGGTCTTTTGCTGGAGTCTTGTTCTTCTTGTTCTTCTTGTTTGCCTTCTTGGCAGCGCCGGTAGCAAAGACAGCTTTGGGTCCATTTCCCGGAGTCAAGCTCTGATCGGTACTTTCGAACATCTGGATTTCGGGATTGTCTCCGACTTCCATATCATCCTACGCTTTGGGAGAGTGTTCCCCGGATCCTTCGTCCATGGCTTCTCCATCTTCTGCAGCTTTGGAGTTGTACTCCTCGTCATATTCCGCGGAGAACTTTTGGAAATCTGCCGACGTCACGGACTCATCCGAGGATGCGGGAACATCAGCGTTTGTTCCAATTGCCTCCAGCACCGAGTCGGTGTTTTCTACAGCATCGGCAGAGCCGGATCCGGATCCAACATATCCGACGAAGTGCGATGCGTGCTTCCTGAGGTACCTACGGCTTTCGCAATCAGCCATATCGAAACTTTTAATGGTTTCGAGGATTGCTTCTGCGCTAGCGCCTTGCAGTATCATACACCTTAGTGTGTACCTGAGGAAAGTCCTGTCTGTCCCGACATCGTCAGAGTCGGAATCAGTGTCGCTGATGTGCTCCTCCTGGATTTCGACTTCCACGAGTGGGTCGATCTGGGATCCGGCTTCTCCAGGGAGATCCACTCTAGATTACTCTTGGACCGTGATGTCTTCTTCAGGCTCGGATTTCTCCACCATCTCCGCAACTGGTGCGGGCTGGGTGGGATTAGGGTTTTCTGAGATCCGGAACTCTGCCGCCTCCGCGGACGAAGGGGACCCAGAAGATTCTTCTGCCTCTATCATCACCGCTGGGGTGGGTTGGGCAGTTTCAGCGAAACCGATGTAAACATCGATCTCGCCAAAATACATGATTGTATAGGTAGTCACGGCCTCCCTAGCCGGAATCCAAGTCTCGTCGAGAACGATGAGAGGTACGTCGCTGGCGTAGAGGATGCGACCGACGGCGATGGTCTCGCCGATTCCGATTTTTGCAGATTCCGCTCGGAACGCAGATCCGAAGCTCACTTGCCCCACGGTGGGCGCCAACTGTCGTCGGTTTGAGGACAAGTACGCCATGAGGGGGTCCTCGAGGCGTGCGGGAGAGAGGGGTGTGAGACGTACGGTGTTCCGGGACGGTGAGCACACAAGTTTACCCAGGTGCGAATCTGCCGGCTTTGGACGGACCCTACTCCTGCTAGCAATCCAGTAATACGGCAAAGCCGGAATATGGGTTACAAGGGTTTTGCCTGTGCGAGCTGAGATTGTAGACTATTGAGGTGTGCCCTAAAGGCTCTCCCTAGGACGGCTTATATAGATATCCAGCCTAGGGTTTACAGGAGAGATCAATCCGGCTACGACTAAGAGTTGGTTACAGAGTACATCTTGAACTACAAGTAACATTATGGACCTAAGTCGGTAAGTCTTCTAGGCCTTCCCGTAGTCGGATTAGACTCCGTCTTTCTCCCTAACTGGGCCGCCCATGAAGCAAAGCTCTAACCCAAAGTGGGCCACCCTGGTCAGTGAGGATCTGTAAGGATACCCGAAAAGTATATCCCCAACAGTCCATCTTTCTAGCAATATTCCTGAACAAGGGGCTAGAGAAGAGTCTCTTCCCAAGCACCAGACTCACATTATTAAAAGTAGGCAATGAAGATAGAAGTCCCATGTCAACCCAAATATCCCTTTTTAATTTCTGCAAGACAATGTTCTGGATAATTGATAACTTAAGCCTAGTATCAGAATCAAGTGGATTTAAACCACAAACCAGAGCTTTTGCAAAATCCAGACTGTCCACTTCACTAGATGAGAGGCTCTTCCAGTGAAGTATAAATGAATTAGCTCAAGACAGAGCTAAGGTGTTGGCCTCAATAAACGGTTCAGAAGCAGTCTGATACATTGCAAATGTATCTATAATTTTTGATGTTCCATGCTTGGTTTTATCCACTTTCTTGTGTTTTGTTCCAACTTTGGAGTACTTTTCATATGATTTCTTGGACTAACCTATTAACAAGAGACACAGTGCCAGCTGCCTGTTTTCTGCTGTTTTTTCTTCCAGGAAAGTTAGAAAATGAATATTCTCGGAATTGGACGGGACAAAAGCCAAAGTGCCTATTTTTCCGGAAGACCTCAGATGCCAGAATACGAGACGGAGAGGGGCCAGAGGCCAGCCACACCACCTAGCCGCGCGGCCAGGCTTGGCCCGCACCAGGGGTGGTGTGATGGCCCCTGGCACCCCCTCGGCCTCCCCTTCCGCCTATAAGATGCCCTCGGGACGAAAACCCTAACTGCCCGATCAAAGATCCACGAAAGAGTCTATAGCTGCCGTCATCTCCATCCGTAGATCGGGAGGGATCTGAAGCTCTTCCCGACACCCTGCCGGAGAGGGGAATTCACCCTGGAGGCCTTCTTCATCACCATGCAAGCCTCCGGTGTGATGCGTGAGTAGTTCATCCTTGGACTACGGATCCACATAGTAGCTAGATGGCTGGTTCTCCTCCTTTATGCTTTCATGTCTAGATCTTGTGAGCTCCGTTCATGATCAAGATCATCTATTTGTAATTATGCATGTTGTGTTTGCGGGGATCCGGTGGATATTGAGATGCTATTTTAGATTGATTATTGATTCTATCATGTCTTTGTTATTTGTGATCTTGCATGCTTTCTGTTGTTAGTAGCTATCTTGGCCAAGTAGATGCTACCAACTCCAAGAGTTAGTATTTATGCTCGATAGTAGGTTCATGCCTCTGGTAATCTGGGGAAGTGATAGAAATCTCTAAGGTACTAGATGTGCTGTTGCTACTAGGGAGAAAACAACAATCCTTTGTTCATAGAACAATCATATTGTTTACTTTACACGCAGTTCGTAATGCAATAATCTGTTGCTTGCAACTTAATACTGGAGGGGTTTCGGATGATAACCTGAAGGTGGATTATTAGTCATAGTAATAATCTGTTGCTTGCAACAATCCATATGCATCTATGACTAATAATCCACCTTTAGGTTATCATCCGAACCCCCTCCAGTATTAAGTTGCAAGCAACAGATTATTGCTTTACGAACTACGCGTAAAGTAAACAATACGATTGTTCTATGAACAAAGGATTGTTGTTTTCTCCCTAGTAGCAACATCACATCTAGTAGCTTAGAGATTTCTGTCACTTCCCCAGATTACCAGAGTCATGAACCCACTATCGAGTATAAATACTAACTCTTGGAGTTGCTAGCATCTACTTGGCCAAGATAGCTACTAACAACGGAAAGCATGCAACATCATAAATAATTAAGACATGATAGAATCAATAATCAATCTGAAATATCATCTCAATATCCATCGGATCCCCGCAAACACAACATGCAGAATTACAAATAGATGATCTTGATCATGAATAGAGCTCACAAGATCTAAACATGAAAGCACAAAGGAGGAGAACCAACCATCTAGCTAATACATGGATCCGTAGTCCAAGGATGAACTACTCACGCATCACACCGGAGGCTTGCATGGTGATGAAGAAGGCCTCCAGGGTGAATTCCCCTCTCAGGCAGGGTGCCGGGAAGAGCTTCAGATCCCTCCCGATCTAGGGATGGAGATGACGGAAGCTACTAACTCTTTTGTGGATTTTTGATCGGGTACTTAGGGTTTTCGTCCCGAGAGCAATATATAGGCGGAAGGAGAGGCCGAGGGGATGCCTAGGCTGGCCACACCACCCCCTGGCGTGGGCCAGGCCTAGCCGTGCGGCCAGGTGGTGTGGCTGCCCTCTGGCCCTTCTCCGTCTCGTATTCTGGCACTTGATCCCTTCCGGAAAAATAGGCACTTTGGATTTGTCCCGTCCAATTCTGAGAATATTCATTTTCTAACTTTCCTAGAACCAAGAAATTGGATAAAACCAAGCATGGAACATCAAAAATTATAGATACATTTGCAATGTATCATGGCGCGGGCTAGGCCAGGCCGCGCCAGGGGTGGTGTGGGCCCCCGAGGCGCCCCCTCGGTCTCCCTCTTTGCCTATAAGAAGCCTTCTGACCTAAAAACTCCGGGGGGTTCGACGTTTTTCCAGAAGGATTTCCGCTCCGCAGCCACCACCAGATTCCACGAAACAGCACCAGAAACTCCGTTCTGGCACCCTGCCGGGACGGGGAATTGGAGGAGATCATCAGCATCATCATCACCATCGCTTCTCCATCGACCATCCATGTTTCCCCCATCTATGAGTGAGTAATCCCCTGCTGTAGGCTATGGGGATGGTAGGGATTGGATGAGATCATTCATGTAATGGCATCAGATTGTTAGGGCATGGTGCCTAGTATCTTTTATTAGTGCTTTTTGACTTTGTTGCGAGTTGTTGTGCTTAATGCTTGTCACTAGGGCCCGAGTGCCATGATTTCAGATCTGAACATGTTATTGATTCATTATGATAGTATTGTTTTTGGTCTTATCTACAAGTTGTATACACACGTTGTTGTCCGGAACCAATGGCTCCGAAGTGACAGAAATCGGGATAACCAGAGGGAATGGCTTTGATGTGAGGATCACATGTGTTCACGGACTGTTAATGCTTTGCTCCGGTGCTCTATTAAAAGGAGTACCTTAATTTGTAGTAGTTCCCTTGAGGCCCCGCTGCAAATGGGCTGACAGGACAAAAGATGTTGTGCAAGTTCTCATTGCGAGCACATATGACTATATATGGAACACATTCCTAGGATTATCTAGTACTTGGATGCTTTATCTTATTTATCTGCAATTGCCCTATGTTCTGATTGCTATGTGAATTGCCTTGTCCATGCAACGCCCGTCCATCCATCCCTATGCCTACCACACTCGAATCCCACTGTTTACTGCTATTGTTACTACTGTCTTTGCTTTACTACTACTATTGCTTTACTACTCCTATTACAAAACTGTTGCTACTGATAAATTGCTGTGAGCAAGATTGTTTCCAGGTGCAGCTGAATTGACAACTCAGTTGTTAAGGCTTATAAATATTCTTTGGCTCCCCTTGTGTCGAATCAATAAATTGGGTTTCACTTCCCTCGAAAATACTGCGATACACCCCCTATACTTGTGGGTCATCAAGACTATTTTCTGGCGCCATTGCCAGGGAGCATAGCTTTATTTATCAAGTCCACTTGGAATCACTATTGTTCAAGCTAAGTTTATTTCCGCCTTGTTTGCTTGTTTCTTTATCAAAAATACAAAAAAGTAGTTCCTACTCTAGTTGTTATTTTCGCTGGTCTGTTATTGTCTTGCTTTATCATGCTTGTTGTCAATGGTTAGTTTCTTTGAAACTGAATCCTATTGGCAAGGTGGGTTCACGGAAGATCAAAAATATCATTATAAGGAACACCGCTTGTCACAAAAAGGGAAACACTTATGGGAACAAATTGATAAATTGTATACCATTGCTAGAAACGTGTGCTCTACTTATAATGTTACTTAATGCTATGGTAAATCTTGTTGCAGAAAGAGGTATAAACACCTCCCTTTTCAATGTGAGTATAATGATAATGATACCATATCTTCTTATGCTAAAGTAATTTATGACTTTTATGATGTGGAACAAATTGGAGAATTTATTGCTTGGAAGGGTGCTTTTGAACTTGCTAGTTTGCTTGAAAATATTGATGATTCACCTTACAAATATGAGGATTATGGTATACTTAAATTTTGCTTTGATAATTACAAGGATGAAAATGGCTATATTCTTGAATATATTAATAGATGCTTTCCACAAATGGAAGAGACTAATGCCTTGCAGGATCCTATGGAAGAGGAAATTGATGAACCTGAAATCTCATTAGATGAAAAAGAGGAGGAGAGTGATGAACAAAAGGAGGAAGAATGGATTAGCTACCCATGCCTACCTTCTAATGAGAGTAACTCTTTATCCCTTACTTTTTTTGATTCTCCTCCATGCTTACTAAAGGAGGTTGAATATTATGTTCCTGAGGATTCTTTTGAAAATGTTTATAATAAAGCTCTAGTGCTTGTAGATCATGAAAAGCATGCTTTATGTGATAGTTATATTGTTGAGTTTATTCATGAGGCTACTGAATATTATTATGAGAGAGGAAAATATGGTTGTAGAAGTTTTCATGGTATTGAAACACCTCTCTATGTGCTGAAAGTTTTGAAGTTACTTTTGTTTTATCTTCCTATGCCTTTCACTTTGTTCTTTGCGAATTTATTTGCGTACACGATTCCTATGCTTAGGAAGTGGGTTAGACTTAAATGTGTTTTGAATTTGCTTCTTGATGCTCTCTTTTACTCAATTCATATTTCTTATGTGAGCATCCTCTCAAACTATTATGCCTGAAGATGATAATATGTCCATTATTCTTGGGAGACCTTTTCTTAATACTGCAGGAGCTGTTATTAATTGTAATCAAGAAAAGGTGACTTTCAATGTTAATGACAAGGAACATACTGTCTATTTCCCCAAGAAGATTGAAAGGACTTATGGTTTGAATTCAATTGAACATGTTAAGGGCATTCAAGTTGGAGAAATATATTGTCCCATACCAAGAGAAAATTTTGAAACTATTATGATTGGGACCATTGCTATCAAGGTTGAGATAACATAATCATTAGTGTAATACAAAGTTTTGTCTCATATGAAATTGTTTTGGTAACAAGACCTGATCAACCTTGTTAACAAAAGGATTTCATTGAAAAAAACAATGTTTTCAGTATGATTATCTCCACTTACTTCTATTCTATCTATTTTAGTTTTTGCTTATGCCTAACTTAAAGGCGTTAAAGAAAAGTACTTATTGGGAGATAACCCAAAAGTTTTATATGAGTCTTGGAGTAATAACCGCTCTTTATACTTTTTATTTGCTTTTTGTGCCAAGAGTAACCTCTAATGAGAGAGAAGTAATGATTGGGAAAGTTGCTGTCCCGAAACAGATTTCTGTGCTTCACCGTAAGAATTCGTGTAAAATCCCTGAATGCCTTTTTGAGGTGTGAATTTTTGTGCTTCTGCCCCAGGTTATTATCTAACTTTCGTTAGTTCAACACTTTTTGATTTGAGCAACATAAGGTCTTCGAAAAAATTCGTCTTTACCTGCTGGTCTGTTTTGATAGATTTCTGCCATTATTTGCATTTGCTTCTTGTTGGTTCCTCTTTGAGTTTTTTTGGGGAATTGAGATTTTTTAGGGAAGTGCTACAGTATCTAGTGTTCTAATGGAAGTTTATTTGGTGTTAGAACTGAACCTTAAGTCCTATTATCTTGAGTGCACTAATGTTGCTAATAAAGATTGTGTGAAGTTTTGTATGAAGGAAAAATTTCAGGTGTATGGAAGGAATGAGTAATGAGATGAAGGATGGACTAAATCTCAAGCTTGGGGATGCCACACGTGTCACCCCAAGAAATATCCAATAAGTACAAGAGTCAAAGCTTGGGGATGCCCAAGGCATCCCCTTCTTCATCAATAAAAATCTCAGGTTTCTTCCAACCACTTCATTTTTATTGTTTCATGCACAGTTGCGTTGTTCTTGGAGCGTCTTATTTTTCGTTTTCATTTTGGTTTTTTGTTTGCTTAGTTTGCTGAATAAATTGGTTGGACCCCCTCTTTCATACATTGGCTTTCAAATAGTTTGGTTTGGAAAAGAGTAGGAATGTTCATGCTTAAGTGTTAAAGAGAGCTTGTTTTTGACTGTGGACTATGCTTTGTCATGCCATGCTTGGTATTGTTTGGCTTTATGCTTAGTATTCTTTGCTGTAGAATGACTTGTTATAAACAACTGAGATTGCTTAATGTGTATTGGATGAATCATGCGTTGTTTTAGCATATTAAAGCATAGTATAGTGGTATTCTCCTTTGATGCTTTATTTGGGGTGACTTGGCACATGCTCACACCATGTTATGACTATCCCAAGTCACCATAAGCCTTTATGATCCTTTATTTTTCGACTTGTGGTATCACTTTTTGCTTTGATCAATGATGTTTTGTCGCTCTGCATTATTATGGCCGTTATTGCTCTCTCGTTTGTCGCTCCCTTACTATTGCTAGCCTTCGCTTTCACTGAGTATGTTTTACTCATGTTTCCAACTCCTCAAAACCAAATATTTCCAAAGTGTCCACCATACCTACCGATTAGCATCATTTGCTACTTCCGTGCATATTCAATATGCCCTGTTTTCTTCCGAATAAAATGTTTGCTTATTATGAGAAAGTTAGTTAGTAAAGCTCTCACAAACTTGATGGCACACTTTATTTTCTTGCATTTAATAAACCTGAACCATTGCGTACTTCTTTGTTGCGTATATGCTTGCGCTTTATAAGTTGAAGTTAGCAGAACCATGTATCATGGGAAACGCTTTCAACATTGCACTGGTACTTAGTACCTCGTTGATATCATGTTCTTTTGCTTATGGATCCCGGCGGTGTGAAATAAAAGTGGAACTTGTAAGATCATGGAGTTTGTATGTATGTTAGAGAAACGCCTGGGCCGTTAGCCTAAGCCATGCCTAATCATGGTGGAAACTTGCAGCAAAACCATAATGAGCATTCTATGAAGCATCCTCAATAAAAATCTATGCACATAGTAAATAAAAAGATCGCTGAGATGCTCATTGTCTGCTTGCCTTGTCGTTTTGATTATGGGATAGCTCCTGTGTCATGTGCAAGGGGTACCCCGTTGGCGGTTCTCTATGATACGTATATACTTACAATGACAAGAGCTTACTTGTGACTGAAGTTGAGTAGCATGAGGATCGGTCTTTGTAAGTAAGGGGCATGAGACTTCGATTTATAACTTGTCAAGCATATCCTCTTAGTTGTGTCACTTTAACCTTAACCATTTAAAGATGCTTATGATAGGGGAAATGAGAGCTCAAAGCTAATGAGTACCATACTTTCAGCATTTGGAAGCCTTTCAAACTTTTCAAAACCTATTCATTTCCTTGTTGAGTCTCCACACATTCTATGAGCACTTTCTTGAGAGCATAGTGGCCATTCTTATTTCTATGTGCATTGTCCCAAGACTAGTTGATTGATGCATATCTTGATATTGCTTGTTTTAAACTATTTGTATCTAGTCACTCTTATGAACCTGGAAGGTGTCCTATGCATTTATATTTGCTACTCTATGAGGGACAAGCTGAATACTATTATGCTATGTTTTCTTTATGTGAAACAAACAAACGTCTTGCAAAGCATTGTTATTCATGAATCTTTTGTTTATGCCTTTTCATGTTGCAACATAGTTGCTATGGCTTATTGCTAGAACTTTGTCTTTCATGTTACGATTGAAGTACTATGATCCCAGCTTTGAATGTTTTACAAATACTTTGATCAAGTCTTTGATGGTGCAAGTCACCTCAAAAATTATTCTTTCTTTTTATCACTTACCTACTCGAGGATGAGCAGGAGTTAAGCTTGGGGATGTTGATACATTGCAAATGTATCTATAAATTTTGATGCTCCATGCTTGGTTTTTTCCACTTTCTTGTGTTTCGTCCACACTTTGGAGTACTTTTCATATGATTTCTTGGACTAACCTATTAACTAGAGCCACAGTGCCGGCTGCTTGTTTTCTGCTGTTTTTGGTTCCAGGAAAGTCAGAAAATAAATATTCTCGGAATTGGACAGGACAAAAGCCAAAGTCCCTATTTTTCCAGAAGACTCTAGGAGCCAGAATACGAGACGGAGAAGAGCCAGGGGGTGGCCACACCACCTGGTGGCGCGGGCCAGGCCAGGCCACGCCAGGGGGTGGTGTGGGCCTCCTAGGCACCCCCTCGGTCTCCCTCTTCGCCTATAAGAAGCCTTCTAACCTAAAAACTCCGGGGGGTCGATGTTTTTCCAGAAGGAGTTCCGCTCCGCCGCCACCACCAAATTCCACGAAACAGCACCAGAAACTCCGTTCTGGCACCCTGCCGGGACGGGGAATTGGAGGAGATCATCACCATCATCATCACCATCGCTTCTCCATCGACCATCCATGTTTCCCCCATCTATGAGTGAGTAATCCCCCGCTGTAGGCTATGGGGATGGTAGGGATTGGATGAGATCGTTCATGTAATGGCATCAGATTGTTAGGGCATGGTGCATAGTATCTTTTATTAGTGCTTTTTGACTTTTTTGCGACTTGTTGTGCTTAATGCTTGTCATTAGGGCCCGAGTGCCATGGTTTCAGATCTGAACATGTTATTGATTCATTATGATAGTATTGTTTTTGGTCTTATCTACAAGTTGTATACACACGTTGTTGTCCGGAACCAATGGCCTCGAAGTGATAGAAATCGGGATAACCAAAGGGAATGGCTTTGATGTGAGGATCACATGTGTTCACGGAGTGTTAATGCTTTGCTACGGTGCTTTATTAAAAGGAGCACCTTAATTGCTAGTAGTTCCCTTGAGGCCCCGCTGCAAACGGGCTGGCAGGACAAAAGATGTTGTGCAAGTTCTCATTGCGGGCACGTATGACTATATATGGAACACATGCCTAGGATTATCTAGTACTTGGATGCTTTATCTTATTTATCTGCAATTGCCCTATGTTATGACTGCTATGTGAATTGTCTTGTCCATGCAAAGCCCGTCGATCCATCCCTATGCCTACCGCACTCGAATCCCACTGTTTACTGCTATTGTTACTGTTGTCTTTGCTTTACTACTGATGTTGCTTTACTACTCCTATTACAAAACTGTTGCTACTGATAAACTGCTGTGAGCAAGATTGTTTCCAGGTGCAGCTGAATTGACAACTCAGTTGTTAAGGCTTATAAATATTCTTTGGCTCCCCTTGTGTCGAATCAATAAATTGGGTTTCACTTCTCTCTAAAATACAGCGATACACCCCCTATACTTGTGGGTCATCATGGTGCATGTCACCTCAAAAATTATTCTTTCTTATTATCACTTACCTACTCGAGGACGAGCAAGAGTTAAGCTTGGCGATGTTGATACATTGCAAATGTATCTATAGTTTTTGATGTTCCATGCTTGGTTTTATCCACTTTCTTGTGTTTTGTTCCAACTTTGGAGTACTTTTCATATGATTTCTTGGACTAACCTATTAACAAGAGCCACAGTGCCAGCTGCCCGTTTTCTGGTGTTTTTGGTTCCAGGAAAGTCAGAAAATGAATATTCTCGGAATTGGACGGGACAAAAGCCAAAGTGCCTATTTTTCCGGAAGTCATCAGATGCCAGAATACGAGACGGAGAGGGGCCAGAGGCCGGCCACACCACCTGGCCACGCGGCCAGGCTTGGCCTGCGCCAGGGGGTGGTGTGGTGGCCCCTGGCACCCTTCAGCCTCCCCTTCCGCCTATAAGATGCCCTCGGGACGAAAACCCTAAGTGCCCGATCAAAAATCCACGAAAGAGTATGTAGCCGTCGTCATCTCCATCCCTAGACCAGGAGGGATCTGAAGCTCTTCCTGGCACCCTGCCGGAGAGGGGAATTCACCCTAGAGGCCTTCTTCATCACCATGCAAGCCTCCGGTGTGATGCGTGAGTAGTTCATCCTTGGACTACGAATCCATGTAGTAGCTAGATGGCTGGTTCTCCTCCTTTGCGCTTTCATGTATAGATCTTTTGAGCTCCGTTCATGATCAAGATCATCTATTTGTAATTCTGCATGTTGTGTTTGCGGGGATCCGACGGATATTGAGATGCTATTTCAGATTGATTATTGATTCCATCTTGTCTTTGTTATTTGTGATCTTGCATGCTTTCCGTTGTTAGTAGCTATCTTGGCCAAGTAGATGCTAGCAACTCCAAGAGTTAGTATTTATGATCGATAGTGGGTTCATGCCTCTGGTAATCTGGGGAAGTGACAGAAATCTCTAAGGTACTAGATGTGCTGTTGCTACTAGGGAGAAAACAACAATCATTTGTTCATAGAACAATCGTATTGTTTACTTTACACACTTTGCTTAATGCAATTATCTGTGATTGCAACTTAATACTGGAGGGGGTTCGGATGATAACCTGAAGGTGGATTATTAGTCATAGATGCAGTTGGATGGCGGTCTATGTATAATGTTGTAATACCCAATCAAGTCTCAAAGGAGTCAAGATGATTAGTATATGCATGTATTGCTTTCTCGATGTTTGTCAATTGCCCCGCTGTAATTTGTTTACCCAGCATGTTATCTATCTTAAGGAGAGCCACCTCTAGTGAACTATGGATCCCGGTCCTTGTCTTTTACATACAATATATAAACTATTTACTGCTTTGTGTTTAGTTTCTACAAACTTTTACTTCTTTCCATTCGATACGTTTAATCCTTTGTTTTCCGCAAAACACGGTGAGATTGACAACCTCATCGCAAGTTGGGGACAAAGTTCTGTGGTTGTGTTATGCAGGTAATGCTAGTACGGGTAGAACACACAAGATGTAGCGTGTGGCCATTGATCTTTTAGTTGTTACCCTCCCACGTGTACTTGTGTATTCCGTAGTAATGCTTGATAAAGCGGCCCCCAACCGACTTTACGCGTTCATTCGCGAGACTGGTCCATGCTTGACATACGGCTTGTACCGTATAAAGTGGCTTAGGGGGGGTGTCTGTCTCTCTCGCATTAGTTGGTATACCATTTGCAACGGAGGGCCCCGAAAGGGGTGTAGTAGACAACTACTTGATCAGCGTTGTGCTGAAAGTTTGTAGGTAAGAACGGTTCTTGTACGAAAGCCCATTCAGCCACGTAAAACATGCAAAGATAAAGTAGAGGCGTCTAACTTTGTTTTGCAGGGGGCGTTGCTTTGTGATATGGTTGTGGCAAAGGTAAAGTGATTACCTTTTGTTACGTAGTAGTAGATAGTCATGGAGGTGACGAACTACCACGCCGGAATGACACCGGTACCCTGGTGTCTACGGCGTCGGTACCCTGGCGCCGGAACCCGGTGACGGCGGATGGAGATCACGACGTGAAAGACCATATCACATAGCATTTATATTCAATGTTATTGTTTGTATGTCTTATTGTGTTCTAGTATTAGATACTCGACGGTAGCCTAATAAGATGATCCCTTTTAAAATAACTAATGATTGTGTTCCCCCTTAGTGTGCACCACCAAGAAAGTTCTTCGGTATGAGGCAGGCCGTGATGATCGGGTGTCAGACATATCTACGTTCACATACAGTGGGTGCAAGCCATGTTGCACAGCGAAAACACTAAGGTTGAGTTGGCGAGCCTAACATGTACAGACATGGCCTCGGAACGTGGATGGTCGAAAGATCGAGCACGAGTCGCATGAATGATGTGACCGACGTTTAGCGTCCACCCTTGAACCCACATTGATGGCCGTGATGATCGGGGGAGATGTGGCTGATAGGGTCGTGTTATCACTAGGAACCCTTTTGGGGATAGGTGTTTCTGAGTGGAGTTATTATTAACTCATTAAATTATAAACTTAGTATAAATTCCTTTTGCAATTATAAATGTAGATGGCTCACCGTGAAGCTTACTTTGCCATTCAGGATTGGGTAAAGGGTGAAAAACTTAGACTTGATGGATCCAACTTGCCTAGTTGGCTTGTGCGCCTAGATGATCTCCTTACTAGGAATCATGTGGTAGACTACATACGCCGCACGATGGATTTGACTGAGCCAGACTACTATGAGACCCCACAAGAGCTGGAAGGCCGCTACTATCGCCAAGAGATGTCCACTTACATTCAGATAATAATGCGTTACGGGATGGTGGATGAACTACAT
Organism: Avena eriantha; assembly: GCA_910589775.1. Classification (NCBI taxonomy): domain Eukaryota; kingdom Viridiplantae; phylum Streptophyta; class Magnoliopsida; order Poales; family Poaceae; genus Avena; species Avena eriantha. The sequence goes on along the minus strand of OU342745.1, from coordinate 266,573,413 downwards.
CCGCTTATGGTGATCTTGACCCATATTCGATGGTGGATCAGCCGAGAGCAGAGTTCATAGGCCATGTGCGCATGTGGAAGCACGAGTTTCTTGGAGAGTTCCTTTCCATACAGATGGAGGAGCATACATGTCTGAAGGGTCACTTGGAGCGCATGTTTGATGCACACACGAGACTGGTTCACTTCGTGGATTACTGGATGGCTGATCCATTTGCGATAGACGTACTGCTTCGGTCATTGCCTCCCAGCTACAAAGGACATGTCCGGAGTAGCATCATGAGTGGTGATACGGAAGCATTGGATTTCCATGAGTTCATATTACGTTTCCGGAACGTAAAGGTTGAACCAATCGCCGAAGAGGTCGTCAATGACCAAGGTATATATTTGATATACAGTTTTATAAATGTTATAATCTTGCAAACACATTGCAGTGTTAAGTATATCTGATACTTGTTCTGTTTTGGTGAAAACAGGTCCTTCTACATAAAGGTGCTTGCTGGAGAGGAGGTGACGTTGCGTGTTGATGGCGAGCATGATGATGACGGCCGACGACACACTCCCTCGACATTTATCATTTAGTTTTGTGTTTTAGGATGATTATTGTAATCAAGAGATTGTGAACTTCTTTAGTGTGTCTCACACTTCGTGAGACGGTGATTCATATAAGTTTGTAACAAACAGTTGTTCCACTTTTATGAATGATTTCTATTCATGTTCATATCTTGTTTGATTACTTGTGAATTATCCTTGTTTGAAACTAATTGATAATGCATGAACATTTGTAAAACATTAAAATGCCTTGTTTAAAATACCCAACTTAATGATATGCTCATTAATGAATGAAAAACCATTATTTGAATTCAAAGTTATGTGATAATATGTGAAAGTCATTCGATTTCTTGTCACATATAAATCATGCCTAATTTCAGCAAAATAACTTGAACACCATGTATTACTTGAATACAAAGTGTTTAAAGAATTGTTAAGAGTAAATACATATTCGATGTATTGTGTTTTAACGAAAATGGTAATTATCATTATATGATTGTTTAAATGTGTAAAGTAGTTTACCAAAGGAAACATGAAAATGAAACTATTTGATTTGATCAAAGTGTTTCACCAATAAAAGGGTATAAGTATAAAAGAGAATATAATTACTATGATTTGATCAATAGTAATAAAATTCAACTTTATAAGAATGGCATAGAAGAAATTGTGGAATGCAAAGTGTTTTGAAACATCAAAATACAAAGCATCACAATGTGATATTAGATATCAAAGGGGTTGAATAGAAGGCACCAAATAAATCGTTGTAGTGTAGATGTAGAGACAATTAGTTAGAAATAGTTAGCACTCAGTTAAGAATTGGTAAACCATTTGAACTCGTGAAAGTTTTGGGGTTATTCGATATAACCAAAACAATAGCGAATAAGTCGTTATAGTGTATTCATTGGAAACTTTGAATACGAAATCCATAGCTAAGACCAAAAGGAAAGCAAGATTCGTATTGCTTGGATTTTCGTGCATTCTTGAGAAAGCTCACTTCTAGTGATGTTTCTCAATTATGGAGCAAATGGAAATTAGTGTAAAACACGATGAGGATTCAAAACCCTGCATCAGAGTGTTGAGAAGCGCAATGGACAATGTTCCTGAACGATTCTCTTCACAAAAGGAAAGAATCAATGATTTTGATCATTGTGTTTTTCCCTCCACTATTGTTTTTCACTACATGAAGTAGGATTCAGAATGTAAATTCATATCTTGTATGGAGACATTTGTGAATCACTTGTCATTATTTTTGAAATATGACATACCTATGAACTACAAAGGAAATAATGGTAAACTAAATTATGATAAATCCTAAAAGCAAAATTCCCTTGAGATTAGAAAGCAATTCATTGCTAAATTTCACAAGTAAAGGGGTTACTTGAATTTTCCCAAATGACTGCAAATCCATAGTAGGAAAAAGGGGTGAATGACAAAAGCACAATTTGTCAAGTATTGGATGAATTCAAATGAATTTGATTCATATGTGCTGGATGTCTAGTGGATTTAAAACTAGTAAACTACTAGTATCTCATAATAAATCTCCAAGTTTGATATTTGATCAAAGGATTTTGAAGTTATTCAAAATAGTAAGGAGATATGCAATTTTCATAAAATTGAGTGGGAGCTATGAAAGTCTTCCTAAAACAATATGTGATTGACATATTTTTAAGTGGGAGCAATATGAGTCTCAAACTCAAATATGTAGGAACATATTTTGAGTGGGAGCTTATAGGAGTAATTCTTAAATATGTTAAGGATGAAAGCGCAAATACTTACAAATAATGATTTATAGGATGTAGAAGTTGATAATAGGTGTATTATGATATTATGTAGTATTCCTTAAGGGATTCTGAAAAGTGTTTCAGGATAGAAGTTAATTAAGGAACTAGTCCTTAATAACTCAAATTAGGAATAGCATTAAGTTTAACATCAATGGTTGAAATAAAAAAAGGATGATCGTCATCCACTATGTTGAGACATAGGTTCTATCTTAGTAAACCATGATGATAACTTAGCATAATATGTAATCCAAATAAGGAACGTTTGGAAGTAATTAAGTCCGAATCACGGAACGTTGAGCTAAGTTTGTCCGCATTGTTTAGTAGAGAACTGTGGATATATTTTCCAAATCCATAAAGGATAACATATCTTAAAACATAAAGGGTTATGTTATAAGAGAATATGCTAGAAACTCCCGTAGATACCAATTAAAGTCAAATAGGAAGCGAGGTGAACAAAACATCGAAAGATGCACATAGTGCACTAGTGTTTCGATGAATACATTTATAATAATAGATAAGGGTACCATCTAAAGTGTTGTATAATGTTATGGCAGGGCTAGTTCGCTTTTAACGTAGAATGATGTGTCCCAGGGCACAGTGCCCATGAGAAAGCCCTCGAGGTTGATCTAACGTCACTATAGGCTCCTGGAATCAGGCCTCGTTCTGCTGCCATAGCGATGATGCATACACACAGATGCTATCATGTGATGATAAAGTATTAATGTCAATAAAGGTGACATTAGTAAGTTGCAAAGGATTTGGGACTGTAAAGTACAGACCCAAGACTCAACCTCTTCCATGAGCAAGCATGTTCAGGGTACCGGGTATATGGTGCCAATGATTTAGAACAAATGCACCTAGCGTATTTGTACTCTAGTGCAAGTGGGAGACTGTTGGAAATATGCCCTAGAGACAAATAGTAGTAATGACTATTATCATATTTCATATAGTTTATGATTAAGTTTTATATCATGCTATAACTATATTGAGTGGAAACGTCAATACACGTGTGATATACAAACAACCAGGGGTTCCTAGTGAAACTCTAGTCACTGGTTCATTGGTCAACAGATGATCAAGTTTCCTGATCATGTGGCATTTATGCCAGTTGGAAATGAGGTCATCTCATTCTAAGAATGAGATGATGAACCAATACCCAACCTAAACATCGTGACCCGATCATCTCACGAAGTTCAAGTTACGATGATTAGAAATGGATCCTCGTAGACTATTACTTAGATCGTGAGGCTATATCAATCACTGTCTCCCGAGAGTGCTTGGATAACATCAAACGCCATCTGGTAAAACGGTGGTTATAAAGGTGTGTTCAGGTATTCGGAGGAAACCGTAGAGGCAATATATGTCAAGAGCGGGATTTGTCCGTCCATGTGACGGAAAGATACTCAAGGGCCCACTCAGAGAGGTTATATCCAATAGTTGCGTAGCGTGTGATTAGATCACGGGGATATCACTTGTCAGAACGAGTTAAGTAGCATTGTTCAGTAACGAGATTGAACACGACATGGTGATGTCATTGATCAGATCTCGGGCAATGCAAGTATCGAATGACAAAGGGAATAAGACACGACTGTCCCGGTTCAAATGACGAAAGATCTTCGTGGAACGCACAGGGGTCACATGGCCATCCAGGTCCCTCTGTCGATCATTGGTGCGGGAGTGGCCCGACCATGTTTGGAGTGTTCCCGAACCGTGGGGTATCACACTTAAGGGCTTGATGATGCTTAGAGAGCATTTATAGGATCGGTAGAATCGCCGAAGGAAACAAGGGAGAAAACCGGAAGGGTTTCAGTAAGTCCGGAGGATGTCCGGAGTGGAGGTGGAAGGTGTTCCATGGCCACGGAGATTGAATAATATGTGAATGAATATTAAATGTTGATTTAATCATTTATTCATAATTATTTAATAAAGAGAAAATCAATTAAAAGGTCAAAAAGGCTTAATGGGCCAATTCCGGAGGGAGAGGGCCCATTAGGGGAAAGGAGAGAGGGAGAAGGGACCAAAGGGGAGGCCGGCTGGGCCTTACCCCCCGCCCCGCGGGGCCCACTAGGGGCTGGCCGGCGGCCACCCCACCCCCTCCTCTCCTTTAGTCCCACCCCAGGACTTGAGGGGAGGTAGTGCCTCCCCTCCCCCTATATAAAGTAGCGTATTTGGCCTAGAAAATACACCCAATAATCAATAAAGGTCTCCCCACTTTTGGGAGGACCTCCAATTGATATTTTCTCTCTCCCCCTCTCTCTCTCTCGTGACCGTGGTCCCAAGTCTAGACTGCGCGAGCGAGAGACATCTTCACCGCGGAGCGCCGTCGCGCTGCGGGATTCGGATCCGGGAGCTCTACTTCCGCAACTGCTGCTGGATCGGGGAAGCGGGAGTCATCGTCAGGCACCGGACGTGTGTAACTCCCCGCGAGGTGTCGCACTTGAGGCACTCAAGCCGTTGGAGCCAGAAGGAGCGCAAGGACTTCATCACGACCTTGAGGTCGGCTTCGGCTCGTATACATCAACCACGCTCTCCTGAGCGTTGACAATGGTTTTCGGTCTTCAAGGGTAAGTTCGCGAAAAGCCCCTCCAGTTACTGTATTACTAATAGATAGGTCCTGGCAGCTTCAGGGGTTCATGGGCGTAGAGTAATATTTATTGTTTTTATGCGCGGAACCCCTACAGGAAAAACATGATTAACCCCAGAAATCCATGGGTGTTAGATTTATCACTATGTATACTAGATTATTGTCTCTAGTACAAGTGGGAGACTGAAGGGAATATGCCCGAGAGACAATAATAAAGTTATTATTATCTTATTCCAAGTATATGATAGATGTTTATTTAGCTTGCTATAATTGTATTAATTCGAGATGTTAATACATGTGTGTTTAATAAACCAATATAGAGTCTCTAGCTATGCCTCTGATATAAACTAGCTCGTTGATTAACAAGATGATCAAAGTTTCCTGATCATAGACATTGGATGTTGTTAATAACAAGGTCGCAACATTGGTGGAATAATGTGATGAACATTCATCTAAAGTATAGCAATACGATCAAAGTTATTTTGTTTACATTGCTATAACATCATACGAAGTAACTTTAGTCCTTAGACCATGAGTTCATGTCAATCACTAACACCCGAAGAGTAACTTGATACAATCGAACGTCACACCATAACAGGGCGACAATAAAGGTGGGTTCAGATACTCCAAAAGTGTTATGTTGAGGCTCATGGATCAAGAGTGGGATTTTTCATCCCGGTGACAGAGAGATATACTCTGGGCCCTCTCGATGATATCACATTGATATAGCTTGCAAGAAAGTGATAAGATCACTACAATGTTATATCAGGAACGAGAAAAGAGTACTTATCGGTAATGAGATCAAACTAGGCATGGGGATACTGATGATCGAATCTCAGACATGTAATATATTGCGAGACAAAGGGATTTAGTTACAAACATGAAAGGTTCTCACAATCACTAGAGTCATTGTAGAATGTGTGGGAGTCAGTATAGATCTCCAGGTCTCGCTGCTGATTATTAATCGGAGAGGGGTCTCGATCATGTCTGCATTATTCGTGAACCGTGGGGTGACACACTTAAGGGATACCGACACCATTTGGATTTATGTTTTAAAGAAAGATTATGAAAGTGTTGGAATTGTTTTGATGGACACCAAAATTATTTCGGATGAAATTGCTAAAACTGGTTCTGCATTTGATATCGAAATGTTACAGGGGGTTTATATGAATGCTTTTTTATTTAAGTAATTAAAAAATTTCTTAATAGAATAATTAAAATAGGTTTATTAAATGAGACATGCATTAAATTTGGTTAAAATTTAATGCATGTGAGTGGAGGAAGTTTATGTGAGTGAAATCTCCACCCATATGAATGAAGGGAGAGGTGGGGGCACCACCTTGGCCGCCGGTCATGGGAGGTGCTTCCCGCTCCTCCTATCACTTCACACCTCCTCGTGAAGGATCTCTCTCCCCCTCTAGATTATTCCCCATGGCTTCGAATTAGCGAAGTACATGTTTCTGGTCGCTTTATCTGAAAGGAATTGGTGCTTCTGCTACTTTGCTAGAGCGAGGACGCCGAGGTTGTCAGAGGACCGGACGTGTGTGCGATCATGGATGCACTACTGAGTTGCAGTGCTGGACTTTCTCACAATCTTGAGATCGTCAAGCGAACAACTATATCGTCCACGAGTCCAATCTCGTAAATCTTTGTCACTCTTCGAGGGTAAGTTCTCTATGGACATATATCCACCTATTGATTGTATCTAAGTAGATAAATCTTGGTGCTTAGGGTGTGTTCAGTTGGTGTCACGAAGTGGAATGGAATGGAATGATTCCACTCCTGAGAGCCGTTCTAGTGTTCAGTTGAGAAATGGAATGGAACAAGGTGGTTCCTCAAAAGAGAATATTCCCTATAGATCCAGAATGCACTCATTCCACCAAATTGGTGGAATCTCCCTGTTCCTCTATGCTAAAGCCACCCAAACGTTATCGCTCTTTCTATTCTCTTGCCATCTTTTTTGCTAAACGCACCCAAACATAGAATGGAACCATTCCATTCCACGTTTTTGGCCCAACCGAACATAGGATGGAACCATTTCATTATACATTTTTTATCCTAACCAAACACAAGAACGGAACCAACCCATTTCAGTCGAATGGAACCATGACAGTCCATTCCACTTCGTTCCCGAACTGAACACACCCTTAGTTATTCACATCGTAGGATTTTTTGTATGTTGCAAACCCAACACGACCGAGAGATCATCTTCCATAGTGGAGCTCCGAACCTTCTCAACCATGGTCGCAAACACTGTGTATCTCTTGAGAATCATTATACCTCCTGGTTGGGTTAATACAGTAGGTGATACGTCTAGGTACGCGCGTAGTTATGGGACAGTTCTTTTTGTGAGATTCGGAAGGCACACGTAATATGTTGCCTTAAGGTTTGGATATGAATTTGGGTACAGTAGTGCACCCTTGTAGGGTAAATCTTTTCGAGAACCCGTGTGTCCACAGTTATGAACACCTTAGGAATACAATGTTATAATTATCGACAACACCATTAATATCTTGCCCCTAATAATATGACTACTAATTAGTCTTACCAACTAAATAAATGCTTAACTAAAATTGCAACGTGTGTGTTCCACGAGTGGTCTTAATCGACTAGTTTTCGAGGAGAAAATCTTTGGACGGGTTATACTTAGTGTTATACTCTTGTTAGCGCTCTCTCATCTTGTTCTAATAACCGAAGTTGTAGCGCGTCTTTATACGTCAGATAGTGCAAGTTTTGCTACCGCTGTGCCCATCATACCCATGTAGGCGAGAACCACTGAACTCTAAGACTCGTCGTGTACTGGCATCAGTACTGGCTGCTCTCTTTGTTTTTCTTTTACCCTTTATCGGCACGCCTTTGGTTTTGATAGGTTTTTGACTGACGACGTTAGCAAGCTTACCCTTTCGGCTTGGCATGGACAGGTTTTTGGACACCTCTTGGTTATTCTTTTGGACTCTTAGTCTGATTCGGTTCTTATCTGTACTTGGATACGATTTGTCTTTCTTTATGATTTCTATCTTTGTATTGTATCATATGTATTATTGACTCGTCGGGTCATTGTTGTCTATATATGTTTCTTGTGGATTATGTTGTAAACTATTGTGATATAACTAATTGTAATAAAATCCACCCACACGAAAGTGACCGGTGGATGTCTTTAAATCGTTTCTATGCGAAATTTGACAGAGTTGCTAAAATCTACATAGACCCGACTCAAGGGCATTAAAAGCTTCTTATGGATTTTGATATAAATTTTGTTTTTATTGAGATGCTTTATATTGTTTGATATTTATTTTAATGCTAGAGTCCTATTTGTAAAAAGAAATTGGACTACACAAAAAGGATAAAACTGTCTCTAAGAGCATCTCTAGCAAATACCGCATATCTGGTCGAACCCACAAAATTTGCAGTATTGGTCTACCAAAAAACGGCCCGAACAGATCCCGTAAAAGTTGTCAAAACCGTAAAAAGAATTGTAGCTCCTCCCATATTAGTCCTCGTGTACAACATATATTTAGTTTTGGAGGCTGGTTTTCCAGTAAACTACAAAACGGTCAATGCTCCCCTCCATAAAAAATTCGCCGTCAACTACTCCCGTCCACCTCCGACGGTGCCACCGTCACCGTCTTCCAAACTCGATTCCGGCGAGGTGGCTTGATTCCCCGTGCCAATCTACAACAACGTACGAGGAGATTCGATTCTCTACATCAATTGTTAGTTTACGAGCCGTAAATCATTGATTTTTTTGGCCGTCAATGTTGGAACCCGAGCATCACCTAGATGCCGGTCGGCCGGCCAGCCGCATCCATACATCAAGGCAAGGCCGCATGCAGCTCGCAAGGCCGCGCATGCACGCGGTTAGGCAAGGCCGGGTATGCACGCAGCTCGCCGGCCACACGCGCGCGGGCAGGGGCTGGGCGGTGGTGGGAGCTGGGAAGGGGCACGGGGGCCAGGCAGAGGGTGTGCGCCAAGGGTGTACACGTCCGCGAGGAAGACGACTCTGCGAAGAAGGCGGTAGAATATTTTCAAAATATTCCTTTTTGTGGTCTAAATATACGGAGTTTGTTCTACTGAGACATAAATTTTACCGCAAAACAGGTTTGCACTTTACTGCAAACTAGTTTTACGGTACCGAGTTTTGCGGTATCTGCTAGAGATGCTCTAGAAGGAAATAGAGCTCGATTTTGCTTTCTACTTTGTATTTTTGGTGTAGACTGTAGCTGAAAAGATATGTCGATGTAATCTATACATACATGCAGATATTTATATGTACTTATATTTTGTTGATTTTATTGTGATTTAGAAATTAAAATAAGATTTCAATTCAGCCCGATTAACAAAATGACTTTTCAGAAAGAAAGTCACTTTTATCTCCTTTTTGTGCCTAACCCAAACAAAGCAACACCAGATCATATATATATGTATACACACGCAGAGATTTAGCATATTTTACCCATGTCTAATCAAGTAAACCGGTTCCTCGATGATAGTGTTTTTCCTGATCGAATCAGCTTAATTTTCTGTTTTCCAGTAAAGTGCGGGATCGTGCACGACCGATGGACCTTCTTCGCGCGCACGGTCGCTCAAGATAAAGAACTGGAAGATGCCAGTACATCACAAAAATGGCACTCTCACCCACAGTGAATCAATCAATCAAATAAGATAATGGCAAGAACTTATGCTAGCGTACCCGCAAAAAAAAAAAAAAGAACTTATGCTAGCGGATGTGTCTCTGAGAAAAAAAAGAACTTATGCTAGCGGATGTGTCTCTGAGAAAAAAACGACGGAGGCCCTCATGCATGTACCGTAGCCCTGTCAGGCCCTCTCCTCTCCGTCTCCTCCTTCGCTGGCGGGCGAAGCCTGTCCGGTCCCGACGCCGGTGGGCCTGCTTCTCCCCCGTGTTTGGACGGCCGGCGCGGCGGCTCGGGCCATGCGACGGTTTACCTCAACGGAACTGCTCGGGAATGGTGGCGGGTGAGCGCACGCGGTGCTGGAGCATGGAGTCCTGGTGTGGGGGGTGGGCCGTGGGCGGCAGTGAGGTGCTGTCTAGGGCCCAGATCTGGGCTATGAGCCTGATCTAGGTAGGTTGGGCCTACCGGTAGGGATGGTCTGCTTGGACTTTCCCCTTGGCGGCTTCAAGGCGGAGGTGGGTCAGTGGAGTTGTCATGGTTTAGGGGCGACTTGGGATGGTTGGCGGCGGCGGTCTTTGCGCTGCAGCGCCGCGAAGGGGCTCGTCGAGCCTAATAGGCCTGACATGCCCAACTGCTACATCCAGCCGGCGACCGACTACGGCGGTGGAGGACGGTGGATTTCCTCTAATTGACTGCAGCACGGCTGATGGTTTTGGAGTGTGACTGGCAGGTGCCGCTGTCGACAACACTTCTACCGACCTTGTAAGTATGTTGTTGCAACAACACCAAGCTTTTTTCAACAGCAACAAAAGGACACAAGACGGAGTGTTAGCAATCCGTAGCTACATTGCCACCGTGGCCGATTGGCTTTGATACTTGTATCGGCTGGCACAAAGCAGGAAATAGCCGAAATTGATAGTCAGTGCCACGGCCAAGGTCCAGTAGACGTTGTCCAGCCTCCCCTGATTTATGTTCCCCGGCAACCAGGCCGTGACTCGCCTGACGATGTCGATGAACGCCGTGCTGAGGTAGAACCCCATGGCGATGAGCAGCGGCGCCATAGCTGTTGCCAAGCTCCTCAACGTCTTGGGGAACTCCATATAGTAGAAGGCCATATTTCCTGGTAAATGGAGGGCCTCCGCGATGCCTACAGTACCAAGGGGGAAGATGAGCCACATCACGGACATGGGGGTAACCCACCCAGCCGCCTGGTTGGCACCATGGAGAACTTGCACAATGCTCAATCTTCGGCGTTCTACCAGTGCTGCCACCACCATGCCTGCAATGTTCACCACGTGACCAATCCCTACGCGCTGCAGCGTGGACGGGGGCGTGCCGGTGACCCTACGCCAAATCGGGAAGACGACACGGTCGAGAAGTGGGGTGATCGCGATGAAAGCTAAGAGTGAGCAGACGCCGATGGACCCTGCCGGGATCTTGAAGCGGTGGCCAATGGAGCGGTCCATGGCGAGGGCCTGCAGGATGATCATGCCGATCATGATGCCGATCGACATCGCTACTACTATGCCGGAGGACCATAGAGGGAAGACGGCGAGCAGGGACTTGAGGTCCTCGACTTGCTGCACCCTGCACAGCCGCCAGTCGCTAGCACGACGGACACCGGATGTCTCGCTTGCAGTGATCACGGCGGCACGATTAAGAAAGCTGCAAGATATGATTAACATATCATTCGAGAACGCGAGCATCCTGGTTCAGAAATATTAATGTTCCATCAGGGAGGAAAGGAACGCCGAACCTTAGTCTTTTGCTTGGAGCACGGTCGCTGGCCGAGTCCGCGACTGCATCTTCTCCAACGTAGTACTGGACGAGACCTAGTGCGCCCTCGTCGACGTGACCCTTGCGCAACGCAGCCTCCATGACACGGGCCAGCTCCGAGTATGGGCTGCCCTTTGGCGCAGGCATCCGGTAGTACCGCGCGCCCATAAGGAGCATGACCAAGCTGAACGCTGTCGCCGCGAGGCAGACACCAAATCCCAGGGCCCAGGACACGCCATCCTGGATATAAACGATGGCCGTGTGGCCAAGCACGAAGGAAGCGTAGAGGAACACGAAGTACCAGTTAAAGAAGGTGTCCTGGTCCCGCGAGCTGCTGAACTGGTCCGCGCCCATTGTCGCGATAGTAAAACGTGTTCCGCCGGTGCCAATGGCCAGAAGGAACATGGCACAGTACAGGACGGCGAGCTGCCCGGGCGTCCCGTGGTGGCACACGGCAGACGGTGATGAACAGTGCGGCGGCCGCAGGGACGGCAGCGCTGCGGATAGCGTGAACAACACGAAGGACTGCAAAATGAGATTGGATGGGCTTGTGAGTACTCCAAGGCGTGTAGTAGGAGGTAAGTGTCGTTTGGAAGAGAGAAGAAGGTCCGGAGAGGAGAGAGGCAAGCAGGCAGCACGTGAACACACCAGAACGTTGATGGCTGCGCCGGCGATGATGACAGGGAAGCAGCCGAAGTAGGAGTTTGAGAGAATGGCTCCGGCGACGGGCACGACGTAGAGCGAGCCGCGGAGGATGCCCACGATCTGGGTCGCGTCGATGCTCTCGACGTTGTACTCCTTGATCAGGTAAATTTGCAGGTTGGTGGTCGTCCCGTCGATGGCCAGCCCCATCGCAAGCATGCTCCCTGCAGGCTCACATACGTCTTTTCGTCAGTACTCAGTACGAGAATTAATTGTGAATTGTGTGCGTCCGCGCGTGTGTGAGAGATAAAGACAGATCATGAACCAGCTATGAAGGGAAGAGTGATCCATCCTCCTTGCTTAGTGTCTCCCTTCGGTTGCGCTTCTTGATCAAATGGCTTCAGCTGAGGTCTCGTCGTGCTCTCCGTCTCTGCCATTAGTCTTAAGCCTGATGCCTACAGTGGGGCTTGAATTAGGTGAACCATAGATGTTATATGTTGATTCAAATTCTACAAAGTAGAGGCCAACTTCTGACGTAGCGGAGCGAGGCCCGTCGCCGGAGGCTTGGGCCGGTACGGATCGTTGATGACCTAGGTTACCACCGCTATATATACTTCTTGTAAGCCGCCGGCTGGGATAAGTTGCATCTGTGAAATCCCCGGCGTTGTGTAAACACTCTCCGTTATAGTGAAGTTTCGCTGGCTGGCGCCCGTGGTTTTTCCCCTCTCTTTGTTGGAGGGTTTTCCACGTTAAATCTGTGTCCCCTTGCTGTGATTTTGTTTTCGTTCCTCGTTATTTACTTGTCGCAAATCTAACAAGTGGTATCAGAGCCCCAGGTTCTAATCTAGGGTTTGCGACATGTCGTCATTGAAGTTCGATCTACCGCAGCTGGACTACTCCACAAGATTCTGCTTGTGGCAGGTGAAGATGCGGGCGATTCTCGCCCAAACTTCAGATCTGGATGATGCGCTGGATGGATTCGGGGAAAAGGATGCTAAGAGCTGGTCTGACGAAGAGAAGCGGAAGGACCGTAAGGCTTTGTCTATGATTCAACTTCATCTATCCAATAATATTTTGCAGGAAGTCTTGAAAGAGAAATCTGCTGCTGCCCTTTGGGAGAAACTGGAATCGATCTGCATGTCAAAGGATCTAACCAGTAAGATGCATGTGAAGATGAAGTTGTTCTCGCATAGATTGCAAGAAGGTGGATCGGTAATGAATCACTTATCTCTTTTCAGAGAGATTATTTCTGATTTGCAATCTATGGAAGTAAAATATGATGATGAGGATCTAGCTCTATTATACTCACTTTCGTGATACAATGTTGTTGAGCCGTGATAAGATAACCCTTGATGAAGTGCAAGATGCCCTCAAACAGAGGGAAAAGATGAAATCTATGGTGCAGGCAGATGGGGCGTCTTCCAAGGCTGAAGCTCTACAGATTCGTGGCAGGACCGATCAGAGATTTAACAACTATGGCAACCGAGATAAGAGCAAAGACGGCAGAAGTCGTTCGAAGTCCAAGGAAAAGGACAAGTTCTGCAGGTATTGTAAGAAATCTAATCATGTTATTGATGATTGTTGGAAGCTGCAGAATAAGGAGAAAAGGAACGGTACTTACCAACCGAAAGATAAGGATCAAGGTAATGGTAAGGCTGCTGTTGTTTCTGGTGATAGTTCTGACGGTGAATGTTTAGCCGTTTTTGCTGCTTGTGCATCTCGTGATGATGAATGGATTCTTGATACTGCATGTTCGTTTCATATTTGCTGTAACAAAGATTGGTTTAGTTCATATGAGTCTGTGCAGACTGGAGATTTTGTACGTGTGGGGAACGACAACCCATGCCATATTGTTGGAGTTGGATCTGTTAAGATCAAGACACATGATGGCGTGACGCGTACGTTGAATAAGGTGAAGCACATACCAAGCATGGCCAGAAATCTGATCTCCCTGAGTACCATGGACGTTGATGGATACAAGTACGCCGGTGGGCGTAGGTTGTTAAAGGTATCGAAAGGCTCTCTTATTCACATGATAGGTGATATGAATTCTGCTAAGTTATATGTTCTTAGAGGTAGCACTTTGCCTGGTATTGCTGCTGCTGTTACTGTTAATGATTATGATAATTGTGGTAAAACAAATCTGTGGCATATGCGTTTTGGGCATATGAGCGAACATGGCATGGCAGAATTGGTTAAGAGAGAGCTAATTGATGGTTGCAACTTGGGTAAGTTTCAGTTCTGTGAGCACTGTGTTTTTGGTAAGCATAAAAGAGTTAAATTCAATGCTTCCGTTCATACCACCAAAGGCATATTAGATTATGTGCATGCTGATGTATGGGGACCTTCCCGTAAGACTTCTATTGGTGGTGCTAATTACATGCTTACTATTATTGATGACTACTCAAAAAAAGTGTGGTCATATTTTCTGAAACACAAATCTGATGTTTTTGATGCTTTTAAGAAGTGGAAAGTTATGGTAGAAAAGCAAACTGAAAAGAAGGTAAAGGTACTACGTACTGATAATGGTATGGAATTCTGTTCTAATGAGTTTGAGGAGTTTTGTAGTAACGACGGTATGATCAGGCACCACACCATCCCTTACACTCCTCAGCAGAATGGCGTGGCTGAGCGCATGAACAGAACCATCATCTCGAGGGGTCGCTGTATGTTGTCCAATGCAGGTATGCATAGACGTTTTTGGGCTGAAGCAGCCAACACAGCGTGCTACCTCATCAACATGTCACCTTCTATTCCACTTGAGAAGAAAACTTCCATTGAGGTATGGTTAGGTTCGCCTGCTGATTATTCACAGTTGAGAGTTTTTGGTTGCACAGCTTATGCTCACGTTGATAATGGAAAGTTAGAGCCTAGAGCTGTTAAGTGCATATTCCTTGGTTATGGTTCAGGAGTTAAGGCATATAAACTATGGAATCCTGAAACTAAAAGGATTTTGTTGAGTAGGAATGTTGTTTTCAATGAATCCGTTATGTATCATGACAGCTTGCCATCAGATCCCTCTCCTGTTGCTATTGGAGAGGAGGGAGTTCGTGTGCAGGTGGAGCACCTGCAGAAAATTGTTGATAATAATGTTGTTGTTGATGATACTCATGAGGAAAATATTGATGATGATGTTGTTCAGCACTCACCTACTGTTTTGCAGCAGCCACAAGAATCTATTGCTGCTGATAGACTGAGGCGTAACATAGTTCCACCTCGTCGTTTAATTGAAGAGTGTAATCTTGCTCATTATGCTTTGAGTTGTGCTGAACAGGTGGAGCATGATACTGAACCTGCTACATACAATGAGGCTATTGCATCCGTTGACCGCGAGAAGTGGGTTTCTGCTATGCAAGAAGAGATGCAATCGCTTGATAAGAATGGCACATGGGAAGTTATGCGCTTGCCTAAACAGAAGAAGGCTGTCCGCTGTAAGTGGATATACAAGAGAAAGGAAGGTTTGTCTCCTAATGAGCCTCCAAGGTTTAAGGCAAGGTTAGTAGCAAAAGAATTTAGCCAGATTCTAGGTATTGACTATAATGATGTTTTCTCTCCGGTTGTGAAACATAGCTCTATTCGTACTTTCTTTGGTATTGTTGCTATGCATGATCTTGAGCTTGAGCAGCTAGATGTAAAGACTGCTTTTCTGCATGGTGAACTGGAGGAGGAGATTTACATGGACCAACCTGAAGGGTTCATAGTTCCTGGAAAAGAGGATTTTGTGTGCAAATTGAAGAGATAGCTTTATGGTTTGAAGCAATCTCCAAGACAGTGGTATAAAAGGTTTGATTCATTTATGATCTCACAAGGTTTTAAGAGATCTCAGTTTGATAGCTGTGTTTATATAAAGTTTGTTAATGGGTCACCTATTTACTTGCTGTTATATGTTGATGATATGTTAATTGCTGCCTAGAGCATGAAAGAAATCACTACTTTGAAGGCACACCTAAGTAGTGAATTTGAGATGAAAGATCTTGGTGCTGCTAAGAAAATCCTAGGTATGGAAATTAAACGGGACAGAAAATTTAGGTTGTTGTTTCTTAGTCAGCAAAGTTACGTTGAGAAAGTTCTTCAACGTTTTAATATGCATGATGCAAAGTCAGTTAGTACTCCTGTTGCTCCTCACTTTAAATTGTCAGCATTGCAATGTCCTAGTTCTGATGAAGATATTGAGTACATGTCTCGAGTTCCTTATTCTAGTGCTGTTGGTTCCTTGATGTATGCCATGGTTTGTTCTCGCCCTGATTTATCATATGCTATGAGTTTGGTGAGTCGTTACATGGCTAATCCTGGTAAAGAACATTGGAAAGTTGTTCAGTGGATTTTCAGGTACCTTCGTGGCACATCCAACGCTTGCTTGAAATTTGGCAAGACTGGTGAGGGACTCGCAGGCTATGTGGATTCAGATTTTGCTGCCGATTTGGATAAGAGGAGGTCCCTCACAGGTTATGTGTTCACGGTAGGTGGATGTGCAGTGAGTTGGAAGGCAACGCTGCAACCAGTTGTTGCTTTATCTACAACCGAAGCAGAATATATGGCTATTGCTGAAGCTTGCAAAGAGTCTGTTTGGTTGAAAGGTTTGTATGCTGAGCTTTGTCAGGATGATTCTTGCATTAACCTGTTCTGTGACAGTCAAAGTGCTATTTACCTTACTAAGGATCAGATGTTCCATGAGAGAACAAAGCACATTGATATCAAGTACCATTATGTTCGTGATGTTGTTGCACAAGGTACACTGAAGGTATGCAAGATAAGCACTCATGATAATCCTGCTGATATGATGACAAAGCCTGTTCCTGTTGCTAAGTTTGAGCTATGCTCAAGCTTAGTTGGTATAACTGCTTAGCCCAAGTGGCTATTGGCGCCGAAAGTGTTTTCTTTGTTTGTTCAGGGAGATGATTACTCTTGATGCTACAAGAAGGAATTTGTCTCAAGGTGGAGTTTGTTATATGTTGATCCAAATTCTACAAAGTAGAGGCCAACTTCTGACGTAGCGGAGCGATGCCCGTCGCCGGAGGCTTGGGCCGGTACGGATCGTTGATGACCTAGGTTACCACCGCTATATATACTTCTTGTAAGCCGCCGGCTGGGATAAGTTGCATCTGTGAAATCCCCGGCGTTGTGTAAACACTCTCCGTTATAGTGAAGTTTCGCTGGCTGGCGCCCGTGGTTTTTCCCCTCTCTTTGTTGGAGAGGGTTTTCCACGTTAAATCTGTGTCCCCTTGCTGTGATTTTGTTTTCGTTCTTCGTTATTTACTTGTCGCAAATCTAACAATAGACATAGGTGGTAGCTTATATAGCAGGCAGCATACACCAGGTAGTCTCCTGCTGGGGTTGGATATCTTCCAGAAAACATGATCGACGGGTGAGTGCATATATTTTAATTTTTATAAGAGTAAATTTCATTGTTTAAGGAACTCGTGAGCTTTATTGATTAGGCAACAATTTTCTTACGATCATTCGTGACGGCCTCCGACGCACAGGAAGGGGTAGATCGTCACACCACTAGTACAGTTCTTGTCTAAATGCGCTGCTCCGTTTCTGATGTGACCACATTTACCACACTAATATATTGAAAATCCTTCAAAAGTTTTATGTAGCCTAACAGGAGAGCTGTTGATTTTCATTTGAAGGAGGAAAAGAACAGGACCTTTACAGAAGCTGCACTACCAGCGGCAGGCCACGAGGCCTACTCTCGCCGAAGATCTTATTACAGAGAGCAACAGCTGAAAGCTCTACCCGATTAAACATTGTACGATTGCGTTCTAACCAAATCTCCTAGAGCAACAACGTGGCAAGGGTGGCCGCACGTCTATGGCGTGATGTGATCCACGGCAAGACATCTCCGGACGGTGGCGCACGCTCGAGGTCAGGGCATTGCATTGCCCTACTAGCCAACGTCCACACCGAGCGCGACCAAGGGCACTCCGTGAACAGATGTAGAGGTGTCTCGATGTTGCGAATGCACATGGGACTGAAATAGTGGTTAGGGAGACCATCGCTGAAGTCGGTCTTCCGTCGAGACACGTGTTGAACAACAGCCATAGGAAGAATCGACACTTGGCTAGCGCGCAAATGCGCCAAACCAAGCATAGAGAAGATGGCGGAGAAGGCAGGAACTGGCGCAGATAGGCATCACGCGAGCTATATGTGTCGGAGGCCTATAGCCAAACGGAAGGAGTCCGCGTGTCCATGGACGAGTACCACCTAGGACACGCGCGCGCAGAGGCCGATGAAGTCATCGAGATGGGAGGCAGGGACGTGGCCGTGAAGATCTTTGAGCCAACGGTCATTGGTAAGGGCATATTGGACCGAGCGTTTCTTGCGCCTCGACAAGCCGAACATGCCAGGCCAAAACGAAGCTTCAGCGGCTGGCCAAGCCAACTGTCCTCCCAGAAGCTGGTGCGGGAGCCATCGCCAAGCGTGACAGAGGTGGCGGAGGCAAATAGAGCTCGGTCAGCAGCCGAGCAAGACAGGTTCATGCCAAGTCAGGGTAGGTGCGACACTGTTTTTGACAACCATAGCCACCGGAGGCGAAGTGCCGAGCTGACCCTGCGGAAATCGAGAATGCCCAACCCTCCATAATCAATCGGCTAGCGGACGGTAGCCCATGCCACCTTAGACTTCTCACCCGTGCAGACGAGATTACCCGCCCAAAGCCACGCCCTACGAAGCTTTTCGATCTCCTTAATGATCGAAGCTATCAAGGGGTGAGCTGACAGAACCGCTTTGAGCAGCACCAGCCTACCGACACGTGATATCTACCTTCCTTTCCACGCCGCAAGGAGAGACACCATCTTTTATTTTTCTGATAAAGGGCGCTTTATTACTTAAGAAGTTTAAGCATTACACCCGACCTCTGCATTGCTAGGATGCACACAGCCGACAAAATCCAATGATCCAACAAAATAAAAAAGATGGTTTACATATCAAAGAATTGTAACATGTCTAAGATGTTGAAGGAGGGACTATCCGAAGATTGTGCTGTCATCCATGACGGGTAAACAAATCCCGCGCAGTATCCTCCAGCCGCGTACACACCTCGAAAGGTCGTGATAATCCGCACGATGCAGCGCCAACCAGGATCATAGGGTGTTGGTACACCTGTAAATAACCTGCATGGGAGAACATTTTTTATCATTAAAAACCTTATCATTTCTACATAGCCGTAGCGACCAAATAATGGCAATCCCTCCAACTCGAAGAAGTAACTTATACTTGTGATCTATACCATGTAACCATTCCCAAATATGTTGACAATACCACGTGGTGGATACAAGCCTGAAGCTGCTTGGGTAACTGACACGATCTTATCCAACAGAGGTTCGAGGTCGGTCTTACAAAGACGGCGGAGCGAGAGGCCTGCCCAAATACTTGCAAGGCAAGTTGACAACCAGTGTGCCCAATGGTTGCAATACTTCAGGTAGGTCGAGGCTGTCACATCGGATAGGGAGGACGACACTCTTGGTCAAATTAACCAACAGGCTCGTCGTTGATGTTAAAAATATAAGCAATAATTCATATAGTTTAATTCGAATAATAAACTGATAAAGCATGATCATACAGACAATAATTAAAGAGATCACGCAAACAAACAGAGTATATGAAGAAATTACATCTAAATAAGATAAACCTATCACATCTACACCAATTGCTAGAACAAAGAACTCTAGCATAATCTGAAAGAGAAAGTTCAGGAGCACATACGACATAGCGGCGGCGGCAGCAGTTGCGGCGGTAGCAGCAGCAGTGGCAGCAACGTCATCGCTCATGTTGAGGTTGTCGAAGAGGTCGGTGACGTCTGGAAAGAAGTCGCCATTCGGAAACTCGTCGTCGGAAGACATGGTGGATGCCAGTAGTCGCGCGGAAGCTCGACGGGGTTCCGGAGGCCTACTATCCCGCTCTGCGGTGCACGCCGCAAGACGGGATGGAGAAGACGAAGGCGGTGGCGCAATAGACTGGAAGGAGATGCATGTGGTAAGCGGTGCCGATTAGGTTTAGCGCAGACGCTTATATAACGCAGGTCAGGAAGAACGTGGGACTCAACCCACATCCGAGTCGGTAACAGCCCACGTCCCATAAAGACTGGAAACGGCTGACTAATTAACGCGTCCGTTAATAACTCATAAGTAATCTATATGATTAATTTTCCCAACTAGGAAAAATAAAGCTCGGCGAGATTCCCGCAACCTGTGGCGCGCGCGCGTCGTGACGAGGTGAGGCGGGCGGCGTCGGAGGAGGAGTGCCCGAGAGCTGCTCTTCTCTCACCTTAGTGAGTGGTGGAACAACCTAGTATATAAGGAGATGTAACTCTCTCAACTAGCAATGTGGGCATAAACTTTAGCACCACTAGCACAACCATATGCTGCCATGCACAAATGGGCCCAAGAGAATTTTAGAATTTGTCTAATGGGCCAACAACCCAATACTCACCAAATTCCAACAATCCCCCACAAAGTCTCATTGGCACATCACCTCACTTCTATTCCCGAATATTGTTTTATATACCGGTGTGTAGTGGAGACTGTTAAGTTGAACTTCCACGTTAAACTTCATGTTACACTAGCTAGCAACTTGAATAGTGGATTATGCCTTGAACTACAAGTTTTCTGCACACTAGTTTTACACAAAATCTAGACCAGTACAGGGTTGCCGTAGGGCTTCCCCGTGGTCTGGAGCTTATGTGTCATACTCTAGGGCCTTTCATGAGTTTATTAGAGAGCACCCAACTCACGCGGACTACGACGATTAACAGTCAGACTCATATAGGTGTGTCCCTCAATAGATGTTCTGTAGGACAACATCTCATCTTAGAAAAACCACTTAGAACACATTAAGATAAATATCAACCTGCCATGCAGAATAAGAGACTCTTGCATCTTTGTGAACATGTAAATATAACATGGGCATACACTCCCTCTCAGCTGATCAACTGTTTGTCTCCCAGCTCTAATTCACGGGATCTCCGATCACATAGAGTGGGTGACCACTGCGAACAACTGATTGTGTGGGTCTCAAAGCCATCTCTCTCGATACATTATCTATCACATTACGTGATAAACCCTTTGTGAAGGGATCTGCCAAGTTCTTAGATGTTTGGATATAATCCAACACAATAACTTCAGAGTTTCTCAATTTCCTGACAGATTTCAATCTCCTCTTTTTATGCCTTAATGACTTCATATTATCCTTAGAACTGTTTACTTTGACGATCACAGTTTGATTATCACAGTTCATCGGGATGGCGGGTATTGGTTTTTCAACCACAGGTAAGTCCGTCAAAAGCTCACGAAGCCACTTTGCTTCAACATTGGCTATGTCTAATGATGTGAGTTCTGCTTCCATAGTTGACCTTGTTAAGATGGCCTGCTTGCAAGACTTCCAAGAAACAGCGACACCCCCAAGTGTAAACAAATAACCACTTGTGGCCTTAATCTTATCGGCATCAGATATACAGTTTGAATCACTATAACCCTCAAGTACCCGTGGATACCCAGTATAGTGAATACCATAACTCGCAGTGCATTTCAAATAGGGCAAAACTCTCTCAAGAGCATGCCAATGATCATCTCCAGGATTTGACACAAATCGACTCAGTTTGCTTACAGCAAAGGAGTTGTTCGGCCTCGTATTGCTGGCTAAGTACATGAGCGAGCCAATAATTTAAGAATATCTCAATTGACCTTTAGCATTCCTTCAATTATTTCGAAGTAGCACACTCGGATCATAAGGCGTTGGAGAAGACTTGCAGTCGCTATACCCAAAGCGACTCAATATTTTTTCCACGTAGTGGGACTGAAGCAATGTAATCCCACCATTATCATCCTTCATTAGTTTGATGTTTAAGATTACATCAGCCACTCCCAAGTCCTTCATCTCAAAGCAGCGAGATAAGAAATCTTTGACCTCCTCAATAACAGTGAGGTTGGTCCCGAATATCAATATGTCATCGACATAGAGACACATAATAACTCCCTCGCCCCCACCATGGCGATAGTACACACACTTATCAGCTTCGTTTACAACAAAGCCTTCAACGGTTAAAGTTCTTTCAAACTTCTCGTGCCACTGCTTAGGAGCTTCCTTAAGACCATATAAAGACTTTACTAACTTACACACCTTTCCTTCTTTACCATCTACTACAAATTCATCAGGCTGCTCCATATAAATTTCCTCATCTAGATCTCCATTTATAAAAACTATCTTAACGTCCATTTGATGAATGATAAGACCATGTGAGGCAGCTAAGGATAGTAGTACTCGAATAGTGGTCAATCTGGCAATAGGTGAGTAGGTATTAAAAAGTATTCACCTTCTTTCTCGGTAAAACCATTGGCCACAATACGTGCCTTGTACTTTTCAATAGTACCATCATGTCTAAATTTTTTCTTCAACACCCATTTACATCCTATAGGTTTGCACCCATAAGGACGATCAGTGACCTCCCAAGTTCCATTAGCTAAGATGGAATCCATCTCACTACAGACAACTTCTTTCTAGTAGTCAGCATCTTGCGATGCATAGGCTTCTGAAATAGAAGTGGGAGTATCATCCACAAGGTACACAATGAAATCATCACCAAATGACTTTACAGTGCTTTGTCTCTTGCTCCTTTTAGGAGATTCATTATCATCCTCCACAGGATCATCATAGTTTTCTATCGGCATAGTGGGTTCATGAATTATAACAATTTTCTGACTAGATGAACTAGTCTTCTCCTGATTTGATGAGCTAGACATACCTTTCATGGGAAAGATGTCCTCAAAGAAAGTCGCATCATTCGACTCCATAATCGTACCAACATGCATGTCGGATACCTCATATTTTACTATCAAAAATCTATAGCCAATTCTATGAAAAGCATATCCCAGAAAAACATTATCCATGGTTTTTGTCAAAGCTTTCGCTCCTTGGGTATTGGAATATTGACTTTCGCCAAACATCCCCAAGTTCGTAAGTAAGAGAGTTTAAGCCTTTTCT
Source organism: Avena eriantha (assembly GCA_910589775.1). Lineage (NCBI taxonomy): Eukaryota > Viridiplantae > Streptophyta > Magnoliopsida > Poales > Poaceae > Avena > Avena eriantha. The sequence continues at coordinate 266,550,471 of OU342745.1, read as the reverse complement.
TCTCCCATTCCTCAAATGGAGTCATGGTTTTATCCTTTATGGGAACACGGTTTAGGACGTGACACGTAGTCATTAGCGCCCCCACCATTCCTTGGAAAGACCCGATGTATCTAACATGGCGTTAACCAAATCAGTTATAGTGCGGTTCTTTCTTTCGGCCACCCCATTTGACTGAGGTGAGTTGGGAGGCGTCCTCTCATGGATAATACCATGTTCCGTACAAAACATATTAAATTCATTTGAAAAGTACTATCCACCATGATCTGACCTTAGCCGCTTGATTTTAAGATCAAGTTGGTTTTCTGGTTCAGCTTTATAGTTTTTGAAGTAATTCAAAGTTTCAGCTTTAGATTTCAGAAGATAAATGTAGCAGTATCTAGTGGAGTCATCAATCAACGTCATAAAGTATATTTTTCCGCCTCTTGTTAACACAACATTCATCTCACAAAGATCTGAATGTATAAGTTCTAGTGGTGCTAAGTTTCTCGGTTCCGCAGCCGTATGAGACTTGCGGGGTTGCTTTGCTTGCACACAAACTTGGCACTTAGAACCTTTGACAGTGGTAAATTTCAGAATTAAACTCATATTGGCTAGCCGCTTCATGCAACCAAAGTTAATATGACAAAGTCGTGAATGCCAAATATTGGACTCATTATCATTGCAGACATGATTAATAACTTTAGTACATGAGTCTGACAAAGATAAGCGGAACATACCTCCGCACTCATAACCCTTTCCAACAAATTGTACATACTTAGAAATTACAACTTTATTGGACTCAAACACCAACTTAAAACCATCTCGACATAGAAGCGATCCGCTGACGAGATTCTTATTGATGGAGGGAATGTGCTGCACATTTTCAGCCGTACGGTCTTCCCTGAAGTAAACTTCAGATTTATCGTACCAATACCATGAATAGAAGCACATGAGCCGTTTCCCATCAGCACGGAGAAAGTCCTTGCGACCTGATAAGAAGAGAACATGGAAATATCAGAACATACATGTGTATTAGCACCCATGTCAATCCACCATTCAAGAGAATGACATACTAAAAGGATAGTAGGTAAAATACCATACCCAGCATCCATCATCTCAGTATCGCTAATAATAACATTAGTGGTCTTGCCGCTGTTCCCATGTTGCCGCTTGTCAAAGCGATTAGGGCCGCTGGGAGCCCAATGATCAGGATCACCACAGCCGTGGCAAGAGCCTTTCTTCTTATCATTTTCCTCTTAAAGTTTGTTGAGTGAGTGGCCTTGTTCTTGCCATCAAACTTCCCTTTGCCATCAGATTTGTTCTTATTCTTGAACTTGTGGGATTGGGAGTTTTTCTTTTGTACCAAATTGGCACTAGAAGCTCCCTCAAATCCTCGAGCACATGTGTCCTTTGATCTCGCCTTCTCTTCCACAAGAAGAGACCCAATGAGATCCGTAACAGAAAACTCTTGTCTCTTATGTTTTAGAGAAGTAGCAAAGTTCCTCCACATAGGAGGAAGCTTGGCAATAATGCCTCCGGCCAAAAACTTGTCCGGTAAGGTACACTTGAACTCCTGAAGTTCTTTTGCAAGTGATTGTATCTCATGATCTTGCTCAACAACGGAGCGCTCATCAACCATCTTGTAGTCATAGAATTGTTCCATGACATAAAACTCAGTGCCAGCATCCGAGACCCCAAACTTGGCCTCAAGCGCATCCCACGTGTATTTGCCATTATCAAATGACATATATGGATCAACAATGTTGTTCCAAAGAATACTGAACATAGCTGCCATAAACATGGCATCGGCTTTCTTAAAGGCCGCTTCCTGCTGAGTAGAAATATCACCTCCAGGTTTGCCAAGAGTGGCGCTATAGCAGTTTAGGTTTTTAAACCATAGAATTGCTCTAGCGCGCCATATCTTATAGTGCATACCATCAAACGAAGGTGGCCTAGTAGTTGCGGCTACACCAGTGGAATTCAGTTGCCTATAATCAGGTTTTTGAATTGTTGAAAATATAAGCAATACTCCATATGTTTTAATCCGGATAATAATCTGATAAAGCATGATCATACAGACAGTAATTAAATAGATCACGCAAACTAATAGAGTAGATGAACATATTACATCTAAATAAGATAAACCTATCACATCTACACCAATCGCTAGAATAAAGAACTCTAGCATAATCTGAAAGAGAAAGTTCATGAGCACATATGGCATAGCAGCAGCAGTAGCAGCCGCGGCGGTAGCAGCAGTAGTAGCAGCAGTGGTGACAGCAACATCGTCGCTCATGTTGAGGTTGTCGGAGAGGTCGGTGACGTCCACAAAGAAGTCGTCGTTCAGGAACTCGTCATCGGAAGACGTGGTGGATGCTAGTAGTCACGCGGAAGCGCTCCCCAAAAACCTGATCGTCCCTCACCCGTATAGGTTCACAAGAGGCAGGGTTCCGGAGGCCTACTGTCCCGATCTGTGGTGCACGCGGCAAGCTAGGATGGGGAAGACAAAGGCGGTGGCGTAATAGACTAGAAGGAGACGTGTGTGGTAAGCGGTGTCGATTAGGTTTAGTGCAGACGCTTATATAGCATAGGTCAGGGAGATCGTGGCACTCAGCCCACGTCTGTCCCATAAAGACTGGAAATGGCTAACTACTTAACTCGTCCATTAATGACTCATAATTAATCTATGATTAATTTTCTCAACTAGCAAAAATAAAGCACGGCTCGGCGAGATTCCCGCAACCCGCAGCGCGCGCGCGTTGTGACGAGGCGAGGCATGGCGAGGCGGGCAGCGTCAGAGGAGGAGTGTGCAAGAGCTTCTCTTCTTCTCACACCTTAGTGAGTGGTGGAACAACCTAGTATATAAGGAGGTGTAACTCTCACTCAACTAGCAATGTGGGACCAAACTTTAGCACCACTAGCACAACCATATGCTTCCATTCACAAATAGGCCAAAGAGAATTTCAGAATTTGTCTAATGGGCCAACAGCCCAATACTCACCAAATTCCAACACTTGAGACAAAATCTTCCTGAATCTGCTTGACCACCAGGAGCTCCTCGTGCATGGGATTGAGGAAGAGAGCAGCATCATTGGTGTAGAGAGACAAGTGGATGTAGGCGCGTTGGTCATTGATGGGCGAGAGCAGGCCGGCGTCGGTGGCGAGCTCGAAGAGCCGAGGCAGGGGATCCATGATGAGGATGAAGAGCAAGGGGATAGAGGATCCCCCTACCGAAGCACCCTGCGGTGTTGGATGCACAATCTAATCTCTATGTTGAAGAGCACCCGAGAGGAGGACGAGGCTAGGATCATGGAGATCCAATCTCGCCATCGCTGCCCAAAGCCCCTCGCTTGTAGCATGTTGAGAAGGTACGTCCAGGACACCGTGTTGAATGCCTTGGCGATGTCCAACTTGAGCAAGATCGATGGTTTCTTTGCGCGATGGAGGCGACGCAAGAGGCCTTGCATGCACATGAAGTTGTCATGAATAGAACGACCTTTGACGAATGCGCTTTGCTCGATGGATATGAGGTCATTTATACGACGGGCGAGACGAGTAGCGAGAACCTTCATGAACAACTTGGGAAGACTGTGCATCAGGCTAATTAGGTGGAAATCACACATGGAATCAGCGTCGTCGCACTTAGGCAGGACCACAAGCATACGATCAATATTATGGTGCATGATACTGGTAAGATACGATCAATAGTACAAACTTCAATACTTCTAGCAGGAACACAATCAACAATATCTTTATATGGTGCATGATACTTGTTCCATTCTTTTTTTGGAATTTCAATATATGAGGCAAAAGCCTAAAAACAATTTGCAATAACTTGAGAATCAAGACCATACGCATTACTAATATTATGAAAGTCACCAGTTCCCATAAATGATTTAATGCATTCATAATCATAATTTATACCTGACTTTCTTCCTTTATCATTCTCCCATGCTTCAACATTGTCTTGAATACGGTCTAGAAGATCCCATTTATCTTCTTCTTTCATGCGTGTAAATGATCCAGCACAAGAAGCATCCAATAGATCCTTATCATGAAGAGAAAGCCTTGCATAAAATTTATTGATAATAATATTGTTAGGAAGCTCATGGATAGGACATTTGAGCATTAGTAACTTCAATCTCCCCCCAAGCTTGAGTTGTACTCTCTCCATCACGAGGCCAAAATTTATATATTTGATTCCAATCTTTATGAATCTCACTAGGAGGATATAATTTGGAACAAAAGAGAGGTACTACTTCCTCCCATTCAAGAGCTTGACCATTCTTCAGTAGGTTATACCATTCCTCAGCTTTTCCTTTTAGTGATAATGAGAATATCTTTTTCTTGACTTGATATGTTGTAATACCTGCACACTTAAACAACCCGCATAATTCGTGTATAAAGAGCAAATGATCACCCGGATGGACAGTTCCATCTACAAAATAGTAGTTATCCATAACACGATCAACAATTCTTGTAGGTATCTTAAAAGTATCATTTTCAGCAGGTGGTGGTTCATCTACTACCTTAACAGTGGTAGTAGCATTACGAAATAAGAAACTAAGTGAATTATCCATATTGAAATAAAGTAACTAACAGAAATAAACAATAAACAATACTCACAGTAGAAGTTTCCTTTACCAGTTCCACTCTTCAATAGCGCTTCACTCTCCGGCAATGGCGCCAGAAAATAGTCTTGATGACCCACAAGTATAGGGGTGTATCGCAGTATTTTCGATAAGTAAGAGTGTCGAACCCAACGAGGAGCAGAAGGTGTTGACGAGTGGCTTGGATCAGGAATTCTCTATAAATACTTAGCAAACGGAATTTTAGGGGTTTTTGATAATGCAGTTAAATAAAGTGTGAGTAAAGACAATAATAATAATTGCAGGAAGTGGCCCAATCCTTTCTTTAGCAAAGGAAAGCCGATTGTATTACTTAGAATGACCAAACGTTCTCGAGGACACATGGGAATATTGTCAAGTGCTTTCGCTTCATATAGTTGATTAATCTTCTCTAGTTGGATAAGTGTTGTGTGGGTGAACCTATGCTAATCTACTGACCTTCCTAGGACTAATACATACTTGTGATTATACCCCTTGCAAGCATCCGCAAGTACAAGAAAGTAACTAAGATACAAACCTAACCACAACTTTAAACTCTGAGATCCTACACTCCCTTGTGCAAAGGTTTCCTAATAGGGGTTCAGGTTTCTGTCACTCCGGCAACCCCTACAATTAGTAGCCAAATACACAATGTATTCCCCTAGGACCATCTATTGAATCTTTCTCAACACAATTCCACTATTAACAACATGACTTCTCCCATGTCCCGAAGAACTAAACGAACTACTCATGAGACATCATATGGATCAAGATCAGAGATGAAATAATGATAAGTAACAATCTGAACATGAACGATAATTCAATGGTTCCACTCAATAGCATCAACTACAACAAGTAATCAACACCGGGAAAGTTTCCCCTAAGAACTATGCAAGATTCAACCCAATTGTTACAACGGTATGAAGTGGCGATGATGGTGCTGGTGGAGATGATGATGATGATGATCCCGATGAAGTATAGCTTGATGGTGGAGTTGATGGAGACGATCTCCCTTCTTCGGGAAGGAAATTTCCCGGCAGATTTCTGCCTGCCGGAGAGCTCTTTCTCTCTGCAGTTTTCCGCCCCGCAGAGGTGGCGGAAACTTTCTGTGGTCGCTCCCCGAATCTTAGGGTTTCGGGAGGATTATATACGCCAAAGAGCAGAGCCAAAGGTGGGCCAGGGTGGCCACACCACCTGATGGCGCGACCTAGGGTGGCCCGTGCCAGGGGGTGGTGTGGGCCCCCCGTGGATTGTCAACACTCGGATTTTTAATCCCAGATGCCTGTTATGCCATACCTCACAATCCTAGGATTACCATTTTTGCGAGACATAACAGATTGGATATCACAGTACATCATCCATTACAAACCATACATAAGTTCTTACACAAATAAGGATCTCATGATCCAGTCTTAATACAACAAGCAGCGGAATAAATAATAAGCGTAGCGGTGGGGTCCATCTTCAGGGGCACAAGCAATGCTGACGAAGACAGATAGTCCTAGTTATCATAGTTGTCCCGCTGGCCATCATCTTGACAGTCTCCTTCAGTCTGGCCATGATAATAGCCAGCGACAAAAGCCATGAGTACTCTTTAAGTACTCGCAAACTACCACTAACAAGTAGTATAGTTCTAGATTAAAGTGCTAAATCTAAGTTTAACTATCAAGTTAAGTTTGAAACCTAAGCTGAGTTCAGAAGCAAAGAAAGATAAAATAAAGTTCTAGAATCACTTAAGTTGGGAAGCTAGTGTCATAGTCACAACCCTGTTGTGGTCAAGTCCAGATTCATCATTCTTTTCATAAGTTATTTTGAAAACATCTGACAACGAAACAGTATGGCCATTCCAACTGTCCATAACCGCGGATGTGGCTATTCGAATAGTTTGACACTCTACAGAGGTGGTACACTTTCACCACAAGATTCGATACATCTGTCAGGGATAACCCTGAATCATCATACTTAGTATGCAGATAAACAAACATAACCTTTCCTTTACACACCCTAGTATAAGCACCTCTCCTATGAGCATGGTGGCCCAACCATGACCATCTGTCATCTTGGGCACTGCATAGGTGGACAACATTGAGAGGTAGCCTCAGCTCAAACCTCTCCCACGAGGGAACTAATACTAATGCATATAAACTTCTGGCTAAGCCTTACCCAATTCAGGTAGTGTGGTTGTACGGTGAATTTGGAATGGTATCGCAGCCAAATCCAACCATCAGTTTTGTAAAAGGGTTAAGGCTCATGCCTCAACATTTTCATCATCATAAACCATTTGTGTTTCTCAACACATGTCAAAACATCTCAATAGAATGACTCATCATTCTAAGGTTTTCATAACTCATTTTCACCAAGTGTTCCCATCTAAAGTGACTCAAGTTTTATCTACTCTAAACTACTAGGTTAAGAGTGTTCACTAAGGTGGAAAGATGGGATCAATCTCATGCCATAGAATGACATCTAAAGTTATCTAAATAGGCCAAGTTTTATACTCTTTATGCTACCTTCCAAAACAAGTAAAGGACTTTGGGGTAAAGTAAAGGAAGTAAAGCTTGGAAATAATACTTGGGGTAAGTAATAGTCAATTGGTATAACCAAAGCATGCCTAAAGCATCTTTGCTCAAATCTTCTAGCTTAATTCTAGCTTGTTAAGCATTATATTTGCAAGTGTTAGCTTGCATTGTTAATGATGGCTTGCCTTGTGCAATGCAGTGGTTGAAGTTTTCTTCCTCCTCTTGATAGAACTCCTCCTCCTCGAAAGCTTGGTCGGTACTATCGTCTATAAATACATACGGAGTACACAATCAACAAACAATACTTAACTAGTCTACTTAGCACACAAATGCACACATTTGATGATCTATTATCATCACAAGCATCACAAGGTTTTATTAACTAGTTTCATCCTTTTTATTCAAGAAAAGTAATTTCTACTCATTGAAATTAACTAAGATTTAATATTCACCACTTAAAATATGGGATCATGTGGACACATGTCCTCACCACATATTCTCAGATGTGGGAATGTGATTTAAGGGTTGGATCACATTTACTTAGGTTTAAGTTTATTATTTAATGATTTAAAGTGACTAGAAATTCCTATATAGCATTATTTTGGTACTAGTCCAAAGTCACTGCATGTAAACCTTAATATTATTACATATTTAGATAGGTATAGTTAAATGTGATTTTTGAGAGTTGGAATCAACTCAGAAGCTATCATGGTTGATTTTATACAAATGTTTGAATGTGCAAAAGCTTTTGTCTTGTTAGTTTTACTAGGAGATATCTCTAACTCTAATTGAATAAAATCCAACGGGCTTGGGTAGATCTTTTCAGTAGCTTTCTAACAAAATTGGAATCACTCCATTTGGATTTGTAAATCTCTCTGAATGGATTTGTAAACTAAGGGATAGAACTAAGTTCAAAGCTAAATTGAAAAATCTAAGTTTGAATTAAATGGGTCGCGCGGGAAGGAAAACGGGCCGGCCCAGTGGCGTTCCGCGGCACAGAGAACAGCTGACAGGGGGTCCACCGGCCAGTGGCTCTATACGGGGCGATGTGGGACGTTGGATTAAAAGGGATATCTACGGCTGAGGGGTGTCGTCTCCGGCGAACAGTTCGCCGGCGGGAACTAACCCTAGCGGCTCGGTGGGGGTGCTCAGGGGGCATACCAGGGCTCCAGCTACTATGGCGATGGGGGCGATAGAACATGTTGTTGACGGCGGGCTCAGGGGTGGTCTCGGCAGCTCCTGGGGTAGACGAAATCGACGGCGCCTTCTCCTCCAATGTAGCGGGCTCCTCCGGCCAAATTCCAGCGAACCTAGGCTCCGGCGGCTCCGGCGAGAGGTGGGGAAGGATCAGTGAGAAGAGGGGAGTGGAATGGTGTGAGTAGTTGGTGCGGGGAAGGCTCCTTTTATAGGCGCAGCTAAGCGGCAGAGAAGCATGGGCGGTGCTCGCCGGTGACGACAGCACAGCGAGCTATAGGCATGGGCGGTGCGCTAGGACGGTGGGCGGTGCCCTGGCGAGTGTCACGACGGTGAGTGTGCAGTGGTTTGCGGTCGGGGGCAGTGAATGGCGCGGTGTGCACTAAGTCTCTGCCGATAGCGAGTTTCACGGCGGCCGGCGACTACGAGGCACGGTCGGGGGAATGGGTGTGTCCGTTAGCTTCCTAGGCCGGTGGGGATCGTGTAGGCGGGCGGCTGGAGCGAGGCATGGTCTGGTCGAGTGGGGGACCGTGCGCGCTCTACGGCGGCGTCGGCATGGCCGACAGACTCCGGGCTTAGCGGTTTCTGGTGGCTCTGGTTACTGTCCTCAGGCTGGGGCTGGTTGGGCGGTGGAGGTGGACCACGAGCTACCTCCTGGACATGGTGGATGGCGCTGGCGGCGGCTGTGGCGTGCTGTCGCCGGTGAGGTGCCCAAATGGGGGTCGGCCTTAATGGCCATGACCATTTGTTCGTGGCACAGTGGGTGGCTGGGCTAGAGAGGGGTAGGGGAGTGCACTGGGTGCATGTGGTTGCAAAATGGGGAACCAATTTGGATCAAACACTGCTCCAAATAGTGTTTTGTGTTTTGTGTGAAATCTGTCCACCAAGTGTTTGTGAAAATGGCCGAAAGAACTCAAGTTTGGAATTTTTGGATGATTTTTGGTGGGTTTGCTAGTCACATGCTTAAGCCTCTGTGGTTGCTTGGGTTTTGAAAATGGATCTCATTTGAGTGGTTTTGGAATAAGTGGGATCTTGATACCTACACTAGATTCAATTTTCAAATGCCATTTAAATTTAGTGTTTGAATGCTTTTGGCAGATCACAAAGTGGGCCTTGGTACACTACTATATGTACTAGCAAGGGGTGCAAAGATCCATGTTTATTTCTGTTAAGAAATGAGTCCTAGGAATAACTAAAGTAGGCATGTTGATTAAAATGGCACAAATGACCATTTCTTTCTTTTATTCATTTTGATTTGTTTTTCTTCAGGATTTGTTTGGGGATGATCTAGATAATGTTTATTTCACCTAAGAATCATTTTACAAGAAATGGATCACTTAATCATGGCAATTCAAAACAACTCCTATTTAAATGCACACACATATGAATGTTTTAATAATTTTAATTGGAAAAGTTTTTGTTAACTCTAAAATTTGATGATTTGGATCTTAATAACCTTCGATTGAAGTTTTGGGATGTTACATGGACCATCTCCGCTCCCCCTTCTGGCTTCCTTCGTCTTCTGGAAAAATAGGATTTTCCATATATTTTTCGGGATTTTCTGATCTTCGCGAATTTCGCCTCCAAACAGTGCCTTTTCCATCAGAATCCTAACTTCAGCGATCCATCCTCCAAAAGTCAACATAAGTATCATCTCTTAATATGAAATATATCAATGAATAATAGTAAATTATGATACAGAATAGTGATGCAAAATGGACGTATCAGGCACAAAAATAGAAATCCCTAAATTGTATTATTCTATATTTCATGTTCATGATTAAGTTTATTATCCCGTGCCATAATTGTATTAGTTTCGAATAATGAGTATTTGGAGAAAAACCCTAATACATGTGTGGAATCATAAACACCATTTAGATATCCCTAGTATCGCCTCTAAGACGACTAGTTCATGTATCATTGATACTCCTGATTTCTTGACTATGTACAAAGCGACAATGTGTTGTGGAGTTACCGATGATATATGAGATCAAGGTTGTTGGGAGAACAACGACGATGGATAGACCCAACACGATATACTGTGAAACACATCGTCAATATTGTTATGGGTAGTTTCTCATAAACAATGTATTGCCTTTACTAATGTCACATACCAATTATTAGAATTGGTACTACATATCATTCATGTCATTGCATCATGATCATATTTTCAAAATTCCAGTTTTAGAAACTTTTCCCAAAAAACACCACACAAAAGCATGTTCTTCATGTATGCAAATTGCATGGTATATACTCCCAATGCTTTTGTTGTTGTCTAATGCAACTCATGTATGTCTAGGAGCATATACAATCCTTTTACGAAACCATAGAAATTTGTTTCAGTCAAATCGAACTGTAAAATTGTAGTTATGGTCATTTCAGTTTTAAACTGAACCAGATTCAAAAGTTTTAGAATAGCAGTTCAGTTAATAGTTTCAGAAAATAATAAAAAGAAGAAAAAGAGCAGTGCGGCCAGCCGAGACCACGAGCCCGCAGTGGCCCAGCTGGGGTCCGACAACCTCCAGCGCGCAGCGTGCGCATCACGCAAGCTAGCGATGCTCGCCAACAGCCCATCAGCGGCCCAACCGCCCCGCGCGCCATCTTCAACTTTTCCTTTTTTTTCGTCTTGTTTTTTCTGACAAGCGGTCCGCATCCGTCATCCCTATCCACGACGTCCCCGAGCCGAACTCGAACAACCACCGCGAATTTTTTTATTGCCACTCAATTTTGGCCGCACCTCGCCCAATCTTCCCCTACCTTATAACCATCGACCCCCTCGTCGAAATCCCTCTCCAAACCTTAGCTACTTCGTTGCTAGGCCGCGGGAATTCCTCACCGAAGTTGCTACCCACCGCTGCCATCTTCGTCCGTACGAGCTCAAGGTCGCCACCACAGAGCCCCGTGCCCTCCTTTTTCCTTACTAATGATCTCATCGCGTTGCGCCGCCTCTCCCTAACCTTTCCCCTTCCTCTGCAGCACACCGAGCTGCCTCCCCGACGTCGCCGGAGACCGCCGCCAGCCACCCCACTCCAGCTGCCCTACACCGCCACCCGAGGAAGCAACGGACCCCAATCTCAATTTTACTAATTATATAAAAAGATATGTAAGTATTTTTGGCGTGAATCTTTTGGCTCCTGGCTCTAAATCGAAGTATCTACCCAGTATTAGTTTTGTCAAAACTTAACAACACTGTATACTATAGAGGCTTAATATTTTTTATTAAAGTCCTATTAACTAGACCAATAAATTGCATAAATTGGTTTTGATGCATTAAAAGTTTTCATGCATGTCATCAGTAGGTATAATGATTATAAAACATAAATATTCTACTGGAACTTTTATTGAAGTGTTAGGCATGCATTTGTTGCATTTGTATTATTTCCTTGTGTTGTTGTTTATCTGGTTGTATCGCTTTTGTGTTGATTGTGACGAGTGTAACCTCTGTGATTATCAAGATTGTGTGTTTGACTCCAACAAATACCAGGGCAAGTGGTACTACATAAACATCCTATTTATTTTCTCTATGCATTGTACCTCTATTTTTGTAGTTGCATGTATAGGACTATTATTGCTATGCTATATCCCACTATTGTCATAGTAATTCCTTGTTAGGCGAGCCTCTGTATGTTAGATGTGCTTAGATGTGCTTACTTTGATGAGGGTGGGTTACACCATGATAAAGAATGTTTTGAAAGGATGTGTTTGTTGGAAATTTGAAAACAACTTAATTAATGAACTCTCTCGGTGGAATTGGTATTTCTTGATTTGTGGTTATCAGACCCATATCTATGGTTTACCCGTGTATCTCACTTGTGGATAGCCACCCAGGTTTCAGAGAAATGATTAGTGTCTTTGTTTGATAGCTTATGTGTGCAACCATGTATCAATGAGTTATGTGTGGATGGATGGACTTAGTAGGTCGTGGTGAACCGAGCTCTTTGTATCTTGAGATGTAGTGAATTGGTAAGATAGTACGGTGTGTGGATGGACTTAGGGAACTACTTCACGAATTTCCTCTTCTTGGGCTTCTCCTTATCGTGACTCAAAATGCGTGTCATGGTAAGAGCGGGTCGACCAGGTATTATGGATAAAGTGTACAACCCTACAGGGTGTAAAACTAAGTACTTAGCCGAGTCTCCGGTTACGGACGATTGAGTTGCTGAATTTTAGAGGCTATGACATGTTCTCCTTCATTCCAACTTTATAATTGCTAAAACTTGTGGTTGAACTTAATTGGGTTGTGTGATGATGATCAAATAATTGACAAATGATAGGATGAACTTATTTTGTTGCTGCAACTAAGTCAGACACCCGACAAGCCAGATATGCATGTAGTGATTAGACTTGTTACTTTTTCTCATAGTTCCACTTTCCAATACATTCAAAGTATTGACCACTCGTTGGTTGCAAACTTTTATGTTGCAGGTTATTCCTATTGTTCTGAGTGATCTTATAGATTGCGATCCTCCACTCAACATTTTGTTTGCCTGTGGCGCATTATGGAGACTGGAGATATTTTATTTATGTTATTCCATTGGTACTTGCTTATTTGAGAAAGCATTATGCTTAGAAACTTTGTAATATATTCAAATATTCTGGATCATTTCGATGTAATAATGATGCACTATTAATTCTTTGATATCTATCGATGCTATGTATGCCAATGAACCGATCCGGGGATTGGCGTTATGCATAGAGGTACTAGCTTAATGGGTTGTACCATTTCAACTAAAGATCGTTTGACCGTGAGACACATGTGAACTTGGGTACAATATGGACATGACAAGATTCTTCAAATGTTGCTCTTAACAGAGTAATTATAAAGTTGATACTTGATCTTACCGGATGGTACGCCAATTATTCACATGGGGTGCTTGCGGGAATTGCTACTCCTGATGTTGGAGAGATACACTCTAGGCCCACTCATGTAGTATGGTGTTCATCATGGTCTGGCCGAACACATGATGAAGTTGTTGAACTCATGAACATCGATTGTGCGGTATGATTAAAGAGTACATGTTGGGTAACGAGAATAACCTAGTGTTTCTTCTCGGGCAATGTAAAGTATCGATGAAGTAAGATGATATGCATTGGACAATACAACGGTTCACATAATAAAGATCTTCGTGTTATTTTCAGGGATTACTACGTGTATCATGACGCCAGTACTAATCATTGTCGCAGAATCAGTTTCGGACATGTTCGTAAATACCTGAACCCATTAGGGTCACACACTTAATAGTTCAATGGCATTTAGAATATGAGTGCGAATAAAGATTTAGTAGAGAAGTAATTATGAAGGTGTTCAGAGTGTCTCGGAATATATCGGAGGTGTCCAGAATATTTCCGAGAGTGTTCTAAATAAGTTTTGAGCATTAATGAGATGAGACAAGGGTTCTGAACGTGTCTGGGATGGTCTTGGAATGGTTTGAGAGGTCCGGGATGATCCCAGAAATGTCCGAAATGGTCCCGGGAGTGTTTGGAATGGTTCTAGACATATATGGAAGGTTTGCGGAAGGTTATGTAAGGTTCTAGAAGGTACCGGGGTTACCCGCATCATCTTAGGATACCCAGAAGGTTTCATAATAGGTGGATCCATGTTGCCGTAACTGGCAAGAAAAGTTACACTAGTCAAATTCGGACTTGTAAAAGGAAGCCGTTTTTGACTAGGTTTGGATTTACCTACACCTACCGGAACTCATACAAACTTTGGGGCTAGGTTAAGGACGACCCAAGGGGCATTTCCAAGGTATGGACTTGGCCTCCCAAGCCGTTTCCTCCTCCCGGCCAATACCCTAGCTGCGCCGCGCCTACCTCCTCTCTTCTCCACCTCCTTGGTGTGGTGCTAAATCCTAGGCAAGATGTGCTCTAGGTACTTCAACTACGACGCCAGAGCACTTCCCAGTTTTACCTCTGTTTAGATCTAATCTAGACGGTACCGCGGAAGCGCTGCCGGATCTTCATCGACATGTTCCCTCTTTGACCGTGTGTTTTTGATCACACCTCGATGCGGTGCCACTGATCTTGTACGTGTGTATACTGGTGGAGGTGCAACACTTGGAGCACTTGATCATGCGGATCACAAGGATAAATCTTCTCGCGGTTAATCGACTAGCTACGAGAATCAACACACTCACTACTTCGACAACAACGTCTTCGTAGGTGCATGTTCATGGAAACCGTCCGTGGGATAATACATCTCCTCGCGACTCACTAAGGCTTTTTGTTGTGATTGACGCACAACCAACCTCGTCATCAACAAAATTTTGTTAGTTTGATCTTCGAGGGTATGATCCGTTGCCTCTCCCCTTGCATATGATCCTGGTTACGCGGTAGAAAATTTTGTTTTGCGTAGCGCATACCCCAACAATGGTATTAGAGCGGTCTATGCGTAGGCACATGTACAGATAGAGGAATCACAAAATTCCGACATTGTTAATCTCGGTTTTTGTACCCAATTGTTGCAATTTGAATCTTGGCAGTATTGTGTGATTAGTGGCCTGAGCCAATTTATGATCTTCAGATCGTGACTGGTTTGTGAAGTGTACTTTGGGTGCAAAACAACTTTGTCGGGTGCCTGTTTTCCGCAATGGTCAAGAGAAAATTTTCACTTTGGGCTTTTTTGAATCTGGTGAAGTTCACACGGGGGCACACATATTGACAAAGTCTAGTGAAGCTATTGTACTATTTACAGTGCAATGAGGACACACCCAAAACAAGTTAAAAATCTAGTCAATTGATGATGATGCTTTCTTACCACGTAGGTAAAAGAAGGGTTTTCTATGTCACCATAGAGCCCCGTAGGTTAGCAAAGCGTGTTAGAGGTGTCTAACTTGTTTTTGCAGGAAGTGATGTGGTATAGCAATGAGATGTTTGCAATGTGACATATGAGATATGTTATGTTGTAATCTCGTTGGGCATGAGTGGCCGGAGCCGCGATGATTGTTATAATATTATTGCAAGGCGCATGGAGGAGTACATGGCACCGGAAGACATTGATGATGGTGATCGTTGACGCAAAATGCTATACCATATCACTATATGAATTGCATATGATGTTAATCCTTTTATGCACTTTATTTGTTGCATGGTAGTCGTAATAAATAGGGTGATATCTCACTTAAAATTATCAAGGTATCATGTGTTCTCCCTAAGTTAGGCACCACATAACATGGGCTTCAAACCGATATTGGTAATGTTACATGGGTGCACCTAGCGACGTTCATAATATGGGTGCAAAACTGTCGCACTGCTGGTATACTGGTTCACTTGACATACTACCTAGAACGTTTAGAGTATGGAACACAAGAATCGAAATATTAACAAGAGTCATATGGTGATATGATTAGTATGATTACCTACCGGTGTTGTTCCCCGGTGCGCGATGTAACATTGGTGCCGGGAAAACAAGTTCGTGGATGTTGAATCATTAAGTATCAATCATGAGAGATATTGATTTTAGTGAGAGATACAAAATAATTAATTTGTTAATTTTGAGTAGCTCATTAATCATGAACTATTAATCAAGTGAATTTGTATAGTACGTAGTGGTCATTGGCATCCGTTATCCACTTTTCACTTAGTTTGTTAATTGAGATAAAATGAATTATATATATCTAGTAATTTTACTTTACATACTGGTACCGTAATGTTAGAGTGACAATTAAAGATTGAGGCCTATTGCAACCTTTTGGTAAACCCTCGCGTGCTCGATACAATTTGAGAAAAGAGCAAATGTTCCAATTAGTATCTACATCATGCTTGCCTCCATGAAACTTGATCTTCAAAAAATGTTTTGAGAATCTAAGTGTTCTAGGAACTCAAAAGATTGTTTTAGAAACAAGCAAGGAGTGAAATATATTTGATATCTAAAATCTTGTTTTGTTGCAAGATGATTGAGAATTATTCAGGTACAACATGTGCTCATATTGTATGAGTATATGCAAAGATTGAAGACGCAAGGCGCCTAAATCAATCAAAATTTGAAGCATTGATCTTGTTCTCATATCCCTCCTATCAAGCTATAGTAGCTTCATCGTGAAGTAGTCATGATGGGATGGATAAAAATGTATGGGTAAATTGTTTACTATAATTAAAGAATGTTAAAATTTGAATCTAGAATAATGCTAGTCATGTGATGATAGTGAATACGACATCAACTTCAAAAGAGTCAATCCAAGGGTGCTAGTACTTGACTAACACGCCTAGGATCATTGTGCCAATGTAGCTGGCACCACTATTGATTTTTGTGCTTCTTCTACAACAAGAGGAAAAATCGAAAGAAAAATTGCAAAATTATATGGAAGAAAAGATAGTATGGAAATGTCCAGCTCGGGAGTATATATATATAATATACAAGTTATGGATTTTTATTTGCTAGTTAACAACGTAATTGTTGGTTATTGGATACCAAATTGGTTGGGATGAAGTGTCAAGCATAGCAACACAATGCAAGAACTACAATGGCCCAAGTAACTAGCAGGAGGATGTGGTGATGATGCATGCCGAGGACAAAATAAAGTGGCATTGTGTTCATTGTCAGCATCTTATCTAGCCTATGAGATTTATTTTAAGGGCTTAGTAATTGTTACATAGCTCAGGCTTTATGAGAACAATGGTTGGTCAACTTTAAGTTGTGATACATAGTGGATGGATTATTTATTATAAATCTTGATGGTGCTACACACATCATAACACTGAAACTAAACGTCGCAAGACAATGATTGAATTTCAATTAATTTTGACACCAACGTTTAGGTCATATTACAAAGAAACACATGAAGAAAATCATGCTGATGGACTTTTGGGGTTATTTGACTTTGAATCAATTGACACTTGTGAGACTTATCTTAAACACCAACACTCTGTTCACAGGAAAATATTGAGCAGATGACTAACTTGTTGGAGATCATACGTGTTGATGTGTGTAGTCCATTATGTGTAGCCACGCGTGATGGATTCTTCTACTTCATATACTTTCACCGATGATTTGAGTGGATATATATGGGTATATCATTTGATGAGAAAGAGGTATGAGACATTTGAAAAAGTGTTCAAAGTGTTTTGGCATGAAGTGGAAAATCATCGTAACACAAAAATCAAGAGTCTATGATAGGATCATAGATGAAAAATATTTGAGTTACAAGTTTAGCAAGCATCTAAGAGTTATAGAATTCTTCCACAATTTGTACCTCTCGAAACACCACAAGAGTGTGGAGTTTTATTGAGATGTAATCAAACCTTGTTTGACATGGTTGGATCTATGATGAAACAAATAAAACTGCCTTTACATTTTTGGGGATTATGCTTTAGAGACTACCACTTTACACTGCATAGTACACCGTCATAATCCGTGGAAATGACACCATATGAATTATGGCATAGGATCAAACCCAAGATGTCTTTTCTTAAATTTTGGTATGCTAGGCATATGTAAATTGTTTACAAACCAAAATAGGATGAATGTGCCTTTGTATGTTATCCCTTGGTAACATCTTAGGATTCCTTCTACCTAAAAGAAAAAGTCAAAAGTGTTTGTTGCCAAGTACGACATATTTCTCGAGAAAGAAGTTCCTCGCGAAAGTTTTTGAGTGGGAGGACAATAGAACTTGATGAGGTTATTGAATCTGAGCAAGATGAGCAAAGTAGCGCAACATCGGAAAGTGTCCCTGAGAAGGCTATGGAGCCTGAGGCTCCCGTGCCTACAAACTGCTGTAGTCCCAGAAATCGAATTTCCTATTGAACCAAATATGTTGGGTAAAGTTTGTACTCAAATAGTAAGATTTGAGGACAAAACATTATTGTTAGACAATGATGAACCAACTACAAAGAAGCAATGATAGGACCAGACTCTGTTAAATGGCTAGACACCATAAAATATAGAATAGTATCCATGTACAAAAATCAAGTTTTGATACTTGGTAGACCCTCTGAAAGGAATTAAGCCTATCAAACGTAAATGGATATATAAAGAGATAGACGTGGATGTTCGCATCCATTGAAGCTTGACTTGTCAAAAAGGAGTTTACGACAAAGTTCAAAGGGTTGACTACGATAATATTGGATCTTCCGTAGCGATGATTAAGTCTATTGGGATTATTCTAGTAACCAGTACATATTCACAAGATATGGTAGTTGAATAACAAAACAAAATTATGTTCAAGAAGTGTTAACCTAGGACGTGTATTGACACGACCCAAGTTTTTTGTTAGTTCAAAGGATACTAGAAATGGGCGCACACTTCAATGGTAGAATTTGGCATCACAGAGTTGGAATCTTCACTTTTGATGAAAGTGAAAGATTTGGTTTCATCGGGATTTGTGAAGAGGCGTGTATGTTTACAAGAAATTAAGTGGGAGCGTTAAGACATATTTATAATACTTTATGTGGATGACATATTGTTGATTGGAAATGATGTATGTTTTCTTGACACAAGTAAGATTTCACTAAAAGTAGATTTATGTGAAAGTCTTAGGCAAAGTAGGAATATTGGGAATCAATATCTATATAGATAGATGGGATTTCTATTTTTGTTCCCCTGGTTCATTTGTTGTACTCGGTTTTCCCTAGCTGCTTAACTTTTCCTCACTTTTCCCCTCTCCTTCTCAGAAACTCAGCTAAGAGCTCGAGAGGCAGCTGGCATCAGGTAAACCATTAGCTGACGTGTGGGGCCGCACGTTCTGGGACCACGTGGGGCCGTTTGGTCAGGAACGCGTTATGCTGATGTGTGTGGCCGTTCCATGTGCGGACGGTTTGTTGGGAACGCGTTATGGGGGACATGGTGTGGGACCATCTGGGCCACGTTTGGTGGTTTACGTGCGCCCGGTCGCCTAAATTGGAAGTTTTCTTTTTTGTTATTTTTATGATAGGCATTTTTAAGAGCGCCTTTTCCCCTCTCTCTCGCTAACAGTTGTGTTTTTTCTCAAAAAGGCAGTAAATCTAGATCATTTGTTCTCTTCATTCATTGTTCCTTTTGGCCCTCGTTTTTCCCTAATCTGGTAGCAAATCTAGAGCAAAAAATCTAACCAGCAACATTAATAAATTCAGTAAATAGAACAAATGTAGATAAAACAACTAATATAGGATATATAGTATGGTTCTTAATGAGGTTCGATAATTAGGCTGCTCCGCAGTAGCAGCGGACAAGTTCAACATAGACAAGACAAAAAATGCTGCTTTACAGCAGCAGCAACAACACAAGATCAATGTCCCCTCATGGCCTCTGCCAGGAGGGCCTCCACCTCCTCCCTCTGGTGCCTCCTCCACTTCTTGCTGCCCAGTCCCTTGACCTTGGGCGCCTTGGGCTTGATCGGGGGCATGCGACCCTCCTCTATGGCCACTTTCTAGAGGGTGCGGAGGTGAAGACCGAGCGCTTGGTGCTTGGCTATGAAGCCATGGATGTTCACGGACTCGCCGCAGGTCCTCATGTCCTCGGCATGCTTCACATGTTGGGTTCGCAGCATAGAAAACAAAAAATTTCCTACGATGGGAA
The DNA here is from genome assembly GCA_910589775.1 of Avena eriantha. NCBI lineage: Eukaryota > Viridiplantae > Streptophyta > Magnoliopsida > Poales > Poaceae > Avena > Avena eriantha. Next base: position 266,530,681 of record OU342745.1, on the reverse strand, counting down.
CTATTATACGCCAAGATCTATCTACTAGATACAAGCAATGGGTGGATATACATCCATAGAGAACATACCCTCATAGACCGACAAAGCTTCGTTAACGAGATGGAACTCGTGGATGATGTAGTCGAACGCTTGCTGATTGATACGTCCAAAACGTATCTACTTTCCCGAACACTTTTGCTATTGTTTCTCCTCTAAACTTGTGTTATTTGGATGCAACTAACACGGACTGATGCTGTTTTCAACAGAATTGCCCTGGTGTCTACTTTTTGTGTAGAAAATCAACTATCAGGAAAAATCTCGGAAAATATGTCGAAACTCCTATTTCGCCAGAAGACTCCAGGAGCCAGAATACGAGACGAAGGAGGGCCGGGCCCAGGCCACACCACCTGGCCGCGCGGGCAAGCCCAGGCCGCGCCAGGGGGTGGTCTGGCCGCCCCAGACTCTCCCTCGGTCTCCCTCTTCGCCTATAAGTTGCCTTCTAACCTAAAAACTCAGGGGGGTTCGACGTTTTTCCAGAAGGAGTTCCGCTCCGCCGCCACCACCAGATTCCATGAAACAGCACCAGAAACTCCGTTCTGGCACCCTGCCGGGACGGGGAACTGGAGGAGATCATCGACATCATCGTCACCATCGCTTCTCCATCGACCATCCATGTTTCCCCCATATATGAGTGAGTAATCCCCCGCTGTAGGGTATGGGGATGGTAGGGATTGGATGAGATCGTTCATGTAATGGCATCAGATTGTTAGGGCATGGTGCCTAGTATCTTTTATTGGTGCTTTATGACTTTGTTGCAACTTGTTATTCTTAATGCTTGTCACTAGGGCCCGAGTGCCATGATTTCAGATCTGTACATGTTATTGATTCATTATGATAGTATTGTTTATGGTCTTACCGGCAAGTTGTATACACACGTTGTTGTCTGGAACCAATGGCCCTGAAGTGACAGAAATCGGGATAATCGGAGGGAATGGCTTTGATGTGAGGATCACATGTGTTCACGGAGTGTTAATGCTTTGCTGCGGTGCTCTATTAAAAGGAGCACCTTAATTGCCAGTAGTTCCCTTAAGGCCCCGCTGCAAACGGGGTGGCAGGACAAAACATGTTGTGCAAGTTCTCATTGCGAGCACGTATGACTATATTTCGAACACATGCCTCGGATTATCTAGTACTTGGATGCTTTATCTTATTTATCTGCAATTGCCCTATGTTCTGATTGCTATATGAATTGTTTTGTCCATGCAACGCCCGTCCATCCATCCCTATGCCTACCGCACTCGAATCCTACTATTACTGCTATTGTTACTGCTGTCTTTACTTTACTACTGATGTTACTTTACTATTGCTACTACAAAACTGTTGCTACTGATAAACTGCTGTGAGCAAGATTGTTTCTAGGTGCAGCTGAATTGACAACTCAGTTGTTAAGGCTTATAAATATTCTTTGGCTCCCCTTGTGTCCAATCAATAAATTGGGTTTCACTTCCCTCGAAAATACTACGATACACCCCCTATACTTGTGAGTCATCACTGATCTCAAGATCGTGTGGAAGTCCTAGCGCAGCAAATCAGCAGCGCATCCGTCCTCCCACACACGTTCAGGCCACCGAACAACCTCCACCTTCTTGCTCCAACGATGCAGTGGAAGCAGCAACTCCTTCCAGACGAAATGCTACCGGGAACATGTATCTCACTAATCTGAGACCATGGGGGAATAATTCTAGAGGGGGAGAGAGATCCTTCACGAGGAGGTGTGCTTTGAGAGGGAGGAGAGGGAGGCCTTTTATAGGAGAGGGGGATCTCCCCATCCCCATGGACGCTGTCGGGAGGAGAGCGTAGCCGGACACGAGAAAGTCATGCCGGCTACACCAGTGTAGCCAGAACCGTGAGGATCAGCAAGGCACGGGAGCGGCTACATGAGTGTAGACGGACTCAATCAGGAGGGCAGAGCGACGTGCTGCACAGTGCGCAGTACGTCCTGGTACGATGACAAGACCCGCAACTACACGACCATACTGAAGACTTTGCTGGGTGACACGGGAACAGTGGCCAGATGCTGATGACAGGCTCGCACAGCGTTCACTGTACCCACGACGACCCTACCGCATGTACCCTGATGGGATGTAAGTGTACCAGATACTGTAGATGACCAGCCGGCTAGGGCCCGCCTGTGGGAGCCGCTAGCTGGACTGGCCAGTGAGACCATTGCCTCTCTGCCTATATAAGGAGAGGCAAGGCTCAAGGGTTGGTCTCAGTGCATTTAAGGAGGTAGATAGCAGATACATCTCCAGGAGTGATTGTAGCCCGTATACTACTCATAGTCAGATCGGCAGGAGTAGGATCTTTACCTCACCACGAGGGCTCCGAACCTGGGTACTTCTTGTGTCTCGCTACACTTGCTCGTATCCAATACCGCCTGCGGATGCCATCGAGAGCTTCCCTGCTAGTCCCCACACCTCTATCTAACCGGTTTAGGTACTGTTGTTCCCAATATAATGGCAGTTGGCGCCCACCGTGGGGCAAGATGGCTTCGACCGGAGTCACGTTCCGCACGGGACCCCGTACTTCAGCCGGTGAGCGCGTGGCCTCCGGCCTAGTGCTCACGCTCGGCAAGTTCGAATGCGTCATCGACAATGGTTCATGTTTCTCCGGATCCACGTTTGTGGCAAATGGTTCTATTCTGCTTTTCGGCGACCTCCCTGTCTACGTCGCCACCATACCGGAGTGTTTCCCTAGGGAGATCGTCTCCGTCATGGAGCCACTGAACCTTGGTAGTGGCTCCTCCATCGCTCCTTGCAGCATCGAGGTGATGATGGCCGGGTCCAGCTCTTAGCCCCGCCAGCCATAGGAGCGGGGCGCAGCCAAGGTCGGAACTTCTTCTCCGCCCCGTCCTAGGAACCCGGTGGAAGAGGACATCGAGTGGCTCCTCACGCTGGTTAACCTCAGGGATAATTCGAAGGAGGCGGAGGCTAACTTCGCGATGGAGAGGCAGCTTCTCCTCCAGGAGGCCATGGAGCTGGCTGCGACCTGGAAGCAGATCGAGATCACCCGGCACGAGTACGACCGCGCGCACAACCACACTCTAGCTACCGCGGATCCGAGCCGGCGTGGACAGGTGCAACACCGGGGTGGCGATCTAGGCGGTAGGATGGAAAGGGATGGCAAGCAGGATCCGCAACCCGCTCTCATCTGGCCAGCATACAACACACCGATCAAAATCCTGCGCATGACACGAGCCGCGGCAGACGAACTTCCCAACTTGGAGGGCGAGGAGCCAGACCGGCAGCACACCCGGGTGCAGGAGCTCCTCCAGATCGCGGATGAAAAGGCTAATGCCATCTGGCAGATGCACGAGGACCCCAACTGCTCCAGGGGAAGCAGGCCACCCGACAACAGCAAGGGCGCACCCCGTGACACCCAACAGACGTCCTCTCCTCCGGCCGAGGCCCGCAGCAAGCACCACAGCTCTGGCAACAAGGGCCAATCACGCCAGGAGCAAGCGGTGAACAATAACCCACCGCCTCCCCCTCCACCAAGCAGAGCACCACGACCTGCCGGTTCTCGTCTCTCGTGCTGGGTAGGAGCGCCCAACCCGGACTGTCCGGATGCCCGCGACCGCATCGAGATCCTCACTTAAGCATGCGTCATGGAAGAAGAAGATTCCACTGGACCTGTTTGTTTTGGACCCCGCATCCGGAATGAGTCGTTTCCGGATAAGTTCACCCTGCCCAGGAATACCCCCAAGTATGATAGCAGTATGACGCCGGAAGATTGGCTGACCGACTACGCCACGACCGTCGCCATCGCTCATTGGAACAAGCGCACAAGTGAGCGCTATGTCCCCCTCATTCTAACCGGGTCAGCGAGGACGTGGCTCAACAGCCTCGTGCCCAACAACATCAATGCCTGGCCAGATTTTGAGAAGGTGTTCGTCCACAACTTCAACGACACGTACAAGCATCTAGGCTGCAGCGTGACCTAGCCCTGTGCATCCAGGGTGACCACGAGTCAGACCGCGAGTACCTCGCCAGGTGGACGGAGCTATGCAACACCTGCGAGGGCATCCTGGAGAGCCAGGACATCGGCTTCTTTGTCGAGGGGTGCCGAGAAGGCACCATGCTTCGCCACCGGCTACTGTGTGACGAGCCGAAAACCATGGCAGAGCTCATGACGGTTGCGGACCAGTACGCCATGGCGGATGCTGGGATGAAGAAACCCCTCTGAGTGAGTGCCGACGGGCGTCTGACTCCTTCGGAGCTGGCTCGCGACCGCCCGAGCAATCCGGCTAGAGAAGCCGGATCCTCCAGGCGCCACGGCAACGACAACCGGTTCTATGGGGACCGCCAAGCCAGACAGCATAAGCCTTGCTACCACGCGCGGCAGGTCAACGCTGTGGAGGGCGCGCCCGACGCACCGGCTAACAACGCAAGAAGGCAGAAGCCGCAGCTCACCTTCGACCAAATGTTTGACGGCCCGTGCAAGTGGCATAGCGGTCCCTTCAAGCCGGCTACACACACCACCTGGAACTACAGCTGGACCCGCTAGCTAAAGGACCAAGGCAACCAGCAATGTCTTCCCCCGCCCCTCCTGGTGGACCCCCACCGCCGGCTAGAGGAGCCGGAAATGATGGTAACGGCGGCAACGGCGGCAACAACAACAACGGCTACCCCCAGATGCACGTTGCCTACCGCATCTTTGATACTGAGCTGGACGACAAGCACAGCCGCAGGCGGCGCTCTAAGGAGGTCAACGCCATCGTCTCCCCAGTCCCCCAGTCCCTGAACTGGTCGAAGACCCCCATCACCTGGAGCCGGGAAGATCAGCCGAATGAGCTTCCGAATCCCGGGGTTGTGCCATGGTGCTTGACCCCCTCATCGTCTCCAACGAGCGCACCTGCCGCTTCTCACGTGTCCTCATCAACAGAGGCAGCAGCCTCAACCTTCTCTATCGGTCTTTGTTGGAGAAGCTTGGCATCCACGAGTGCGACCTGCGCCCGACTACCACGACATTCCATGGCATACTGCTTGGGCCGGCTTGCGCTTCGCTGGGTAAAATCCAGCTGGATGTCATCTTCGGCACCGAGGAAAACTTCTAGCGCGAGCCGGTATGGTTCGAGGTGGTGAACCTGTCGAGCTCCTACCATGTTCTCCTCGGGTGCCCCGCCCTTGCAAAATTCATGGCCATCCCCCACTACGAGTATCTCAAGACGAAGATGTTGAGGCCAAACGGCGTGATCACCGTCGTCGGCTGCTTCAGGCGGTCGATGGAGTGCGCCTCAGTCGGTTCCAAGCTATCTGAGGCCCTCATCATAGCCGAAGAGAAGCATGTGATCGTGCGCAATGTGGCCATGGTCCAGCAAAAAATGCTGGCCAGCAGCAAGCCGACTGGAGAAGCAACTTTCCAGCCGGCAAAGGAGACGATGAATATCCTACTCGACCCCTCCGACCGGACCAAGTTCGTCACCATTGGTGCCAACTTGGACATCAAATAGGAAGGCGCGCTCATCGACTTCCTATGTGAGAATCGAGACATCTTCGCATGGTCTCCCAAGGACATGTCAGGTGTGCCGAGGGAGTTCGCCGAGCACTCAATCCATGTGCGGCCAGATGCCAAGCTGGTCAAGCAACCTCTGCGCTAGTTCGCAGAGGAGAAAAGAAAGATCATTGGTGACGAGATCACCCGGATCCTTGCAGCCGGGTTCATTATGGAGGTGTACCACCCGGACTGGCTGGCCAACCCAGTCCTGGTGTTGAAGAACAACAAGACCTGGCACATGTGTATCGACTACACCATCATGAACAAGGCGTGCCCAAAAGACCCCTTCACTTTGCCCCGTATCGATCAAGTTATTTATTCCACGACTAGCTGCGATTTGTTGTCCTTTTTGGATTGTTACTCTGGTTACAATGAGATCCGGCTAAACCCGACTAACTAGATAAAGACATCGTTTATCACCCCGTCCGAGCCTTTCTGCTATGTAACCATCCCTTTCGGTCTGAAAAATGCAGGCTCTACCTATCAGTGTTGTATGTAGAAATGCTTGCACTCGCAGATCGATCGAAACATGCATGCCTACGTGGACGATGTCGTCATCAAGACAAAGGAGAAGCACACCCTCCTCGAGGATTTGGGGGAGACATTCGGCAACTTCCATCAGTACGAGATGAAGCTGAACCCGGAGAAGTGTGTCTTCGACATCCCATCCGGCGAGCTACTCGGTTTCCTCGTTTCACAACGAGGGATCGAAGCGAACCCGGAGAAGATCGCGGCCATCGAGAGAATGCAGCCGCCCAAGAGCTTGCTTGGAGTCCAGAAGTTCACCGGATGCCTGGTTTCCCTCAGCCGTTTCGTCAGCCGGTTGGGGGAGAAGGCACTTCCGCTATACTAGCTGATGAAGAAGACGGAGAAGTTCTCCTGGACCTCGCACGCCGACGCCGCCTTTCATAACATCAAGCGCATGCTATCCATAGCGCCGGTTCTAGCCACGCCGGCTAGCAAGGAGCCGATGTTGCTCTATAAGAGCCATCTGCCGGGTCGTCAGCGTCGTCCTGGTGGTGGAGCGCCCCAAGGAAGGCAAGGCTCAGCTGGTTCAGTGACCCGTCTACTACCTCAGCGAGGTTCTCTCCCTCTCCAAGAAGAACTACCCCCCACTACCAGAAGATGTGCTACGGCGTGTACCTGGCGTGCAAGAAGCTCAAGCACTACTTCCAGGAGCATCCGATTAAGGTCATGTGCACCGCACCCCTTTCGGAAATCACCGGCAACAAGGACGCCACCAGCTGAGTCTACAAGTGGGCCATCGAGCTCACCGCCTAATCCATCCAGCACGAGCCCCGGATCACGATTAAGTCACAAGCGCTGGTAGACTTCCTTTTCGAATGGGTTGAAACCCAATACCTCCCTCCAGTTCCCGACTTGGACCACTAGAGGATGCATTTCGACGGATTGAAGATGCTCGGGGGCTTGGGAGCCGGCATCGTCCTCACCTCGCCCAAAGGAAACCGGCTAGAGTACGTTCTCCAGATCCACTTCAAGGCCTCCAACAATGTTGCCGAGTACGAGGTGCTGGTGCATTGCCTCTGGCTAGCCAGGGAGATTGGCATCAACCAGATCCTTTGCTTCGGCGACTCGGATCTGGTGGTGCAGCAGGTATCCGAAGAGTGGGATGCCCGCGATGCAAACATGGCTCTCTACCGGTTCCACGTACAGAAGCTCAACGCCTGCTTCGACGGATGTGAGTTCCATCACGTCCCTCACGTAAACAACGAGCCAGCTGATTCGCTCGCCCGAATCAGATTCACCAGGCAGGCGATCCCACCAGGGGTCTCCTTGGAGCATCTGCGCAAGCTCTCCATCAACCCATCTCCCGAGTCGGACTCCATTATCTGGGCGGGAAGCATTCCGACTGATGCCACGGAAGAAGCAGAACCGGCTGAGCCCGCGAAGAAGAAGGCTCGCACCAACTCCGGCAAGTCCGTGCCCTCTGGCTCGTAAGACCCGGGGGCTGACGACTCATCAAGGGGCTCGACGGCTGCCATTTCGGGTACCTCCTCTGGGCGCCCCCCGACATTCCTCAGCCGGAGAACGAGAGCGTCCTCACTATCTGGGAGATACCATCCTCGGCGCAACCCTTCATGAACTACATCGCCAATCGAGAACTTCCGAATGACGAGGTGGAGGCAAGGAAAATGCAGCGACACGCGCACACGTACACCATCATCAACAAAGAACTATACAAGCGCAGCGTATCCGTCATCTTCCAGCGGTGTGTCGATGTGGACACAGGCTACCGGCTACTCAAGGACATACACTAGGGAGAGTGCGGACAACACGCTTCATCCAGGCCAATAGTCGCCAAGGCGTTCCGCCACGGCTTCTATTGGCCCACCGCCCTCGACGATGCCGACCAGCTAGTCTGCGCGTGCAACGGGTGCCATCGCTTCGGGCAGCTCAGGCACATGTCGACTTCGCTGCTCAAAACAATACCGATCACCTGGCCCTTTGCTGTCTGGGGCCTTGACATGGTCGGTCCCTTCAAGCGGGCACGCGCAGGCAGGACCCACCTACTAGTGGCGGTACACAAGTTCACGAAATGGATAGAGGCCAAGCCTATCTAGAAGTTGGATGGGGCGACAGTCGTCACCTTCTTCACCGACATCATTAACCGGTTCGGCTACCCCAACAGCATCATCCCCGACAATGGCATGAACTTCGCCAAGGGAGCCTTTTCCCAGTTCTGCAGCAACAACGACATCCGGTTGGACCTTGCTTCCGTCGCGCACTGATACATTGCAAATGTATCTATAATTATTGATGTTCCATGCTTGGTTTTATCTACTTTCTTTTGTTTTGTCCACACTTTGGAGTACTTTTCATATGATTTCCTGGACTAACCTATTAACAAGAGCCACAGTGCCAGGTGCATGTTTTCTGCTGTTTTTGGTTCCAGGAAGTCAGAAAATGAATATTCTCAGAATTGGACAGGACAAAATCCAAAGTTGTATTTTTCCGGAAGACATCTAGAGCCAGAATACGATACAGAGACGGGCTAGGGCCTGGCCCGCACCAGGGGGTGGTCTGGCCGACCCCAACACCCCCTCGGCCTCTCGTTCCACCTATAAGATGCCTCCGATACCAAAACCCTAAGTACCCGATCAAAATTCCACAAAAGAGTCTGTAGCCGCCGTCGTCTTTGTCCCTAGATCGGGAGGGATCTGAAGCTCTTCCCTGCACCCTACCGGAGAGGGGAATTCACCCTGGAGGCCTTCTTCATCATCATGCAAGCCTCCAGTGTGATGCGTGAGTAGTTCATCTCTAGACTACGGGTCCATGTAGTAGCTAGATGGCTGGTTCTCCTCTTTTGTGCTATCATGTTTAGATCTTGTGAGCTCCGTTCATGATCAAGATCATCTATTTGTAATTCTGCATGTTGTGTTTGCGAGGATCCAATGAATATTGAGATGCTATTTTAGATTGATTATTGATTCTATCATGTCTTTGTTATTTGTGATCTTGCATGCTTTCCGTTGTTAGTAGCTATCTTGGCCAAGTAGATGCTAGCAACTCCAAGAGTTAGTATTTATGCTCGATAGTGGGTTCATGCCTCTGGTAATCTAGGGAAGTGACAGAAATCTCTAAGGTACTAGATGTGCTGTTGCTACTAGGGAGAAAACAACAATCCTTTGTTCATAGAACAATCGTATTGTTTACTTTACACGCAATTCGTAATGCAATAATTTGTTGCTTGCAACTTAATACTGGAGGGGGTTCGAATGATAACCTGAAGGTGGATTATTAGTCATAGATGCAGTTGGATGGCGATCTATGTATAATGTTGTAATGCCCAATCGAATCTCAAAGGAGTCAAGATGATTAGTCTATGCATCTATTGCTTTCTCGATGTTTGTCAATTGCCCCGCTGTAATTTGTTCACCCAGCATGTTATCTATCTTAAGGAGAGCCACCTCTAGTGAACTATGGACCCCGGTCCTTTCTTTTACATTCAATCTACAAACTGTTTACTACTTTGTGTTTACTTTCTGCAAACTATTACTTTCTTCCATTCGATACGTTTAATCCTTTGTTTTCAGCAAAACCGGTGAGATTGACAACCTCATCGCAAGTTGGGGGCAAAGTTCTGTGGTTGTGTTGTGCAGGTCTCCACGTTGCTGCTGGCACCGGTAGTGCGCCCTGCCAATGTTCAGCTAGCTACACCTTTGGGGTGTTTCCTTGCTCCTACTGGTTCGATTAAACCTTGGTTTCATACTAAGGGAAAACTTGCTGCTGTGCTCATCATACCTTCCTCTTGGGGTTCCCCAACGAGCTCGATATATTTTGGGCCGTCAAGCTATTTTTCTGGCACCGTTGCCGGGGAGTCAAGGACATCTTCACAAGGGGAGTCCCTCATAACCAATCTCTTTACTTTGTTATTTTTGTTTTGCTTAGTTTACTTTTGTTTTGTTTGCTAGCTTCTTTATCAAAAACACAAAAAAATAGTTTTATTAGTTTGCTTTCTTTATTAAAAAGACAAAACAATTAAGTCTCCTTTAGTTGTTACCTCTTCCTCAGCTCACCATGTTGATCCCTAAATTCACCGTGTAAGACCTTTCAATAGGTAGTGGTTCTATAATTGGGAAAGATAATATTGAAGAATTCTTTAATCATGTTAGTAAATATGAGGATATTGAGGATAGATCCCTTGTAGAAATTGCTCCAAATTATGAGATTGCTGCAGCTTCTTTAGTTCACATGTTGGAAGCTAGGTTTGTTAACCTCAACCCCTTAATGCAAGTAATGTTTCTTAAACTTAAAGAAATTGAGGACCCTGAAAAGAGGGATTTTATTCTAGGAACTTTGTTTAAGGAATTCTATGATGTTTCCAAGGAAGCTAGAAAAGTCTTTGAACGTTTCAATATGGTAGGATCATGCGTAGATGTTGTTGGTACACGAGAAAAGATGAACAAAACTGAACCTAATGGGGGGTAAACTAAGGTACCAATACCCTTTAAACTAGTAGCAGTACATGAAGCCATAGAAAAGAATCTTGATTGGACTGTTCCTGAAAACCCTTTTGATGAAAATAGTGAACCTAAGAGCATTGAGAGAGGATCCTCTGGAACTTATTTGGACGAGATACCTTGCCTTGTTGAAGCTATTTCTGGTATTTCTCTTAATGCTTCTTCATTTGAGAACACTTGATTCTTTCTTGCTTCTTATGCCTAACTTAAAGGCGTTAAATAAAAGTACTTATTAGGAGATAACCTAAAAGTTTTAGATAAGTCTTGGAAGTTATTACTTCTGTAATAACCGCTCCTTATCCTTTTTGTTTGATTTTTGTGCCAAGAATAACCTCTAATGAGATAGAAGTAATGATTGGGAAAGTTGCTGTCCCGAAGCAGATATCTGTGCTTCACCATAAAAATTCTTGTAAAATCTGTGTACGTCCTGTTGAGGCGTGAATTTTTTTGCTTCTTCTTCAGGTTGTTATCTAACTTTCGTTAGTTCAACACTTTTTGATTTGAGCAACAGAAGCTTTTCGAAAAAATTCGTCTTTACCTGCTGGTCTGTTTTGACAGATTTCTGCCATTTTCTGCATTTGCTTCTTGTTGGTTCCTTTTTGAGTTCTTTTGGGGAATTGAGCTTTTTGATGGAAGTGCTACAGTATCTAGTGTATTAATGGAAGTTTATTGGTGTTAGAACTGAACCTAAAAGACTTATTATTTTGAGTGCACTAATGTTGCTAATAAAAATTGTGAGAAGTTTTGTATGAAGGAAAAATTTCAGGTGTATGGAAGAAAAGAGTAATGAGATTAAAGATGGAATTAAGCTCAATCTTGGGGATACCATGCGTGTCACCTCAAGAAATATCCAAGAAGTACAAGCGTCAAAGCTTGGAGATGCCCAAGGCATACCCCTCTTCATCAATAAAAATCTCAGGTTTCTTCCAAACGCTTCATTTTTATTGTTTCATGCACAGTTGTGTTGTTCTTGGAGCGTCTTCTTTTTCGTTTTAGTTTTGGGTTTTAGTTTGCTTTGTTTGCTTAGTTTGCTGAATAAATTGGTTGGAACCTATCTTTCATACATTGGTTTTCAAATAGTTTGGTTTTGTTTGGTTTGATTTGGAGCTTGTTTTTGACTGTGGCCTATGCTTTGTCATGCCATGCTTGGTATTATTTTGGATTTATGCTTAGTATTCTTTGCTGTAGTATGACTTGTTATAAACAATTGATATTTCTTAATGTGCCTTGGATGAATCATGCGTTATTTTAGCATATTGAAGCATAGTATTGTGGTATTCTCCTTTGATGCTTTATTTGGGTTGACTTGGCGCATGCTCACACCATGTTATGACAATCTCAAGTCACCATAGACTTTATGATCCTTTATTTTTCAACTTATAGTATCACTTTATGCTTTGATCAATGATGTTTTGTCGCTCTTCATGATTATGGCCATTATTACTCTCTTAGTTTGTCGCTCCTAGTCTTTTGCTAGCCTCCACAACCAAGTATGAGTTCACTCATGCATCAAACTCCCTAAACCAAGTTATTCCAAAGAGTACACCATACCTACCTACTAGCTTATGCTATTACAAGTATATTCATGCTTTTGTTTACCTTTCGAATTAAACTTGTTATAAGAAAACTAGTGATTAAAGATCTCACACACTTGATGGCACACTTTACTTTTCTTTCCTTAATAAAATTGAACCATTGTGTCGTCTATGTTGTATATGCCTGCACTTATTTGTTGGGGATTAGCAGAACCATGATTTCATGGCGAACGCTTTCAACATTGCACTTGTACTTTGTACCTAGTTGATATCATGCTCTTTTGTCTATGGATGTCATCGATGTGAAATGAAAGGGGAGCTTCTAAGGCCATGGAGTTATGTATATGTGTTAGAGAAACGCCTGGGCCGCTGGTCTAATCCATGCTGACATGGTGGAAACCTGTAGCGTAACCATAATGAGCTGTCTATGAAGCATTTTTCTTATAAAAAAGAGTCCTATATTGAGAAAAAAAAGAGAAAAAGAAAAAAAAGAGATTATGAAAAGAGGAAAGAGAAAAAAAGCATCATATTCCCATGGTAAATAAGAAGATTGTTGAGATGCTCGTTGTCTGCTTGCCTTGTCATTTTGATATGGGGATTCTTCCGTATCATCGGGCAAGGGGTACCCCGTTGGCGATTCTCTATGATACACATGTACTTACGATGACAAGAACTTACCGGTGACTAAACTTGAGTAGCATGAGGAGCGACCCTCGTATTCAAGGGACATGAGATTTCTAACTTATACGTCCTCAAGCATGTACACCATAGTTTGTTCACTTTAACCTTAATCACTTCAAGATGCTTATGATAGGGGCAATGAGAGCTGAAAGCTAACAAGTACCATAATTTTTGGAAGCTCTTTATGAAACTTGAATCTCTTTTTCCTTCTATGAAGGCCTTTCTTCCACCATTATCTAGAGTCTCCACCTTCTACCTTTATGCACCTACTTTGAGAGCATAGTGGCCATTCTTAGTTCTATGTGCATTGTCCCAAGACTAGTTGATTGATGCATAACTTGATATTGCTTGTTTTAAACTATTTATATCTAGTCACTCTTATGAACTTTGAAGGTGTCCTATGCATTTATTTGCTACTCTATGCGGGACAAGCTGAATGCTATTATGCTATATTTTCTTTACATGAAACAAACAAACGTCTTGCAAAGCATTGTTATTCATGAATCTTTTGTTTGTGCCTTTTCATGTTGCATCACAATTTCTTTGCTTATTTCTAGAACTTTGTCTTTCATGTTATGATTGAAGTACTATGATCCCAGCTTTGAATGTTTTACAAATACTTTGGTCAAGTTTATGATGGTGCATGTCACCTCAAAAATTATTCTTTCTTTTTATCACTTACCTACTCGAGGACGAGCAGGAGTTAAGCTTGGGGATGTTGATACATTGCAAATGTATCTATAATTTTTGATGTTCCATGCTTGGTTTTATCTACTTTCTTGTGTTTTGTCCACACTTTGGAGTACTTTTCATATGATTTCTTGGACTAACCTATTAACAAGAGCCAGATTGCCAGCTGCTTTGTTTTCTGCTGTTTTTGGTTCTAGGAAGTCAGAAAATGAATATTCTCGGAATTGGACAGGACAAAAGCCAAAGTCGCTATTTTTCCGGAAGACATATAGAGCCAGAATACGAGACGGAGAGGGGCTGGGGCTTGGCCACACCACCTGGCTACGCGGCCAGGCCTGGCCCACGCCAGGGAGTGGTCTTGCCGACCCTAGCACCCCCTCGGCCTCTACTTGCGCCTATAAGATGCCTCCGATACCAAAACCCTAAGTACCCGTTCAAAATTCCACGAAAGAGTCTGTAGCCGCTGTCATCCTGCCGCAAAGGGGAATACACACTGGAGGCCTTCTTCATCATCATGCAAGCCTCTGGTGTGATGCGTAAGCAGTTCATCTCTAGACTACGGGTCCATGTAGTAGCTAGATGGCTGGTTCTCCTCCTTTGTGCTATCATGTTTAGATCTTGTGAGCTCCATTCATGATCAAGATCATCTATTTGTAATTCTGCATGTTGTGTTTGTGGGGATCCGAAGGATATTGAGATGCTATTTCAGATTGATTATTGATTCTATCATGTCTTTGTTATTTGTGATCTTGCATGATTTCCGTTGTTACTAGCTATCTTGGCCAAGTAGATGCTAGCAACTCCAAGAGTTAGTATTTATGCTTGATAGTGGGTTCATGCCTCTGGTAATCTGGGGAAGTGACAGAAATCTCTAAGGTACTAGATGTGATGTTGCTACTAGGGAGAAAACAACAATCCTTTGTTCATAGAACAATCGTATTGTTTACTTTACACGCAATTCGTAATGCAATAATCCGTTGCTTGCAACTTAATACTGGAGGGGGTTCGGATGATAACCTGAAGGTGGATTATTAGTCATAGATGCAGTTGGATGGCGGTCTATGTATAATGTTGTAATTCCCAATCGAATCTAAAGGGAGTCAAGATGATTAGTATATGCATGTATTGCTTTCTCGATGTTTGTCAATTGCCCCGCTGTAGTTTGTTCACCCAACATGTTATCTATCTTAAGGAGAGTCACCTTTAGTGAACTATGGACCCCAGTCCTTTCTTTTACATTCAATCTACAAACTATTTACTGCTTTGTGTTTACTTTCTGCAAACTATTACTTTCTTCCATCTGATACGTTTAATCCTTTGTTTTCAGCAAAACCGGTGAGATTGACAACCTCATCGCAAGTTGGGGGCAAAGTTCTGTGGTTATGTTGTGCAGGTCTCCACGTTGCTGCTGGCACCGGTAGTGCGTCCTGCCAACGTTCAGCTAGCTACACCTTTGGGGTGTTTCCTTGCTCCTACTGGTTCGATTAAACCTTGGTTTCGTACTGAGGGAGAACTTGCTGATGTGCTCATCATACTTTCCTCTTGGGGTTTCCCAACGAGCTCGATATATTTTGGGCCATCACGCACCCGCAATCCAACATGTAAGTCGAAAGGGCAAATGGCCTAGTGCGAGCCAGCATCAAGCCACGCCTCATCGAGCCCTTGGAGCGATCGCCTGGATGCTGGATTGAGGAACTTTGGGCTATGCTATGGAGCCTCCACACTACGCCGAATAGGTCAACCAGCTTCACCCCGTTCTTCCTCGTCTAGGGCTCGGAAGCCGTTCTCTCCGCGCACATCGAGTTCGACTCACCGCGCAAGCTCCTCTACGATGAAAAAGCCAACCAGGAGGTGCGGGAGGATGGCGTGGACCTCCTCAAGGAGGCCCGCGAGCTGGCACTGTCTAGATCAGCCCTGTACCAGCAGCGCCTATGCCACTACCATTCGAACCGGATCTGCCCCGTCGCATTCCGCGAGGGCGATCTAGTTTTCCGGCTGGTGCAAGACACAAAGGGCCCCTTCATCATCAGCCGGGCGTTGCACAACAACTCCTATTACCTCATCAACGTGCAGTATCCGCGCAAGAACAAGATGGACAAGTCGGACGAGGAAACAGAATGCTCCTGGAACATGGCCCTGCTCTGCCCGTTTTACACCTAGTCATCGGACAGTATGTATCCCACAAACTCTATGAATAAAAATGCGGACCCCTACAAGATACTCGGGGGCTCCTTGCTAGAAATTTATGTGTATTTGTTTTCCGCTTAGTTTTTATGGCTCCGGCAACCCCTACTTGGGGCTCGCCGGCTGGCCTGACCTGCTAAATCGAGAAACCGGCTGAGTAGTGTGCGATGATGTCAGAGGCCCACTCTTCGTCTAAGCTACAGACCGCAACCCGGCTGTCCAGCTAGCAAGAGCAAAACCCGAGGCATCCCACATGAAAAATGGGGAGGAGATGCGACGGATCGGGCGTCCTAGCCTTGCAACTAGTTTGAGACGATCCGGCTACTAAGCCCTCAGTACCGTGCACAATGTATTGTCAGCTCCCTTCGATTCTGGCTGTAGACCACAACCCAGATGCCCGGCAAGGACGCAGCGTAAACAGCAGAGCGCACGGGAAAATGACTAAGTGTCTAGAGAAGCACAAGCTACTTTTCGAAAACTAAAACTGCCTTCAGGCTAATAGGTGCTACCTTAACCTACTAACCTATTAATGAATGGGTATGCATATGTGTTTGTTTTGTACGACTACGTCGAGTTGGATCTCAAGAAGAGGGAAGATTTGAAGTCCTTGCCTTCATCAAGCGCTTCGAATCCCGGGGGCTACACCCACTGGATGCGCTCGTGCGCCCTAGTGAAACCATGTAGTTCCGACCGGCTAAAGGGAGTTTAGCCGGATATTTGGAGCCCAGGTGAGGGAAAGGGCAGGAAAAGAAAGAAGAAGATTCGAAGCACCTGGCTACGCCAGCTACTCCGAATCTCGGGGACTACACCCAGTGGGTGCGCTGGCGCGCCCCCACTAGAATTGAGGATCCCCCGGCTAAAGGCGTCCAGCTAGATATCTCCCAGTTGCGTTAGCCGGCTAGAGGCGTCTAGCCGGACGATGCTAAGGACTTGAAGAAAAGAAAGAAGAAGATCCAAAGCACCTCTCTACGCCAGCTACTCCGAATCTCGGGGGCTACACCTAGTGGGTGCGCTGGCACGGCCCCACTGTAGTTGAAGTTCCCCCGGCTAAAGGCGTTCAGCCGAGTGAAGGTAGCCGAATAAGTTCAACCGGCAAAATATCAAAACTTTGAAGCATGCAGAAAATCACAAGATGGAAGCAAGCCAAATAGTGCGATTGAATAAAAAAGGGAGATAAAGCTCCCATAAGTTCACCCGCCATCAGAGACAGCTGACACAGACAACAAAGTTCAACAAAAACAAAATAAATACAAGTCCACCCGGCATTCCGGGGATTACATCTAGGCGGCAGGGCTCTTTCCATGGGGAGGATCCTGGCTAGAGGCGGTCTCGGGAGGCGGAGGAGGCGCGTTGGCAGATCTGGCTCTGGCGTCCCCACCAGTCGGCTGTGACGAGGCTTTCGCATCAGGCATCCTAGCAGACTCCGAGTCGGTGAGGACCTCATCGATGTCTGCATAGTCAGCAATCTTGATGGTGGAGGCGCGGAGCTCCGGGTGGGCTTGGCGGATGGCGGCAAGGTCGGAGCCGGCACGGAAGCCCCCGTCGATCTTCTCTACGCGGGCGTCCTTGTACCAGCAGAGCATCAGGGCCAAGGCCATTTCTGCCCTGGCTTGCGCCGCCAGATCCCTCAGGCAATCGACGGTAGCTGGCACCTCTGCCACCTGGGCCGCCAGCTACACCATCATCTCAGGAACCGACGCGTTCGGCCATAGGAATGTGAAGATCGCCTAAGCCGCTTGGCGAAGCTTGGCGGCCCCCTCGCTAAGAAGGACGACCAACTCCTGGGTGGTTGGCTGCTCCCCTAGCCAGTTCTCCTGCAGCCGGTTATACGCTAGTAGGTCTACACCTAGATAAAATACTGTTAGAAAAAAGGAATGTCAGATCCGGCTACCGGATTCGGAGAAACAAAGATAGTCGGAGAAAAACTTACCTTCACCAGAGCCTCTCCTGAACCATCAGCCGTTTGAACCCCTTCTCTTGGTCCTTGCTTTGGGCTTCGAGGAGGTCAAAGGCCTGGGCATGGCTGGCGAGGGCGGCGTCACGCTTCTTGACGGTGGCCTCTAGGGTGTCCAGCTTGGGGTGCCAGTCCTTACTCTACAGTCGGAGCGTGGAATTGGACTTGCTCAGCCGATTGTTCGCCTTCCTCAGGCGATCGATTTCCCGCTGAGCACACACCATGATGGCTGCAGAAACCGACTATCAGCAAAAAAAGAAGAGGAGAAAGACGAAAGTATCTGGAGTTGAATCCGGATGAAGGGAATTACTCTGGGAGGTCCTGTTGGCAGCCACGAGCTTCTGCTCTAGGGTCTGGTTGCTGCCGGCTGTGGCCTCAAGCAGTCGGATCTCCTTCACCGCCAGCTCGAGGGTGGCAGCAAGATCCGCCAGCGAGGCCGCAGAGGAGGCGTCATCGTCAATGGATTTGGCGACCAGCGACTCCTTCGCCTCCGCCACCGCTGTCCGCCACTCCTCCCCCAGCTCGTCATCGGAGTTGTCGTCGGTGACGACCACGAGCTGCTTGCCGGTGGCGGCCCTGCTCTGCCACTGGGGAACTACCTCCACTTTGTGAAGTAGTCACAGCCGTTTCCGGCTGCACAACCATGGTCGACGGGGCGTCCCCTGCTCCGCCTGTGGCAGCTGGATCAGCTTGAGGCGGCGGTGGATATGGTGCCCTAGGCGAAGGAGGGGGAGCAGCGGGAGCTGAAGGTGGCACAGTGTCCGACGCGCGAGGCGGCGAGCCAGTGGGCGCCCACGCCGGGCTCGCCGCACCAAAGGAGACCAGCATGCTGGAAAAACAGAAGGCAAGAGAAAATCGAAAACAAGCAAGTAAGCAAAAGACAAAAGAAGCGGCAAAAAGAAAGGAGGAAAAGGCATAAGGGTCGGCAGATCGCTTACCCCGGCACCACGAGGGGCTGCCCCTTCTTGCGGCCAAGACGGCTGGGGGGAAGGGCACCAGTCCGGCTCCTCTTAAGAGACGGCTCCTCCACGGCAGGTCGGCTGGCCCCCCCTCCTCCTCCGCTGGACCAGCTGGAGCCGCTCCCACCGGCGCCCGACCGGCTAGATTTGCCGTCCGTTGCGCGGCGCCAAGTCGGTTCAGGAGCCAGCCCGGCCTCCTCCTCTTCATCAACCTCCACGTGGGGGTCGTGAGCCGGCTCGTCGTTCCGGCTGGGGAAAATGTCGCCATCCCCATCCGAGTCCTCGCCTGACCGGCGAGCACGTGGCTCGAGAAGGCTAGGCGTGAAGTTTTGGAGGGGGGCCTCGCCCTCCTCCCGGATGACAAGGGAGCACATCCGCTACAGCATCGCGTCTGACTCCGCCTTCTCACCGTGGATCTTTAGGTCCCAATGGTGCCGGCTAGCTTCCACGTCCTGGAAAGCCGGCAGATTGATCCGGTCCAGGTCGCCGAGGTTGTGGACGTAGAAGTACGACTGCTGCCACAGTCGCACTATGTCCTGCAGCCGGAACTTGGGGTACACGGTCTACGTGCGCGAGTAGATGGAGGCGCCGCCGCACTTCACTAGGTGCCCTTGGGTGAACTGGACCTGCGGCCGGACGTGGAAGAGCCAGCAGAAGAGCCTGAGATCCGGCTGGATCCCGAGATAACTCTCGCAGAAGGCCACGAAGTGCGCCAGCGTGCCGATGGCGTTGGTGCCGAGGTGGTGGAGGCGGAGGTCAAAAAAGCCAGGAAGGTGAGGAAGAAGGGGTGCACCGGTAGCGCGAAACTGTGGGCGAGGTGCGACAGAAAGATCACCCGCTCCCCCTCCGCCGGATGCGGCGATTCATCTCCCGCAGGCGCCAGCCACACCGCCACCTCCGTCTCTGGTGGCAGCACGCGGGTGGCGCGATATTTTTCGAGGTGCTCCTCCGTCACGGAGGAGCCGCACCATGCTCCACACTTGACAGCCATCTCCGGCTCACTGGGTGGCACACCCGTTGAGGAGTGGTGGTGGCCCGTGTCTCCTACGATGTTAAACGGGCGGCACGGTGAACTACAACGGCAGGAGCAAACAAAGCAGAGCGAGAAGGCAAGGGCACATGGGAAGACTGGGAGGCAGTGAATGGAAGGAGGAACTGCCCTCCCCGGGCGACCTTTTAAAGGCTCGGAAGCGCAACCGTCTGTGGTGCCACACGACACCCATCGAGCCGCACCCCACCCTCCCCACCGCACATGATCCTTTGTGTAGGCGCATGATGTGCAGAAGATCTCGATGCGTAAACCGAAGAGGAAGGCGGCAGTTTCCTGAGGCGACGTGCGACGGGACGTTACACTGCCCGCTGCAGTGCAATCATGGCGCGTGCGCGCGTGTCCGGCGTCAGCACTAACGTCACGGGTAGCGCAACCGCCATATGTAGCCGTCCAGAAATTTCAAAGTTGGAGAGGAGCACGCGCACATTTCACCTAAGGGCAAAATCCACATGCGCTCGGGGGCTAGTGTCGGAGGGATGACCTCCGGATACCCCAACCAGACAATAACTACACCAGTCGGGTCACGTCCGGCTGGCTGAGCGCAGCCGGACACGAGCAAGTCATGCCGGCTACACCAGTGTAGCCAGAACCACGAGGAGCAGCAAGGCACGGGACCGGCTACACCAGTGTAGCCGGACTCAATCAGGAGGACAGAGCGACGTGCTGCACAATGCGCGGTATGCCCTGGTACGATGACAAGACCTGCAACTACACGGCCATACTAAAGACTTTTCTGGGTGACGCGAGAACAGGGGCCAGATGTTGATGATAGGCTCGCACGGCATTCACTGTATGCACGACGACCCTACCACATGTACCCTGATGGGATGTAAGTGCACCAGATACTGTAGATGACCAGCCGGCTGGGGCCCGCCTGTGGGACCCGTCAGCCGGACTGGCCAGTGAGACCGTTGCCTCTCTACCTATATAAGGACAGGCAAGGCTCTCGTAGCAAGGTTTGGTCTCAGTGCATTTAAGGAGGTAGATAGCAGATACAACTCCAGGAGCAATTGTAGCCCTTATACTACTCATAGTCAGATCGACAGGAGTAGGAGCTTTACCTCACCACGAGGGCTCCGAACCTGGGTACTTCTTGTGTCTCGCTACACTTTCTCATATCCAATCCCACTTGCGGACGCCATTGAGAGCTTCCCTGCTAGTCCCACACCTCTGTTTAACCAGTTTAGGTACTGCCATTCCCAATACAATGACAGCCGGCGCCCAAGGGGGAGAGCCCCACCTCTTCCTCATTCATGTTGTGGAAGCTCCATGATGTCTATGCACTTCTATTCTTGTAGACAGTTGTTGGGCCTCCAAGTGCAGAGGTTTGTAGAACAGCAGCAAGTTTTCCCTTAAGTGAATCACCCAAGGTTTATCGAAGTCAGGGAGGTAGTGGTCAAAGGTATTCCCTCTCAAGCAATCCTGCAATCAAGATACAAGAAGTCTCTTGTGTCCCCAACACACCCAATACACTTGTCAGGTGTATAGGTGCACTAGTTCGGCGAAGAGATAGTGAAATACAAGTGGTATGGATAAAAGACAACGGTGCTAGAAAATAGCTTGATGGCGTGGAAGAGACTAAAGGCAAACTGAAATAAAGGTGGAAGCAAGCAAACACGTAACAGATCTAGTAGCAAAGGGTGTTTTAATGCTTAGAAACAAGGCCTAGGGATCATACTTTCACTACTGAACACTCTCATATAAATATCTTCTCTTTATGATACTACTCTAAACTACTCTCCGGTTGGACACTCTAATCCATGGTAGGGCTATAACAACACACCTCAAAGTAAGCCTTTCCCATCTTGATAACACCACACTGTCACCTTGAGCACTAGATGGTTCCAACAAACACCACAATTTCCTAAAGACATCCAACTCCAAATATAACTCATAACAAGTATTTGTAATCTCTAGCCTAAGTGCCACCATGGTGTGCACACTGTTGATACATTGCAAATGTATCTATATTTTTTGATGTTCCATGCTTGGTTTTATCCACTTTCTTGTGTTTTGTCCACACTTTGGAGTACTTTTCATATGATTTCTTGGAATAACCTATTAACAAGAGCCACAGTGCCAGCTGCCTGTTTTCTGCTGTTTTTGGTTCCAGGAAAGTCAGACAATGAATATTCTCGGAATTAGACAGGACAAAAGCCAAAGTGCCTATTTTACCGGAAGTCATCTGGAGCCAGAATACGAGACGGAGAGGAGTGAGGGGGCCACCACACCACCTGGCCGCGCGGGCCAGGCCTGGCCGCGCCAAGGGGTGGTGTGGCCAGCCAGGCACCCCCTCGGTCTCCCTCTTCGCCTATAAGTTGCCTTCTGACCTAAAAACTCAGGGGGGTTCGACATTTTTCCAGAAGGAGTTCTGCTCCGCCGCCACCACCAGATTCCACCAAACAGCACCAGAAACTCCGTTCTGGCAACCTGCCGGGACGGGGAATTGGAGGAGATCATTGCCATCATCATCACCATCGCTTCTCCATCGACCATCCATGTCACCCCCATCTATGAGTGAGTAATCCCCCGCTGTAGGCTATGGGGATGGTAGGGATTGGATGAGATCGTTCATGTAATGGCATCGGATTGTTAGGGCATGGTGCCTAGTATCTTTTATTAGTGCTTTATGACTTTGTTGCGACTTGTTGTGCTTAATGCTTGTCACTAGGGCCCGATTGCCATGATTTCAGATCTGAACATGTTATTGATTCATTATGATAGTATTGTTTATGGTCTTATCTGCTAGTTGTATGCACACGTTGTTGTCCGGAACCAATGGCCCCGAAGTGACAGAAATCGGGATAACCGGAGGGAATGGCTTTGATGTGAGGATCACATGTGTTCACGGAGTGTTAATGCTTTGCTCCGGTGCTATATTAAAAGGAGCCCCTTAATTGCCAGTAGTTCCCTTGAGGCCTCGCTGCAAACGGGCTGGCAGGACAAAAGATGTTGTGCAAGTTATCATTGCGAGCATGTATGACTATATATGGAACACATGCCTAGGATTATCTAGTACTTGGATGATTTATCTAATTTATTTGCAATTGCCCTATGTTCTGTTTGCTATGTGAATTGTCTTGTCCATGCAACGCCCGTCCATCCATCCCTATGCCTACCGCACTCGAATCCTACTATTTATTGCTATTGTTACTACTGTCTTTACTTTACTGCTTCTACTACTTTGCTATTCCTACTATAAAACTGTTGCTACTGATAAACTGCTGTGAGCAAGATTGTTTCCAGGTGCAGCTGAATTGACAACTCAGTTGTTAAGGCTTATAGATATTCTTTGGCTCCCCTTGTGTCGAATAAATAAATTGGGTTTCACTTCCCTCGAAAATACTGCGATACACCCCCTATACTTGTGGGTCATCAAGACTATTTTCTGGCGCCGTTGCCGGGGAGCATAGCTTTATTTATTAAGTTCACTTGGATTCTCTATTGTTCGTTGTTGTCCATCCATCATGGGTAAGTCTCATGATGGCAAGTTTCCTATTTTACCATCCACTACATGAAGAGGTACGGTTCTGAACACCTCTGCTGCTCTTGATTCACCATTTGTTATAAGTAAGCTCGTTACACCACCACATACACATGCTACACACACTGCTACTACTGCTGAATCTGAAACTTCTGATGGTTATGATGCTACTTCTACTGTGCTTGATAAGAGTGGTTCATTAGGTCCTTTCCTAGATGCTACGATTGCTAGAACTATAGCTAGAAATACTGAAACTCCTAATGAAGACACTACTACACCTGTTAGTTCACCTGAGTCTAGTGAAAGTTATGATATTGAAGATGGTTATGTTGAAATGACCGATGAATTTATTAAAGAATGTAAAAACACCCATGATAGGAGTGCTGCTAAGAGTCTCCTTGAGAGGCATACTATTAGACCCAAATTGTCTCCTGTTGCTAAGTTTGCTGCTTATCCCATAAATATTAAAGATAAAGATTATGATTTCTCTCTCGATCTATCTTACATAGCTATTGTTGAGAAAGAACCTTTTTGTGGGACTAAGAATGAAAGTGCGGTAGCACATATGAATGAGCTTTCTACCATGAGTGGCTTGTTTTCTGATGATATTAAGATGCATACTTACTTTGTTGCTAAGATTTTCCCTTTCTCACTGAAAGGAGAAGCTAAAACTTGGTTTAGTAATTTACGTCCTGGATCTATTGATAGCCCTGATTGCTTGATTAGTACCTTCCTGCAGAAATATTTTCCTCCTAGTGCTAGACATGCTATTTTGCAGGAACTTTTTGATTTTAAACAGGGAGAAAACGAGATACTGCCTGAATCTTGGGCAAGGTTTTGTGCTTTGATTCATGCACAAGCTAGAAGTCCATTACCTAAGAATGAGCTTCTTGATATATTTATAATGGACTAACCGAACAATCTAGGACATACCTAGATAGTTGTGCTGATTGTGTTTTCAGGAATAGGACTCCCAAGGAAGTTGAGGAATTAATGGCTAAAATAAGTAAGAACTATGAAGATCGGACTCCTCCTGAACAAGCTATACCTAAAGTAATTGTACCTGAACCTATTATACCAGTGCCTATTCCAACATCAAAGAAGAGGGGAGTTATTGAATTAAATGATGAAGTGATGAAGGAAGCTAAGAAATGTCTTAAGGAGAAGGGAATTAAAGCTGCAGATGTCAAGAATTTACCTCCTATAGAAGAATTATGTAAGCCTATTCCCTACTCATCCAACATTATGGTTACGCTGCAGGTTTCCACCATGTCAGCATGGATTATACCAGCGGCCGAGGCGTTTCTCTAACACATATACATAACTCCATGGACTTACAAGCTCTCCTTTCATTTCACACAGACGACATCCATAGACAAAAGAGCATGATATCAACTAGGTACAAAGTACCCGTGCAATGTTGAAAGCGTTCCCCATGACACTACAAGTTGATACTACAAGTTGAAAACTAAAGGATCATAAAGGCTTTTGGTGACTTGGGATAGTCATAACATGGTGTGAGTATGCGCCAAGTCAATCCAAATATAGCATCAAAGGAGAATACCACAATACTACGCTTTAATATGCTAAAACAACACATGATTCTTCAAAGGCACATTAAGCAATATCAATTGTTCATAAAAATTCATGCTACAACAAAGAATACTAAGCATAAAACCAAAACAATATCGAGCATGGCACGACAAAGCATAGGCCACAGTCGAAAACAAGCTCTCTTTACCACTTAAGCATGAACTTTCCTACTCTTTTCCAACCCAAACCAAACTATTTAAAAACCAATGCATGAAAGAGGGGGTCCAACCAATTGATTCAGAAAACTAAGAAAACAGATAAAACAAAAAACCAAAACGAAAATGAAAAATAAGACTCTCCAAGAACAACACAACTGTGCATGAAACAATAAAAATGAAGTGTTTGGAAGAAACCTCAGATTTTTATTAATGAAGAAGGGGATGCCTTGGGCATCCCCAAGCTTTGACGGCTGTACTTCTTGGATATTTCTTGGGGTGACATGCGTGGCATCCCCAAGCTTGAGGTTTAGTCCATTCTTCATCTCATTACTCATTCCTTCCATACACCTGAAAATTTTCCTTCATACAAAACTTCACACAATCTTTATTAGCAACATTAGTGCACTCAAGATAATAGGTCTTTAAGGTTATGTTCTAACACCAATTAAACTTCCAATAAAACACTAGCTACTGTAGCACTTACCTCAAAAACCTCAATTCCCCAAAAGAACTAAAAAAGGAACCAACAAGAAGCAAATGCAAATAATGGCAGAAATCTGTCAAAACAGACCAGCAGGTAAAGACGAATTTTTTCGAAGACCTTCTGTTGCTCAAATCAAAACGTGTTGCACTAATGAAAGTTAAATAACAACCTGGGGCAGAAGCACAAAAATTCACGCCTCAAAAGGACGTACATTGATTTTACACGAATTTTTACGATGAAGGATAGAAATCTGTTTCGGGACATCAACTTTCCCAATCATTACTTATCTCTCATTACAGGTTACTGTTGGCACAAAAAGCAAATAATAAGGATAAGGAGCGGTTATTACTGAAGTAATAACTTCCAAGACTCATTTAAAACTTTTGGGTTATCTCCCAATAAGTACTTTTCTTTAACGCCTTTAAGTTAGGCATGATAGTTTGAGAAGATGCTCGCATAAGAAATATGAATGGAAGTAAAAGAGAGCATCAAGAAGCAAATTAAAAGAACATTTAAGTCTAACCAACTTCCTATGCATAGGAATCTTGTAAAAAAACAAGTCATGAAACCACAAAGCAACAAGCATAGGAAAGCAAAACAAGTGCAACTTCAAGACTTTCAACATAAAGAGGGGAAACTTAGTATTATTGAGATGCATAAAACCATGTTTCCCTCTCTCATAATAACTTTCAGTAGCATCATGAATAAAATTAAAAATATAATTATCACATAAAACATTCTTACCATGAGCCACATTCTTAAAATAATTAATACTCTCCACATAAACATAGCCATTCTTATTAATTGTGGTGGGAGCAAATTCAACAAAATAGAAATCATTATTATTCTCATCACCATAATCATCAAATATAGGAGGCATATTGTAATCATAATTAATTTTCTCCTCAATAGTAGGTGGACTGAAAATATCATATTCATCATTGTAATCATCATATATTGGAGGTTTGGTATTATCATAAGCAATAGAATAGCTATCTTCCAAAGGTGGGGAACTAAAATGATCATTCTCATAAAAACTAGCTTCCCCAAGCTTAGACTTTTCCATAGCATTAGCAATAATGGTGTTCAAAGAATTCATACTAGTAACATTGCTATTAGCATGCAAATAAAGTTCCATAGGTTTTTTAATTTTCTCTTCAAACACTTCATGTCCTAACTCAAGGTAAATACTATAAAGCTCTCTATTTTTTAGTTGTTTTCCATTAAGCCTAACTAGTGAAAATAAAAAACAAGAAACTAAAAGAAAAAATTGCAGAATCTAAAGGAAATAACTTCGAGCACTCACACCGGAGGATGAGAGTACCTTTTACCTTACCTCCCCGGCAACGGTGCCAGAAAATAGCTTCATGTCTACACACTTTTATTCTTGTAGACAGTTGTTAGGCCTCCAAGTGCAGAGGTTTGTAGAACAGCATCAAGTTTTCCCTTAAGTGGATCATCCAAGGTTTATCGAACTCAGGGAGGAAGTGGTCAAAGGTATTCCCTCTCAAGCAATCCTGCAATCAAGATACAAGAAGTGTCTTGTGTCCCCAACACACCCAATACACTTGTCAGGTGTATAGGTGCACTAGTTCGGCGAAGAGATAGTGAAATACAAGTGGTATGGATAAAAGACAACGGTGCTAGAAAATAGATTGATGGCGTGGAAGAGGCTAAAGGCAAACTGAAATAAAGATGGAAGCAAGCAAACATGTAACAGATCCAGTAGCAAACGGTGTTTTAATGCTTAGAAACAAGGCCTAGGGATGATACTTTCACTAGTGAACACTCTCATATAAATATCTTCTTTTTATGATACTACTCTAAACTACTCTCCGGTTGGACACTCTAATCCATGGTAGGGCTATAACAACACACCTCAAAGTAAGCCTTTCCCATCTAGATAACCCCACACTGTCACCTTGAGCACTAGATGGTTCCAACAAACACCACAATTTCATGAAGACATTCAACTCCGAATATAACTCATAACAAGTATTTGTAATCTCTAGCCTAAGTGCCACCATGGTGTGCACACTATCAACTTCACGCACATGGGGAGAGGAGAGATCTATTAAAGCACTTGAGTAGCAAGGTAGATCTGTAGATTACAAGCTCATGATCTCAATAAGATCGTGCATAGAGAGAGATCAACACATATCTACCGGTAGAACCCTTAGCCTCGAGAGAGAACTACTCGCTCCTCATCATGGGAATCAGCAATGGTGATGGAGATGGTGGTGGAGATCGATGGAGATGGCTCCCGGGGCACTTCCCTGTCCCGGCAGGGTGCCCGAACAGAGACTTTCTATCCCCCGAATCTCCCCTTCGGTGGCGGCGGCGCTGCGGAACTTTTTGTGGATTCGTGATTGACTATTTAGGGTTTTTGCCTCGGGTGAGATATATAGGCGAAAGAGGCAAGGTCGGTGGCCGGCCAGGGGGCCCACACCACCTGGTGGCGTGACCAGGGCTAGCCCGGCCAGGGTGTTGCCGCCCTGTGGCCCCTCTCCGTCTCGTATTCTGGCTCCCTGAGTCTTCCGGTAAAATATCAACTTTGGCTTTTGTCCCGTCCAATTCCGAGAATATTCATTTTCTGACTTCGTGGAACCAAAAACAGCAGAAAACAGGCAGCTGGCACTGTGGCTCCTGTTAATAGTTTAGTCCAAGAAATCATATGAAAAGTACTCCAAAGTGTGGACAAAACAGAAGGATGTAGATAAAACCAAGCATGGAACATCAAAAATTATAGATACATTTGCAATATATCACTCCACTCACATAAACATGCTTCCACTCAAAGTTCCACTCACATGCATTAAATATCCACCAAATTTAATGCAACTCTCATTTAATAAAACTCTTTTATTTATTTTATTCATAATTTTTTTAATTAATTTAATTAACAAACGTTCTCATAGAACCCCTACAACATTTCAATATCACATGCATTACCAATTTCAGCAATTTCACCCAAAGCAATTCCGGTGTCCATTGAAATAATTCCAGCGCTTTGCAATTCTTTCGTCTAGAACATATTTGCTCCAAATGGTGTTTGGCAACCCTTAAGTGTGTCACCCTATGGTTCACGAATAATGCAGACATGATTGATACCCCTCTCAGATTAATAATCAAAAGCGGGACCTGGAGATCCATACTCACTCCCACACATTCAACAATGACTTCTGTGATCGTGAGAACCTTTAACGATAGTAACTAAATCCCTTTGTCTCGTGATATATTACATTTCCGAGATTTGATCATCAGTATCTCAATACCTAATTTGATCTCGTTACTGACATGCACTCTTTTCTTGTTCCTGTGATATAACATTATAGTGATCACATCACTTGCTTGCAAGCTATCTTAATGTGATATCCTTGAGAGGGGCCAAAGTATATCTATCTGTCATTGGGATTGACAAATTCCTCTCTTGATACATGAGCCTCAACATAACACCTTTGGAATACCCGGACCCATCTTTATAGTCACCCTATTACAGTGTGACATTTGATGTTATCAAAGTATTCTTCCGGTGTTAGCAATTAACATGATCTCATGGTCTAAGGATAAATATTACTTCGTATGATGTTATAGCAATATAAACACAATGACTTTGATCGTAATGCTATACTTTGGATGAATGTTCATCACATCATTCAACAATGTTGTGACCTCGTTATTAATAACATCCAATGTCCATGATCAGGAAATCTTGATCATCCTGTTAATCAACAAGCTAGTTTATAGAGAGGCATAACTAGGAAGTTTCTATTTGTTTATTAAACACACATGTATTAAGGTTTCCGTATTAATACAATTAGAGCATGCAAAATAAACATCTATCATATACTTGGAATACATATAATAACAACTTTATTATTGCCTCTCAGGGCATATTCCCTTCAGTCTCCCACTTGCACTAGAGACAAAAATCTAGTTTGCATAGTGATAAATCTAACACCCATGGAGTTTTTGTGTTGATCATGTTTTGCCCTAGGGAGAACCTTATTCAAAGGATCTACTACATTTAGGTCCGTGTGTAGTTTACAAATTTTTATATCCCCATCCTTGACAAGCTCACGTATGGAGTGAAACCGGCTCTTAATATGCTTGGAATTCTTGTGAGACCTTGGTTCCTTAGCGTTGGCTATGGATCCATTGTTGTCACAATAGATCACCATTGGGTCCAACACACTAGAAACCATGCCTAGTTCCGTTATGGACTCCTTCATCCAAACTGCTTCCTGCGCCACTTCCCAAGTAGCACCATATTCCGCCTCTATCGCTGATCCAGGCACCAGAGGTTGTTTGTAACTCCTCCAACTAACTGCTGCTCCGTTCATGAGAAATACGTATCCATATTGATTCTTAGAGTCATCCAGATCAGTGTCAAAGCTAGCATCGACATAACTCTTAGCGACTAGCTCTTCTTCACCCCGTATATAAGAAACATATCCTTAGTTCTTCTTAAATACTTAAGAATATTCTTGACAGCTCTCCAGTGTTTCGAACCTAGATCAGATTGGTACCTACTAGTCAAACTAATAGCATTTGCCACATCCGGTCTTGTACATAGCATGGCATACATTATAGAGCCTATGGCTGAAGCATAGTGGATCTTATCCATTATCTCTCTTTCTTCCGCCGTAGCTGGACTTTGAGTCTTACTCAATGTCTTGCCTTGCAACATAGGTAAGAACCCCTTTTACTTCCATCCATATTAAACTTCTTTAATATCTTATCAAGGTATGTACTTTGTGATAGCCCAATTAGGTGCATTGATCTATCTCTATAGATCTTAAAGCCTAATATATATGATGCTTCACCAAGGTCCTTCAACGAAAATTTTCTGTTTAGATAACTTCTAACACTGTTTAAAAAATCTACATCATTTCCAATCAATAATATGTCATCCACATATAATATCAGAGATGCCACATTTCTCCCAATCACTTTCTTGTAAATACAAGCCTCTCCATAAGGACAAATCCAAACTCTTTGATCACCTCATCAAAGCGGATATTCCAACTCCGGGATGCTTGGTTCAGTAAATAGATGGATTGCTGAAGCTTGCATACCTTATCAGCATCGTTAGGATCGAGAAAACATTTAGGTTGTATCATATACAACTCTTCTTCAATATTTCCATTGAGGAACACAGTTTTGACATCCATCTGCCATATTTCATAATCGAAGTATACAACAATTGCTAACATGATCCTAACTCACTTAAGCATCGCTACGAGAGAGCATGTCTCATCGTACTAAACTCCTTGAATTTTTCCAAACCACTTTGCGACAAGTCGATCTTTATAGAGGGTCACATTAGCATCAGCATCAATTTTTCTTTTGAAAATCCATTTATTCTCAACAGCCTTTCGGTCATGAGGTAAGTCCACCAAAGTCCAAACATGGTTTTAGTACATGGATTCCATCTCAGATTTCATGGCTTCTATCCATTTGTTGGAATCTGGGCTCATCATCGCTTCTTCATACGTCGCAGGGTCATCTATTTCATCAACCATGAAATTCATAACAGGATTTTCGTACAGTTTAGGAGCTACACGTGTCCTGCTTGACCTGCCAGGTTCGGTAGTGTCCTCTTTCAGAGTTTCATGATCATTATCATTAGTTCCCTCTTCATTCGGTGAAGTCAACTCTGGAATAATTTCCGGTGCTGTGCCACTCGCCGTTTCATGAAGAGAAGGTTCAATAACCTCTTTGAGTTCTACCTTCCGACTACACATGCCTTTCGTGAGAAATTCTTTCTCTAGATAGGTTCCATTCTTGGCAATGAAAACCTTGGCCTCGGATCTGTGATAGAAGGAATACCCAATTGTTCCTTTAGGGTATCCTATGAAGACGCATTTTTCCGCTTTGGGTTCAAGTTTATCAGGTTGAAGTTTCTTCACATAAACATCACAACCCCAAACTTTAAGAAATGATAGCTTAGGTTTGTTGCCAAACCACAATTCATATGGTGTCTTTTCAATGGATTTAGAAGGTGCGCTATGTAAAGTGAATGTAGCAGTTTCCAGTGCATAACCCCAAAATGACAGTGGCAAGTCAGTCAAAGACATCATAGATCGAGCCATATCCAATAAAGTACGATTACGATGTTCTGACACACCATTACGTTTTGGTATTCTGGCGGGCATGAGTTGTGAAACTATTCCACAATCTCTCATGTGTGTGCTAAACTCGTAACTAAGATACTCACCTCCATGGTCAGACCGCAGAAATTTAATCTTTCTATTACGATGATTTTTCACTTCATTATGAAATTCTTTGAACTTTTCAAAGGTTTTAGACTTAAGTTTCATCAAATAGATATACCCATATCTACTCAAATCATCCTTGAAAGTAACAAAATAACGATATCCACCTCATGTCGACACACTCATTAGACCACATACATCTGCATGTATGATTTCCAACAAATTCGTCGCCCGTTCCATTGAACCGAAAAATGGCGTTCTAGTCATCTTGCCCATAAGGCATGACTCACATGTATCAAATGATTCAAAATCAAGTGATTCCAAAAGTCCATCAGAATGGAGTTTCTTTATGCATTTAACGCCAATATGACCTAGATGGCAGTGCCACATATATGCAGATATATCATCATCAAGTTTAATCCTTTTAGCATCAACATTATGAATATGCGTAACACTATTATCGAGATCCAACAGAAATAAACCATCCATCACAGGTGCATGACCATAAAAGATATCATTCATATAAATCGAACAACCAGTGTTTTCAGATTTAAATGAATAACCGCTTCACAACAAACATGATCCAGATACAATGTTCATGCTCAGCACAGGCACCAAATAAAAATTATTAAGATTTATAACTAATCTGGACGGTAGGTGGAGAGGTAGCGTTCCCACGACGACCACATCAACTCTTGATCCATTGCCGACACGCATCTTGACCTCTCCTCTTGCTAGCTGTCGCTTGTTCCGCATCCCTTGATTTGAGTTACATATATTAGCAATCGATCCAGTATCAAATACCCAGGTGCTACTGCTAGTACTAGTCAAGTAGACATCAATAACATGTATATCACATATACCTTTGTTTGCCTTGCCGGCCTTCTTATCCGCCAAATACTTGGGGAAGTTGCGCTTCCAATGGCCATTCCCCTTAAAATAATAGCACTCGGTATTAGACTTAGTGCTAGCTCGAGATTTCTTTTCAGGTGCGGCAACAGATTTGCCACCTTCTTTTCCTTCAGCTTACCCTTCTTGTCTTTCATGAAACCGGTGGTCTTATTGATCATCAACACTTGATGCTCTTTCCTAATCTCCACTTCTGCAGTTTTAAGCATTGAAAAAATCTCGGGGAGAGACTTCTCCATGCCCTGCATATTATAGTTCATCACGACGCTCTTGTAGCTAGGTGTCGGATATTGGAGAACACGATGTATCCCAAGGACACAAGCCTATCAGCGTACCCAGACATTTTGAGTACGTGATCACTAACGGAGTTGTTCTCTTCCATCATGCAGCTAAAGAACTTTTCAGAAGCATTATAACTCCCTATGACATCATGGGTATCGAAAATCATTTTCAATTCACCTATGGTATCAAAGGCATTGCCGTTTTCGAAACGCTTTCGAAGTTCCATCTCTAGCCCATACAATATGCCGCAATGAACTAAGATATGGTCCTCCTGACGAGTCAAATAGATGTTCTTTTCCTCGTAATGGGCATCAGGAGCTAGTAGGGGGCCTAGCGGCACTTCTAGCACATATTGGTTTTGTGCAGCAGTGAGGAGAATCCTAAAATTCACGGCCCAGTTGGTAAAGTTGCTACCATTTGCCACAAGTTTCTCTTTCTATATGAACACATTGAAATTAAAAGCAGGTGGTGCCATCTACAATAGAATTTGTAAAGTTTAGACTAAGTTTATGATAGATCGAGTTCAACTAATCAAATTTCGAATGAACTCCCACTAAAAAACAACATCCCTCGTGTCTTTTTGGTGATTACATGAACCAAATCCACTACACCAAGTCCGATCATCACATGAGTCAGTGTAGTTTCAAAGGCGAGCATCTATATGGGAATCATATCAAATATATGACTCATGCTTAACCTTTCGGTCCGTGTTCTAAGGCCATGTATGTACATGTTAGGATCGCCAAGTAAGAACCCTAGTACTCGCGTGTGTAAAACTGTCTTACACCCGTTTATGATCGTGGATTGAAGTACACCCGATCATCAAGTGATGTCTTGAAGCGGTGAAACATAGAACGGCGCGTAGTTAAGGGAGAACACATTTTTATCTTGATTTCTAAATGAGGGATCATCTTATAATGCTACTAAAACGCCAAACAAGCAATATAAGATGCAAGCATCAAATGTGTAAAGTGAAATGATATGGTTCTTGCACTTGATCACCATCATGTGCATTGTGGTATGATCTTTATCATTCCTTTGTGTGTAAGGCTAAGGTCTATGGATCTTACGCGTTAGGTGTGTTGCAAGAGTATCAACTATACATCAACTTGCAACATTACCATATCATGACACCAGCCCATCAATGATCTAAACTAGACGCCTCTAATTTATGAATTGCAAGTTTTACATGGTTTAGGGCATTCAAAGACTTACCTATGAACATGGAACCACAACAATGATAACCAAATTATTAGCAACTCATTGTAAATCAGATATTGACTATAGTAGGAGAGACATACACCCGCTAGCCACTTATGCAAAACTAGTTTCATGTCAAGCGTGGAACATGTCTCATGTGCGAGGACATGTAAAGTAGTCCGGGCCGCTTCATCCCACTATGTCACCAATATACAAAATACATGAAAGAAGCAATAACTAATCATCATCGCCCACATACTCATCTGTGTACTACCCGTGCAAAGTATCTACGCAGAGATCAGGCTCTGATACCACTGTTAGGTTCACAGAATAGAAAACAAAAAATTGCAACGATGGAAACTATTATATGCCAAGATCTATCTACTAGATACAAGAAACGGGTGGATATACATCCATAGAGAACATACCGTCATAGAACGACAAAGCTTTGTGAACGAGATGGAACTCGTGGATGGTGTAGTCGAACCCTTGCCAATCTCAAGATCGTTTGGAAGTCCTAGCGCCGTAAATCAGCAGCGCATCCATCCTCGCATACACGTTTAGGCCACCGAACAACCTCCAGATTCTCGCTCCAGCGCGGAAGCAACAACTCCTTCTAGACGAAATGCCACTAGGAACATGTATCTCGCTAATCCGATACCATGGGGGGAATAATTCTAGAGGAGGAGAGAGATCCTTCACGAGGAGGTGTGCTTTGAGAGGGAGGAGAGGGAGGCCTTTTATAGGAGAGAGGGCTCTCCCCCTCCCCATGGTCGGCATCCAAGGGGGGGTGCCCCCACCTCTTCCTCATTCATGTGGTGGAAGCTCCACTAACATAAACATGCCTCCACTCAAAGTTCCACTCACATGCATTAAATTTCCACCAAATTTAATGCAACTCTCATTTAATAAAACTCTTTTATTTATTTTATTCAGAATTTTGTTAGTTACTTTACTTAACAAACATTCACATAAAACCCCTGCAACATTTCAATATCACATGCAGAACCAATTTCAACAATTTCATCCGAAACAATTCTAGTGTCCATTGAAATAATTCCAGCGCTTTGCAATTCTTTCGTATAGAACATATTTGCTCCAAATGGTGTTTAGCAACCCTTAAGTGTGTCACCCAATGATTCGCGAATAATGCAGACATGATCGAGACCCCTCTCAGATCAATAATCAGAAGCGGGACCTGGAGATCCATACTGACTCCCACACATTCAACGATGACTTCTGTGACCGTGAGAACCTTTAACAGTAGTAACTAAATCCCTTTGTCTCAAGATATATTAAATGTCCGACATTCGATCATCACTATTTCAATACCTAGTTTGATCTCGTTATCGACATGCACTCTTTTCTCTTTCCCGTGATATAACATTCTAGTGATCACATCACTTGCTTGCAAGCTATCTTAATGTGATATCACCAAGAGGGCCCAGAGTATATCTATCCGTCATCGGGATTGAAAAATTCCACTCTTGATCCATGAGCCTAAACATAACACCTTTGGAATACCCGAACCCATCTTTATAGTCACCCTGTTACGGTGTGATGTTTGATGTTATCAAAGTATTCTTCCGGTGTTAGCAATTGACATGATCTCATGGTCTAAGGATAAAGATTACTTCGTATGATGTTATAGCAATATAA
Source organism: Avena eriantha (assembly GCA_910589775.1). Taxonomy (NCBI): domain Eukaryota; kingdom Viridiplantae; phylum Streptophyta; class Magnoliopsida; order Poales; family Poaceae; genus Avena; species Avena eriantha. The sequence goes on along the minus strand of OU342745.1, from coordinate 266,495,123 downwards.
ACACAATGACTTTGATCGTAATGCTCTACTTTGGATGAATGTTTATCACATCATTCACCAATGTTGTGACCACGTTATTAACAACATCCAATGTCTATGATCAGGAAACCTTGATCATGTTGTTAATAAATGAGCTAGTTTATAGAGAGGCATAACCATGAACTTTCTATTTGTTTATTAAACACGCATGTATTAATGTTTCCGTATTAATACAATTATAGAATGCAAAATAAACATCTATCATATACTTGGAATACATATAATAACAACTTTATTATTGCCTCTCAGGGCATATTCCCTTTATCATGAGGGAGTTGTAGTCGGTGGGGCGGAGCGTCCTAGTGGCGCGGAAAGGGCACCTGTAGACGTCGCGGACAAAGAAGTTGTTGTACTAGCCGGACTTCAGCCTCCTCAGCACATGATGAGTCTTGGTGTCCTTGGACTCGTCGTCGGTGCGGACGTCGTTGCTATCCTCGTGTTGGAAAAAATAGTAGAGTGCAATAAGGACATGAATTAACGGATTGAGATCCCCTGATTATTCCCCAAATCTCAAACAAAATCAAATACTGATCCCAACTACAAACATGGTGATTCAAATATGAATAGGAGGAATCATCAAAATACGAATAGGGTTGATTCACTGAAATACAAGATCTAACACAAGAGGATTAGCTACTGTAAAAATACGAATAGTCGAACCCTAATAACATTCGATCTAGCATCCAACGATGGGAATGGGGGAAGAACAAGGGAAGGGGAGAAAACCCTGGTTAGCTCCGACCATGGATCGGTGATGCTGGTGTCATAGGGGTTCTCCGACCTTATTTAATCAACCTCCTCGTCGGGGTCCGAGTCGAGCGGGATCTTCCCGAGACCGTCGGGGGACTCCTCGTCGATGGCTACGGTAGAAGCAGGGATGGGGGTCTGATAGCTGTGAGATTCGACACATTTTGATGGGTTTTATTGATGGTTTTCTCCTGGATTTGATTGTTTTCTGGCTTTACCTAACGCTAATACTTCGGTAGCGAAGAAAACATGGTTTTTAATGTTTGTTTCAGGTTCAGAACATCAATAGAAGGATTTAACTAGAGACATACAATATTCTAGAGAAAACAACCAAGTCCCACTTTGGAAGCACGCGAGGGGAGCTCACAGAAGCTTTAACGAGCAACTATATGGCGGGAATATTTTTCCAGCCGTATAGTTGTCGCCACCTTTGTCTTGTCAAAAGGGACAACTTCTATGAAGGGACAAGGAGCGAAAACAGAACACAGCAGCCGCCACACCATCCAGAAGGGAGAAAGAAGAGATCCGGAGAAGAAGAAGATGTTCTTCATCTCGCTCCACGATCTTCGACCTCCTAGCCAATACACCCCCATAGCCACTACTTTTACTTGAGAGAGAGGGATCTTCACCTTGCAAGACTAGGGTTTGAGATTGTTTCTTCCCATCGTGAATTGTGTTGGATATTTTTCTATTCTTATTGTGGACCTCCACGGTAATACCAAGACCAATTCCATTTATTTGATTATATTGATGATCAGTTTTTCTCTCATGTGTGAGTAATTCCCTTGGGCGTGGGAGATGTAGGGGATTGGTGAGATGTGATGTGCCTTCATATATTTTCCATTAGTTTGTGATTGATTCTAATTAATATATTATGTGTGCTTGACTATCTATGGGATGCCTAATGCTTGTTGTCCAATTAAGGGCCTAGACAACATGATACCTTGTTCTAAATAGATAAGATCTTGCACACTAGTGGACCGGCGACCCTCGGGTGACACGAGGGTATCAATGGAAAGCTAGTTGACTCGAGGATAACAAGTAACCACTATGCTTATTGCATTAGTCCGATCCAAGGAGCTTAATCGCTAAGCGACCTGAAGGGTCTTAATCGTCTAGTGACTGACCATGGTTTTGGTAGCATGCTAGTAGGATTATTGAAGTTGGGATGAAATCTACCAAGAGGAGTTCTGGCTAATTATGGGTTGCTCACCTACACATATATCTATAAGATTATAATTGTTACATTTACCACTTGACCACTTGGAACAGTCACTATCACTATGAACTGAATCTCCCCGCGCCTTCTTTCGCCATCTGTAGGAAACAATAAACAATCAAAGTCGTTCTTTACTTTTATGCATTATATTTCTGAAGTTTACATTTTATTTCTATTTAAATCTATCACATGAAATCAAAATCCCATTCTTATTTCAACACTTGTAGTCAATTTACTCGAAGACCTGTGACAACTTTGGGTGTCATAGAGACTTCATCAATAAACACTTACCTTCAGGGTCACTGTGGGATCGATATCTGAACTTCGAAACTAGCTACAAACGATCTATGCACTAACAGTCATGAAGCTATTTTCTGGCGCCGTTGCCGGGGAGCTAAGCGCTAAGTGTTTGTTTTTTGACATTTCAGGTGTTTCTACTACAAAATGTTCTCTTTAGGAGACAAAGGGTCTACACGCTCTGGTAGGACCTACCTGCCGTATTATATTGAGCGCGTGCCTGCTCAGAGGTGCGAAGAAATTATTGAAAAACTTTTAAGATCAAAGAAAGTTGAAGTGGAAAACCTGAATGATATTATGGAAATCATGTCTATTTACAGGACAAGTCCTATGAAATCTAAGAAAACTCTCATGGAATACAGTGCTCTATTCCTGGAGTTAGAGAATATCGATTTGATGGTGGAGTTATTAAAATTTTGCAGGAGAAAGCTTTCAGTGGAAGGGAAGATAAAGACCCAGGAAGGCGTATTAGAGATTTGACGATGTGATAACATCGCTTGGACCAAAGGGTTTTCCAGGAGACTTCTCTCGTCTTAAATTATGTCCATGGTCTCTTAAAGGTAAAGCTCTAGACTGGTTATATTCTCTCCCTCGCCATTACAATAATGTTAGGAAAACTGCATTACTAAATTCATAAACAGGTTTCTTCCTTTTAAAAAGGTAACTGAACTAAGAAAGAACATAAGCAATTTTAGTCAGGACATGGGAGAAAACTACCCACAAGCCTAGGAAAGATTCTTTGGAATGATCAATAGTATCCCTAATCATGGCTATTCTGAACTAACAATTTGCCATTTATTTTACCATGGTCTCAATACTCAATGGAGAGAATTGATTGACTTCTCCACAGGAGGATCAATAAATACTTTAACTATTAAAGAATGTTTGGAGTTAATGTCTACTAGGGCTAAGAATGATTCATTATATAATCCTGATTTTGGTACTAAGCCAGAAAAAAGGATACTTTGCATAACTCGTGATCTTATGCCCGAGGTACGCAAAACTCTGAAAGAAATAGGTATACCTCCTGAACTTGTTAAGGAAAACAAATTAGATTTATTACAAGTCTTAACTGAAGAAGATGAAACTATAAAAGTTTTTCAAGAATTAAAACATCGACAAGTAAAATCTCATAATAACTTGCATAAGCATTTCCAAAAACACAAAAATATTTTTGGCGGAACTCACTGAAAATTATGATGAGATTGGCCAAGAAATAAAACTGTTTCACAAGTACCTTAGTATGGTCGAAACCCAGTGTAAACAAATAGCATCTGGTTATCAAATGTTTCTTCGTGAAGACAAAGATATTCCTTTTTCTGCTAATATTGTCACAAGGAGGGGTGCAGTTGTTACAGGACCTTTAGGACCACCTGAATACGAAGCTGAAAAAGACCGCAAGGAAAAATCCTTGCTCGAAGAAAGTCAAGAATATGATACGTTGGTGGATCCTCAAGATGAAACTAAGACGCAAGAGCAAACCAAAGAGGACCACAATGACGCACAGGATGATCATTATGACTCTGATGCAGAGACTGTTGATCCAAGAGAAGATAAAGAAATAAGTAAATAGGATGAAGTTGTTGTAGTAGAAAAGAAGAAAAGGAATAAGCAACAACAAAATAAAGCAACAAAAGAGCCTGACCCCCCAAAAAAGTTAAAAGACAAGAGTAAGTCAGGTGATAAAAAGCTTCCTTATCCAGATCGAAAAAAGAAATCACCATAGGAGGTAATTTATAATTCTTTTACAAAGGAACTTAGTGACCTTTGTCTGGAAATCCCATTTGCGGATGCAATCAAAGTTCCTACTAATGGTAAATTCCTTCGTGATATTCTGAGTAGAAAGAAAGAAATAACTGAAACTGTTGCTATGGTAACTAGCTATCTTGCTAACGGGAAGCTATTGTCTAAGTCTGGCGATCCCGGAATACCAACCATTTCATGCTCAATAGGTAAAACTGATATTCACAATGCCTTGTGTGATTTAGGAGCAGGAGTTAGTGTAATGCCATACTCCCTCCATAAAAGGATAGGATTAGGGGAGTATTATCCTACTACTATCACTTTACAGATGGCTGACAAGTCTACTAAACAACCGGTTGGTATGATTGAGGATGTCTTACTTAGGATAGATGAGCATGTTATTCCCACTGATTTTATCATTCTTGAAATGGCAAAAGATGAAATATTATCTATAATACTTGGAATACCCTTCCTTAGTACTGCAGGTGCATGAGTAGATTGTGCTGAAGGAAAGATAATCTTCAGTGTTTATGATTCTGAAATCATCCGGTATTTTCCAAAGAAGCTAGAAGCAAGAGAAAGATATGTTTCACCGGCAAAACAAATTCATGTGGTAAGTGCCATTCATAAGGGCCAACCAAAGGTAAAAATTCTAGAAGAGAGAAGAGGTTCAGTTTTTCAACCATTTTCAATAAATGCTTAGTGGGAGTCATACCATTTTCGTTAATTTAGTAGAATAGAGAATAAGAAGTTCATCGGATTCCCACCACTTGTTCACATACATTCTTGCGGAAGCGCGCCCGTGAAGATGCAGCTGTCAAAAAGTAGTAGAAATGTCGATTGAATGAGTAGATAATAATAATAAGAATAAAAGTTTGAGTTTTCTATTTATAGAAGCTAAAATTTGCTTTTAATATGCTAATGTTGGTCGATAGTTTTTACTATCAATTTTCTATTAAAAACTAGGTATTTCGCTAAGTTATGGGATAAGAAGGTATCCTCCAAGAAATAGAATTTTTTTGATGACTACTGATGGTTTAACGACCAACTATACGGCGGGAATAAAAATTCTGGCCGTATAGTTTTGGTCGTATAGTTATCTTTGCCACCAACAAATTTTCTTCGAAGGCACGAAGAGTTTAATTTAACGACCAACTATGCAGTGGGAAAATTCCGGCCGTATAGGTCCGGCCGTATAGATATCAAGGCCTTCGTACAAAAATTTCTGAAAAGTACTGAGAATTTAACGACAAACTATACGACAGGAATAAAAATTCTGGCCGTATATATATTGATGCCTTCGTAGAATTTTTTTCCAAAAGTACTGGGAGTTTAACGACCAACTATACGTCAGGAATAAAAATTCTGGCTGTATAGTTCTGGTCGTATAGATATCGATGCCAGTTTTAGAAATTTATCTCGAGAGACGGACAATTTTACATCCAACTATACGGCGGGATCATTGTGATCTGGCCGCATAGTTGTTTTCTGTATAAAGAAACCCTAGTTGGTGGCGCCGCCACAACTATACGAGCGGAGCAGCATCACCCGCCCGTATAGTTCCGCCCGTATTATTGAAGTTGGGATGAAATCTACCAAGAGGAGTTCCGGATAATTATGGGTTGCTCGCCTCCACATATATCTATAAGATTATAATTGTTACATTTATCACTCGACCACCTGGCATAGTCACTATCACCATGAACAGAATCTCCCGGCGCCTTCTTTCGCCATCTGCAGGAAACAACAGAGAATCAAAGTCGTTCTTTACTTTTATGCATTATATTTCTAAAGTTTACATTTTAGTTCTATTTAAATCTATTGCATACAATCAAAATCCCATTCTTATTTCAACACTTGCAGTCAATTCACTCGAAGACCTATGACAACTTCGGGTGTGACAGAGACTTCATCAATAAACACTTACGTTCAGGCTCCCCGTGGGATCGATATCCGAACTTCGAAAATAGCTACAAACAATCTGTGCACTTGCAGTCATTAGGGTCTGGATGGGGACGACGGCTACCTTCGATCCCTCGACGGGGGCCTGTACGGGGATGAGGGCCTCCTCGCCGGTATCCTTGGGGGTCCTGATGGCCACCGCACCGTTCTTCTCCATCACCAGCGTGGTTAGGGTTTTCTTGGGGGTTTGCAGAAGGTGATGGGACAGTGGAGACGGTTGAGTGAGCGAGTAAGTGATGAGTGAGAGTGAGGAGGCCTCTATAAAATAAAAAGGAAGTGACGTTTCATTGCACCACCTTGCACTGCGTAACCGCGTACGCTACTGTGACGTGCACGGCCACACGTGTCCGCTACTGCCCCTTGCACCACACACACGACAGTTGAGTGAGTCACATTTTTCCCTCATGTCTAACCCTGGCGACTTAGTTGTGCTTAGTTTTTTCCCTCGAGTGTAACACTGGTAGTTTGGTTGTACTCAGTTTTTTCCTCTAGTGCTAACACTACCGTGTGCAATATACTCACTTTTACCCTCTGGTGGCTGGTCAACAGATAGTCAACAAATGGGTTTTAGCTAGCTAATTGAGTCATTTATGCACAACAAATTCAAAAAGATCAAAAAATAGTGGCCTCTACCCAGGGAGTCTTATTATGTGACCTGCCACCATAAGAAATGTATATAAATCAAGTATTAACCTAAATCACCACTTCTCAAATCACCTACTATGTATGAAGGTTCATGGCTTTCTACCCAAGCCTCTTCCAAAAATATCCCTCCACATAGTTTCTCTGAATGAGGCAATAATTGTTAATTTTTTTATATTTGAATTGAAAATAATTTGATATATGCCAAGATGTATTTTATTGTATAAAAAATGCATTTTCCATTTTTTAAATCTCTTTCCATGGTTGAAACTCTCCCAATTATCTAGTGGATGAACTCAATATTATTTAGTTTTTCTATTAATTTATCACGTTAGGATTGAATTTTTCCATGTAGAATCATTCATATATCATATAGAAACTATATGCCTAAGGTTTTATGGTGAAATTTTTCAGTGCATCACGATGAACAAAATCAGAAGCCTCTTTCGTTCGAGCAAGCGCCAATGGGGAGAGGGCTCAAGCTCGGGGGCCCGATCTCTGCGCAACTCCAAGATGGACATTGTCTCATCGAGGAGGGTGCTTCTCACACGTTGGGCCGACCACAACTTCCTCATCGTGGCACAGTTGAAGGGGGACTTCGACCTCATGTGCAACTGGTTGGGGTTGACGGTACTTGGCTTCGAAAGCCAGGACACCTACGTCGAGCTCACCCATGAGTTCCTTGCCTCATTCTACAACGACCACAGGGAGAAAGGTAACATGTGCATGATAAGCTTCACCATGAACCAGCAGCACTATGAAGTAAATTTCGATCAATTTTGCAATGCTTTCAGCTTCCCTCATACTAGGGAGCCCAATATTACTAACCTCTATAGTGTCTCAAGTGGAGAGACTTGGGAGGTTATTTCTGTTAATGGTGACAGTCACTTTTATTAGAAGAAGATGTCCACCATTCAGAACCCAACCATTCGCTACTATGCTTTGTTCCTCGCCAACACAATGTTGGGAAGGGGTGATACGGGTTCCATGGCCAATGCGAACATTGCAATGATCACCAATGCTCTCTTCCCCACTGCAACGCAAAGCCCTAGTCCTGCAGCTCTACTCATCCAACACTTTCGCCACCAAAGCAACAAGACTAAAGGTGATATTCACATTGGTGGATTGGTAACCCACCTTGCATATGCATTGAACATTGTACTACCTGTTATGGAACTGTTGACGGCTCCAAACTTATGGACGTCAAGTATTTGACTACCTGTGGCTTCCTTGGTGTTTACCATGCTAACCGGAGGCTCCAAGCATATCAGTTCAGTTATGTTGATCATACACAAGTTGAGAAGGTTCAGATTCCATGCCCCCAAGCCTTCTCGATTGTGGAGAAGGACACTTGGATCCTCACCAAGAACCAAGTGACAGATATCTTGGCCAAGATCAAGCCCGAGGAAGAGGAAGATGAAGGGCAGCAGGATGAGCAGGAGCAGGAACAGGAGGAAGAGCAGGGACACAACCCTGCTTGGGAAGGAAAACAACAACAGCTAGGAGGAGCCTGGGAATCGTGGCCCAACCAGCCACATCAGGGGTACAGCTACGTCCCGTATCAGGAGTTCTAGCAGCTCAACCAACGCGTTGGGGAGATTTACCACACTCTTTAGGACATGAATGAAGATCTGAACACTTTGACTCACAAGTTTAGTCACTTCATTACCCACTTCCCCGACTTCTACCAGCAATATCCGCACCAGATGGCAACAACTGAGCCTCGCAATATCCTAAGCTTGGGGGAGGTTTGAAAACCTCCAAACTTTGCATTCATGTTTTTATTTCTTCTTTTGATTTACTTCTTAAAAAATTGCATGTTTATTTTTAGTTTTGCATTCCTAAAACCAAAAATACAATAAGTTAGTTGTAATTTTATTTGCAAGTTTGTTACTTTTGTTTCTCTCAGAGATTGCTTAATTTTAGGTGATTACAGGAGAGGTTCGACTCAAATACGAGAACAAAGCAAGCAAGAGGAGGTATCACATTCCTTTCATCACACTCTTTGCAACCTTAAATTGATCCTACAATTATTTACTCGCTTGCACTAGAGTCACTCCGCACTTAGCATATTATCCTACAAATTCTATTCCTTTGCTAGTGTTTCCTTTTTTAGCTTTGAAACAATGAGCAATGAACTTGGTTAAAAATACCTCCTACATTTTTACAATAAGAAAAAGCATCTGAAAGATGACTTGAATCTATGCTTAGCTCAAATAATTTGATTTTAGAACCACTACATCCCATCTGAGCATAATATAAATACACTCGATAGTACCCTTGATTGAAATTGTTTGATTAAATGGATGCTTCGAAGTAGTAGAAATTATGCCAATTTTTTTCTAATAATCACCGTAAGATATTGCTTTACGCGTGTCATTACAACTCTGTCCTGCTCCATGGGGAACTATTAACTCCGCTGGCCAACAAACGATCTAAATGTGGGAAACCACTTGATTTTGGTTATTGAGTTATGAAAACGTCTGTAGCAGCAATGCTATGACGTCTAAATTTTTTAGTCTCCTCATGGTTTCACGTTCCAAGTGAAGTTGTAGTACTCCTCGGGCCCATTATTGCTCAACAATTATTTATTGGCATGGTCACGAGTGCACAACATAGCCCCAATTAAGATGTTAAAAATAGTGGCATGATTTCTCTATGAAAGAGCTGAAGTTTTTGAAAGACAAAAAAAAGAAAAAGGTGCTTTGAGAGCCTTGAAATTTTGGCATGGGAGTAGATGAGTTGTTCTTAAATTAAATGTTTTAATGCCAACTTGAGTACTCTTAATTGACTGAATGAACAAAACAAAACAAATTCATCTCTGAACAAAGAGAGGCACCGAAAGAATTTGTCGCAATTTCCTAGCTAAACTTTCGACACTTGCTTCGGCATATGATTTATTTGCTAACAAGATATACATGGTTAGGAAGTGGACTCAGTGCAATCTTGTGAATACTTGTATGATCATATTTAAGATTGTAGGAATTGTGAAGAAAAGAATTTGACACCAATTCAAATATGTGAGTTCCTTTATTTTGAGTCTCGAATCTCTACTATTATTCCTTATTTCCTTGTCACTCGAGGGCGAGCAACATCTAAGCTTGGGGGAGTTGATAGCTGCGAGATTCGACACATTTTTTATGGCTTTTATTGATGGTTTTCTCCCAGATTTGATTGTTTTCTGGCTTTACCTAACGCTAATACTTCGTTAGCATAGAAAACTTGGTTTTTAGTGTGTGCTTTAGGTTCTGAACATCAACATAAGGATTTAACTAGAGAAATACAATATTCTGGAGAAAACAAGCAAGTCCCACTTTGGAAGCATGCGAGGGGAGCTCACAGAAGCTTTAACAAGCAACTATATGGCGGAAATATTTTTACAGCCGTATAGTTGTCGCTGCCTCTGTCTTGTCAAAAGGGACAACTTCCGTGAAAGGATGAGGAGCAACAACAGAACACAACAGCTGTCACACCATCCAGAAGGGAGAAATAAGAGATCCGGAGAAGAAGAAGAATAAGAAGAAGAAGAAGACGTTCTTCATCTCGCTCCATGATCTTCGACCTCCTAGCCAATACACCCCCATAGCCACTACTTGTACTTGAGATAGAGGGATCTTCACCTTGCAAGACTAGGGTTTGAGATAGTTTCTTCCCATCTTGAATTGTGTTGGATATTTTTCTATTCTTATTGTGGATCTCCACGTTAATACCAAGACGAATTGCCTTTATTTGATTATATTGATGATTCGTTCTTCTCTCATGTGTGAGTAATTCCCTTGGGCGTGGGAGATGTAGAGGATTGGTGAGATGTGATGTGCTTTCATATATTTTCCATTAGTTTGTGATTGATTCTGATTACTATATTATCTGTGCTTGACTATCTATGGGATGCTTAATGCTTGTTGTCCAATTAAGGGCCGAGACAACAGATACCTTGTTCTACATAGGTAAGATCTTGTACACTAGTGGACTAGGGACCCCTAGGTGACACGGGGATATCAATGGAAATCTAGTTAACTCAAGGATAACGAGTAACCACTATACTTATTGCATTAGTCCAATCCAAGGAGCTTAATCGCTAAGCGACCAGAAGGATCTTAATCGTCTAGTGACTGACCATGGTTTTGGTAGCAGGCTAGTAGGATTATTGAAGTTGGGATGAAATCTACCAAGAGGAGTTCCGGATAATTATGGGTTGCTCGCCTCCACATATATCTATAAGATTATAATTGTTACATTTATCACTCGACCACCTGGCATAGTCACTATCACCATGAACAGAATCTCCCGGCGCCTTCTTTCGCCATCTGCAGGAAACAACAGAGAATCAAAGTCGTTCTTTACTTTTATGCATTATATTTCTAAAGTTTACATTTTAGTTCTATTTAAATCTATTGCATACAATCAAAATCCCATTCTTATTTCAACACTTGCAGTCAATTCACTCGAAGACCTATGACAACTTCGGGTGTGACAGAGACTTCATCAATAAACACTTACGTTCAGGCTCCCCGTGGGATCGATATCCGAACTTCGAAAATAGCTACAAACAATCTGTGCACTTGCAGTCATTAGGGTCTGGATGGGGACGACGGCTACCTTCGATCCCTCGACGGGGGCCTGTACGGGGATGAGGGCCTCCTCGCCGGTATCCTTGGGGGTCCTGATGGCCACCGCACCGTTCTTCTCCATCACCAGCGTGGTTAGGGTTTTCTTGGGGGTTTGCAGAAGGTGATGGGACAGTGGAGACGGTTGAGTGAGCGAGTAAGTGATGAGTGAGAGTGAGGAGGCCTCTATAAAATAAAAAGGAAGTGACGTTTCATTGCACCACCTTGCACTGCGTAACCGCGTACGCTACTGTGACGTGCACGGCCACATGTGTCCGCTACTGCCCCTTGCACCACACACACGACAGTTGAGTGAGTCACATTTTTCCCTCATGTCTAACCCTGGCGACTTAGTTGTGCTTAGTTTTTTCCCTCGAGTGTAACACTGGTAGTTTGGTTGTACTCAGTTTTTTCCTCTAGTGCTAACACTACCGTGTGCAATATACTCACTTTTACCCTCTGGTGGCTGGTCAACAGATAGTCAACAAATGGGTTTTAGCTAGCTAATTGAGTCATTTATGCACAACAAATTCAAAAAGATCAAAACATAGTGGCCTCTACCCACGGAGTCTTATTATGTGACCTGCCACCATAAGAAATGTATATAAATCAAGTATTAACCTAAATCACCACTTCTCAAATCACCTACTATGTATGAAGGTTCATGGCTTTCTACCCAAGCCTCTTCCAAAAATATCCCTCCACATAGTTTCTCTGAATGAGGCAATAATTGTTAATTTTTTTATATTTGAATTGAAAATAATTTGATATATGCCAAGATGTATTTTATTGTATAAAAAATGCATTTTCCATTTTTTAAATCTCTTTCCATTTTCTATTTGAATCCATTTGTCAGTTTTTCCCTTGGTTCATAAGTTCTACTCAGTTTTTCCTTCGTTCTTAAGTTCTACTCAGTTTTCCGCTCTCTTAGTCACAATATCTCACACATGAGCTCATCTTGGCTGCTACGCTCTGATTAGTTGAGACAGTTGTCATGCGGATCGTGCCCACCAACCGTTGATCCTCTATGATCTAGCGGACAGTATAACCCCTATATCTGTCGGGGGTACCCCTCTATCTATGCAAAATAACGAGTTTGCCACCGGTACTTTAACTCTATAAACAAATGAATTTGAATATAATTTGAAGAGAAAGTGTTCAAAGGTGTATAATTTGTGCATTACATTCAACTATATGAAAATGATGATCTCTCAAGATTTTCTTAGCACAATATTATCACGTATTAAGTGCGATTTCAAAGAGTTCAAATGTGTATAATTTTCATATACACAAGTTTATACATTACATTCCACTCTATGAAAATGGGGGATAAAATGATAATCTCTCAAAATTTTGCTAGCACATCATTATCTCGTTATTAAGTGTGATTTAACAGTGTTGAAAGGTTTAAATTTTTAGTATACGCAAGTTTATGCATTAAATTTCACTCCATGGAAATGATAATGATCAGGATTTTATTAGCATGATGTCAAAGAGTTCAAAGGTGTATAATTTTCATATATGCAAGTTTATGCATTACATTCCACTATATGAAAATGTAAATATCTCAGGAGTTTCTTAGCACACCATTATCACGTATTAAGTGTGATTCCAGAGAGTTCAAATGTGTATAATTTTTGTATATACAAGTTTATGCATTACATTCCACTCTATGAAAATGGGGAAGAAAATGATAATCTCCCAAAAAAAAATTAGCACCTCATTATCACGTATTAAGTGCGATTTCAAAGTTTTCAAAGGTTTATAATTTTTGCATATGCAAGTTTGTGCATTACATTCCACTCTATGAAAATGATAATATCTCAACATTTTCTTAGCACAAAATTATCACATATTAAGTGCGATTTTAAAGGGTTCAAAGGTGTATAATTTCTGTATATGCAAGATTATGCATTACATTCCACTCTATGAAAATGGAGAAGAAATGATAATCTCTCAAAAATTTGTTAGCACATCATTATCACGTATTAAGTGCCATTACACAATGTTCAAAGGTTTATATTTTTCGTATACTCACCTTTTATGCATTATATTTCACTCCATGGAAATGATAAATGATCAGGATTTTATTAGCACAACATTATCATGTCCTAAGTGCAATTTCAAAGAGTTCAAAGATGTATAATTTTCGTATAATTTTCATATATGCAACTCATTCACTTTATCAAAATGAATCTATACAAAGGGCCGTTGTCGCTAGAGAAGAAGAAGAAGAAGAAGAAGAAGAAGAAAGGGGAGGCAACGGCACGGGCGCAGGCATGGGGCTGGCTCGGGGTCCTATCTTGCAATACCAACCTAAGTAAGCTATGGGTCCGACGCTCACATGGATAAGCTGTGGGTCCGATGCTGACCTAGATAAGTGGAGAGAGGTGTCTACTACGGGAAGCGACTGAACGTGGCTCCACTTGCCAGCATGTAACGACAAGGGAATGTGGCCCTACTTGTCAGCACATAACAGCGAGGGTCCACTATGGGAACCGACAAAACGTGACCTCACTTGTCAGCACATAACAACAAGACTGACGGACAACGAGTTTTTAGACCGGGTGAAAGTTTCGTACAAGGATATGGGCAAAAGGGAGGAAAAGTTAAGCGGCTAGGGAAAACTGAGTATAACTAACGTACCAAGGGTACGAAAATAGAAATCCCTAGATAGATTGAGGCGCCTAATATAGTTATGCCAAAGTACATAGATGAAATATTGAATTGGTTCAATATGGAGACGACACGAAAGAGTTCTTCCTGCATGGAAGTGGTTGGAGCAAGAACTGCATGAAAGATTATATCAGTCATGTACACCATGATATGTACATAACCAAATATGTCCTATGCTATAAATTGTTATGAGCATATACCAGAGTGATACATATGATGATCACATGACAATAATAAATATATTCTTATGTACTTTAGAAGGACAAAGAATATGTTTTGTATGCATAAGTGACAAATGGTTTGTTGTAAGGTGTTACATCGATACTCGACTTATTACATATACACATAATTTTTGTCTCAATTAGGCTACGTGAATTATAGAAGGTGGCACAGTGGGATGGAAGTAAATTCCATGTTGGATTTGGATGTGTTCCAAAGTTAAATATTGTGAAGGATACTGCTATGAAAGGCTGAGTATATTGTTGTCATGACAATGGCAAATGAGGGCGTTATGAGTCAAAAGGTTCATTTTTGAACTTAGTGTTGTTCTGAGCATGCTAGTACTATGAAGATCTATTGTGAGACAATAGATGACACATAGTTTCAGCCGATGAACTAAGGTCCCACTAGTTGACCAAACATATACAAATGCCATATCATTGAAAATGAGTGACGTGTGAAGACGCGAAGATATGCAAATACACACGGACATGAACTTGTCAGATCTGTTGAGAAAGTTTACCACATGCAAAGCATAAAAGACACCGGTATGCCGTAGGTGTTAAGTGCTGGAATATTGACTAGATTATTGACTCTAGTACAAGTGGGAGACTAATGAAAATATGCCCTAGAGGCAATAATAAATTGTATTATTCTATATTTTCTATTCATGATTAAGCTTATTATGTCGTGCTATAATTGTATTCGTTCCGGGTAATGAGTATTTGGAGGAAAACCCTAATACATGTTTGGAATAATAAACACCATTTAGATATCCCTATTCTCGCCTCTAAGACTAGTTCAGGTGTATCATTGATAGTCCATGTTTCCTAACTATGGGAAAACAACGATGTGTTGTGGAGTTCCTGGTGATATATGAGATATGAGTTGTTGGGAGAACAACGAGGATGAATAGACCCAACATGATATACCGTGAAACACATCGTCAATATTGTTATTGATAGTTTCTCATAAACAATGTATTGCCTTTACTAAAGATCATTTGACCGCGAGACACATGTGAACTTGGGTATAATATGGACGTGGCAAGATTCTTCAAACATTGCTCTTAACGGAGTAATCATAAAGTTGATACTTGCCCTTACTGGATGGTACACCAATTATTCACATGGGGTGCTTACAAAAATTGCTACTCCTGACGATGGAGATATACACTCTAGGCCCACTCATGTACTATGGTGTTCATCATCGTCTAGCCGGACACGTGATCAAGTTATTGAACACATGAATATTGATAGTGTGATATGAGTAAAGAGTGCATGCTAGGTAATGAGAATAACCTAGTGTTTCGTATCGGGCAATGTAAAGTATCAACGAAGCAATACGATATGTATCGGACATGATAGAATGGTTCAGACGATAAAGATATTCGTGTTATTTGTGGGGATTACTACGTGTATCCAGACATCAATAGTAATCATTGTCGTGGAATGAGGTCTAGACATGTCCGCAAATGTCCGAACCCATAGGGTCACACACTTAAGAGTTCAATGGCATTTATAATATGAGTGTGAATGAAGATTTAGAATAGAAGTAGTTACAAAGGTGTTCGGAGTGTCTCGAAATACCTCATGGGTGTCTTGGAATATTGCCGAGAGTGTTCGAAATAAGTTTTGAGCATTAATGAGATGAGAAAAAGGGTTCTGAGAGTGTCTCGGATGGTCTTGGAATAGTTCCAAGAGGTCCCGGATGATCCCGAAAGTGTCCAGGAGTTCCCGGATGATCCCGGAAGTGTCTGGAAAGGTCTCGAGAGTGTCTAGGATGTTCCGGACATATATGGACGGTTTTGGAAGGAGCAGAAGGTTCCTAAAGGTTATGGAAGGTTCCGGAAGGTACCGGGGTGACCCGGGTCATGTTAGGATGTCTAGAAGGTTCCATAATAGGTGCATCCATGTTACCGTAACGGGCAAGGAAAGATACACTAGTCAAATTGAGACTTGTAAAAGGAAACCGTTTTTGACTAGGTTTGGATTGACCTACACCTACCGGAACTCGTCCAAACTTTGGGCTGGGTCAAGGAAGACCCAAGGGTCCTTTACACCCATAAAAGGGCACCAAGGGGCACCCCAAGTGGCACCCAAGTCCTAGCCTTAGCCTCCTAATCCACCCCTACCTCCTCCCGGCCAAAACCCTAGTTGCGGCGCTACCCGGTGCACTGCCGCCGCCTCCCTCCTCTCTTATCCACCTCCATGGTGTGGTGCTAAACCCTAGGGGTGTGCCCTAGGTTCTTCATCTTCTACTACGACGTTGTACACTTCGGAGTTATCCCTTCGTTTGGATCTAATCTAGATGGGACTGCGAAAGCGCTGCCGGATCTTTAGCAACATGTTCCCGCTTCGACCATGTGTTCTTGATCACACCTCATTGTGGTGCCGCTGATCTTGTACTAGTGGATACTGGTGGAGGTTAAACACTTGGATCACTTGATCGTGTGGATCTTCACAAGGAGAAATCTTCTCGTGGCTAATCGACTAGCTGCGAGATTCGATGCACCGACTATTTCGACAACGACGTCTTCATCGGTGCAAGTTCATCAGACCAGTTGTCGTGCTAGAAGGAAGCAGTCTTGCAATCTCCGATGCTAATCTTCATGGAGGCTCTGAAAAATTCAATGTCATCACATGGGAGCTTGGATCCCACCCAGTAACTATGCTGGTCCGGCCACTATATCCAAGGCCATCTTAGTCCGAGGGCGCGACCGGTCCTCTATAGGTCTGGCATGCTAAGGCCGCCATCATTGTTAGGTTTACACAGCGTGGTCCAGCTGACCAAAGCCTTCCCTTGTGCTGCGTGCTCTCCTTCATCACCCCTAGATGAAGTTTCTAGCGATAGGGATAATCTTGTCCCTGACCCACTAAGACAGGGGATCACTATCGCATGGTAGACTGCAATGGAAATGAGGACGTACTTGGCGAGGGCGATCCTACCAGGTAGAGCCAGGGTTTTCCCCATCCACCCAGGTAGCTTTCTGACAATCTTATCAATCAGGTGCTGAAGGTCGACCTTTTAAAGACGTCGGAAGTGTAGGGGCAGACCCAAGTACTTCCCCGGAAATGTAGAAATATTTGCTAGAAAGGCCGAAAGGATGTCTGAAAGATCAATGACTTCACATCCGACAGGAAGAAACTCCGTTTTTCCCAAATTGGTGACAAGACCACTTTGTTTCCCAAAACAATAGAGGATGACAGTGGCCTATAGTTCTTCTTTCACATGATTGACAAAATTTCCATCATCATCGGCGTACATCGAGACTCTGCAGTGGGTCTGATTTGGCTGAGAAGCTGCATAGACTTATAGAGACTGCTGGTTAGAGGCTTGATCTTTTTGCTGCGATGTGGTTTTGTTGGGTGTAAGATAAAAGGCCTATATAGCTGATGATCTGATGTTTGTTTTAAATTGTGTTGGGCTTATCCTACCAATTTGTGTGCTTTTAGCCGAGGCTAGAATAGTTGTGGTGTTTCTTATTAACTTTGTAGTTTGTTGTCTTCTAATGGAAATCAAGGAAACCCTTCAATAGAAAAGAGGTTTCCTTGCAAAATTTCTGTACTAGTGAGCGTCTATATTTAGAATTCTTTTATCCATGCAAGTACTTCTTGCAAAATTTCTATACTAGTGAGCGTCTACATTTAGAATTCCTTGCAAAAGATTTGTCCTATTTAATTAACTAAGAAAATGAGTCATGACATAAAAAGGCAAAAATAAAAATACAAATCATGGGATTACTCTCTCGATATTACAAAACCCAAGTTCTTCGTACCCATGGTGGCCCAAAGTTTTGCCTCGCCCTTAGTCATCTCAAGAAGAATAGGAGTGGCGCGGACTTCTTGTAGAAGAACCTTGTGTTCCTCTCATTCAAATTTGTCCAACTAGAAAGCATGGTGATGGATGCCATGCCCTTTCAGATGGAGGTGGATTTGTGAGTCATCATGGTCCGCCAATCCTTGATGGAAAGATCCGGTGGCCAATCTTACTTACGAATATATGGAAGCCTGATCCATCCCTTGACAAGGTTCCAAAGCCTTTTCTGTAATGATATTGGGTGAAGAGGTACGCCGCCGTCTCTTGAATTCGTCCACCCCCTCTTCTCAAGACGATAAGCCGTCAATAGCCTATTTTAAATGGCTAATAAGGCGAAGAATTTAATCTGCGTGGTTCCCCAACCTTCCAAACCAACTTGTTCAAGCAAGTGAGTATGGATCTGAAAATTTGAGCATTATATGCTGATGTAGTGGAATATTTACCATTGTGTGTGAGGTTCCAAATAATTGTGTCCTGCATATTATCTATAAACTTAAGCCTGGTCACATGCAAGCATTCTGAGACAATTTGCCACTACCATGACAATGCCATGCGGGGCCATTTTTCTACTCTTCACATTGAAGTGTGGGCATGTGTGACGCTCCTTCATGCATGTGGTGGAGGCACGAATGTGCTATTTTACGTGTCAATGTTTTCACTGCATCCTCTCTTACTCCCATTGTGGCGCCACCAGTACAATACCCCTCTCTTTCGCGACATAAGAGCCCACCACCTCCTCCAACCATGGTGGTTTTAAGATTAAATTGAGAAAATATATGATAACTACTCAGCCTAAGAAACAACCGTAGTTGCGAATATATGTGGTCACCGTGCCGACCGACTGCCCACACCCCTTTTGCACAAATCAAACCGTTATTTTCTTACATATACACATGCCCGTAGGACACAACAAAACATACGGAGGTGGTGTTTTGGCTCACCGGTGCAAATGAACTTATTATGAAAAAATATTTAAACAAAATTTAAAATGCCAAAAAAATTAAAAAATATTATGTGCGTGTATGTGGATGTTTTGTGTTTTTACATGAATTTTTGTGTAAAAAAGACCATTTTATGTGACTTGTGTAAAAACACAAAAAATTGTTCAAGAATAATGATGTTGAAGCATATGAATTTGTGGTTTTTACACAGGACACAAATAATGTTTTTTACAAGAAAGGTGTGTGTGAGCAAATATGTTTTTGTAAAAACTTTAACATTCTGAAATAAGTTTTGAATAATAGGTTCATTTACACTCGATAAGACGAACTAGATTTCCATACATATTATGCCTATAGTTTCGTAAAACAAATAGCTACGGGTATACCGCCTACAGTGTCAAACCACCGCGAGCGTACCCCACATGCACGGTGAAGTGCGCCTATTCTTCTAGTCATCTCTAAGTTGGATGTCATTGCGCTCTTCCCAAAGCCTTAAATATTCTTGTATATGAGGAATGGTCAATTTTGTGTCCATCTTTATCTTTTATATCCATGCTATTGAGCAAGGCTTAGTTGACCTTCCATTTTTCCTAGTAGACACATCATAGATGAGTAGTGCAATATCTTTAGGATTTTTTCCGTTGAGCCAAGGGTGTCCCAAAAATACGGAATGTTCTCATTGCTAATGGAGATAGTAGTGGCGGCATAGAAAAGGCTCATGTACGCAGAGTCACAAGGTACCCATTCCTTCCTAAAGCTTTGTTGGGTATATCTATTCAAAGCATGGCCACCTTAACCAGATGGCGTGGCTGAACTTCTCTAGGTGTAGAATCCTCAAACCTCCAATCCCAGTAGGTTTACATGATGTTTCCCAATTAATATTGCCTTTACCACCAGAGATCTCTCAAGCAGGGCCGGACCGGGGGGGGGTGTCTGGAGGGGCGGCCATCCTGGGCAGAATAAAACTAGGGGCCCTCCCTAGATATATGCTCCATGCATGGACTAGAATAAATCCAAAGAAAAAAATGATACTACAGTTCTACCGTATACCTTTCTAATGGGCACTTCTCTTTCTCGAGCTCATACGTACGTGTGTGGTTGTTCTACCTTGACCTGATCTAACCGATGACATCAAATCGGAATTAGCACGTTCTATAGACCCATCTATTTTGTAACTCCTGGATGTCATGGTCTCTCTCGAGTCCTGAGGTCCATTAGGGCCCTGATCACCGATCACCATCGCCTGTCGCTCTGACCTCTCTCTTGGTCGCAAATAATTAGGAGGAAGTTCCTTCACCTTCTATTCAATTGTTTCCCAATGAAGGCCGCCAATTGCTCGTCCATGCCTACCCATGTATCAAAACATGTATCCGAATTCTCCCTGGATTTGTGTGCCAGTTCATGTTCATGATGCCCTAATTCTGATTCTAATTAGTAATTCTGTATTTGTTATTTAATTTCTAGTGTGGTTAACTAGTAAATAATTGAACGATTATTTGATATATGTAGTGTCTCAAGAGATGTTAAATGATTTGTAAACTCTATGCATCCAAAGGAATTTAATGGACGAGATTGATATTGACTAGACTTCTCTTTGCGTGCCCCAGGACATGGCCAGCATGCAGAACGTCTGATGATATCGTCACACTACATTTATGTCTAGGAGAAAAGATAGAACATTCGTTAGGCAAAGCGGTTAGAGCGTTTCTTCATGTCTATCTAGTTCTATTATTGTTTCATAGGAGTTTGTTATGGGGATGGTGCCTACGTTGGTGTTCATAGGATCTTGTACACTACCGGTTGAAGCATACCATCTAGGAATTAAAGAGAAAGCTAAGAGAACTTTATTAAACAATGTTTTGATGGGGCTTGTTACTCCGTGGTTCACAAGTTGGTCTGCGAGTGTATCGTGGGGTCTGAATTGCATGTAATTGCCGGTTTTCGCAAAGTTAGGCTGCCAACTACCGAGAGGGCCCATTTTGAGGCAAACTCATCCCACCCTATCAAATTCAAATATTTGGTCAGCTGTCCGATGAAGTTGATGGCCAGAACCCTCATGTCAGTACTTTGTCCATGCCGCGAGCGCCAACGCGGCAACCATGTAGGCAAAACGAGGAACTAAACGCCTTAGTGCATTGACCAAATTCACAAATTCACTCCCTCCTTTGCATGAACCCTAGCACTGGCAGCGGCGAAATCCACACTCCAAGCAGAATGACCCCTTGGGACATTTTCCTTCCGGCGCCAAGTTGCTGCGCCCACTTGCTGATCCCGAGCTCCAATGCTGCATGTCGTGCTCGCCGTTGCGAGGCTCTTGCCCACCTCCGTTGCCGGACGAGTTGAGCAACATAGAGGATGGTAGATCCTAATACCAAGGAAGAAGAAGTTCAGGCTACATGCAGGTGAGCTACTCTTCTATTTACTATTTGCACTAACTATAACTGCTAGATAGCTATTGACATTAAATAGATATATTGAACCTAGAATTTTTTGCTATCCCAACACTAACAATCAATTCTTATCTTTCTTCCCCAAATTTCTTTCAAGTAGGACCCCTGCGGACCACCCTTACCTAGTTATGGTAATGCTCGGAAGCTACAACTCTAAATTAGCCAATGGGAAGGGAAAGTGGATTCCACTTCATTGTCTCACAATAGAAGAAGCACGTGCGCAGATCTGCACTATCTTTGGTATGGTTGTTGCTCTGCGTAAACATGCTGAAATAGGGTCGAAGAATAATGCACAGTTCAGCTTCACAGATGAATGAGGCATTATGGATCCTGTAACGTGTGACAGTCAGCTAAGCGGTTTGATGAAAAAGTCTCTTGGGGCTCGCATGTTTTTCCTGAATTGTAAAATACTGTATGGGGAAGCTGTTGCTACTGGGAGTCACCCTGCTATTCTTGGATAGGTTGGTCTAACTCGAACCCCTATTGCTGGTAAGCAAAATGTGGTTCGTCGTATGCGCCATGCTTCTGTCAGGCAACCTCCTCGTAGGAGTCCCTCTATTGCCATTGTGCAAACCTATATTGTGGAATCTGTTGGTGCTGGTCGTCCCCGTGGTGTTGTTGCTCTGGCTGATGCTGACCCAATCCTTGCCGCTATTGAGAAAACTAAGGCTTCTGGAGGCTACTGATGACCCACAAGTATAGGGGGCGTATCGCAGTTTTTTCGAGGGAAGTGAAACCCAATTTAATTATTCGACACAAGGGGAGCCAAAGAATATTTATAAGCCTTAACACCTGAGTTGTCAATTCAGGTGCACCTGGAAACAATCTTGCTCACATCAGTTTATCAGTAGCAACAGTTTTGTAGTAGGAACAATAAAGTAACAATAGTAGTAAAGTAAAGATAGTAGTAACAGTTGTAGTAAACAGTAGGATTCGACTGCGGTAGGCATAGGGATGGATGGACGGGTATTGCATGGACAAGACAATTAAGGTGGTCCTTTTAATAGAGCACCGGAGCAAAGCATTAACACTCCATGAACACATGTGATCCTCACATCAAAGCCATTCCCTTCGGTTATCCCGATTTCTGTCACTTTGGGGCCATTGATTCCGGACAACAACGTGTGTATACAACTTGCAGGTAAGACCAAAAACAATACTATCATAATGAATCAATAACATGTTCAGATCTGAAATCATGGCACTCAGGTCCTAGTGACAAGTATTAAGCATAACAAGTTGCAACAAAGTCAAAAAGCACTAATAGAAAATACTAGGCACCATGCCCTAACAATCTGATGCCATTACATGAACGATCTTATCCAATCCCTACCATCTCCATAGCCTACAACGGGGGATTACTCACTCATAGATGGGGGAAACATGGATGGTCGATGGAGGAGCGATGGTGATGATGATGGCGATGATCTCCTCCAATTACCCATCCCGGCAGGGTGCCAGAACGGAGTTTCTGGTGCTGTTTCATGGAATCTGGTGGTGGCGGCGGAGCGGAACTCCTTCTGCAAAAACGTCGAACCCCCCCTGAGTTTTTAGGTCAGAAGGCATCTTATAGGCAAAGAGGAAGACCGAGGGGGTGCCTAGGGTGGCCAGACCACCCCCTGGCGCGGCCAGGCCTGGCCCACATGGCCAGGTGGTGCGGCCAGTCCCCAGCCCCTCTTCGTCTCGTATTCTGGCTCTTGGTGTCCCTCGGTGAAAAAATGACTTTGGCTTTTGTCCCGTCTAATTCCGAGAATATTCATTTTCTGACTTTCCTGGAACAAAAAAAGCAGAAAACAGGCAGCTGGCACTGTGGCTCTTCTTAATAGGTTAGTCCAAGAAATCATATAAAAAGTACTCCAAAGTGTGGACAAAACATAAGAAAGTAGATAAAACCAAGCATGGAACATCAAAAATTATGGATACGTTTGCAACGTATCAACATCCCCAAGCTTAACTCCTGCTCGTCCTCAAGTAGGTAAGTGATAAAAAGAAAGAACA
Source organism: Avena eriantha (assembly GCA_910589775.1). NCBI lineage: Eukaryota > Viridiplantae > Streptophyta > Magnoliopsida > Poales > Poaceae > Avena > Avena eriantha. The sequence continues at coordinate 266,471,764 of OU342745.1, read as the reverse complement.
ATTTTTGAGGTGACATGCACCATCATAAACTTGATCAAAGTATTTGTAAGACATTCATAGCTGGGATCATAGTACTTCATCATAACATGAAAGATAAAGTTCTAACAATAAGGCAAAGCAACTATGTTGCAACATGAAAAGGCACAAACAAAAGATTCTTGAATAACAATGCTTTGCAAGACGTTTGTTTGTTTCACATAAAGAAAACATAGCATAGTGGCATTCAGCTTGTCCCTCATAGAGTAGCTAACATAAATGCATAGGACACCTTCAAAGTTCATAAGACTGACTAGATACAAATAGTTTAAAACAAGCAATATCAAAGCTATGCATCAATCAACAAGTCTTAATACAATGCACATAGAACTAAGAATGGCCATTATGCTCTCAAAGTAGGTGCATAGAGATAGAAGGTGGAGACTCAATATATAAGTGGAAGAAGGGCCTTCATAGAAGGAAGTAGGGATTCAAGTCTCATAAAGAGCTTCCAAAAATTATGGTACTTAATAGCTTTCAGCTCTCATTGCCCCTATCATAAGCATCTTGAAGTGATTAAGGTTAAAGTGAACAAACTATGGTGTATATGCTTGACGAAGTATAAGTTGGAAATCTCATGTCCCTTGAATATGAGGGCCGCTCCTCATGCTACTCAAGTTTAGTCACCGGTAAGTTCTTGTCATCGTAAGAATATGTGTATCACTGAGAATCGCCAACAGGGTACCCCTTGCCCGATGATACGGAAGAATCCCCATGTCAAAATGACAAGGAAAGCAGACAACGAGCATCTCAGCAATCTTCTTATTTACCATGGGAATATGGTGCTTTTTTCTCTCTTTCCTCTTTTCATAATCTTTTTTTTCTTTTTCTCTTTTTTCTCAATATCTGACTCTTTTTTTATCAGAAGAATGCTTCATAGACAGCTCATTATGGTTACGCTGTAGGTTTCCACCATGTCAGCATGGATTAGACCAGCGGCCCAGGAGTTTCTCTAACACATATACATAACTCCATGCACTTACAAGCTCCCCTTTCATTTCACACCGACGACATCCATAGACAAAAGAGCATGATACCAACTAGGTACAAAGTACCCGTGCAATGTTGAAAGCGTTCCCCATGACAGCATGGTTCTGATAACCCCCAACAAATAAGTGCAAGCATATACAACATAGACAACACAATGGTTCAAGTTTATTAGATGCAAAAAAGTAAAGTGTGCCATCAAGTTCGTGAGAGCTTTAATCACTAGTTTTCTCATAACAAGTTTAATTTGGAAGGTAAACAAAAGCATGAATATACTTGGAATTGCATATGCTAATAGGTAGGTATGGTGGACTCTTTGGAATTACTTGGTTTAGGGAGTTGGATGCATGAGTGGAGCTCATACTTGGTTGCGGAGGCTAGCAAAATACTGGGAGCGATAACTTATTGAGAGAAATAATGGCCATAATCATGCAGAGCGACAAAACATCATTGATCAAAGCATAAAGTGATACTACAAGTTGAAAACTAAATGATCATAAAGGCTTATGGTGACTTTGGATAGTCATAACATGGTGTGAGCATGCGCCAAGTCAACCCAAATAAAGCATCAAAGCAGAATACCACAATACTATGCTTTAATATGCTAAAACAATGCATGATTCATCCAAGGCACATTAAGCAATCTCAAATGTTTATAACAAGTAATGCTATAGCAAAGAATACTAAGCATAAAGCCAAAACAATATCAAGCATGGCATGACAAAGCATAGGACACAGTCAAAAACAAGCTCTCTTTACCACTTAAGCATGAACTTTCCTACTCTTTTACAATCCAAACCAAACTATTTGAAAACCAATGTATGCAAGAGGGGGTCCAACCAATTTATTCAGAAAACTAAGCAAGCAAAGCAAACAAAAAACTAAAATGAAAACGAAAAAGAAGACGCTCCAAAAATAACACAACTGTGCATGAAACAATAAAAATGAAGCGTTTGGAAGAAACCTAGGATTTTTATTGATGAAGAAGGGGATGCCTTGGGCATCCCCAAGCTTTGACGCTTGTACTGAATATTTCTTGGGGTGACACGGGTGGCATCCCCAAGCTTGTGCTTTAGTCCATCCTTCATCTCATTACTCATTCCTTCCATACACCTGAATTTTTTCCTTCATACAAAACTTCACACAATCTTTATTAGCAACATTAGTGCACTCAAGATAACAAGTGTTTGGTTCAATTCCAACACCAATAAAACTTCCATTAAAACACAAGCTACTGTAGCACTTCCCTCAAAAAGCTCAATTCCCCAAAAGAACTCAAAAAGGAACCAACAAGAAGCAAATGCAAAGAATGGCAGAAATCTGTCAAAACAGACCAGCAGGTAAAAACCAATTTTTTCGAAGACCTTATGTTGCTCAAATCAAAACGTGTTGCACTAATGAAAGTTAAATAACAACCTGGGGCAGAAGCACAAAAATTCACGCCTCAAAGGACGTACAGAGATTTTACACGAATTTTTACGGTGAAGCACAAAAATCTGTTTCGGGACAGCAACTTTCCCAACCATTACTTCTCTCTCATTAGAGGTTACTCTTGGCACAAAAAGAAAATAAAAAGGATAAGGAGCGGTTATTACTGAGGTAATAACTTCCAGGACTCATCTAAAACTTTTGGGTTATCTCCCAATAAGTACTTTTCTTTAACGCCTTTAAGTTAGGCATGATAGTTTGAGAAGATGCTCACATAAGAAATATGAATTGAAGTAAAAGAGAGCATCAAGAAGCAAATTCAAAACACATTTAAGTCTAACCCACTTCCTATGCATAGGAATCTTGTATGCAAATAAATTCGCAAAGAACAAAGTGACAGTTATAGGAAGATAAAATAAGAGTAACTTCAAAACTTTCAGCACATAGAGAGGTGTTTCAATACCATGAAAACTTCTACAACCATATTTTCCTCTCTCATAATAATTTTCAGTAGACTCATGAATAAACTCAACAATATAACTATCACATAGAGCATGCTTTGCATGTTCTCCAAAAACATAATTTTTATCAAGCTCAAAGATAGTGGGATTAAAACCTTCAAACACACTTTTAACAATTCTATAACACGATGACTGATCATTCAATATAGGACCATCGTCTAGAGCTTTATCATAAACAATTTCTAAGCAAAACTCTTTAGTACCATGCATCTTCAAGTTAGGCACAAATAAAGGATTATCACAGATAACATGAGCATAACATTCATCCTCCTTTGGTAAGCATGGGGGACAATCAAATAATGTAAGGGATAAAGAGTTACTCTCATTAGAAGGTAGACATGGGTAGCTAATCCATTCTTCCTCCTTTTGTTCATCACTCTCCTCCTCTTTTTCATCTAATGAGCATTCAGGTTCATCAATTTCTTCTTCCATAAGATCCTGCAAGGCATTAGTCTCTTCCATTTGTGGAAAGCATCTATTAATATATTCAAGAATATAGCCATTTTCTTCCTTGTAATTATCAAAGCAAAATTTAAGTATATCATAAACCTTATGTTTATAAGGTGAATCATCAATATTTTCAAGCAAACTAGCAAGTTCAAATGCACCCTTCCAAGCAATAAATTCCTCAATTTGTTCCACATCATAAAAGTCATAATTTCACTTAACATAAGAAGATATGGTAACATTATCATTATACTCACATTGAAAAGGGAGTTGTTTATACCTCTTACAGCAACAACATTTATCAAAGCAATAAGTAACATTATAAGTAGAGCACACGTTTCTAGCAATGGTATACAATTTATCAATTTGTTCCCATAAGTGTTTCCCTTTTTGTGACAAGCGGTGTTCCTTATAATAATATTTTTGTTCTTCCGTGAACCCACCTTGCCAATAAGATTTAGTTTCAAAGAAACCAACCATTGATAGAAACCATGATAAAGCAAGACAATAACACACCAACGAAAATAACAACTAGAGTAGGAACTAATTTTTTTGTATTTTTGATAAAGAAACAAGCAAACAAGGCGGAAATAAACTAAGCTTGAACAATAGTGATTCCAAGTGAACTTGATAAATAAAGCTATGCTCCTCGGCAACGGCGCCATAAAATAGTCTTGATGACCCACAAGTATAGGGGGTGTATCGCACTATTTTCGAGGGAAGTGAAACCCAATTTATTGATTCGACACAAGGGGAGCCAAAGAATATTTATAAGCCTTAACAACTAAGTTGTCAATTCGGCTACACCTGGAAACAATCTTGCTCACAGCAGTTTATCAGTAGCAACAGTTTTGTAGTAGGAAGAGTAAAGTAACAGTAGTAGTAAAGTAAAGACAGTAGTAACAATTGCAGTAAACAGTAGGATTCGAGTGCGGTAGGCATAGAGATGGATGGACGGGCGTTGCATGGACAAGACAATTCACATAGCAATCAGAACATAGGACAATTACAGATAAATAAGATAAAGCATCCAAGTACTAGATAATCCTAGGCATGTGTTCAATATACAGTCATACGTGCTCGCAATGAGAACTTGCACAACATGTTTTGTCCTGCCAGCCCGTTTGCAGCGGGGCCTCAAGGGAACTACTGGAAATTTAGGTGCTCCTTTTCATAGAGCACCGGAGCAAAGCATTAACACTCCGTAAACACATGTGATCCTCACATCAAAGCCATTCCCTCCGGTTATCCTGATTTCTATCACTTCGGGGCCATTGGTTCCAAACAACAACGTGTGTATACAACTTGCAGGTAAGCCCAAAAACAATACTATCATAATGAATCAATAACATGTTCAGATCTGAATTCATGGCACTCGGGCCCTATTGACAAGCATTAAGCATAACAAGTTGCAACAATGTCAAAAAGCACTAATAGAAGCTACTAGTCACCATGCCCTAACAATCTGATGCCATTACATGAATGATCTCATCCAATCCCTACCATCCCCATAGCCTACAGCGGGGGATTACCCACCCATAGATGGGGGAAACATGGATGGTCGATGGAGGAGCGATGGTGATGATGATGGCGATGATCTCCTCCAATTCCCCGTCCTAGTAGGGTGCCAGAACGGAGTTTCTGGTGCTGTTTCATGGAATCTGGTGGTGGCGGCAGAGCGGAACTCCTTCTGGAAAAACGTCGAAACCCCCCTGAGTTTTTAGGTCAGAAGGCATCTTATAGGCGAAGAGGGAGACCGAGGGGGTGCCTGGGGCGGCCAGACCACCCCCTAGCGTGGCCAGGCCTGGCCCGTGTGGCCAGGTGGTGTGGCCGGGCCCCAACCCCTCTCTGTCTCGTATTCTGGCTCCTGGTGTCCCTCGGTGAAAAACTGACTTTGGCTTTTGTCCCGTCCAATTCCGAGAATATTTATTTTCTGACTTTCCTGGAACCAAAAACAGCAAAAAACAGGCAGCTGGCACTGTGGCTCTTGTTAATAGGTTAGTCCAAGAAATCATATAAAAAGTACTCCAAAGTGTGGATAAAACATAAGAAAGTAGATAAAACCAAGCATGGAACATCAAAAATTATGGATACGTTTGCAACGTATCAGCTACCCTACAATTGTTGCCAAAACTGATGTCTTGGGTGCTGCTCCTCCTCGAACCCATGGTCAAGTTCAGTGGGCTGCTGTTGCGGCTACTCGAAGCCCTTTTGTTGTGAAGCAAGCTCATGGTCTGAACTCTTCTAGCACTCGAAGCACTTCTATTGTGGAAACTGTGCATGGTCGTCGATGTGCCGTGGCAGCAACTACTTCTATTGTAGATGTCATTCACTGTGGCCCTACCTGTCCACCAGGTATTGTAGCTGCTGCTGCTAAGGGCTCTCGCCTTGTTCCTCTCACTGATACTTTGACTGAGGTTGCTCCAGCTACCGATGACACTAGTGATGGCGTTATTGGCATTGTAGTTGGGTCTGTTGGTGCCGCTCCACCCCTTGAACCTCGGTGGTTTCGGTCTTCTAGAACCTGATGATGGCAAAGTACGCATTCATATTGGTATCGAGAAGTTCACTTCAAAATTAGAAGATGGCACATAAAATTTCGTCAACGACATTGATGTAATCCTTGGTAGATACGATCCTAAAGTGGTATTGTTATCTGACATGATAGCAGCGTTATGTGCAAAGGTGGCGTGGGCGTCCTCCATGTAGCACATTTCATATATTTTTGTAACAAGACCAAAAAGGCTACACTAGTGAAAGTTACAAGTGATTTAACCATACCGTTTGGTAGGATAAGTAGTACATGTGAAGTGTACCTATTCGCGATAGTGCAAATGGTTGGAGAGGAATTGGAGTTCAACCATAAAGATTATGGACTTGTACAAAAAATATTTGACCTGCTCCATGGCATCACTAATGGTTGTGTGACTGAGGGTAGCTTCAAATAGAGGAGAGTCTTACAGAGGAGAATCATAAACAGGAGTAGGAAGAGCATCCTGATACGTCCATTTTGCATCACTATTCTATGTCTTAATTCACTATTATTCATTGATATATTTCGTACTAAGAGGTGATACTTATGTTATTTCATCTGTTTTTGCATGGTTGATGACTTTTGGAGCATGGACCGCTGCAGTCAGGATTCTGATGGAACAGGTGCTGTTTGGAGGCAAAATTCACGAAGGTCACAAAATCCAGGAAAATATACGGAAAATCTTATTTTTCCAGAAGACTAAGGATGCCAGAAGACGGAGTGGAGATGGGCCACAGGGGGCCCACACCACCCCTGGCACGGGAAGCCCTAGGCCGCACCAGGAGGTGGTGTGGCCACCCTGGCCCACTCCAGCCTCTCCCCTCTGGCGTATATCATCCTCCTGAAAGAATAAGACTCGGGGGGCGACCATAGAAAGATTCTGCCGCCATTGCGGGGCGGAAAACACCGAGAGAGAAAGATCTCTCCGGTAGACAGATTTCTGCCGGGGGAATTCCTTCCCGGAGAGGGGAGATCATCGCCATCAACACCACCATCAAGCTGGACTTCATCGAGATCATCATCATCATGACCACCATCATCACCATCAGCCCTCATCACCATCTCCATATTGCTATAACAATTGTGTTGAATCTTGCATAGTTCATAGGGGAAACTTTCCCGGTGTTGATTACTCTTTGTAGTTGATGCTATTGAGTGAACCATTGAATTATTGTTTATGTTCAGATTGTTATACATCATTCTTCCATGTCTGATCATGATCCATATGATGTCTTGTGAGTAGTTCGTTTTGTTCTGGAGGACATGGGAGAAGTCTTGTTTTTAGTAGCGGAGTTATGTTGAGAAAGATTCAATAGATTGTTATTTAAGTTGTGGTGTACTTCTTCTAGTGGTGTCATGTGAACGTCGACTACATGACACTTCACCTATATGGGCCTAGGGGAATGCATTGTGTATTTGGCTACTAATCGTAGGGGTTGCCAGAGTGACAGAAACCTGAACCCCCGTTAGGAAACCATTGCACAAGGAACGGAAGGGTCTTAGAGTTTAAAGTTGTGGTTAGGTTTCTACCTTAATTACTTTCTTGTACTTATGGATGTTTGCAAGGGGTTTAATCACAAGTATGTATTAGTCTTGGATGGGGCGGTACATTAGCACAGGTTCACCCACACAACACTTAGCAATCTAGAGAAGATTAATCAGCTATATAAAGCAAAAGCACTTGACAGTCTTCCCATGTGTCCTCGAGAACGTTTGGTCATCTTAAGTAATACAACCGGCTTGTCCTTTGCTGCATAAAGGATTGGGCCACTTGCTGCATTTATTCCTACTGTCTTTTATTTACTCGTACTTTGTTTCCCTGCTTTATCAAAAACCCCTAAAAATCCGTTTGCTAAGTATTTGCAGAGAATTCCTGATCCATACCACTAGCCAGCACCTTCTGCTCCTCATTGGGTTCGACACTCTTACTTATCGAAAATACTGCGATACACCCCCTATACTTGTGGCTCATCACATCCCTAGAAAGTGCACCCCGAAGAAGAACATCACCAAGCAGACCATGCCACAGAAGAGGACACCCCAGAGTTGCATGAAAAAATGGACCCACGCCAAACAATAGTAGTAAAAATGCTAAGAGGGCGAGCACAGTCGTGAACACACCCAGGAGTAGTAGCAAAAGGCTAAGATTGCCATCACGGAGGATAGCAAAAAGGAGTAGCAGAAAAAATGCTAATTTGAAGAGGAACACGCTGCATAGGTCCAGACATAATGCTAGCATGAAGGAGAACACACCCAATAGTAGCAGAAAAGGGCTAATTTGAAGAAGAACACGCCACAGAGGCCCCTCCCTCGGACGGATTATCCAGCCCTGCAAGTTCAGAATAGCAACAACCTCCTGATATGGTTGGCAATCAAGATCAAGGGCAAGTTTCTCCTTCGTCTGTCAGTGTTGAACCTTCTACTGATCAAGGTAATATTTTTGGCCAAGACGGAGACCAGAATGTTGAAGATCTTCCTCTAAGAAACAATAAGGAAATCTAAACTTGTAGCAAAGCTCGAGCTGAAAAAAATATAGAATACAGAGGTGACACACTTGATAAAGTGGTCGGTGATCTAAGAAGAAGGGTGTCCACAAGAAGAGAGTTAGCAAGCTTCAGTGATTATCAAGATCATACATCCATGCAGGAACCTAAAAAGGTATTTGAAGCACTTGAAGATCCATCTTGGCTATTGGCTATGCATGAAGAACTCAATAACTTCGAGTGCAACAAACTTTGGAAGTTAGTAGAGAAGCCCAAAGAATGTCGCAATGTTATCAGCACGAAGTGGATATTCAAAAACAAGCAAGAAGAGAATGGAATTGTTGTAAGGACCAAGGAAAGACTTGTGGCGCAAGGTTTCTCCCAAGTGGAAGGCATTGACTTCGGTGAAACCTATGATCCTGTGGCTCGTCTTGAGTCTATACATATCCTTCTTTCATACGCTGCATATCATAATTTTAAGTTGCAGCAAATGGATGTTAAAAGTTCCTTTCTTAATGGTCCATTCCATGAATTGGTGTATGTTAAGCAACCCCCAGGCTTCGAGGATCAAAAATTTCCTAACCATGTCTACACACTTGATAAGGAGCTTTATGGCCTTAAACAAGCCCCACATGCGTGGTATGAGCATCTTAAAGAGTTATTGCTAGACCGTGTTTTTGAGGTTGGGCATATTGACCCTACTTTTTTACTAAGAAGGTTAAAGGGGAGATTTTCATGTGCCAATTATATGTAGATGACATTATTTTTGGCTCTACTAACAAAGCTTTAAATGATGAATTTTCAAAGCCTATGACTGATAGGTTTGAGATGTCTATCATAGGAGAGTTAAGGTTCTTTATTGGTTACGAGATAAAGCAATTGAGAGAAGGAACCTTAATTAATCAAGAAAAGTACATCCAAGACATGCTCAAGAGATTCAAGATGACAGACCTCAACGGCATTGCTACATCGATGCAAACAAAATGCCATCTTGAATTAAACCCCAAGGGTAAAGATGTGGATCAAAAGGTATACCGGTACATGATCGGCTCTTAGATTTACCTATGTGCATCTAGACCCGATATTGTGATGAGTGTAGGAGTGTGTGTAAGGTATCAAGCGGATCCTAAAGAAATCCACTTGGAGGCGGTCAAGAGAATCTTTTGGTATTTGGTTCATTCCCTAAACTATGGACTTTGGTATCCCAAATGCTCGAATTTATCTCTATGTGGGTACATGGATTCATATTGGGTTGGTGACAAGGATGATCGAAAATCAACTTCTGGAGCTTGTCAATTTCTGGGAAGATCCTTGATATGTTGGTCTTCGCAGAAGCAAAACTATATTTCTCTCTTCACCACCGAAGCAGGATATGTGGTTGCCGCAAGTGCTTGCACTCAGTTATTATGGATGAGGAAAAGTTTAAAGGAATACAGTTTCAATCGTGACAAAGTTCCTCTTTTATGTGATAATGAAAGTGCTATTAAAATTGCATACAATCCAGTACAACATACAAGAACTAAGCATATTGAGATCCACAATCAGTTTATATGAGATCATGTTTCTCGTGGAGACATTGAAGTATCTTATGTAAGCACGAAGGATCAACTTGCGGATATTTTCACGAAGCCTCTTGATGAAGAAAGATTCTTCCACTTGAGGAATGAACAAAATATCGTAGATTCAAGGAGCTTGACTTGATTCCCTTGCATACACACCTATATCTTAACCTTTACTTGGTTTAGATGCGGGCATGGACATAGGGGGAGTGTGGTCCTAATTATTGGTCTAACCTCGCCCTGTAATTCCAAAAGTAAGAACAAATCGTTACTCTTAATATCATTTAGTGATATGTGAGCTCAATTGATGAGTATTGGTCATGAACCTAAGAAACATCTTCGCTGTATCATACCATTCACTCCTACATGGTGGCTTCGTCCCCCGCCCTCTTCATGATGGAGAGTTTGTTCTTTGTGGTTCTTTTTGATTCTTATTGCCTATCTCTTGTTCTTATGGAAAACACACTCAATTTTGGCTTTTCATTGATTTTGGCTCTTGCAATGTTGGGTGTGTAGTACCATCTCAGTTTGGATATATAAACCTAAGCCTACTCCCACCTCAATACATCTCTCTCTATTGCACACAAGTCCATTTGTAACCTTGTGAGGTTGTACAAGATTGTGCTAGCCTGAAACCTATGTAAACAAGATTTTTTAGAGAGCGCCGGATTATCTGCCCCTAGTGGGGGACGGATTATCCAGCACAAGCGAATTTTTTATTTTAGGGAAGGGATTCAGGGGGAGAGGCTCAAACTAAGGAGCTCTCTCCACCCTAACTCCCTCCCAGCCCACAGCCGCCGCCATCCGCCTTTCTCCTCCCTAGAGGTCCCCTAGCCGCCAGTTTCCTCGGATTTCGACTGGATCCGCTCCTCCTCCACCCTGGGTATCTTCTCCTCCAAGTAGCTCCTCTAATGAGTGAGGGTAACTCCCACATTCTTCATTTTTTGTGTGGAAGTTGTTGTTTTGTTGAAACTTGGAGTAGAGTATGCCCATTGGTTCATATGCATGTTATTTTCAGTACATTATAAACCATTGTCACCGATCAGTGCGTATGCCTCGCATCTGAGTCGAAAGCAAAATTTTTGCTAGGGCCAGATTATCCGCCCCTGACTAGTCCGGATTATCCGGCCTGCAAGGATCAACCCTGTTGCTTTTTGATTCATATTGATTCATTGTGTAGTTGCATCATAGTTGCTTTTCAACTGATTTTAACTCTTCCTCCTAGACTTGTGTATGCTCATCTCTTGCTACCTCCTTACTCACTTCACAGGTAGTTCTCGTGGTCCCACAAAGACCCATCAGAGGAGACCTCGTGCTCGGTATCTCGTTCCCAACACAGAAGGTAAACTTGTTGATGAAGTTGAATTGAGGAGACAACAAAGAGAGACTGCATGGATGGCTAAACAAGATAAGAGGGACAAGAGGGCTCGGGATACTATGAAGAGAAGGGGCAAACAAACTAGGGTCGACTATAAGACCATGAACATCATTGAGTATTTCACTCCCTGACAACATGATTGGTTTGAGGATGCCCTGCGTGATGCGGATCTTGACGACCCCAATTTTTGGTGTGCTCATCATATGCACATCTATCAGGACATCTACTCTAACCGGAAGATTCGCCCCATGCGACTCCTAGATTTGACCGCCACAAAGAGCAAGCCTCATTTCGCTCATGCTCTTGCCGTGATTGAGAGGATGGGGCTACATCATATTATGGAGATCCAGTGTGCCTATGACACTGTGCTGGTTCAGAAGTTTTTCTCCACACTTGTTATTTGTGGGGATGAGGCTCACACTATGAAGTGGATGACAGGTACCCAATTCTGCTCGGCTCGCTTCCACACCTTTGCTCAGTTGCTTTCCTACCCCTTCCGGGGCTATGATCGTTCCTGTGGGCATCGCATCTGTGGCCCTAATCAACCCAGCAAGGACGATTTTCTGTTAGCGTGCTATGGACCCAACAGTGTGGTTGGAAAGGTTGATGGTCTTCTTCCACTCTACTCTCAGCTGGTTCTCATGTTCCGTGATTGCATTATTCCGAGTGGAGGTATAAATGATAGAAGTCGTGGCCATCTGGTTAATTTACTTGGCTTTGCCTATGAATGTCCCAATTGAAAAGACCCCTCTGCTGATTACACCTTGGATGTTATGGACTTCATTTATCACGAGATGCCTGACACAATGTGCATATATGAACTTTGTAGTTTTTTGTGCTAAAATGCTTATTATTTTGCACATTTATTATATTTATTCGTACTAACCTACTAATAGTTGTAAAAGTGCACAAGTTCTTATTTTACACTTTGATGTGTAGGAAAAAGATGAATATAGAAGAAAATTGCTCAATATGGCAGTATTTGGAGTTTCCTCAAATCTATCGTACTGAACACTTTTCAAAGATGGACCTGGCCGGCTGCCTCCCTACTAAAAATGTTTTTATTTTATTAGACTATTATTTTATTTTATTTTTAAAAGCCTTTTGTAAATAGTTTTTAGACAAAACAAAATATTCGAACAAGGTCGGGGTTTTAATTTGAAATAAAGACAGGGGATATTTAGAAAACAAAAATAGGCTTTTAGAAAATAGTTTTAGACAAACCATGCATAATGACATGACGATGCTCAAATGCAAGGTGGCATGATGACATGAGCATGCGGTCATGATGATACAATGCACAAAAACACCGCGATTTTCTAGTAGTGCTTTTAGCGGGGTGCCACAATTCGACACCACTAACAAGGGATCTCGCGCTCGAGATCCGCCTCATGGTACCGGGAAGAAGGCCGATGACATGAATCTTCTCGCTTCGTATAGATCCTCATGACACCACTAACAAGAGGTCGTTGTCCATGATGGTCGAGAGAACACTCCGGAAACAATGGGCGGAGGTAGAGGTATCAACAAATAAAGCCACCTCTAGCTTCCGTGGACGGAGTAAAATTGCTTGATCCACCGATTCGATGTACAGAAGTACACAGCGAGAGGCGGGTAGGGTGATCAGTCCATCCCGTACTCAAAGCATCCTTCTGAAATGAATCGTAGAATCGCGCAACCAACTCTCGGGATTTAGACTGAAGATCTTCACAAGCGGTGCTCGGAACAAGAGGGGTGAGGCAGGCTCTTCATCGGATCTGGCATAGATGATGTCGTCGCATTGGGGACCACCGGAAGATACAAAGAAACATCGTTCAAAAAGACACAATGATCAGGTTTTGTGATGGTTCCATTCGCATGAACAACACATGCTCAAGGTATACTCCAACTTCACCAATGCTCATCCTTCTCATATGCTTTTCAACGATACAGATATCTGTCAAGGGGCACATATGGATAAAGAGTTCAAGGACAAAAGATTGGATGAAGGTACAACAAACGAGATGCAGATTGATGATTGTAGCTCCACCGTTATCAGAGGGAGGAAGCGAAACCCTGAAGGTACGACGGAAACCCAACCACGAGAATTCCTGGACTTGAAGAAAGGTAAGAGAGCAGATTTAAAACACGCGGAGGTAAGGGGAGAACAACAGAGGGGTAAGGAGTAAAATCAGACCTAATCAGATATATCCAACCGATTTTGCAAAATAGTTTTGACACTCTACTTCGGCCGTTAGCTAGGTTATCCTACAGGATGGACTTGTGGGGTATCGTAACTGCTGAGCTCTGATACCACTCTGTAACACCCTCAAATCGGCCCTATGCAAGTTTTAGCGATTCCCGCCAAACCCGCATAGAAACGATTCAAGGACGCTCACCAGGCACTTTCGTGCAGGTGGGAAACGAAGTAATACCATTACACATCAGTCCTCGATGGGACCCACAGATAGATTTATATACATCAACGAGTCCATGAGTTAAGAATACAGGTATACAATACAAAGATCCAAATCACCTTGAAACGATAGAGCGTCTGACTACGTACAAGATGCAAATGGGGCTAAGAGCCCTGAAGAATAACCAATGGCGTCCATAACCCTGCCCAGGCCAAGCCGGAAGGGTAACCCTGCTAACGGCGACGATCTCAAACCTGCTAAAACAAAAGGGGTGCCGACAAAGGGCAAAGGAAAAAGAGGAGCGTCAGTACTGAGGCCAGTACACGGCGAGGCTAGAATTCGGCGGCTCTCGCCTACATAGGTATGGTGGGCTGAAGCGGCAGCGCAACGGCACTAAACAACCTATAGAGATTCGATACAACTGGCGGTTATCACAAAGGGATAAGAAAGACCTATTCGGATTCAACCTGAAGCTAACACCAAACAAACCCATCCTGGTGTTCCCCCTCGAGACCAAACGAGGAAGTCAAACCGAGGAACTCACACAGTTGACAGTTTTACTCATTCCGTTATAATTGCAGCAATTACTAATCAGATATAGATAACATGAGTCAGCCTGAAGCATTAGTAGTGGCAATTTTAATTAATCAATCCGTGGTAGTTGGAACATTTACTAGTCAGATATAAGTTGTCATGAGGAACCCCAAAACCCAGCAGATGTTGGCACTTTTATCACATTCCATTGGAGTTGCAATACTTACTAGGCAGGGATAGTATGACATAGATCACCACAGATCCACCAGTTGTTGGCATTTTTAATATCCATTCCGTTATAGTGAAGCTGATTACTAGTCAGATATATTAAGTCAAATTTATAGCACTACTTTAGTTATGCTTGTCTATGATCGAGATACTGTGCTCCAAGTCGTCCATAACCGCGGACACGGCTTTCAGAAAGTTTTACCCTGCAGGGGTGCACAAATAGCAACACACACTCGATCAACCTCGGAGAAACCAACTCAAAACCCAACGAGGCATTCACGACAAAGCGATCACAGGATTCAGAAATATTTCAGGGGGCCACCCCACTAAGCTACCTGCAACGAAGTTGGCCGGCTCCGGAACGGACCCAGGGTTTGCGACGACGGCGGTAAACGACTGGGAACCCGAAAGTGTGACTGGGCTTGTCGATACCGCGAAAACGTGGCGCGATCTAAAACAGTACAGGTGCTCCACGCACAATCTTAAATAAAGCAGTAACATGGCATAAGTATAGGATAGTAATAAAACCCCAAACTAGTTTGTGGCCCCAAGAAATAAAAATGAATCAAGCTCTGGCTCAGGGGGGGTCCACGGCCTCCCGGATGTGGATAGTGCGAAAAATCAAGGAACAGGTATCAAGTACTCGGGGTCCTACGGGACACAAGTGAGCGTGGAAGAACCAAATAACATCTATTGCCCACCGATGCCTCTGCATTAGTTATGTCTAGCATTTTTAATAGTTATAATTAACGTCATGCTCATCTCCACCAATAATCATCTCCACCATTAACAGTTGCCAGCATTCCAACATCTGTGGGACTCGACGACACGAGATCGCACCTGAGCAAGCAACTACGACTCGCAAGGCCAGCTATCTACCAAACACAGGTAATAGGAGGTGTCCAAGGCAATATAGAGGCTGCACGGGATATAACTGGTGCACGGAAACTAAAGCATCGCGACACGGATAGCAATAGATCAACAGGAGGAAATAAAGACTATAAATGCAAAATAGGTAGAAAGGGGGAGAATGCTCGCCTGGGAAACACTGCCGAAGGTTCATATCCGAAGAACTTGTCGATACTCGCATCAACTCATCGGCCTAATCCGCGAAGAAGCAAACACTAGAACAAACACCAGATGCACTATTTAATACTACGGCAGAAGATCCGGCATGATTATGATATGATGCATGGCATGGCATTGGTGCAATGCAATTAGGCAATATTAAGCGGAACCGGGGTCCCGACAATTAATTAGATGGTTCAAGTTATTTAGAAACCCCACAATTTAAATGTTGTATTAACAGGGCGAAACATGGCATCGGTTCGCTACACCAATTTAAATGGAGTCCGGAATAAGCCTTAGATAGCCCGCATATAGTCTCCATGTTTAATTATTAGGTGAATCGATCGAATAACCCACACCCACAAATTATGTATGCATGTATGAACAATTTAATTATGCAACAAGATAGATGTCATTTATAAAATAGGGCGTCTCGGAAAAAGGGGTCACACATTAGGGTGTCGACGATCTTGAGGTTCGAGGGTCGGGGTCTATAGGGTCTTCGGATCTGTGAAGGAGATCATGGCGTTCCGAGGAGAAGATCTTGGCATGCCGAGGGTTCGGTTCGGTTTCGCCGGGATCGGTCTTCGAATCTAAGCCGAGAAGAAGACCTAGGCGTTTTGGATCGGCCTTCGGGTCCAGGGAGGAGATCTTCGGGTTCCACGATGGAGTTCTCGGGTTACACGCACATCACCTCACATCGGTAGCATTCCACTGCAACATGTACCATCAACTCACCACCATATCACATCAGCCCCTCACCGTGTCAGCTGCACAGGGAAACAACGGCTCAAACATAGACGGAACAGGGCTGCAGGCGCGCTTGGGAAGGTGACACACGACCTGGGGTGGCTCAGGAGAAAAAACCGAGGAGGGGTTCTTGGCGACTCGTGGGCGGGAAAGGTCAACGTCAGCGGTGGTGTCCGCAGCAGGGGTGGCGGCGGCGCCTGAGGAGAGGAGGGCATCCTCAACGTGAGTGCGGCGCAGAGAGGGCGAGGGAGACGACACGGGGGTCACGGTCCGGCGAGCAGGGCGGCAGGGTCGCGGCTTGTGGTGACGAGGCAGGGGCTTGAGGGGTCACGACGCGCGGCTCGAGCGGGCCGAGGCAGCGGCCGGGCCGGAGACGAGGAGGACGGGGGACCGGTGGCGGTGCCTTCTTGGGAGGGGCGGCGGCGAGGGGATCGGCTGGAGGCGCGGCGAGGAAGGAGAGGCCGAGGCGAGGCGGCCACGGCCTCCATGCGGGACGGCGGTGAGAGAGGCTTGCGGTGGCGGCAGGTCGAGCTCGAGCGCGGGGGTAGAGGAAGGCGACCGATCTGGGGCGGAGAAGAGGCAGCTTGACAAGGGAGAGGTAGGCCAGAGAGGGGCGCCGAGTTGGTGGCGACGTGGCTCATGGCGGCGGGGACGGCTGTAGAGCTTGGGGAAGGAGAGCCGGCAGCGGCGGTGGTTGCCAAAGGGGAGAGGACGGTGCGGGATAGGAGATGGAGCCGGGCGGGGACATGGAACATGGGGTGGGTCTCGTGCGGGGGCACGGTTGGTGGCGAGGTGGGGCCCGGTGGCGACCAGGTCTATGTGGGGATGTGGGCAGGGTGGCGTATGGAGGGGTGAGCGACGAGGAGATCGGCAAGAGAGCGGGTGACGTGGCCGGGTGGCTCGGGAGCGGTAGGTGGCGCGGCTGTGTGTACCTGTGGAACGGGTCAGGGGTGGTGGTTAGCTGGTGGTGGCGGGGTGGTTCTAGGTGGTGGGTAGGTGGGGCTTTAGGGTTAGGTGGTTAGGGTTTTCTGGTGGGGGGGTAGGCCGGCTGGCTGGGCCTTTGGGCCTGGCCGGATGCCTCCCCTACTAAAAACATTTTTATTTTATTAGACTATTATTTTATTTTATTTTATTTTTAAAAGCCTTTTGTAAATAGTTTTTAGACAAAACAAAATATTCGAACAAGGCGGGGTTTTAATTTGAAATAAAGACAAGGGATATTTAGAAAACAAAAATAGGCTTTTAGAAAATAGTTTTAGACAAACCATGCATAATGACATGACGATGCTCAAATGCAAGGTGGCATGATGACATGAGCATGCGGTCATGATGATACAATGCACAAAAACACCGCGATATTCTAGTAGTGCTTTTAGCGGGGTGCCACAATTCACCACACCACCTGGCCGCGCGGCCAGGCCTGGCCCGCGCCAAGGGGTGGTCTGGCCGCCCCAGGCACCCCCTCGGCCTCTCCTTCCACCTATATATTGCCTCTGATACAGAAACCCTAAGTACCCAATCAAAAATCCACGAAAGAGTATGTAGCCGCCGTCGTCTCCATCCCTAGATCAAGAGGGATCTGAAGCTCTTCCTGGCACCCTGCCGGAGAGGGGAATTCACCCTGGAGGCCTTCTTCATCATCATGCAAGTCTCTGGTGTGATGCGTGAGTAGTTCATCTCTAGACTACGGGTCCATGTAGTAGCTAGATGGCTGGTTCTCCTCCTTTGTGCTATGATGTTTAGATTTTGTGAGCTCCGTTCATGATCAAGATCATCTATTCGTAACTTTGCATGTTGTGTTTGCGGGGATCTGATGGATATTGAGATGCTATTTCAGATTGATTATTGATTCTATCATGTCTTTGTTATTTGTGATCTTGCATGCTTTCCGTTGTTAGTAGCTATCTTGGCCAAGTAGATGCTAGCAACTCCAAGAGTTAGTATTTATGCTCGATAGTGGGTTCATGCATCTAGTAATCTGGGGAAGTGACAGAAATCTCTAAGGTACTAGATGTGATGTTGCTACTAGGGAGAAAACAACAATCCTTTGTTCATAGAACAATCATATTGTTTACGTTACACACAATGTGTAATGCAATTATCTGTTGCTTGCAACTTAATACTGGAGAGGGTTCGGATGATAACCTGAAGGTGGATTATTAGTCATAGATGCAGTTGGATTACGGTCTATGTATAATGTTGTAATGCCCAATCAAATCTCAAAGGAGTCAAGATGTTTTGTATATGCATGTATTGCTTTCTCAATGTTTGTCAATTGCCTCGCTGTAATTTGTTCACACAACATGTCATCTATCTTAAGGAGAGCCATCACTAGTGAACTATGGACCCCGGTCCTTTCTTTTATCATCAATCTACAGTCAACTGTTTACTGCTTTCTGTTTACTTTCTTTAAACTATTACTTTCTTCCACACAATATGTTTAATCCTTTGTTTTCAGCAAAACCGGTGAGATTGACAACCTCACTGTAAGTTGGGGCCAAAGTTCTGTGGTTGTGTTGTGCAGGTTTCCATGTTGCTGCTGGCGGCGGTAGTGTGCCCTGCTAAAGTCCAGATAGCAACACCTTAAAGGTGTTTCCTTGCTCCTACTGGATTGATAACCTTGGGTTCATAATTGAGGGAAAACTTACTGATGTGCTCATCTTACCTTCCTCTTGGGGTTCCCCAACGAGCTCGTTAATACACGAGTCAATTGTGATGCTATTCCGACTTACACTGATTCGGCTAAAGATTTTATCAAGTCGGACTGGCCCATAGTTGAGATGCAATGAGCATGTTGACCTGAGGTGATTGCATGATCTAAGTTGTGGATCGCCAACTTAGGTTCTATCAAACGTTGTTCCGGAAATGGGCAGTTATAAAGGTAGAGTTTGGGTTGGTTGTGAATCAAGCTACGTGACGTGGATTACCAAGATGGGATTTTCCCCTCCATAATGGAGAGATATTCTCTGGGCCCTCTCGTGTGATATGATTCGGAAGCATGGCCATGCGCTACTGAGTTAAGTGTTAACTGAGGAGTCAGACTAAGAGTTAGTCCAGTGAATCACATATCACGGTGCGAGAAGAGAGTTAATCTATTAAAGGGATGGAAACTACTCACCTATAGCTTAACATGTACTCCCTCCGTCCCAAAATGTAAGGCGCCTAAGATTTAGTCAAAAGTCAACATATTTTAAGTTTGACCAAATTTATACATAAAAATATAAACATTCATAATACCAAATCAATATCAATAGATTCACCACAAAGTATAGTTTCTTGAAATGTCCATTTGATATTGTAGATATTCATATATTTTCGTATAAACTTGGTCAAACTTAGAAGATGTTGACTTTTAGCTAAAGCTTAGGCGCCTTACATATTGGGACGGAGGGAGTATATCGTGTGGTAAAGGGACTTGGACGAAAGTCACATTGAAGGTTCGTCTTCTGATTTTATGGCACTTGGGAGTTGGCACCTCTTGCTAAAGGCCGCTACCATCTATCGACTTGACACCGAGTGTTCGTGGGAGTGAGTTGGACTCAAAGCCATGATGGGATACTTGGAGGAGTAGCTCATGTCATTTTCGGGTGTACGGGAACCTACATGGTCACACACTTAATGGTTAGGAGCCCATGTGGATGAGATCCATGTGGAGATTGGAATACAGCCTAGATGGGCCTCAAGCATTGAGCCCAGCTAGGAGTGTATATACGTGGAGTGTTAAGGGCTTGTCCCTAACCTAGCCGTCACTCTCTCCACTTCCATTTTGGGCTAGATAGGATCTAGCAATCCTGTATATGAAGCTCCTTCCTTTATGTGTTGATAACGGTAGAGGCGTTGCACGTGTGGCTCTATAGACATGGTACCTCGTGGGGATCTGGAGGAGGAGCTGTCCGCTGGATCCGGAAGCTGTTAGTGGGATCGTTTGGCACTACTTCAACGCGCTACATCAACTTCTGCATATGCGCCTCAAGCGGTAATCTCGTGGCCTATAACCTGAGATGGATCTTGGGTGTGCCGCGTAGGGGGGAAAGTTTTGTTTATCTATGTGTGGCCCAACATTAGTACCGCCCACCCCTACAACGCAGATGTACTTCCCCTAACAAGGAAGGAACTGCGGTGAAACAAATCATGTGTCTTTGCGTGCTCCACTACGGTTACCTCGTTCCTATCACTGCCTTTACTTTCTTAATAGCGAGGTTGGCATATAAAATTCACCATAGTTGTATATCTAGTGAATTTACCTTTTGTGTCAAGCCTAAATTGAAAAGGTACCAAAATTTGGAGTATCACCTATTGACCCCCCCTCTCTAGGTGCCCATACAATCCATTTTAGTATGGATAGACCCTCACAAAGGGACTCCTCATACAAAGGGGAAAGAGGTACCTAAGTTGACGCTTTTGTTTGAAACTATATGCCTACAATGACAAAACCTCTGAATTGATCCTAAGTTGAGTAGCATGAGATGTGAGTACTTGTGGTCAAGGGGCATGAAACATTCAACTTATAAAGGGTCAAACACATAAATCATACCTACTTCTGTCAATAAAAGATGCCTGGAACTCCACTCTTATGATTACTGTTGACTTGAGACAGACATCTCAAAAATTTATTTATGCTCCTACATATCCTTTATTGAAGGACTAGCACATGCGTTCCTTTCTTACTTTCTATTACCAATAAGTGTCAAAAGAACAAAAGGAACAAAAGAGTCTTCCATAATTCTCTAGGTTCATCTAAGCATGCTTAATTGTTCATGGTACTTTCATTTGTTTCAATACAAAACAACTTATCGTTAAGCTTATTTGTAGTGTATAAGAGATATCACTTTATAACTCACCTGATTATTGCTATTCTTTAAAGATTGAACCTTGTAAACTTTGTGTGAAAATGATATAATGTATGACATGAAACATAGCAACAAACTCCTTCATGCTCGAGGACGAGCATAGGTTAAGATTGGGGATGTTGATGCATATAAAATGCATACATGAACTTTGTAGTTTATTGACACATATTCCCACATATTGGCATCATATTAGTAGATATTACCAATATTCTTAATGATTTGGATTTTCTATGCAATCACCTCTCCTCTGGTTCTAACTTTGTCAAGCAGAATATACCTTCTGTTAGTATTTTTAACATTACAGGAGCTACGGGACTCCAAACAGGGCAAGGTCAGAGGCCACGGTTCACAATTTAGAGACATCCAGCAGGCCAATGTAAAGACCCCAACCTGGCTTGGTTTGGATCCCTGTGATTACAGTGCTAGTCCCTAGATCGAATAGCTAGCACCCACAGTTTAAGATGTAATATCAAGATACAAAGGTCATATTACATCGCATGATCCAGAATATGAATACTTTATTACATACTCATAGCCATAGGCTATCTTATTATAAAGCAGCAGATACAAGTAAAGCATGGAGTCCTTCATCTTCATGTGTCACAGGCAAACATGTTGGGTGTAGACTCATAAATCCTATCATCAATCCTCACTCATCAATAGAATAACCTGCAACATGATAGGTTGCAGCCACAAAGGGTCAATACTTTGAATGTATTGGCAAGTGTCACAAGTTGGTGAATATAAGTTGGACTATCGCTACATGCATATTTGGCTAAGTAGAGCTTAGGCTTATTTGCAGAAAGCAACATGGTTTTATCCTATCTTTGCAAAAATATTTTTCATCTTTCAATAACTTTCTGAACTCCTTGGCAAACTCCAAGTTCTTCTAATTCCTTATTGACACCATCATGTTTTACTTTGAGAAATTGGAATGTCGAGATCTTCCATAGCTTCAGGCCTTAGTTGCTCAGAGTTGTCCATAACCGGGGACATGGCTAAGTACTTAGAATTTAATCTTCTGCGGAAGTAGTACACTTTACCCACAAGACACAATCTCGTCTTGATGCCACCAGTGGCCGCTGGATTAGTACTCACCAAGATGGAGTACCGGCAGATCGAGAATGTGACAAAGTCTTTCCATAGAAGTCCTCCCAATACATAATGCCAGCACATCTACCAGGCACCAATGCAAGGATAAACCTCCAATGCATAATTCCAGTTAACCTGAAGAGGTACCAATGCATGGGTATCCCACTATGTAATTGACTAGGCTAGAGCCCATTTGGCATGTGGCTGTACACGAAAGCCACTGTACAAGAAACATGTTCAATCTCTAAGTTCCTGGGTGGTATTCTCCTAGTGCACACACGAAAGAGATAGCCATAGACATGGTTCCCTTCGTTTCCACCTTATTCTCAATTGAGTATCCACACTCCACCCAGGTGATTCATTGAGTACTTGTTTTATTATATAAAACATATATTTTTCCAACACTTCATATAATCACTATATGGTATATTCCACCCTGAATCTATAGCAGGGCTAAGCATACTACAACTACAGTATTTCCACTAAGGGATATATAAAGGATATCCTAATAGGATTTAGCATAGCATAGTATCATAATAATCCTGTCATGCATACTACAAAAATCCACTAAATGTAATGAAAATAGTAGGACATGGATGATAGTGTCACTTGCCTTAGTAGTTGGTGGTGTTGGAACACTCTTTGCAGTAACACACTTGACAATCCACACAATCTATCAAACAAAACAACCAAGACAAAACATGCACAAGATCAACACTAGTGGCAATACAAAAATCATGCAAAATATGCATCATGCAAGATGGAAATTTTTATTGTACAAATTGTTATAACAAAGGTTTTGAACACTACTAAGTGTTTTCTGAACAATTTATAATTGCAAGATTTCAAATGCAACCATTTGTGCAATTGTAACAATTAGCAATAATTTCTAGTATTTAGAAAGGCTATACTCACTAAATAATTTCCATACTAGTAAGTATAGTCAACCAAATTTATATTTTGGTCTTACTGGACAAAGGGTTCAATTTTCAATCCATAGCAAAAAGATTCACCCAAAAATAATTTACAAAACAATTTTTATGGGTAAAATACTCCTAAAAAGGTTCTGCCTAAAACTTCTATTTTACAGAAGCTAAAGGGTGAAATAAGGCCTCAACAGTGAAGCTATCATTTTTCTGAATCCATAGACACCAAATTTGCATTTTTCTGATTTGTGGATCAAAAGTTATTGAATTTCTAAATTTAATACAAATTCTGCCTATTTTCTAATTTAAACAGACGCTCAGGCCTACGTGGCGTGCTCTGATTGGCTCGTACCGGTTCGGGTGGATCGGCAACGTGGGCCGTTGGATTTTAAGTGGGAACGGGCGATCCAGATTAGCCCGTACCGCTTCGGTAAGTGGTCTAATCCTGGCCGCTGGCGACGGATCGGACGGCGCTCAGTGCGTCGACCACGGACTGGCGGCGCTGGCGACGGCGCACGGCGGTGGTGCCTCGGGTGGGGTGACGCTCCGGTGGTCCTAGCAGGGTAGGCGGTGCGTGGACTATTACCAGTGATCGCCGCGGTCGTGGTGGTCTCGGGGATGGTCGCGGTTGATGAAGGGGTGCTCAGATCCGCTGGGATTCCTCGCCGGAGTTCTGCCAACGACGGAGCTCGCATCTCCGAGATGGTGTTGTCGTCCTGTGGCTCGATCAGACAAGGCAAAAGGTCAGCGAGGTGTGCCTGGTCGTGTAGAAGTTGGCTGTGGCCAAAAGAGGGCGGCGGGAACCTGCGTCTCGCCGGAAATCGCCGGTGAACGGCGGCGGCAGAGGGTGACGCCGGTGGTGACCGTGGCGACGACCTGGGGCACAAAAAATCGAGCAAAGGGATTAATCCGTGTGCTACAGCATGGAGAAGCTAACAGGACAGAGGGGAGGGCGCGGGGCAGTGAGTTCTCGCCGGAATCATCGCCGGAGCTCGTCGGTGTCCGCGGTGGTTCAAGCTCGATTCCGAGCAGCCTTGTGGCTCTCAGGTGGCGGCGTCTAAGGGGAAAACGAAGAGGAGGGTGTGGGGATTAAGAGGTCGTGGTCGGAGTGGCGATTAATTCGCGGAAACGCTCGGGTTCCAGCCGATTTGGAAATGGCAGAAGGAGGGAGACCGTCTGCTCGTCGCGGAGGAAGAAGGTGAGGTGGAGGGTGACGTGGAGGTGGGGTCCAGCCGTCAGCAAGGGGGTAAAGAGGGGGAGGGTGAGAAACAGAGGGGGAAGGGGGAGTGCCAGGTGGGCTTAGTGGGCTAGGGTTTGGGCCGAGCTGCTACTGCTGTTTTTTTCCGCTTACAGTTTTCTTTTTCTTTTTCTGTTTTCTTAAATAATTTTTGATTTAATGATCCAATTTGAATCAAACAAATTTCTAAAAATTTGTAAAACTCAAATTAGGTTTTTAGGGCATTATAGAACTCATTTACTTTCCAACTCAAATTTTTCTAATCAAATTTATTCATTTTGGCTTTAATAGTTAATATTGCCTTTCTTAATTCTATTCTCAAAATAATTCATATCTTTTTATCCATGGCTCCAAATTGGATGAAACCAATTTCTATTGTTTTATTGTTTTGCCCTTTATCTTTTTATCTCTCATAGGAGTTCTTTTGTTTAATATAAATATGGAGTATATCCATAATATTGTGTTGTTCTTAGTGTTAACAAATAATTAGAGGTTTAGGGTTTTAGATATTTTTCACTTCTCTTAGGTTTTTAAAATGCAACCAAGTCAAGGTGCTCATGCATGCTTCATGATTTGGGATTTTAAAACATGCACACCACTTTACAAACAAAAATCATTTTGTTTGGCTTGGGTTTTGGAGGCATTATATTAAATGTTCCAAAAGTTTTTGTTCCTTCTGAATTTCAAAGAACTCGGTTCTTCATTTTGTTTAAAATTTTCACATTTCAAAATTTGGAATTTTTTTTGGAATGTGACAGACTACCACCCTTGAAAGTAATCTCGTCCCGATATTCGAGAAGGCTAGAAAGAATAGGTAGGGCTTAGGCTACTTGGCTGCTACCACCCTTAAAATGAAACTTTGTTGGGTTGCATTTGATGATTCACTTGGCTAAGGGTCCAAGGATTGACATCCAAAGGTTGTTAACATTTCTCCATCTTGAGTTTCTTATACCACTGAATTAAGTTAGCTAAAGCTTACCATCCACACCATCTAGTTCTTCAAGGGTTCCATACATGTTGATGTGGTTCACATGTCCTTTCTAGGTCACATTGGAATTGCTCCCATTAGAGTCTCCAATATTCTTATTATTCTTCTTCTCAGGACAGTCTGCTGCAAAGTGTCCAAGTTGCTTACAATTGTAACACTGCAACTGGCTAATGTCTTTCTTGGGATCATTATGTTGGTTCTGACCAAGGTTATCTCCATTGTTAGTACCATTCACATTGTTACTACCACTTCCATTGTTTATGTGGTGATTCTTGTGGTGATGGTGATTATGTCCATTTCCTTCATGATGATGTGATCCAGAATCCCCATTGTCCTTTCGGAATGAACGCATCTTCTGTGATGATCCTGAGTGATATTTGTCAAAGCTATGCTTCCTCTTCCTGTTCTCAACCTTATCCTTCCTACTTTCTAAAATTCTAGCTTTGTCACACAGTGATTGATAAGTTGGAACGTAAGCAACTGATAATTGCATGGAAAGTTCATCATTCAGTCCATCTAGGAACTTTTCCTTCCTCTTAGCATCAGTATTAGTATCGTCTGGAGCATAACGTGATAGATTGTTGAATTCCTCAATATATTCAGCAATGTTGCGGTGACGCTGTTTAAGGTTGTGAAACTCCTTCTTCTTCAGACTCATCACGCCTGAAGAGATATGATTAGTGCGAAAGCCATCTTCAAATATTTCCCAAGTCACTTCTTCAATGGGGTGAGTGACTTGAAAGTTGTCCCACCATGTAGCTGTAGGGCCTTCAAGCAAGTGCGCTGCAAATCTCACTTTCTCAGCATCAGAGCATCCAACAGTCACTAGGTACCTGTTTACTGAACGTAACCAGTCATCAGCTACCATTGGATCAGAAGTACCAGAGAACTTTGCAGGTCTCAACCTCAGAAATCTAGTGAGCATATCCAGAGGTGGTGGATTGTTGTTTTTATTGTTGTTGTTCTGATTCTAATTGTTGATAGTTGCCATGAATTATGTCATCATCTGCATTAGCTGAGTCTGTGCAGTCATCATCTGTTGCATCTCATTTTCATTGTTGTTGTTGTCTCCATTGTTATCATGGTCGTTGGCACGTCTTGGAGGCATCTGTTGGTTTAATAGGGATAAGTAATGATAGATAGATAGATAGGTCTAAGGGAGTTCTAACACACTCAACCCAAAACAAACCAGTTCAAACAAACATTCATCAAGCAACCAAACACTTAGCAACTTCTGACTTTAACTCATTATAGAAGAAAGCAACAAGTTTTCTTGAAAAAAGCAACCTAGTATAGTCATACCACATAGGTCAGCATGATCCATACGCTAACACGATATCGATAACTCGAACATGATAATTGGTAGGGAATCTAATGTCTCGTGGGTCGCACTATGATAACATCAGTGGGAGCTCTCTTTCGAGTTGGACAATCATCGGTGAAGTGTCCCATCTTTCGGCAGTGATGGCAAAACACTTTTGTCATGTCTCGAGTACTTTTTCTTGAAGTGTTGTTGTGGTTTTCTTGAACTTCCTTCTCTAGGCATTCATTGATATTGTGTCCTTCTTTCTTGCATTTGGATCAGATGATATGGCTAGGGTTTTCTTCTTTCTTCCTAAGAGCTTGATACATTCCATCCTTGACTTGTTCTTTCACTTGTTGCACTATGAAGTCGAGGTGGCATTTGGCAGGAATGTGGTTGGTTCCTTCACATAGGTAACAAGTAACTTGAGATGTGGGGCATTCTCCAACTGGATGGTTGTGATCACAAAAGGGACATTGATCTTGATGTTCCTTAGAGGTGTGGCCTACTTCTCCACATATTTTGCAAGCTCAAAGACTTGTCGCAACTTGTATCTTGATCTCCATGTTGACATGATCCATCCTCAAGGTCCTTAGAGAAAGCAAAGGCTGGTCCTCTACATGTTTGAAGGAGAAGAGATTCAGTAAAGAATGATCAAGGTATACGAGAAAATCTAATAAGTATAAAAATATAAGTTCATTCCTAACAAGGGGTTTGTCCAATTCCTAGGGTTACGAACCTACAGGCAACACAGTGCTCTGATACCATCTGCAAAGACCCCAACCTGGCTTGGTTTGAATCCCTGTGATTATAGTGCTAGTCCCTAGATCGAATAGCTAGCACCCACAGTTTAAGATGTAATATCAAGATACAAAGGTCATATTACATCGCATGATCCAGAATATGAATACTTTATTACATACTCATAGCCATAGGCTATCTTATTATAAAGCAGCAGAATACAAGTAAAGCATGGAGTCCTTCATCTTCATGTGTCACAGGCAAACATGTTGGGTGTACTATCATCAATCCTCACTCATCAATAGAATAACCTGCAACATGATAGGTTGCAGCCACAAAGGGTCAATACTTTGAATGTATTGGCAAGTGTCACAAGTTGGCGAATATAAGTTGGACTATCACTACATGCATATTTGGCTAAGTAGAGCTTAGGCTTATTTGCAGAAAGCAACATGGTTTTATCCTATCTTTGCAAAAATATTTTTCATCTTTCAATAACTTTTTCAACTCCTTGGCAAACTCCAAGTTCTTCTAATTCCTTGTTGACACCATCAAGTTTTACTTTTAGAAATTGGAATGTCGAGATCTTCCATAGCTTCAGGCCTTAGTTGCTCAGAGTTGTCTATAACCGGGGACACGACTAAGTACTTAGAATTTAATCTTCTGCAGAAGTAGTACACTTTACCCACAAGACACAATCTCGTCTTGACGCCACCAGTGGCCGCTGGATTAGTACTCACCAAGATGGAGTACCGGCAGATCGAGAATGTGACAAAGTCTTTCCATAGAAGTCCTCCCAATACAGAATGCCAGCACATCTACCAGGCACCAATGCAAGGATAAACCTCCAATGCATAATTCAAGTTAACTTGAAGAGGTACCAATCCATGGGTCTCCCACTATGTAATTGACTAGGCCAGAGCCCATTTGGCATGTGGCTGTACACGAAAGCCACTATACAAGAAACATGTTCAATCTCTAAGTTCATGGGTGGTATTCTCCTAGTGCACACACGAAAGGGATATCCATAGACATGGTTCCCTTCGTTTCCACCTTATTCTCAATTGAGTATCCACACTCCACCCAGGTGATTCATTGAGTACTTGTTTTATTATATAAAACATATATTTTTCCAACACTTCATATAATCACTATATGGTATATTCCACCCTGAATCTATAGCAGGGCTAAGCATACTACCACTACAGTATTTCCACTAAGGGATATATAAAGGATATCCTAATAGGATTTAGCATAGCATAGTATCATAATAATCCTGTCATGCATACTACAAAAATCCACTAAGTGTAATGAAAATAGTAGGACATGGATGATAGTGTCACTTGCCTTAGTAGTTGGTGGTGTTGGTACACTCTTTGCAGTAACACACTTGACAATCCACAGAATCTATCAAACAAAACAACCAAGACAAAACATGCACAAGATCAACACTAGTGGCAATACAAAAATCATGCAAAATATACAAGCATGCAAGACGGCAATTTTTAGTGTTCAAATTGTTATAACAAAGGTTTTGAACACTACTAAGTGTTTTCTGAACAATTTAT
Organism: Avena eriantha; assembly: GCA_910589775.1. Classification (NCBI taxonomy): domain Eukaryota; kingdom Viridiplantae; phylum Streptophyta; class Magnoliopsida; order Poales; family Poaceae; genus Avena; species Avena eriantha. The sequence continues at coordinate 266,442,711 of OU342745.1, read as the reverse complement.
AATTGCAAGATTACAAATGCAACCATTTGTGCAATTGTAAGAATTACCAATAATTTCTAGCATTTAGAAAGGCTATACTCACTAAATAATTTCCATACTAGTAAGTATAGTCAACCAAATTTATATTTTGGTCTTACTGGACAGAGGGTTCAATTTGCAATCCATAGCAAAAAGATTCACCCAAAAATAATTTACAAAACAATTTTTATGGGTAAAATTCTCCTAAAAAGGTTCTGCCTAAAACTTCTATTTTACAGAAGCTAAAGGGTTAAATAAGGCCTCAACAGTGAAGCTCTCATTTTTCTGAATCCATAGACACCAAATTTGCTTTTTTCTGATTTGTAGATCAAAAGTTATTGAATTTCTAAATTTAATACAAATTCTGCCTATTTTCTAATTTAAACAGACGCTCAGGCCTACGTGGCATGTTCTGATTGGCTCGTACCGGTTCGAGCGGATCGGCAACATGGGCCGTTGGATTTTAAGTGGCAACGGGCGATCCAGATTAGCCCGTACCGCTTCGGTAAGTGGTCTAATCCTGGCCGCTGGCGACGGATCGGACGACGCTCAGTGCATCAACCACGGACTGGCGGCGCTGGCGACGGCGCGCGGCGGCGGTGCGTCAGGTGGGTGACGCTCCGGTGGTCATAGCGGAGTAGGGGGTGCGTGGACTATTACCAGTGATCGCCGTGGTCGTGGTTGTCTCGGGGATGGTCGTGGTCGATGAAGGGGTGCTCAGATCCGCCGGGGATTCCTCGCCGGAGTTCTGCCGACGGCAGAGCTCGCGTCTCCGAGACGGTGTCGTCGTCCTGTGGCTCGATCAGACAAGGCAAAAGGTCAGCGAGGTGTGCCTGGTCGTGTAGAAGTTGGATGTGGCCAAAAGAGGGCGGCGGGAATCTGCGTCTCGCCGGTGAACGGTGGCAGTAGAGGGTGACGCCGGTGGTGACCGTGGCGACGACCTGGGGCTCAAAAAAATGAGCAAAGGGATTAATCGGTGCGCCAGAGCATGGAGAAGCTAACAGGACATTGGGGAGGGCGCGGGGCAGTGAGTTCTCGCCGGAATCACCGCCGGAGCTCGTCGGTGTCCGCGGTGGTTCAAGCTCGATTCTGAGCAGCCTAGTGGCTCTCAGGTGGCGGTGTTTGAGGGGAAAACGAAGAGGAGGGGTGGGGATTAAGAGGCCGTGGTCGGAGTGGCGATTAATTCGCGGAAACGCTCGGGTTCGAGCCGATTTGGAAACGGCAGAGGGAGGGAGACCGTCTGCTTGTCGTGGTGGAAGAAGGTGAGGTGGAGGGTGATGTGGAGGTGGGGTCTAGCCGTCAGCGAGGGGGGGTAAAGAGGGGGGGTGAGAAACAGAGGGGGAAGGGGGAGTGCCGGGTGGGCTTAGTGGGCTAGGGTTTGGGCCGAGCTGCTGCTGCTATTTTTTTTCCTCTTACAGTTTTTTTCTTTTTTTCTGTTTTCTTAAATAATTTTTGATTTAATGATCCAATTTGAATCAAACAAATTTCTAAAAAAATTTAAAACTCAAATTAGGTTTTTAGGGCATTATAGAACTCATTTACTTTCCAACTCAAATTTTTCTAATCAAATTTATTCACTTTGGCTTTAATAGTTAATATTGCCTTTCTTAATTCTATTCTCAAAATAATTCATATCTTTTTATCCATGGCTCCAAATTAGATGAAACCAATTTCTATTGTTTTATTGTTTTGCCCTTTATCTTTTTATCTCTCATAGGAGTTCTTTTGTTTAATATAAATATGGATTATATCCATAATATTGTGTTGTTCTTAGTGTTAACAAATAATTAGAGGTTTAGGGTTTTAGATATTTTTCACTTCTCTTAGGTTTTTAAAATGCAACCAAGTCAAGATGCTCATGCATGCTTCATGATTTGGGATTTTAAAACATGCACACCACTTCACAAACAAAAATCATTTTGTTTGGCTTTGGTTTTGGAGGCATTATATTAAATGTTCCAAAAGTTTTTGTTCCTTCTAAATTTCAAAGAACTTGGTTCTTCATTTTGTTTAAAATTTTTCACATTTCAAAATTTGGATTTTTTTTGGGATGTGACAGCCAAAGATATTGGGAGGAGATTAATGGGATGAAAATGAGGCCCAGTGGCACGACCTCCTATACTAGGTGCGCCCCCTAGGGTCTTTTCGCCTTCAGTCATCTGATTCGCCTCTATATTTGCCCACGGGCGTGTTTTTACATAAAAATGTCTATATATACCCCTATCGACCGCCCTCGACACATACAGAAGCGGACATCGGAAACACCAAATATAGAGTATACTAGTCGTCACTGGAGGAATATTGGAGGGGGAACCGCTACGGAAATCGCATCCGGCGGCAACTCCTCCTTCACCAACGCCTCATCACTCTCCATAATGAGAGGGGAGTAGTCCACCCCTTGGACTATGGTTTTGTGGTGGTAACTTGATCTAATCTCTTTATTTATGATCATTGTTGAAGATCATATGATGTGCCTTCCATGATTATGGATCTATCTATGTAATTCCTATGGTGGATATTATGATATGAGTACTTTTTATGCATTTATTGTTGTGTTGGACATTTTATACCTTGTCATACGTTGTAAATAATATATGATGCATGTAATGGTTTGATCTGTGCAAAATGCCTTGTTTACTCATGTCATGAGGTGTATGACACCACCAAGTGGAGGTAGATGAGAGAGATGTGGTAATACGTACAACAAATAAATCATTGCATTAGTGTTTGGAGTGTTTTCTATTAAGAAGTATGATGTATGTAGATAATGGGTGGCCAAGTGACAACGATATATGTATTGAGTGACAAAATGTAGCCAAACATCTTTTATCTAGGGGTAAAAAAGGAGAAGTATGGTGTGTGCTATGACAATAACCAACACTAGCCTTATGGAAGTGACCTGGCGACACAAATTAGTATTTTTCAACTATGTGTTTTAGGACATGTATCCTCCATAAAGTTAGCATTAAAACATGTCAATGGTGTGTATTATTATTATGTATAACATGATCATTGATACATTGCAAATGTATCTATAATTTTTGATGTTCCATGCTTGGTTTAATCTACTTTCTTGTGTTTTGTCCACACTTTGGAGTACTTTTCATATGATTTCTTGGACTAACCTATTAACAAGAGCCACAGTGCCAGCTGCCTGTTTTCTGCTGTTTTTTGGTTCCAGGAACTCAGAAAATGAATATTGTCGGAATTGGATGGGACAAAAGCCAAAGTCATTATTTTACACGTGGAGCCAGAATACGAGACAGAGAGGGGCTGGGGCCTAGCCACACCACCTAGCCACGCGGCCAGGCTTGGCCCGCGCCAGAGGGTGGTCTGGCCGCCCCAGGCATCCCCTCGGCCTCTCCTTCCGCTTATATATTGCCTCTAATACGGAAACCCTAAGTACCCGATCAAAAATCCACGAAAGAGTCTGTAGCCGCCGTCGTCTCCATCCCTAGATCAGGAGGGATCTGAAGCTCTTCCCAGCACCCTGCCAGAGAGGGGAATTCACCCTGGAGGCCTTCTTCATCATCATGCAAGTCTCCAGTGTGATGCGTGAGTAGTTTATCTCTGGAATACGGGTCCATGTAGTAGCTAGATGGCTGGTTCTCCTCCTTTGTGCTATCATGTTTAGATTTTGTGAGCTCCGTTCATGATCAAGATCATCTATTCATAATTCTGCATGTTGTGTTTGCGGGGATCCGATGGATATTGAGATGCTATTTCAGATTGATTATTGATTCTATCATGTCTTTGTTATTTGTGATCTTGCATGCTTTCCGTTGTTAGTAGCTATCTTGGCCAAGTAGATGCTAGCAACTCCAAGAGTTAGTATTTATGCTCGATAGTGGGTTCATGCATCTAGTAATCTGGGGAAGTGACAGAAATCTCTAAGGTACTAGATGTGATGTTGCTACTAGGGAGAAAACAACAATTCTTTGTTCATACAACAATCCTTTATCAAAAACACAAAAAAATGACTACTCTTGAAAACACTAAATTGTGTGACTTCACTAGCACCCACAACAATGATTTTATGAGCACACCTATTGCTCCACATGTTCCTGAAGCTACTTTCTTTGAGATAAAACCTGCTTTACTCAATCTTGTTATGAGAGAACAATTTTCTGGTATTGGTAATGAAGATGTTGCTGCCCATCTAAATAACTTTGTTGAACTTTGTGAGATGCAAACGCATAAGGATATAGATGGTGATATTTTTAAGCTTAAATTGTTTCCTTTCTCTTTGAGAGGAAAAGCTAAAGAGTGGTTGAATTCCTTAACTAGGAATAGTATTGATTCTTGGACTAAGTGCAAAGATGCTTTTATTGGAAAATACTATCCTCCTGCTAAGATTATATCCATGAGAAGTGAAATAATGAAGTTTAAACAATCTGATAATGAACATGTTGGTCAAGCTTGGGAAAGAATGAAATCTTTGGTAAAGAATTGTCCCACTCATGGACTGACTGCTTGGATGATCATCCAAACTTTTTATGCAAGATTGAACTATTCTTTAAGAAATCTATTGGATTCTGCTGCTGGAGGTACCTTTATGACCATTACTTTGGGTGTTGCAACAAACCTTATGGATAATATGATGGTTAACTATTCTGAATGGCATACTGAGAGAGCTCCACAAGGTAAGAAGGTAAATTCTGTTGAGGAAACCTCCTCCTTGAGTGACAAAATTGATGTTATTATGTCTATGCTTGTTAATGGGAAAGCCCATATTGATCCAAATAATGTTCCTTTAGCCTCTTTGGTTGCTCAAGAAGAGCAAGTTGATGTGAACTTTATAAGAAATAATAATTTTGGCAACAATGTTTATGGTAATAACAATTATAGGCCCTACCCTCCTAGTAATACTTATGGTTATAATGGTAAACCTGGATTACCTAGTGAAGGAAGAATTTTAGAAGTTGAAAGAGCCACTAAGAACTTCATGAAAATGCAATATGAGCAAAATAAACTATTTACTAAAACTTTGGAGGAACAATCTACCATTTTGAAGAATATTATCCATCAACTCAAGAGTTTGAATAGGGAAATTCCTAGTTTGCAATTGAAACTTTCTAATGCTGAAAGAAAATAATCATCTTTGTCTGAAGCACAATCCTCTTTGATTAATAAAATGGCTGCTAAACCTGAAAATTGCAGCTACTAATGCCATAAAAGTAAGAATTGATGAGAATGTTAGACTATTAGCTGAATTACATGCTAAGTGGGAAAGAGAAGTTGAAATTTCTAGAAACATTAGTGTTTCTACTATAACCACCACTAGTGTTGAGGCTAGTAATAGTCCTACTACTTTAGATGATAATTATGATTTTGATCTTGATGGTTGCAATATCTCCGAAGTTATTAAGTTCCTACAAAAGCTTGCTAAAAGTCCTAATGCTAGTGCTATGAATATGGCCTTTACAAAACACATTACTAATACTCTCATACAGATTAAAGAAGAAAAGATGAAACATAAAACTTCTATTCCTATAAAACAAGAAGATGGTTGGGAACCCATCATTAATATGAAAGTAAATGATTTTGATTTCAAAGCTTTATGTGATCTTGACAGTAGTGTTTCTATTATCCCTAGAAGGATCTATGATATGCTTGATTTGCCACTACTTTAAGATTGTTATTTGACTGTCCCACTTGATGATAATTCTAAAAATAAACTCATGGGGAGTATTAATGATGTTCTTATTATGGTTAACAATGCCTATGTACCCGTTGATTTCTATGTTTTGGATGTTGAATGCAATGCTTCTTGTCCTATTACTTTGGGAAGACCTTTTCTTAGAACTGTTGGTGCCATTATTGATATGAAAGAAGGCAACATTAAATATCAACTCCCACTCAAGAAAGGTATAGAACACTTCCCTAAGAAGAGAGAAAAGATTTCTTTTGCCTCTCCTATGAAAACAAAATTTGCTCTTAATGCTTCTTCATTTGAGAACACTTGTTTCTTTTTCTTGCTTCTTATGCCTAACTTAAAGGCATTAAAGAAAAGTACTTATTGGGAGATAACCCAAAAGATTTAGTTGAGTCTTGGAAGTTATTACTTCAGTAATAACCGCTCCTTATCCTTTTTATTTGTTTTTTGTGCCAAGAGTAACCTCTAATGAGAGAGAAGTAATGATTGGGAAAGTTGCTATCCCGAAACAAATTTCTGTGCTTCACCGTAAAAATTTGTGTAAAATATCTGTACGTCCTTTTGAGGCGGGAATTTTTGTGATTCTGCCCCATGTTGTTATCTAACTTTCGTTAGTTCAACACTTTTTGATTTGAGCAACAGAAGGTCTTCTAAAAAATTCGTATTTACCTGCTAGTCTGTTTTGACAGATTTCTGCCATTTTCTGCATTTGCTTCTTGTTGGTTCTTTTTTGAGTTCTTTTGGGGAATTGAGCTTTTCGAGAGAAGTGCTACAGTAGCATGTGTTTTAATGCAAGTTTTATTGGTGTTAGAACTGAACCTAAAGACTTATTATCTTGAGTGCACTAATGTTGCTAATAAAGATTGTGTGAAGTTTTGTATGAAGGAAAAATTCCAGGTGTATGGAAGGAATAAGTAATGAGATAAAGGATGGACTAAAGCTCAATATTGGGGATGCCACGCATGTCACCCCAAGAAATATTTAAGAAGTACAAGTGTCAAATCTTGGGGATGACCAAGGCATCCCCTTCTTCATCAATAAAAATCCCAGGTTTCTTCCAAACGCTTCATGTTTATTGTTTCATGCACAATTGTGTTGTTCTTGGAGCGTCTTCTTTTTCGTTTTCGTTTTGGTATTTTGTTTGCTTGGTTTTCTTAGTTTTCTGTATAAATTGGTTGGACCCCCTCTTTCATACATTGGTTTTCAAATAGTTTGGTTTGGATTGGATAAGAGTAGGAAAGTTCATGCTTAAGTGGTAAAGAGAGCTTGTTTCTGACTATGGCCTATGCTTTGTCATGCCATGCTTGATATTGTTTTGGCTTTATGCTTAGTATTATTTGCTGTAGAATGACTTGTTATAAACAATTGAGATTGCTTAATGTGCTTTGGATGAATCATGCGTTGTTTTATCCTATTAAAGCATAGTATTGTGGTATTATCCTTTGATGCTTTATTTGGGTTGACTTGGCGCATGCACCATGTTATGACTATCTCAAGTCACCATAAGACTTTATGATCCTTTAGTTTTCAACTTGTAGTATCACTTTATTCTTTGATCAATGATGTTTTGTCGCTCTACATGATTATGGCCATCATTGCTCTCTTAGTTTGTCGCTCCCAGTCTTTTGCTAGCCTCTGCAACCAAGTATGAGTTCCACTCATGCATCCAACTCCCTAAACCAAGTAATTACAAAGAGTCCACCATACCTACCTATTAGCATATGCTATTCTAAGTATATTCATGTTTTTGTTTACCTTCCGAATTAAACTTGTTATGAGAAAACTAGTGATTAAAGCTCTCACGAACTTGATGGCACTCTTTACTTTTCTTGCCCTTAATAAACTTGAACCATTTTGTCGTCTATGTTGTATATTATTTCACTTATTTGTTGGGGATTAGCAGAACCATGCTGTCATGGGGAACGCTTTCAACATTGTACTGGTACTTTGTACCTACTTGATATCATGCTCTTTTGTCTATGGATGTCGTCGATGTGAAATGAAAGGGGAGCTTATAAGTCCATGGAGTTATGTATATGTGTTAGAGAAACGCGTGTGCCGCTGGTCTAATCCATGCTGACATGGTGGAAACCTGCAGCGTAACCATAATGAGCTGTCTATGAAGCATTCTTCTTATAAAAAAAAGAGTCCTATATTGAGAAAAAAGAGAAAAAGACAAAAAAAGAGATTATGAAAAGAGGAAAGAGAGAAAAAAACCACATTCCCATGGTAAATAAGAAGATTGCTGATATGCTTGTTGTCTGCTTGCCTTGTCATTTTCATATGGGGATTCTTCCGTATCATCGGGCAAGGGGTACCCCGCTGGCGGTTCTCTATGATACACATGTACTTACGATCACAAGAACTTACTAGTGACTAAACTTGAGTAGCATGAGGAGTGGCCCTCGTATTCAAGGGACATGAGATTTCTAACTTATACTTCGTCAAGCATGTACACCATAGTTTGTTCACTTTAACCTTAATCACCTTCAAGATGCTTATGATAGGGGCCATGAGAGCTGAAAGCTATTAAGTACCATAATTTTTGGAAGCTCTTTATGAGACTTGAATCCCTACTTCCTTTTATGAAGGCCTTTCCTCCACTTATATATTGAGTCTCCACCTTATATCTTTATGAACTTTCTTTGAGAGCATAGTGGCCATTCTTAGTTCTATGTGCATTGTCCCAAGACTTGTTGATTGATGCATAACTTGATATTGCTTGTTTTAAACTATTTGTATCTAGTCACTCTTATAATATTTGAAGGTGTCCTATGCATTTATATTTGCTACTCTATGAGGGACAAGCTGAATGCTACTATGCTATTTTTTCTTTATGTGAAACAAATAAGAGTCTTGCAAAGCATTGTTATTCATGAGTCTTTTGTTTGTGCCTTTTCATGTTGCAACATAGTTTCTTTGTCTTATTGCTATAACTTTGTCTTTCATGTTATGATTGAAGTACTATGATCCCAGATTTGAATGTTTTACAAATACTTTGATCAAGTTTATAATGGTGCATGTCACCTAAAAAATTATTCTTTCTTTTTATCACTTACCTACTCGAGGATGAGCTGGAGTTAAGCTTGGGGATGTTGATACATTGCAAATGTATCTATAGTTTTTGATGTTCCATGCTTGGTTTATCTACTTTCTTGTGTTTTGTCCACACTTTGGAGTACTTTTCATATGATTTCTTGGACTAACCTATTAACAAGAGCTACAGTGCCAGCTGCTTGTTTTCTGCTGTTTTTTGGTTCTAGGAAGTCAGAAAATGAATATGCTCGGAATTGAACGGGACAAAAGCCAAAGTCATTATTTTATCGAGGGACACTTGGAGCCAGAATACGAGATAGAGAGGGGCTGGGGCCCGGCCACACCACCTGGCCGTGCGGCCAGGCCTGGCCCGCGCCAGGGGGTGGTCTGGCCGCCCCAGGCACCCCCTCGGCCTCTCCTTCCGCCTATCTATTGCCTCTTATACGGAAACCCTAAGTACCCGATCAAAAATCCACGAAAGAGTCTGTAGCCTCCGTCGTATCCATCCCTAGATCGGGAGGGATATGAAGCTCTTCCCGACACCCTGCCGGAGAGGGGAATTCACCCTGGAGGCCTTCTTCATCATCATGCAAGCCTCCGGTGTGATGCGTGAGTAGTTCATCTCTGTACTACGGGTCCATGTAGTAGTTAGATGGCTGGTTCTCCTCCTTTGTGCTATCATGTTTAGATCTTGTGAGCTCCATTAATGATCAAGATCATCTATTTGTAATTATGCATGTTGTGTTTGAGGGGATCCGATGGATATTGAGATGCTATTTCAGATTGATTATTGATTCTATCATGTCTTTGTTATTTGTGATCTTGCATGCTTTCCGTTGTTAGTAGCTATCTTGGCCAAGTAGATGCTAGCAACTCCAAGAGCTAGTATTTATGCTCGATAGTGGGTTCATGCCTCTGGTAATCTGGGGAAGTGACAGAAATCTCTAAGGTACTAGATGTGCTATTGGTACTAGGGAGAAAACAAATCCTTTGTTCATAGAACAATCATATTGTTTACTTTACACACAATTCGTAATGCAATAATCTGTTGCTTGCAACTTAATACTGGAGGGGGTTCGGATGATAACCTGAAGGTGGATTATTAGTCATAGATGCAGTTGGATGACGGTCTATGTATAATGTTGTAATGCCCAATGGTATCTCAAAGGAGTCAAGATGATTAGTATATTCTTGTATGCTTTCTCGATGTTTGTCAATTGCCCCGCTGTAATTTGTTCACCCAGCATGTTATCTATCTTAAGGAGAGCCACCTCTAGTGAACTATGGACCCCGGTGCTTTCTTTTACATTCAATCTACAATCAAACTATTTACTGCTTTGTGTTTACTTTCTGCAAACTATTACTTCCTTTCATTCGATACGTTTAATCCTTTGTTTTCAGCAAAACCGGTGAGATTGACAACCTCATCACAAGTTGGGGGAAAAGTTTTGTGGTTGTGTTGTGCAGGTCTCCACGTTGCTGCTGGCACCGGTAGTGCGCCCTGCCAATGTTCAGCTAGCTACACCTTTGGGGTGTTTGCTTGCTCCTACTGGATTGATAACCTTGGTTTTGTACTGAGGGAAAACTTGCTGCTGTGCTCATCATACCTTCCTCTTGGGGTTCCCCAACGAGCTCGATATATTTTGGGCCATCAATCATCATCATGTATAGAGAGAGGATTGAGTGAACCCATGAACCCATGAGCCCATATCCATTGTTCCTTTAAGAGTAAACTCATGTCTTTCCTCTTGCATTGAAGAGGATTGTGACACTTCTATATTATTGTTTTGTTACATTTTACTTCCAAGAATTAAATCAACCTCCTTATTACATTAACTTGTTTAGTGCATAAAGAACTAAAACTTTTGACATATTAGTTGTAGAGAATAATTAGCTTTTCCTAATTGCTCCTGAAGAGCGATACCCTACTTACACATTGAGAGGTGTACTACAGTGATCCCCTGCTCTTGGGGTTATCAACGTTACGTATCTAAATTTGGCGTACGTGGGATAGGTTCACAAAAGGAAAATAGAGGAACGTATACTTACAGTCGGAGTCAAGATTTTTGTTGGCTAGGGAGGATTCCATAGTGTCAACCTTCAAGACATTCTTCCCCTTGCGAAGTCCTTCCTTACAATCTCGATGTTCCATGTATACTTCTTATAGAGGATACCTAACATTCAACCCGGTATCTCCGAAGCATGACTATGTCTAAGGAAAAAAATTGACTGGTTTCCCAACAACCGCCTTGGCTACACACCCTACAAGCAAGAACACAACTTCGGTAGAAACATCAATGCAAATAGCATACATGCAGCAAATGAGTTTTCGACACTCACTATAGAATTTCGGACACACGCTCGTACTAAACATGCTTGGAGGCCAAAATAACCCGTAACACTTCACGCACCGAAGGACCCATAACGCGTACTTATCAAGAAGGTTTGTAACAATAACCGTGCACTTGTATAGCCCGTTCTTAAAGAATAAGAGAAAAAATCAAATAAAACATCAACCGAGGGCTTAGTCCAGATAAGTCAGGCAAAAGAGCACTTACCTTGTTGTCATGAAGATGGTGTGATGATCACTCGAGTCTATGTACCACTTGCAAGCATTGTTCGAGCCAATAGTGCCTCCACCTTCGGTAGTCATGACCATGCCGAGAAAAATAGCTCTTACTGTCCTAGCATGACACGTAAAAAGCACCTTGTTTGTAGGGAACTCGGTTGCTCAGTCACGCCAGATAGCTACGGTCACTTTGTTGCCGCTATAAAATATTTAGATGATCACGTTAGCTAAATAAAATTCGTTCAAAAGGAAAAAAAACTCATGTCACATACGAGTTATCTCTATGTTAGACACTCTGCCTATCGATCACCACATGCTTTATTGCTTTTACATCGTGTCGTACAACACGAAAAAGCTGAAGATCAGACAAACCTACGATGATCCCAATGAGGTCTCTACAAATATGGGGAAAAAGCTCTGTCGTCCAACAAAAAAATCCCAAGATAGCTACAGTAACGTTCCAACATAGTGGGAAACGTCTCCGATGAAGACACGACGATTGGGGAATGCCACGATATCGCTTATGAGTTTTGGAAACTTGGCAGGATACTGTACCACCTCGTTGATGATGGTACATCGAGTGAGATGAATAATTAGGTCAGCCTTGGCAACATGATAGCCGATTGGACAGTTCGAGATAGTAAACCACCGAAGCACATACACGTGGCCTTCCTCTAGATGGGCTCTAAGCTAACAAACGTATATTTCCCGATTTCATCATATATACAATCGCCTCGAAAACTCATGAAAGTAATTTTGTAGTCAGTGTTGTCTGAACAAAAGTAAAGAGGGCATTGAATCACGTTACCTTGGATTCAACCAAGACCATATCTACACTAATGACGTTCCATCTATTGGGTTCACAGCATAGAATACAAAAAAATCCTACGATGGAAACTACTAAGCACCAAGATCTATCTACCTAGATACAAACAACGGGTGGATATACATCCATAGAGAACATACCCTTGAAGACCAACAAACTGTAACGAGGTTGGATTAGTGGATGATGTAGTCATTGCTTGCTGATCTCAAGATCGAGAGGAAGTCCAACACCGCAAATCAGTAGCGCATCCGTGATCACACACACGTCTGTTCCACCGAACAACCTCCGCCTCCTCGCTCCAACGATGTAGTGGAAGCAACAACTCCTTCTAGACGAAAAGTCATCGGGAACATGTATCTCGCTAATCCAAGACCATGGGGGAATAATTCTAGAGGAGGAGAGAGATCCTTCACGAGGAGGTGTGATATGAGAGTAGGAGAGAGGGGCCTTTTATAGGGAGAGGGGGCAGCCCCTCTCCATGGCCGACAGCCAAGGGAGGTGCCCCCACCTCTTCCTCATTCATGTGGTGGATGCTCCGCTCACATAAACATGCCTCCACTCACACTTCCACTCACATGCATTAATTTTCCACCAAAATTAATGCAACTCTCATTAAATAAAATTATTTTATATTTATTCAGAATTTTGTTAATTAATTTAATTAACAAACATTCACATAAACCCCCTAGAAAATTTTAATATCACATGCACAACCAATTTCAGCAGTTTCACCCGAAATAATTCTAGTGTCCATTGAAATAATTCCAGTGCTTTGCAATTATTTTCTCTGGAACATATTTGCTCCACATGATGTCGGTATACCTTAAGTGTGTCACCCTATGGTTCGCGAATAATGCAGACATGACCGAGACCCTTCTCCACTCAATAGTCAGCAGTGGGACCTAGAGATCCGTACCAACTCCTACACATTCAACGATGAATTCTGTGTTCGTGAGAACCTTTAACGTTAGCAACTAAATCCCTTTGTCTTGCGATATATTACATGTCCGAGATTCGATCATCGGTATATCTATACCTAGTTTGATCTCGTTACCAACATGCACTCTTTTCTCGTTCCCGTGATATAACATTCTAGTGATCACATCACATTCAATGTGATATCACCAAGAGGGCCCAGAGTATATCTATCAGTCATCAGGGTGGAAAATCCCACTCTTGATCCATGATCCTCTACATAACACATTCGGAGTATCTGAACCCACCTTTATAGTCACCCTATTACGGTGTGACGTTTGATGTTATCAAGTTACTCTTCTAGTGTTAGTGATTGACATGATCTTATGGTGTAAGGACTAGAATTACTTCATATGATGTTATAGCAATTTAAACACAATGACTTTGATCGTATTGCTATACTTCAGATGAATGTTCATGACATCATTCCACCAATGATGCGACCTCGTTATAAACAACATCCAATGTCCATGATCAGGAAACTGTGATCATCTTGTTAATCAACGAGCTAGTTTATAAGAGAGGCATAACTAGGAACCCTTTTTTTATTAAACACACATGTATTAATGTTTCCAATCAATACAATTGTAGCATGCAAAATAAAAATCTATAATATACATGGAATACGATAATAACAACTTTATTATTGCCTCTCAGGACATATTCCCTTCACCATCATACATTCTGTTTTGACAGTCGTATGCGAAAAACCCTTACGACCATGCCCAATTCGATCTCACCCATCTGCAGCTCGGATACAAACCCGAACGTTGGCATCTGCGGGAAAAAAGTATGTCATAACAACGATGAAAAAGGACATGGCAGAAAACTCGATAATGTCCATTAGCAACACAAATGGTAGTGAAGGGCTTCCATGGTAGAAAACAACAAAATTCCTACGATGAACACACCTAGCCAAGATCTATTTATGCAGATGTAAAATAACAAGGGGGATTCGATGTTCATACATTTGAAGACCGAACGCCGTTAACGTTCCGGGGGAACATGGATGATGGAGTCAAACTCGCCTGACCTCAAGGTTGCGAAGCTCCTCGCAAGTCATCCCTTGTCCTTGTACAACATAGCCGACCTCAAGGTCGTGTTGACGTCCAAGCTCCAAGATCTAATAAGAAGCACCACAAGTGGTGGTGCCTCGTGGCCCATTAAACACATACGTTGTAGACATATCTCCTGGGCTCCGGTCCAGCAAAGCAGCCGAAGAAGATTGATCCGGACCGAGTCTAGCAGCACGACGACTTGCGTATGGTGGAGAAACCCATATCCCCGTATGCAGTTCCAATCATGGGAACCACATGTGAGGGAGAGGGAGAGAGAGAAAGGCAATAGACAATTGATGGGATGGACTTGGGGAGAGGGGTGTCCCTCCTTATATAGGTGGAAGGGAGGTACTACCTCCCTCGAAGTCCTGGGGTGGGAGTAAACAAGAGGAAAGAGGTGGAAGGACGCGCTGGCCAGCCTCCCACATTGGCCCTACGTGGTGGGAGGTCCCACTAGGGCTGTCGGGCACCCTCTGGTCTTCCCTAGGGTGCGGCCCCCTCTTGGGTCTCCTACGGTGAGGCTCATTTGATGGGCTGCCCCATAAATCGAGTTTAAATAATATTTTTAATATTAATTAATTTAATTAATATTAAATACATATTATTTAATAGGATATCATTCTGAAACACCTTCGGACCCCTCTGATCAGTTTCAGATATCCCTAGAATCATTCCGGTATTACTCCGAAACTATTCTGGAGTTCTCTCTCTTTTATCCTTCAATCTCAAATCAATCCTTAAACGCAATCTACCCTTAAGTGTGACACCCTACATCTCGGGAATACATATACATGATCGAGACACCTCTCCGATCAATGACCAACAATGGTATCTCGAAACACATGATGGCCCCCATGCATTCCATGAATAACTTGATCGCTTCATCCTTGAACGTCGAGTCTCATTCCCTTTGCTCTACGATACAAAATTTGTCTAAGATCTCATCACTGGTATCGACACAGCTAGTTTGATCTTGTTGCCGACAAACACATTTACTCGTTCCCGTGATATTACATCCTCGTGACCTAGTCACATGTTTGCAAACATGTAGATGTAATTACCGAGTGGGCCCAGGGTACCTATCCATCACTCAGATTGGAAAATCCTGGTCTTGATACATAGGCCTCAAAAGTTCCGTTGAAATACCCAATACACACTAACATAGGTATGATTACTTGGGTCCTTATAATTTTCTACCTAGGACCTTACAGATAAGATTGAGGCCCATGAAGATTCAAGATGAAGATCCAAAGAGCAACCGACAAAGATTACAATTTTAGTAGGAAAGAGAAATAAAGACTGGCCTGGAGTTGCTATTGTAATCATGTAACCTATCCACATACAGCTTTGAGACCCAACCTATTATATATAGGATGGGAGAAGCATAGGCGAGACTACCGAACAATCCCAAGTGATTTGTAACCAAGTAATCTCTCGTAATATTCAGGAGACTTTGATCCCATTGTTCCCTAACTTCCGACGAAATCCCCAGCGTTCTCTTTTCCGCAAAACCCTAAGTCCTTATTTATGGACATTGCCAAGATCTCCCCTCGTCAATTTGCACCGTCTGTGGGAAACTTGAAGGCTGGAACCATGGATTTGGTGGAATTCTCTCTTCCAAGCAGCTACCCAACAAAAGCAGATCCCCTGCCCACCCCTGCAATAGTACCTCTTGATTTCAACAGCAGATCCGATCTAATCATCGAGAACTTTCACTTCCAAGTTGAAGACCTCCAAAATACACGCCCTTCGGTCCTGATGACATCAGAACCGTCGGCGGAGCAAACTATGCTTACAACGATTCCAACATCATCTGTCGGATCCTCCATGTATATCACAACGGAAATCGAAGCACCCGACGAGAACAAGCAAGATGAGATGGATCTAGGTACATTGATGGTCTTGATGAAAATATCTCCTTTGGATAAAATTCCCCACCAAATCCACCATGCAGAACAAGTCCAGCAAACTCCAAAACCGAAGAAAGCGGTGAAAGCATCGACTTTGGAATAATGATGGCAGAAATATACCCGGAGCAGAAATTCATGGACTTCGCTGATCCACCTAACAGTGTCTCCCCCAATTCGGATGACAACGCCACAAGCTCGTATACTACCTAGCACCAACTATGCGTGATCATCGGCGATGCATCGGCCCAACACTATTCCAACGGTAATCCTATTTTTAACCATGATGATATCCTATCAAGCGACAATGCAGGAAACCATGGAAACAAAGGAAATTGCGGAAACGGGGAAGACCCAGCAAACAACCGCATCACCCTAGGAGGAGGAAGGCCACGCGGAGCTGAGAGGAAAACTCTCTGACTGCCAGCCGAAGCATGGGAAAAAGCAAGAGCAGCAATTTCGGGTGCAATTCCCATGACCACTGACGCCACGTGCGAGGATCTACTAGCATACCAATATTTGCTCCATCACAAAAAAGGGACCTACTAAGGATGCAGAGGCAGCTCGACCAAAGAAAGAGGCTTGCCGACGAATCCAGCCTATGACAGGCCCATCTAAGCTCTACCCAAGGATTAGGCAGCATGACAAGAGGAGCACCACCAAGAAGGGGAACATCTCGACTACAGAACATCCCTGAAGGAGACATAAGTGAATTGATCCGAGATCTGGATCTGTCTTTCATGTCAATAGATCAAGTAGGAAATATCAAGGCAAAAATAGCTCAAGCAGCAATTGCAGCCGCGCAAACATACCTGATCACCACTCAACCTGCACCTGACGATCCTCCTGCAGCTCTCCACCGTTCCACGCTGATGAACCTCAACATGGTAGGGGCATCTTTCGCACATGAAGAACAAATATCATACGACAACCCGATAGATCCCCACACCATCACAGTAGCCCTCGGCAAATAGGTCACGCCCAATGGTCAAGATCGCCACATCGGGTCCACTTCTTAGGATCTGATCCGCGTAATTATGCAAGAAACGGTATTACACAATGAATGATCGATCGATCCAGGGAGGAGCGTACCAACCGAAGATACTCTGACGGTGAAAGCGAGGATGAGCAAGAACTATGCGGAGCTAGTTTCTTTACCCGATGGGTTTGAAAAACTCCAATACCAAAAGATTTCAAATTACATTACGATCATCAGAAATAAGATGACCTCCAAGAGCCTGAAGCTTGGTTGATAGATTATCGGGCCACAGTTAAACTACAAGGTGGCTCCAAGGCCACCGCGATGCAAAGATTGCAATTGCACTTAACCAATGCGGCTCGCTCTTGGTTAATACAATTCCCAAAGACTCTATGAGGAGCTGGAAAGACTTGGAGGACAAGTTTATCAGAAATTTCAATTCCACCTTTAAGCGACCCGCATCTCTAGAACAATTATGGGCATGTAAACAAAAGATAGGAGAATCAATACGAGCTTTTGTTCAGCAGTGGAGCATTATTAAAAACTCGGCTGAAACGATATCCTATGAAAGAGCAATCGACGCTTTCAACGACGGACTTTGTCGACAAGAGCTTATTGAAGAACTAGGACAAACCAAACCAAAGAAAATTTCGCAGCTGATGGAAATAGCCAACCGCTGGGCCGATGGAGAAGATGCATTACACAACAAAAGGGCCCGCTCACACGAAGAAGATAGGGAGCGGCGTAACAACGACATAAGGTGACGAAACAATATTGGGTATAGGAAACCAAGTTACATTGTAGCTGTTTTTTCTGGAGGGGACAACCGACGAAGCGATGATTACAACAACAGGTACCGCAGCAGCAGTGACGGTGCTAGAGGAAGCCAGCCATAGCAACGGTACCATCCGAAAAATCGAGACACACCTATGTCAGCAGGACAAATGTTGGAAGGGCCATGCAATATGCACTTCTACGTAGACTCAACAGGGAAAAGGTGATCCAATCACCTCCTAAAGGACTACCGGACATTCTTAAAAATGTAAGAGCTATGCAATGCAAGGGCTACTGAAGTAGCAAACCGAGGCTACGCCACTGCACCTAGAGCTTTTGCCACCGGTGCACCACCACCACCACCACCGGGGCATCCGCCGACAGGATAACCGCAAAACACAACAAACCAAGAGGATGAGTACCCCAGGTCAAAAGGGGCTATGTCGATGATTCAAAAGGGCCGACCATCCAATAGAACACAAAAGCTGATCACTAGGAAAGTAAACATGGCAAAAACAGCACCACCACCTACACCGGAGTATCTTCATTGGTCAGAACAAGAGATAACCTTCAACAGAGCTGACCACCCACTTCGGGTCCCACGACCTGGTCAATCAGCACTTATAGTGGAGGAACAACTCGGGGGGTTCGACATGGGCAAAGTTTTCTTGGATGCAGGAAGCATCATCAACCTCATCTACGCCAAAAGTTTATGGGCAATGAATTGGTCTCTGACGAATCTAGCACCGTCAGATACAAGTTTCCACGGAATAGTCCTAGACAAAGCTGAAACTCCTCTGGGCAAAGTATACCTTGACGTAGTCTTTGGATCAAGAAGCAACATTAGGCACAAAAAACTAGAGTTCGAAGTCATGGAATTGCCATCACAGTACCAGACCATAGAATCATCTGAATCTTCAATGGTTTCCATAGCGTCCAGATGTTTCCGTTTCTCGCCAACAGGTGCAACGCGGAAATCTTTTGAACGGGTTGGCAGAGGTCTCTATCTCCTCATCAGCTGCAGTCCTAGTCAAGGGAAGATCGTCGGAAACAGAAGGACTGGCGGGGAGCTCACCGCTCTCAGTGAGAGGAGGAAGCGAAGACAAATGATCATGGTCCTATATAATAACAGATGAAACAACCAAAGATGGAGGTTACCAATAAAGAATGAAAGGGGATGCACGAATACAACTAAAAAGAAAACAAAGATGGTTGCAAGTGGAAACTTACTTCGGGAAGGCGATTCTTTTTGCCATAGGGCTCTACAAGACAAGTGGAGGGAACTGGGCTTTTCTTAGTCAACGTAGTGAAGTTTCAAACCCTTTTCTAATACTTCTTGAGGGGAAGGTCTTCCATTGAAATCCTCATCGGTTCCTTTTTGCACATACCAGAAGGACGGGCCTGTAATGGTTGCACACGAATCGGCAAGAAATACGCCAGAATCTGAAGACCATATAATTCCTTGCCAACCTCATACCGTAGTTTTGAAATACGGTCAAGATGGGGTTGGATCTCCACCATTTCTTTGGCAGAAGGACGCTAATTCTAGGAGTCAAGTTTGCGACAAATTTTCTTCGGTTCAAAGGGGACTAACCCGAAATACTGGACATCAACCATTTGGTCTTTGACATAAAACCACTCAGTTTTCCATCCTTGAACGGAGTCAGTGATTTTAAAATCAAAGTAATCGACATCAGAGCGAACATAAAAGATGGCACCACCAAAATTATGAACAAGGGTATCGGAAGCATTCCTACAAACATAGAAAAAGTATTTCCAAAGGCCCCAATGGGGATGAATCCCAAGGAAACACTAGCAAAGAGTAACAAAGCAGGCAACATGAAGGATAAAATTGGGCGTGAGCTGGTATAGCTGCACACCATAGATGAAGAGGAGACCATGGAGGAACTCGTGAACAGGAAGAGAAAGACCACGAAAGAGAAAGGAGAGGAACATTACCCTCCATCCAAATTCAGGGATAGGGGCAGCTTCATCCCCTGGAAATTGAAAGAGCCCTCGGTAAGAAGGCCAAGGTTCCGTTCCTTGCACAGTTTGCGCATGGTGCAGTTCGATGGCGCACATCTGAAAACCCTCTTTCATGTGGCCTTGGCGGCCGCAGCGGAATTCCCTGCCTTGATCTTGCCCATAATGATGGTGGAGTAAGCACTGGCGCTCAGAGGAACTCACAGGAATTGGAGAAAGAGGCAAAGGAAGGCATGGGCGCAAGGAAGAAGATGAAAGCCAGTAGAGGAGAGGTAAAAACAGTAAAAATGATTCCTCCCCTTTATAAAGAACTACAGTACGAAGCTAAAACCATTTGATGTAAAGTCAAACGGTCACAAGGACACACGATGGCAACACGCATCAACAAGATTCTGTAATAGAAAATATCTTAGGAAGTTATTTCCATGGTAAAAATAGGGATACAACGCACGCCACCTCGATCTCCGCGCAAAAGAGGGGACGTGAAGTCAGGAAACTACGCTGAATACGCCACCATGCGTCATCATTACTGTAGCATGGGCCCACGCTTGACACATCTTGTCATGAGCATATGTTTCGAGAATAAAAAGTGTAGAATTCATCATCAATGATGTCACAATAGAAATGGTTCAGTGGAAAGGGTACACACCCGAAGAAGCGTAGGGAGTCGAAGTAAATTCCTCCATGAATGAAAATCGATACTACAGTCGAAAAACGAAAAATTCGACTGCAGCCTCGGGGGTTACTCCTATCAGGAGCGCTAGTCACACACCCGACAAAATTGTTCTACCATGGTAATCTTCATGACTTCCTGATGGTCTACCATGTTCATAACTTGATTTTCGTATATGGATACTATCATGAATTCTTTATGGCTTCTAGCCATCTAACAGACTCAAGGAGCATCATCGCTTCTTTGCATGTAATCGGTATATCATTGTCCAACAATGAAACTTTTCCTTCAAATCTTGTTTTTTGATTCTCACCCATTCCACATGGTTCAATAGGAACTTAGTTTCCGAAACATACAACATTTGTAGACGGTAGCCATGAGCATTGTAGTAGTTTCCAGAACACTTTCCAGCGTTGCGCTACTCTGATGTCACTTGGGTTCAAACAACCACATCCAAATTTCTACTCCCACTCAACTTTTCACGAAAAGTTCCTTCTGAAAGAACTCACCATTTTAGCGACAAATACTTTTGTCTTTAGTGTTACGGTGGAGGAATTCCCAATGATTACTTTTGGGATAACCTACAAATATGTGCATATCCGATTTTGGTTTTGTAAACATTTTACATGTGCCTTGCATACCAAAATTTAAGAAAAGATAACTGGGTTTTACCCCTTGCCATTTCAATGGATCATGATGTTGCTTTTTTCACTGTAAAAGTGGTATGTCACTATCGCATAATCTTTTAAATTATAATAGCAGTTTTATATTTAATCTCAATAGGTCAGACCAGGTTTGATTATATTCTTAAAACATTCCATACTCCTATGGTGCTTTGGGAAACTCAAGTTTATTTAGCAATTCATATGTATGCTAAATTTGTAACTCAAATATCTTAATTTATGATCCAATCATAAACTCTTAATTCTCTTTTTATGATGATTTCTTTATTTGCAACGACTTTATAAAGTCTCTTGAAACTCGAACATTCCATTACTCTTATGGTGTTGTTTCCATGAATCTGGAAGAATTTCTTGTGCATGTTCAACCCTTTGAACATATTTCAAATGTCTTATACTTTTACTCATTAAATAGATATACTCATATATCTATTCAAGTCCTCGGTGGAAGTATATGAAGTAGAATAATCCACCACTCACAGTTTTACATAAAGGATCTCATACATAAATATGTATTATTTCCACTAAGTTAGCCATTCGTTCAACTTTTTCCGTGCACATAGTTTCAGTTATCTATAGGAAAGTTTTACAAGCATCAATTCATTCGAAAACAACTTGACTCAAAATTCCATCAAGATGGATTTTCTTCATGTCTTTATTTCCAATATAACTTAAATGGTGGTGTCACACTTAAGTGAAATTCCAATCATTTTTGTCCTGCAATAGTTTAGCATTTAGTTTTATGAATGTTTGTTTCGCCAACAAGATTTATAATGGTTCATCCATCAACTACGGAATATAGTAATTATTTGAACAACTGTTTGTTGTCACAATACCGGAACCATATAATAATTAACAGAATAAATATTAATGGATTGGTTCTTGATGTAGATGACAAACATAGTAACACTTTATTTGTTTATCGATGAACATCATTACCATATTCTTTTGCTAATTATTTAGACCAATGTATTTCTTATATTGACTCACCTTGTATGATACTTCATACCAACCCATCCAGTATCCAATATCGGAGGATTACATTGTTTTAACAGGCAAATAATATATTCATAACATGTATATATTCTATATACCTGAGCTGGACAATTCGAATTCAGTAATTTCTGCCAATTATATTTATGGATTCTCTTTCATCGTTTTTCTCTCTTTTAGAAGAATCAATTAACATCAATATTGGCACAATCACATGGTACTTAGTTCAAGTGTATTACTCAAACACTAATATTCTCAAACTTGCACTTTTGAAGTGATTCACAATCATCACATGATTCGTGTTCTTCCGGATTCATTCATTATGACCTTTTAGTATAGTAAATATTTTACCTATACCTTTTATTCATCCTATCATGACAAAGTTCATGATAAAACTACTATAGTTCATAAGGACAAATGTTTGTATAACTTTAGTTCCCAAACTTTTTGGGTGATAGGTACGCCTAACATCACTATCATTCACAAATACTCATCCAATATGTGATTTTGTTTCCAACTAAATTATACTTGTATCGTGTTGCAATCAAACACTGTTTCAGATATTAGAATATATTTTACGAAAGATGATTTATGAAATGAATCTTTCAGCTCTTAGATAATCTTGAGACTAGAAACTTTCTTTCCAATATCAAGTATAATGGAGGCAAGCATGATCTTTTAGATACTAACTTTTGGAATCGGTTACTCAAGGATTCATACAGTTATGAAACCTTTATGGAGTAAGTGAGTCTTTTGTTGAAAGTTTTCTTTAGGACTTTTATCTTTAATTTGACACTCAAACAATACGTTACAAAGTCTGTAAAGTAAGTATAGAATACTATAGTTTTATTATCTCAATTACAACCAAGGTAGTCTATAATGGATGACAACTACAACAACTATGCAAATTCACTTAGCTTGGTTAGTTCATAATATGAGTTCATTACCAGAACTCCCACTCAAAAGAACATCCCCCAATGTTCGTTTAGTTATTACATTATCCCTTTACACCGTATCATCCCCGATCATCATGATCTTTGATACAGCTTCCAAGGTAGATACCAACATATCGATCACATCAGCATGCAAATCATGCTTAACCTTTCGGTAATCTGTGTTTAGAGGCCATGTTTGTACATGCTAGGCTTGCTAACGTTAACCTTTAGTGTATTTGCAGTGCATACATGGCTTACATCCACTGTCGATTTGTTTGCACTAGATCATGATATCCTGCTCCACAACGATGGACTTTGTTGGTGGTGCACACTAATGGGACAACACGCATAATGGAATTATGTTGAGGGATCAACTTAGAATGATACCATCATAATTCTAATAGTAGCATAATAAGATGCACAACCATTTAACATCAAATGTAAATAGTTTATGCGATATGATATGGTCATCGCGCCTTGATCTCCATCGAGTGCGCCGACATTGCACCAGCTTCACGGTTCCACCTTTCCTTTGGCAGTTCATCTCATAAACACTTACCTTGAACATACATATCACAAACCCCCTACAAAATAAAGTTAGACGCCTCTAATTTATCTTTGCATGTTTTATGCGGCTGTTAGGGCTTTCGCAAGAGAACCGTTTCTACCTACGAACTTCCAACATAACATGGATTGACCAGTTGCCGCTTTAAGTCCCTTTTCCGCCGTCATTTGTAAATGCCATATCAACTAATGTTAGAGAGACAGACACCCGCTAGCCACTTATATGCTACAAGCCATATGTTGAGCGTGGAACCAGTCTCGCCTAAGATTACGCGTAAGGTCGGTCTGGGTCGCTTCATCTGACATTGCCGTGATATGAACAAGTACACGCGGGAGGGTAGCAACTAGAAAATCAATGCCCACACAATCAACATGTGCTCTACTGGTACCAAACATCTACACATAGATCAGCACTCATAACACTGAAGGGGTCTGTGGTAGAAAACAAAAAACCCTACAGTGAACACACCTAGCCAAGATCTATCTATGTAGATGTAAAGTAACGAGAGGGGATTTAGTGTTCATACATTTGAAGACCGAACATGGTTAACATTCCACAGGGAACATGGATGATGTAGTAGAACTTGTCCGACCTTAAGGTCGTGATGCTCCTCACAAGTCACCCCTTGTCCTTTTCCGGCGTAGCCAACCTCAAAGTCATGTCGACGTCCAAGCTCATAGAAAATCACCGTAAGTGGTGGTGCCTCATGGCCTTACAGACATATGGTGTAGAGACATCTCCCGGCCTCCAGTCCAGCAAAGCAGTGAAAGAAGATTGATCCGGACTGAGTCCAGCAGCACGACGAGATGCATATGGTGTAGAAAACCCTATCCTATATGCAGTCCCAATCATGGGAACCACATGTGAGGGAGAGGAAGAGAGGGAAATGCAATAGACAATTGATGGGATGGCCTTGAGCAGAGGGGTGCCCCTCTTTACATAGGTGGAAGGGACATACTACCTCTCTCAAAGTCCCATGGTAGGACTAAACAAGAGGGGCGAGGTCGGAGGAGGCACCGGCCAGCCCCCACATGGGACCCATGTGGTGGGAGGGCCCACTAGGGACGTCTGCCACCCTCTAGACTTCCCTAGGGCGTGCCCCATCTTGGGTCTCCTTCGATGAGGCTCATTTAGGTGGGTTGCCCCCTCACTGGATATCCTCGAAACCATTCTGGTGTTACTTCGGATTTGTTCCGGGGTTCTCTCTCTTTTCTCCTTTGATCTCGAATAAATCCCTAAGCATCATATACCCTTAAGTGTGACACCCTATGGCTCGGTAATACATAGACATGATTGAGACACCTTTCTCATCAATTACCAAAATCAATATATAGAAACACATGATGACCCCTATGCATTGCATGAATAACTTGATCGCTTGAACCTTGAACATCGAGTTTCATTCCCTTTGCTCTACGATACCAATTTTGTCCAAGATCTGATCTCTGGTATCGACATACCAAGTTCGATATTGTTACCTACAAACACATTTACTCGTTCCCGTGACATTACATCCACGTGAGATAGTCACATGTTTGCAAAGTCGTAGATGTAATCTCACCGAGTGGGTCCAAGGTATCTATCTATCACTCGGATGGGCAAATCCTGACTTGAAACATAGGACTCAAAATTTTCTCTGGAATATCCAATACACACCTTTATAGTCACCTAATTATGGTCATCACGCTTTATGTGATCAAAGCCATCTTGGGAGACAATGATTAATATGATCTCATGTTCGAAGGACTGAATCACTACGCTTTGCTAGATATCGCAATGTTGAACTTTGTGATGGATCACATTGCAGTATTAGGGTTGGGTGTTGTCCATCAGTTCATTCATCCAATGAAGTGACCTTGTTGTTAGTTGTTCTGTTAGAATCCATGATCAGGAATCCTCGATCATTAGCTTCCCAATGAACTAGTCTAGAGGATACTAGGGACCTGGTTTGTTTATATACCACACTTGTATTAATGTTTCCACTTAATACAATTATAGCATGATTCAAAACTATTATGAACTAATGATATATGTCAATAAAAACACCTTTATTATTGGCTACTAGGGCATATCTCCTTCAGGTAGACATGAGATATTTACCCACAGATGCAAATTTAGAACACCGTAACGAATAATGCGAAAATTCTTGAGAAAATAAGAACACTATGTTGCATGCCATAAAGAACACATGTAATGTCTTACCTGCAAATACCTAGAAAAAAGAATGATTATTGAGATGCCATAATGGTGTATCACACATGCGCTGCCTATGTAATGGCGTACGAATGGTACCTAACTACTGACCCATCGTGACAGCGCATGATGTGTGCGCCGCATATGCATGTACTACTGTTGATGATTGATACCTTCGATCTAGATTCACGGATGTAGTATAATATATTTTTCCCTAGAAGACCTAGGTTTAACCGAACCTTGGAAATCAATGCTAAAAGGAAATAACATTGACACGTATACAAGAATTTGTTTCTTTGTTTTAACTTCATTTATTGGACCTATCTAGTTTACTTTTGTAATGGGTTGAATCAATGGATGGAGATAGGCCAGGGTTGAAGATCCACCTGCAAACGCACATCATATGGGATAAAAGATAGTAATAAGCACAGTCATGTGTAAAGTTTTAATAGAGATAGTATCTTGTGGGCAACACATGCTAATATACTAGAGCCTCCGAGATGCAGCGGGCATAGCAATAGTCTTCTAATCCAACCGTGTGCACCACGAAGCAACGAGCTACAAATGATTATTAAATATAAAACACAGATCAAAGCATTAAGTGGTGATGTTGTTGTTATCCCGAATGGGTTGCTAAGCGAAGACCGTACTACCCTTTTTGTCACTAGGGTTCCTATGAGATCGCCGCTAGCCAAGTATCGCACCTCAAGCCTTTATAAACCTATAGGATCTTGGGTACCTACAAGTCCACAGATCGAGACAAGAGACAAAGAAACAAAAGATACAAATCTCTATTTCAAACAATAAACAATGCTCCCATAGATTATATGCACATAATCACTGCGAGGTTTCTCCCCAACCCGCAGCCTATGAGGACTACTCACTCATAACAATAAGATCAAGGATAGAAAACATTGTGCAAAATACTTAGATTGAAATCAAATATTCTTACAATGGTCACCGAATCGCAAGGAGATCTGAAGTACAAAGAAATGGCTATGGCTAATGGAGGGGAAGGAAGATGGACGGATGAACAATGGTGTGGATATCCTTGGGGTGTGTCGTGATGCAATCCGAGAATGGCGGCCTCCTACGCGGCGGTTGGGACCTCAAAATATTTAGAAGTCTTCACGAAAGTTGTAGGGTTTGACGAGACGGAGCCACTGCCACATGGTACAGGCGGATGATACGGGCATGCCCTTCCCATACTAGTGGTCGTTATGGCTACTAATGCCTGGAATTGACTCCACAATTACTTGGTCGTGTGGACTTCCTCAAAAACCTTCATTATGACTCTAGACTTCGCATTAAAAAGTGTAATTTCCTGCACAACACAATTCAAAGCAATGGTTTGCATATCTTTCCAATTATTAGTCATTGGTGGCAAGGATTGAGAGTTTCTTGTAAATTGCTTTACTAAAACCAATGTTTAAACATAGTGGAGATGGCTATTTTTGGAGCCATCAACCTTCCCAAAGCTCAAATCTTGATCGCCCTCGAGCAAGAAGAAACAAAAGAACTATAAGGAATTTAGCACTTAAACTTGAAACAACGAGAATAAGAATTCACTTACGGTTGGTAGTCATATGCGCTCAACACTTCATCCATTTGAAAGGCTTATCAAAGTTAGAGAGGTGACAAGAATACTATTCAAGATTCGGTAAGTCAAGACAATCAAAGTAAAGTTTAACA
The DNA here is from genome assembly GCA_910589775.1 of Avena eriantha. Taxonomy (NCBI): domain Eukaryota; kingdom Viridiplantae; phylum Streptophyta; class Magnoliopsida; order Poales; family Poaceae; genus Avena; species Avena eriantha. The sequence continues at coordinate 266,415,199 of OU342745.1, read as the reverse complement.
TAAGCATAAATAACTAGAAGTTTAACAATCAATCCAATTCTTTTAGTTAACTCTCGGCTTGCCAAGGAACACTAGGATGTTTTAAATAACATAATTGAGTAAGAGAGTTCATGTCCTAACTAGCATAACGTCGAAGTATCTTATTGACACCAATATCAGTAAATCAAGTCTATCAAAAACACTTCTAATCTAATCATTATCTTTCAAGAAAATTCATGAAGTACTAACTAGACCATGCCAAGGACTTGTTATGTGGATTTTCACACATATTCCTTTTTTCTCCTTTTTTATTCCTCTTTCAAGGTTCATTGGCTATTTCTTTTACAAGTTCTTGCACAACCTTTGAGAGTACCAATACTTTTGCCCATCTATTGACACATATGCCACTCATGTCATCAACTCATAGCCGAAATTCGGGGTTATACCATAGATCGTTCAAAAGCTAGCAGAGTTGTTGGCATCCCAAAGGTGTGCATTTGAAACATGGAACTTTTTCTCTTTTTATGCTAGTATCACAGTTTGATCCACAAGGTTAGCTTTGGCATGCACCACAATTACCACTAGACTTCATTTCAATCAACAACTCCTTTCAAGAGTGTTGTAAAGTCTATCAAAACATCTATGGGGTTAAGTATCTTCAAGGACATACTCTCAAGACAATCATTCATGAAACAAGTCATAAATCTGAGACTTTTTCTTGTTGTATTTGTTTGGAAATATTATTTCCAAGGAAAGACTCGGTTAGCTAAAAGAACTAGAGCAAAGGCTTCCACAAGTAATTATCATACAAACAAACAGTTTTACTCTAACTATTTCGAATTACTCCCACTAGCATGGCATATTAGCAAATCAACAAACTAACATAAACAACTGACACTTCAAAAGTGTGAGACATAGAACATACTTGTCATGAGTGACTTCATAGTTCTCTTCCTTATAGGGATGTTTTCCTTCAAAACTCAAGCTCGATTATTCCCATAATAATATTAAAGCAAAGAGGCAAAGTGCGAATCCATGTTCACGCAAAAAGGAAAAAAATCCTTTTGTATTTTTGAGGATAGGGATTAAAGAATAGAAAAGAACTTGCGACCAAGCAAGGAACTAAGAAAATAAAAACAAACAAAAAACAAAACCAAACTAAAAACAAAAGCAAAGTGTTGGAACAAGCCAACACGAGTGTTTCAAAGCTCACAAGGAGCTGGAGTACAACCTCGTTATTACACAAATAAAATTGTCGGGGGAACACATCCCGAAGCTCAGGCTTTTGCAAGCCCTTTTGTTGCTCATTGTGGTGGTGGTGGATAATCTCCCATGTTCCATTGGCTGCTCGAATCATGGAACTAGGTGGTGAGGTTCATAGAAGCATCTCAAAGGTTGATGGAGAGGTTGTTCATGTTTTGGATATTTCCTTCGAACGCATATATATCTTCGTAGGTGGTGTAGTAGTTTGGTGGTTGCACATCTTGTTCGGGTCCTTCTTGTTCTACTTCTCGTCTTCTCCTCTTCCTCCCACAGGTATTTCTTGATCGGGTAGACCCGCCTCAACCTGCGCATCAAAATGCAAACTTCCATCCTCGATAGAGAATAGACCAGTAGGCAAGGGAGCTGGGATCAAGTGATCCGCTCCAGGTATATCAAGGAAGTATCTACCACCATTTCTAGAAATCATACCACATGCTCTTAGAGTAGAGAAACTGAGAAGGTGACTTCTTGTCAACAATTGGATATTACCTAGGTTGACATGAAGTGCGCGTGCAAGAAAGGTCACAACAACTCCTCCGCATATGGGTCCTCGATATTGCAGATCTTGATGATTAAGGTAAAAAAAAAGAAGGGTGCTCAAATTTGGAATTAAGTTACAATTAATAATAGTAGCTTTTGCAAGGATGATCATGTCCTCCTAACTAATGCTAGTAAACTCACCACGTGCCTGCAAGGTGTTAGCAATAACATAAAACAAAAAGGAAATAGCAGGATGACCAATTTAGTTCTCCTTGGGTGTGTTTACATGAATTCTCATTAAATTAAAGTACTCCAAAGGTGCAGGATTGAAGACAAAACTAGTGGAGCATATGTCGGTGGTGTTGTTGGCAAACACAAAGCATTGAGCCCATTGGTCGAGCATCAAGGGTACTCACGATTCATAAGACGGAAGTTGATGCGATCAACTCATAGCCGCAATCTAGGAGTTTCCTCCATGAAGATCGTCCGTACGCCAGTGGAGTTGTTGGCATCCCATGAAGTTTGACACGCATAAAGCTATATCACTCTTATGATTAACAAGTCAAACTTTGGTATGCTCACAAAAACAGCTAAACATTAATTCAATCAAACAAATCCTTTCAAAGAGAGCTATCAAGTCAATCAACATTTTCAGTGGTGTTCACCCAAACCTTCAATTGTGAGACTTTTTCTTATTACAATTGTTTAAAAAAATTTAGGAAAGACTTGGTTAATTACGAGAGCTGGAACAAAATGTCCCAATTAAATACCCATGCATACGAAAGATCTTACTATGATACAAAGACTCACTCCACTAATATAATATCTCAACATTTACTACTAACTAGCATGGGTTTCTCAAACTTCAAAAGTGGGGAGTCAGAAGGCATACCTCTCATGTTTGGTTCCACTTGTCTCTTCCTTTTTTTATTTGTTTCTTGGAAACTTGAAGTCGATCACTCTCCTCCAAACATATGAAGACTTTGAGGCAAAAAGAAAAGAAAGAGGGAAGATAAGGAAAAATGGAGAAATATTTTTGTGATTTTTAAGAGAGGGAATTTAAATAATAGAAAATTGGCGGCAAAGCTCGGCTAGAAAATCTTGAAAGAAAATAGAAAGAACTAGAAAAATAAAGTGTTGGGGAAACCAACACGAGTGCTTATAAACTCAAAGAAAAACACAACCTCAAAACAAAAGCAAATAAATGCAAAATAAAGATACACGAGGAAACTTCCCCAAGCTTAGGCTTTTGCAAGCCGTTCAAATAATTGTGGTGGCGGGAAAAAGTCGTTACTCCAGTTTGCAAATTGAGTTCAGAGGTTACTAGTTGATTCTCGGAGGTCCAAAGAGAGGCTATGCATCCTCTCCATAGTCCCTCCAAGTCCTTGGAAATCTTGGTATGTGGTGAACCGGGTTTGTGGCTACTCCTCTTGGTAAGGAACTTCTTGATCCTCCTCTTGGTCCTCATCCTCTTCCAGAATCTCCTCCTCAGGTTGGTGTTGCTCAACCTGCAAGTCATATAGCAAATGTCCTTCCTTGATAGAGAAAAGACGATTAAGCATAGGAGCGGGGTAGAGACGCCTAGCTCCAGCAATATGCATATAATAAACACCACCTCTCCTAGTGAGCATTCCACAGGCTCTCAAAGTGGAGAAACCAACACGTGTCTCACCTAGCACGGGTTGCAACTCACCTAGTTTGATGCCTAGGGAAGTGCAAGCACGGTGATGACACCTCCGCCTGGTCCTTAGCTTTGGGAGGCTTGGCGCTCCAGGTAGCACACAAGGATGGCACCCAACTTGAGTGACAAGCCGTAGTTGATGTAAGCAGCCTTTGCAAAGACTAGGATGTCCTCCTCGTTGTGCCTCGTGAACTCATTACGTGCCTGCAAGGTGTTAGCAATAGCATACAACAAATAGAGAATTGCAGGATGTTGAATATTCTTCCCCTTGCTCACTTTAGTAGTGAAACTCATTCCATTATAGTATTGTTCAAGGGTAGGTTCTAAGCTAGTAAAGGATGCGCGTAAGGCATGAACATCAATATTTCGCAAATTAAAACATGTGCACCATTCATCTAATGTTAAAGTGTAGTTGTTTTTCATAAGTCGGAAAGAAATAGTGTCCTCTCCTTGCCATTGTTTAATGGTGCTTTGCAACGAACATAGAAATTCAATGGTTAAGCGGCGGTAAGTAGGCACATCATTGTACACAAAGTTTTGTAGGCTAGATCTATTGCAAAGTAAATTGAAGTCATCAAAAATACCGAGTTGGTTCAATATAATGGGGCAAGCCCACTTCGTGGTTCGTGATCCGTTGAAGCGATCACATTGGAGCTCATCCTTAAACTTGATCCCCATGCATTCTTGAGCGGCAGCCCAAGCAGCACTAGTGGTGGCACGAGCACGAGTTTTTCTCCTTGTGTTCATCATCAAAAATATTGAAGAAAGACAAAAATAAAACTTTTTGATCCAACAATTGTAAGTACAATATATTCCTCATTATAGCACACTACAGAATCTCCTCAAAAATAATAATCTAGGCAATAAAATCATGGCAATTGGTTCATAGTAAGTCTCACCCTAGATTGATAATGACAATAGATCGAAAATGAATTTGCAAAAAGTAATTGGAGGATAGGAGGAGAAACATACCGTAGATCACTCGTGTGCGAGGAAATCGAACAAAATTGAGTAGAGATGAAGATATCTTGAGGTTTTGAGAGAGTTTGGAGGTAGAAGAGAGAAAAGGGATTGAAGTTTTGGAGTTGGAGGTACCTTCCCGTGCGATTTTATGGTCAGACACAACTATACGGGCGCAACTATACGGCCGGAACATTGTGTTCTCGCCGTATAGTTAGCCTTCTGTCAAAAATTTAGGGTTTCCTCCTAGCGGCGCAGCTATACGGGCACAACTATACGACCGGAGCAAAATGTTCCCGCTGTATAGTTGGTCGTTAAACTGTATGTCCCTAGGAATGAAAATATACAAAGGCGTCGGTATCTATATGACCGGAACTATACGGCTAGAATTTTTATTCCCGCTGTATAGTTGGTCATTAAACTCTCTGTATGCATCAAAAAAATTCTGTTTCTTGGAGAATTGCTTCTTTTCCTGTAACTTACTGATATACCTTGTTTATGACAGAAAATTGACAGTAAAAATTGTCGAACAACAACAGCATGTATGTAGAAGAATTTTAAGTACTACCGAACTTCTTCTCCTCAAATGGAGTTTTCTAGCACTCTTTATTAAGCATAGACTTAAACTAAAAACGAAAAACCTAACTCAAACCTTTATTTAACATGGGTTGCCTCTCATGGAGCGCTCTTTTACGGTCAATAGCTTGACCTTGACGATACTCACTTGGGCCAGATGAGTGGAACACCCACTCCAAAGTAATTGTCCTTCAAAGTGATGGCCTCCTTTTCGTCATGTTTGGGTTTCTTTTTCCTAGGGAAATGGATAACAAAAGGATCCTGCGAAGGCAATTGCAGCTTCACATTCCCTTCATGGAGGTTAATTAAAGCCTTTATAGTTATCAAGAAAGGACGGCCCAGTATTATAGGAGCAATAGTATCTTCAGGCATGTCAACAATAACGAAGTAAATTAGAGCAGGACAACCCTTAATGTAAACTAAAGTGTTCTCATTAATTCCTACAACTTGTTTGTAGGTAGAATCTGCTAGATGCAATTTTAATTCAGCAATTTCAAAGGAGCCAAGATTTAACTTGTTAAAAAGGCTCTTTGGAATTGTTGAGACGCTTGCACCTAGATCACAAAGTGCAACTATCTCATTGGTTCCAATCTTTATCTTAATAGTAGGCTCAAATATGTCATCTAGTTTAACAGGTAACTTTTTAGTGATTTTCTTGTATTCCTCTTCAACCTCGCGTACCTTAGTTGCTACTTGATCAACGAAGTGTTGATACATGGCTTCATTGTTACCTTCACTTACCGGAATTTGGACGTTGATCCTCTTTACGAGGTCTTCGATGGTGTAGCTTGGTGAACGGGCTTTACTATAGTCAAGTTCTTCAGGCTCCTCCATTTGGATCCTCATCATTCTGAGTTCTTCAATGGTATTGGGCTCAGCTTTACCTACAAATTTAGCAAGCATGAGAGTTTGACTCTTGGTTATCTTACCTAGTTGTTCCTCAACGATCCTTGTTCTTTCTTGGATGGCCTGCAAATCATTTCTCAAACTAATAGCTTGGTTATATAATTTACGAAGCATAGCATCATGGTTCTCAATTATTTTAATAAGAATATTGTTTTGTTCATTTTGTGATTCTATAAAATACTTAAGTGTTTCTTGGAGACTACCATTACTAGTTCCCATATTATTATTAGAATTACTTGCAGGACTAGAATAATGTTTCTGAAAGTTAGGATTGTAACACCTCTTCCAAGTAGAGTTATAATCATTACTAGCTATAAAATCTATTTTCTTCAATATTTGTTTCAGGGGTGGCCCTTACCTAGGTTTCCTTACCTTTTACAGCTAGTATGAGCTCATCCAACTTAGCATTGAGTTCTTCATTTTCTTATGGTTAGATGGAGTTCACCTTCTTCGTGTTTGATCTATCCACATGCCAATGAGCATGGTTGTCTTGCATATTATCTAACAGATGCTTTGCTTCGGTAATATGTTTACCCATGAACGTTCCTCCAGCTGCAGTATCAAGCATAGACTTAGACACAGGATTAAGAGCATTATAAAATAAATGGAGTATTAACCAATCTTCCATCCCATGACTAGGATAGTTTCTTAACCATTCTTTCATCCTCTCCCATGCAAGAGCTAGTGGCTCACGCTCTTCATGTCTAAAGCCAGTAATATTAGATCGGAGTTGCATAGTCTTTGCAGGTGGGAAAATTTTAGTCATAAATAAAGAAGTACATCCCACCCATTAGGTAATAGTATTTCTAGGAAAAGATAGCAACCATTCTTTTGCTCTCCCTCTTAGAGAGAAAGGAAATAGATGCAATTTGGCCGCATCAGGGTCAACGTCTTTTATACGCATCATATCACATATTGCAGTAAAAGTATTCAAGTGCATACCTGTGTTTTCAATGGCAGCGCCTCCAAATTGATTCTGTTGAACCAAGCTTAAATAATGGGGCTTAATTTCATAGTCATCAGAAGCAATTGTTGGCTGAGTAATAGGAGTACGCAAATAATCATTGTTGGGAGTAGCAAACTCCCCAAGCTTCTTTTCAGCCATATTTCCAATGTTTTTGGGTTTTCTTAAACAAAGAATTATAATAGTAAAAGCAAGAATTTAAAGGCTAACTAATTTTTTGGTTTATCAAATAAAGACTGAGAGCAAACTAACAAAATTAAAAACAAGAATTAAAACTTGCAAGGTTCCTAATAACCTCACTAGGGTAGCTATTGCTTCCCCGGCAACGGCACCAGAGAAAGGGTTGATACCTTCGATCCGGATTATGGATGTAGTATAGCTTTTGTTTCCCTAGTAGACCTAGGTTATCGAATCCTCGGGAAGCGAATGCATAGTGAAGTTACTTTAGCGGGCCTTCGGGAGTTTAAGAATTCCTTTTGTATTTTTATCGGACCAATAGCTTGCATCTTTTTTTTGTTGTCAATGATGGAGAGAGAGGGCCTAGAGCATTCGGTTTCATCTGTAGCGGTGCAAAACATCTGATGGAAATAAAAGATAGAAATAAAGTATGCATGTACTTGTTAGAGCAAGATAAATTATATGTGGCAGTGCATCCATAATAGCTATTGCCTACACAACCGCTTATAGCAATAACTAATAGTCTCATACATAGAAGAAAGAGAACTAATGATATGCATAATGATGTCACCGTTAATCCCAAGTAAATCTCTCACATACAGACGTACTACCCCTTCTGTCACTGGGTTCCCAACCTGCATATTAGTCATTACTCATACTCCCTATACCTGGATCAACCCTCGGGGTCTTGGGTACCTGACAAGTCCTTAGATTGAGGCATGATATGATACAATAATCATCATGTCATACAAACTAATACATGATTCTATCTATGATAAATAACATGCACAATCGCTACATGGCTAGGCCAAAGCCCTTAGCCCAAGAAGAATTACTCACACATAGAGATGAGATCAACAATCACAAACATTGTAATGAAAATCATAAGATTGATACCAATAGTCTTACAATGTCACCAATCGAAGAAGAGATCTACTATTACAAGAGCTGGAATATGGCTATGGTGGTGAAGAAGAGTTTTGAGATTTCGAGGCGGCTAGAGATCTGTGGCAGAGACTTTTTGGCGAGGTCTGGCTTGTTTTCTCGTTGCCCGAGGCTTCTTTATATAGGAGTCCCTTCAAGAAAGTTGTTCTATTTTTCCTAAAGGTGGTGGCACCAACTATACGACCGGAGCTATACGGCCGGAATTTTTGCTCCGGTCGTATAGTTGGTCATTATAGCGTCTGCCTCCACTTTACGGCTCCTCATTTCTTCTGGTTGTTGGAAAGTATCTTTGACTTTCATGTAGTGATTCCCATCTTCAAACGACAATATATGCGCAGGAAAAATATAAAAGAAAGGATTGCATGAATATTAGGCATTAGTGGCAGGGTTTAGAGAGATATTTTATCAAAATTAGGAATAATATCCAGTTTAAATGTAGACGTAGATGGCTATATTTCAGAGCCATCAGTGACGACTCCCTTCCGGCAGTGCACTCGACACGTGTGCACCGTATAGTTGCGCATTCCCGTACTACTAATCGTTATGTGTTCAGTAGCTTTGCTTTAAATCTGATGGTTTGCTTGAGGGTACAGTATGGGCACGCAGTACGGGCATGTCCGACCTTATCAATGGTCATTACGAGAGTTATTTCCTGTGGCAAAAATCAGAACTTGTATCTTCCAATGCCTTGATACGGTAAGAGCAGACAGTATGGTCCCTTACAGCCATACCACTGGTCGTTTTACAGCTAGTGAGCTGAAAAACTCAAAGAATTTGATTAATTGCTTCGTGCATCTTTACACATCTTATCACACACAAAAATAACAACAAATAGACTTTAAAAAAATCAGCAATACTTCTTAGGCCATGTGTTAGTAAAAATAAAAGATCAAGGATTACCTTATTTCTTCTCCTCTCTCATAAGGTCTTCTTGAACACTCTTTATTAAAAAAATGAAAAAAAAACAAACAAACAAAACTAAACGAAATTAACACAAGATTAAAAACTTTTAATTCACATGGGTTACGTCCCATGAAGAGCTTCTAGTTAAGGTCAAATAGCTTGAGCCAGATGGTGATCATTTAGGCTTGATGAGTGCAACACCCACTCCAAAGTAATTGTCTTTCAAAGTAATTATACCATCGTCATCATTAGGCTTGGCTTTGTTCTTCCTAGGAAAGTATACTATAAACGGATCTCTCGGTCGTAGTCCTATTATCACATTCCCTTCTTGTAAATTAATTAAAGCTTTAATGGTTCTTAGGAAGGGCCTACCTAGAATTATAGGTGCTATGGGATCTTTAGGCATGTCCACAATAACAAGATTAATAAGAGCGAGACTACCTTTAATTCCAACAACTATATTTTCTTTTATCCCAATAGCTTGTTTATAAGTTGAATCCACTAGATGGAGTCTTAATTCAGTAGTTTCAAATGGCCCAAAGTTTAACTTGTCAAATAGGCTTTTGGAAATCGTTAAGACGCTTGCACCAAGATCACAAAATGCAGATATCTTGTTGACCCCAACCTTAATTTTAATAGTAGGCTCAAATATATCATCTAGCTTAGTAGCAAGCTTATTAGCTAGTCTCTTATACTCCATCTCTAAATCTCGAACTTTAGATGCTACTTGTTGAATACATTGTTGGAAAATAGCATCATTACCTTTCTCTATACCGGGATTCTTCATAGTGATCATATTTAGTAGATCTTCCATGGTATATTCAGATATTGGCGCATTGCTATAATCTAGCTCTTTCGGATTCTCTTCATTTGTTACCACCCTCATCATCTTGAGGTCTTCTACTAGATTTGGCTCAGGCTTCCCAACAAACTTTTCTAGTATGAGAGCTTGGCTGTCGGCTACGTTGTCCAGTTGAGACTCCACGGTCGGTGTCCTTTTCTGTAGAGCATGCACATCATTTATAATTGCAACAGACTGGTTAGATAATTTTCCTATACTACTTTCATGGTTCTCAGTGATTTTAATAAATGTTATTTTGCTCGGTTTGAGCTTGCATAAAAGTTCTAATAGTTTGGTCAAACGAGAGATTGCCAAGATTTGCTCCATTATGATTATCATAATTATTGTAAGGAGCTCCTGCAGGATTAGAGTAATGTCTAGAAGCAAAATTTTGGTTCTTCCATGCAGGATTATAGGGAGTGTGATCTATAAAATTAATATCATTAACATCAGTAGCAATAGCATTAACTTGGGTATCTTCCTTACCCTTTACTATGTTTAGTAACTCGTCTACCTTAGATGTAAGCTCTTCATTGTTTACCTTGTTAATTGAACTTACTCTTTTCGAGGTTGTTTCCACATGCCATTGGGCATGGATGTTTTGCATATCATCAAGTAAATTATTTACAACACTCACTTGCTTTCTCATGATCGTTCCTCCTGATGCAGTATCTATCATAGACTTAGACATTGGGTTAGGCCATTATAAAATAAATGTAATATAAGCCATTCTTCCATCCCATGACTAGGACAGTTCATTACGGCTTCTTTCATCCTTTCCCATGCAAGTGCTAGTGGCTCGCGATCTTCTTGTCTAAAGCTTGTAATATTGGATCTTAGTTGCATAGTTCTAGCTAGGGGGGGGGAGAATTTAGTCATAAACATATTAGTTCATTCCTCCCAAGATTTAATAGTGCCCTTAGGTAGAGCTAGCAACAAGTCCTTAGCCTTTCCTCTAAGAGAGAAAGGTAACAATCTTAACTTAACAACATTTGGATCTACATTGTTAATACGCATCATATCGCAAATTTCAGTAAAAGTATTTAAGTGCAAACCTGAATCCTTAGAAGATGAGCCTCCAAATTATTTTCGCTGAACCAAACTTAAAAGGTTAGGCTTAATTTCATATGCTTCCGCATCAACAGCGAGATGAGTGATAGGTGCACTATTAAAATCATCAGTGAGATTAGCATACTCCCCAAGTCTCTTTTGAGCCATGGCTCTTATATTTTGGTATTTTTTTAGTAAACAAAAAAATAAGAAGTAACTATTTTTTTGGGTTTTCAAGTAGATAACTAGAAAGGAAATTACTAACAAGAATAAAACTAAAAATAATAATAAAACTAAAAACAAGGTCTCTAGTGACCTCACCAGGATAGCGAATTGCTTCCCTGACAACGGCGCTAGAAAAAAGGTTAATACCTTCGGTCCGGATTCATGGATGTAGTATAATAGTTTTTTCCCTAGAAGACTTAGGTTTAATCGAACCTTGGAAAGCAATACTAAAAGGAAATAAAAAGGACACGTCTACGAGACTTTGTTTCTTTGTTTTACCTTCGTTTATTAGACCAATCTAGTTTACTTTTATAATGGGTTGAATGAATGGATGGAGATAGGCTAGGATTGAAGATCCACCTGTAGCTGCACATCATATGGGATAAAATATAATAGTAAGCACAGTCATGTGTAAAGTTTTAATAGGGATAATATCTTGTGGGCAACACATCCTAATATACTAGAGCCCCCGTGATGCAGCGGACATAGCAATAGTCTTTTAATCCAACCAAGTGCACCACGAAGCAATGGGCCATAAACGATTATTAAGTGTAAAACACAGATCAAAGCATTCAGTGGTGATGTCGTTGTGATCTCGAATGGGTCGCTAAGCGAAGACCATACTACCCTCTCTGTCACTGGGGTTCCTATGAGATCGCCGCTAGCCAAGTATCTAACCTCAAAACTTTATTAATCTATGGGATCTTGGGTACCTAAAAGTCCACAGATCGAGACAAGAGACAAAGAAACAAAAGATACAAATATCTATTTCAAACAATACATAATGCTCCCATAGATTAGATGCACATAATCGCTGCGAGGTTCCTCCCCAAACCGCAGCCCGTGAGGACAACTCACTCATAACAATAAGATCAAGGATAGAAAACATTGTGCAAAATACTTAGATTGAAATCAAATATTCTTACAATGGTCACTGAATCACAAGGAGATCTAAAGTACAAAGCAATGGATATGTCTAATAAAGGGGAATGAAGATGGATGGATGAACAATGATGTGGATCTCCTCGGGGTGTGTTGATGCAATTTGAGAATGGCGGCCTCCTGTGCGACGGCTGGGACCTAAGATATATAGGCGTCTTCATGAAAGTTGTAGGGTTTGACGAGACAAAGCCGCTGCTACATGGTATGGGCAGATGGTATGGGCGGGCCCTGCCCGTACCAGTGGTCGTTATGGCTGCTGACACCTGGAATGGACTCCACAATTACTTGGTCGTGTGGGCTTCCTTAAAAAGCTTCATTATGACTCCAGATTCTGCATTAAAAAACGTGATTTCCTGCATGACACAATTCAAGGCAATGGTTTGTATATATTTGCAATTATTAGTCATTAGTGGCAAGGATTGAGAGTTTCTTGTCAATTGCTTGACTAAAAACAATGTTTAAATGTGGTGGAAGATGGCTATTTTTTAAGCCATCAATGATTATTGATAAATTGTAGAATTTTGCCAAAAAAGAATAGCACGCCAATAGCTTCAAAAACGTGAAGGCTATGTTATAGATAGACAGAAACCTCGTTTTTTCCAGAGCGGCTCCATAGCTAGCACGTTGTGCATATAACACGTTGTAGCAACGTTTCCGAAGAGACAGAAAAGCATAGGCAACAAATTCTCGAAAATATAATAGAAAACATCGTACTTACCTAGATCAAGAAGCGAGGCAATCGCTTGGTGATAGCCAAAGGCTGCCATGATGTGACATTTCCCGAATGGCACCTAATAAACCTGCAGGAAGAAAGAGGATGAAAGGAAGAAATAAAATAATTGTAATTTAAAGAAAGACCAAAAATGCAAAGAGATGGAAATAATAGATCCAGAATGAAAGCAAGATATGAAAACTGAAGCATTGCAACACAAAGGGACCTACACCACATCCGCCATTGATATAACCATGCACCATGTTTGCCATTGAGAGAGAAAGATACCTACAATAGGTTAAAAAATAGTTAGCACACATAGAAAAGATCACTCGAGGGCACAACAAGAAAATACACCAAAGAAGATGCATGAGTGTAGGTAGAAGAAAAACAGCAAACCCTAACCGGTCAAAGAAGCATATAAGTCTTAGAATGCAATAAGCACATCCGTTAGAGAACGATACCTACAAAATCACATGAAACAGCGTTTTACAGACAAAGATGAAGAAACTTGCATCGGGAGATATAAGAACGTAAAGAAATATAGAAGAGATACCCCGAGATGGAGGAAGAAGCACTCGCGAGTTGCTATACTTGCTGGCAGATCAGTTGCATAGAGAGTTTGTAGAGAGAAGGACATTAAGAAGAATCAAAGATGCGGATAAGCTAGGTCGGCCGCTAGGTATTGTAATGGTGTGATGAAGCTACAACATTCATAGAAATATGGACGACGTCATAGTCAATAGACACATGCATACCTTGGCATGACGAATCACTGATTTAGCGCATCTTAGAACACCGGAAAATCCATTGATGCGAGAACCCGCATATAGATACCATGTATGAGAGCCTTTCTCCCGCAATAATAGGACCCACTACATGATCTACTATAGTGACCTTCGAGCTGATAAAGATCCCAAGTCCCTATGATTAACATGCTAGTCCCTGGATCATTAGCTAGCACTCACACTTAATGAAATATCATGTAAAACAAAAGTCTTTATTACATGAATCGAATAATCTAGACTTTACTTTATTACAAAAGAAGAAAAATAACACAACTTGGAGTCCTATCAATGCCACGGGCTAGTTGAGTGAAGACCTGCTATCCTGGTGCACCTTTCAACAATCTCCAAATTCTGCACATGAAATGTGTAGCCAGACGATTTGATCAATACTTTGAATGTATTAGCAAATTACACCATGAAGGAAAATACTTTGCTATCTTTACATGCCTAAGGCTAACAAAAGGCTTGAGGTTTATTTGCATAAATCCAAATTTCATAAGTTAAGAAGAAGACAGAAAATCTTTTATCCTACTTTATAAACATTTGGTAAGTAATATAGGCTTGAGTGGAACAAGGATATTACACACCAAGTATCCAATCCTCAACCTAACACTTGGATATTACACACCAAGCCACTTGGATATTACACACCATGACACTTGGATATTACACACCAAGTCCCCAAAATCCACCTATTAGCGATATTACACACACCATAGGGTTTGAAAGTTTGAAAAGAAAGAGGAAATACTTCAGAGGGTCCATCCTTCAGATGCTCAAAGTTGTTCTTTTTTTGTGAACATGGCTAATCGATCAGATTGATTACTCTCGAGAGTTTGTACACTTTACCCACAATCCATGATCAAGTGCTTTTTACAGATAAGACCATGGCGAAGCCTTACCTTAGTAGCCCCTCTACCTTCTAGATTCGCCCGTCCCAAAGTATCATCAAAATGACGGTACCCAGGTGAGGTTTTCATCTAAGTACTAAGCCAAGACAGAGCCCATATGTATTGTGGTTGCACTGGAAGCTTCTGAATTCTAAAACATGGCAGATTTCTTTGATCTTGGGCGGCCGTTCTCCACCAAAATTCTACTCGTTGTCCCAAAAACCAATCCTCCCAGAAGAAAACTTTGTTTTTATTTGAAGTAGAATTTGAGAGGAAAAGGTTCACTCAAGGGATCTTTTATACTTAGAAAATTTATGTCTGTGAACCCCCCATCGATATTTTGTATATAGCATAGCACAAGCATAACACTTAGAAAAATACTGGGATTCCTATTGGGAGTGGAAATAATCCTAAGTATGAATCTACTCATGGCATACTAAAAATCAACACCATACTTGTAAAACACTTGTAAAATATTTCTACAGTACATCTACTAAAACATCCTACACATGCATACTACTCTTTGAAGGTAAGAACATGCATAGTATGAAAAACATGGGACAAAGGATATGAACTAAGGTGTAACTTACCTTATGTTAATAATGTTTGCGTGATGGTTATGTTCCTCCACAACAATCGTACTCTCCGAAAAATCTAACGTCAGGACAAAGTAATCCCAATCAAAACAAATGCAAACATACCAATATTGCAAACATACAATACAACAATGATGATTAAAATCATGCATGATGATTTAATATGTCACAATGGTTGTATTTAGTTCTCCGAACACTATTATACACATGATGCATATGAAAAAGCATTTAATGCATAAATCACTTTATTAATAAAACCATATTGATATAAATAGGGTTTAACTCACTTTAATTCAACTGATGATGACTTTGTAATATTAAATCGTTAATTAAATACCACTAGATAGGTAACTCAATTTAGAGACAACATCAATTGAAATCACTCAAAAAGGATTTATAGATCCTTTTCTACGATTTAGTTACCATAGCAAAGCAATTTAACCTTTCTACAAGATCATGTAATAAAATTGCGCCAAATAATTTTGTGAATATTTTTCCTGCATGGATATGATCAAAACAAAGCAATAGAAATTTTCTTCATTTGGTATGGATTTACAGAACACTAATTATGATTTAAGTACCATTAAGTTGATTTACATGATATAGAAAATATAGATGCTATAATATAGGTTTTATTGCATATTAATGTTCTTCGCAATTTTCTAAATCCAACTATATAATACATTCTAATTTCAGACTTATAAATCTTTCTATATGATTTTTGCAAGATTGCACAATTTTCTGGCTATTTTCTAACTGCTTTTCTCTATTTAACGGACATAGTGATATGTGGCGCGACGCGATTGGCTGGCCTTACTGACGAGATGTCGGCCGATCGATGACACGACATGCTGACTCGGTTGGAAACATGACACTTTCTTATTTGCCAATACTGGTTGGGGGATGTATCTAATCTAGATCATACATAGACTATCAGAAGGTCTACGATGGAAAGGTTGAGCTCACTTGTGGACAACATCTGTGATGGGTGGCAGTGTGCTCAGGTGACGGTGGTCAGCAGCGTTCCGGTGATCCCTGGCATCAGTGAACTTAACAATGGTGTTCCTCTCCTCCTTGCGATCTCACTCGTGTAGACTACGACGATATTCTCTTCCTCGTCTTACTGCAGTACTACGCTAGCCTCCACGAGCTCTAGAAACACAATGACAACAAATTCCCAGCGCTCCTTCGATCTGCCAAGGGGAAGAAAACTATCTATTAGACGTGTTTGAGGACCGGGCACATAACAGAGGAGAGAGGAGGGAGAGGGGCAACGGAAACCTGATCTGGAGGTGGGCGGCGGTGGCGGGATCTGGCCCTTCGAGTTGAGGCTAGGGTTTTGAGAGAAAACAAGAAAAATGAGAAGGGTGGATGTGATAGTTTCTATGGGGGGATTTGGCATGGAGTAGGGGCCAATATTAACTCAGAATCGCTCGATTTCTCCGGGGTTTTCGAGGTACAGAACAAAGTCTTGTCCATATCTGTCTCCAGGGAGAGGAAGGCGATGACAGGCAGGCCCCGGGCATCAGTGACAGCGGGAGGAGAAACAAAACAAGGAGGGGAGAGAGGCTCTATCGGGGTGGGCCAGGTGATGCTGGGCTGGGAGCTGGGTTGCTACTCTCTTCGCATGCGGTAGAGAGAAGGGGAGGAGGAGGGGCACTCAGGCTGGGATGGCCAGTTCAGTTAGGGTTTAGCTTTTTTATTCTTTTTTTATTTTTGTATTTCTTTCATATCTTTATTTTATAGGTCCAAATGACATGAAATTTATTTATAACTTTCTGTAAAATTCAGTAGATCATCGTAGGATTCTTTTTTACAATATTCTCGTATTTGAAATAAATGTATTTTTAAATCTTGTTTATACTCTTGTAGGAGTATTTTTGGTAATTCAAAATAGGGTGTTGCAAATGGGGTTTTAATTTAAGAAATTGTATGAATGCAATGATGCAAAGATTTATGAATGCAAAAAGCAAACACAAATGCTTTGGATTTGTTCAAACTTCTCAACCAATTGGATGGTCATGATGTTCCACTCTTTTTAACGTGTCTTGGGAAAATTTTAAACAAATCCTCAAATTTTATTTTTGATCAAAAAATTCAAAGATCAAACAATTCAATCAACTTATTTTATTTATTTTTAACATTCGAAAATTAGGAAAATTTAGGATTTTACATCTACCCACGAGAACACGTAGATGGAGATTTATTTCGCTTCCACATCGACTGTTGTCCGCGACAACCCATGGACATCGAGCATTTCTTATTTTTGCCAGCACATCTCTTGTTTGCGAGAACCCACGGCCGACGAGAGTTTTCCGCTTCCACATCAGCTCTCATCCACGAGGTCCTATGGGCGCTATGAGATCCAGGCACAGTACTTAATAGGATTGATAGGATACTCATAATAACAAGTTGAAACTTCTTTTCTAGAAGCTCATTTGAAAAGAACTCCGAGGTTAAGCATGCTTAGCTTGGAGAAATTCGACGATGGGTGACCGACCGGGAGTTCTCGGGTGCGCACGAGTGAGGACAAAGTTCATAGAAAAGACAAGTGTTTGGTCTGTGGGGCCAGTCTAGAGATCCTAGTAAGCTGCAGGAGTACCACCCCTAGGGCATGTTGTTGGACGGGGTGCTACAAGTGGTATCAGAGCCGACCCTCGTGGTTACACGGGCATGTGCGGGTCAATGGCAGGACATGTGGAGCATCATGCATGTGGCCCAGAGTGGACACACCATGGCACATGTGTTGACACTAGACGCACAAACGTGTTCCAAGAGGGGATGTTCCTGGCTTGTGCTTGATCCATGAGGGTATTGATCTTCTAAGGGTGAGTGTATGTGAGATCCAAGCACATGGATTAATAGGATTAATAGGGTACTCATAACAATAAGTTGCAAAAAAAATTTGGAAGCTCATATGAAAATAACACTGAGGTTAAGCGTGCTTGGCTTGGAGTAATTTGAGAATGGGTGACCGACCAGGAAGTTATTCCTATTTGCGCATGAGTGAGGACAAAGTGCGCAGAAAAGACAAGTGTTGGTATGTGGAGCTAGTCTGGAAATCATGTTAAGCTACCACGAGTGACACCCCCAGGGGCTATTGTTGGATAGGGTGCTATAGGCACTGATAATCTCCACTACCGCATCGTCTCTCGGCCACGAGAACCCGTAGAGAGCAAGGATTTTGGCGGCTTTGTCGGCAGTGGTTGGGCCCCCTGAACCGGCGGATGCGGACCGGTTGTCTCCCTCCATATGCATTTCACGTGGAGCGTTGGCGCAGACAGCCACCAAGGTGTGGACTAGGGGATGGCACGTGGCCCACCGTCTGCTGACCCGTGGCAAGAAAATATGCGTGAGCCCTCCGCTGAAGGTCTTCGTTGCCACATCGTTTCTAGGCTACGATAACCTAGAGCGCGCAATGATTCCCGCTGCCACGTCGGCTATGGTTCAGCCCCATGAGCTGGCAGGTGTGGAGCTCTTGTATCCCTACATACTCCTCTCACATGGAGCATTGTCGCACACAGCCGCGGAAGCATGGGCCAGGGGATGGTGTGCGGCCCACTATCCAGCCACGTCATGCAGGAAAGGGCACGCGACCTCTCCGCGGCTGGGATCCCAGCCACGGAGCCCACCTTCTCGGGAGAGCCGGGCTCTGCCGCTAAGTCACCATGTGTCCTCCCGTCGTCCATCCAACGGCCAAAAAGAATCAGGGTGACGTGGATAGTAAAATCAGCCGAAACTTTCATGCACTCTTATTCCGTCCGATTACATTATCACTGACTTTGCTTCTAAGAATTTATGGAGAACATTTTGAGGTAAAATGTGAACATTTTATTTTTATATGAATATTGCAAATGGGTGCACTTAAAATCTTTGTTCTATGATTTTATGCGTGTATATTAAAAAATTTGGGGGGCATATTTTATTTTCACCCTTGGCCCCTAGAATCTTTGGACTGCCCTGCTCCCAAGTGTCGGCCCATAAGAAGGCCCTCTCAATTTTATTCATGGAAGTCAAGCAACCCGGTGGGATAGTAAGCAGAGTGAGGTGTAATATTGCTTGAGAAGTGAGAGATCCACGATGTGCCGCGTTGATATTTTTCCCGTGTCATTGATACTATGGATACTAGTACAGATCGGGCCTATGAAGGACACCTGTCGCATATGGAAGGTCCGTCCTATGTGTGGCATGGAAGATCACTGATGCTGCAATTTTTTTGACTATTTCCCGCGACCAAGGCAGGCACCTTCGCGGGACATTACACACATAAAGTTTTCTAGAATTGTAAAAATACAGCGCACAAGGCTCGCCATAGAATTTTTTAAAGTAAAACCACGATTACTTCCCCATGAATCTTGTGTCTCTTTATTGCGATGTTTTTCCTAGTTTTCACAGTTTGTTTTCTGTGCCATTTCCAAAATGGTGAATCATTAATCATAGTGTGTACATTTCTCAAGATTGCGTCTCCTAATATTCTGTTCGACGTGTACATAGCCTATTCTCCTTCCTCTGCATGCTACGCGTTGGAGACGATGCAACTTCTTGGACATGTGCCATAAAGTCCCGTGTCGGTGCCCTCTTGGAGCACACCAGCTCTACGGTATACACACTTCGATATGGACCACCAGCTCTACGCGTTAAATCATCAACAATAAGCATACTACCAACATTTCAATTTTCACCACCACTCACCATATCATTACCTTGAGTCTTTCCACACTTTTGTTATGTGTAAGAACATGAGAACTCATCACGATCGGAAGTGGAACCAATACTATCATCCTCAATAATATTGTACACGTCATATTTATCTTCAGGTTTTATCCATAACTCATGAGCTCTATGATAAGGCATGATAGAAGAAATAACTACATTGCTCACAACAAGTAAAATAATTTTAGTAGCTTGAGCATATAGATAACAGTTTATCTTCTCCTCAAAATATAGATTTTGGGGATCCATAGGAGGACAAAACCCATATCAAGAATTCCCTCAATACTTGGGTGTATGCCCGATGCATGTAAAATGCATACATGAACTTTGTATTTTGTTAACATCTTTTCCCACATATTTGCATCATATATTATATTATATCCCTATTTTATATTGATTTTTGGGGATTTATCAATGATCCCCTTTATTTTGATTATAACCCTACAGGGCAGAAAAATCATGTTTTCAATGTTTTTAATGTTTCGGGACCTATACGAAGTCAAATGGACCTACACTTTTGGGAATTCCAATATTTATCCACGAGAAGCAACTTGAGCATTGGAATCTCACCAGGAGGGCCAGGAGGGCCAAAAGAGCCCGGGAGGTGCGCCCAGGCCTGGTGGGCGCGCCACCCATGCTCTTTCCCTCCTCAACCGTCTGATCGCCTTGATTCTTTTGCTCACGGAGTTCTCTTGACCTAAAAATTCCTATATAAGGACCCCCCCGGGGTATCCTCGAAATTGAGGCGACGAGAAGGGATGAGAGCCACCAAAGACAAAAACACCACAAGATCCAACGAAGATTGGAGGGGGAAACTCCGCCGGAGTCACCTCCGGGGAGATCTCCACCCTCTCCAACATCTTCGGCTTCATCACCATGATGAAGAGGGTGTAGTCCACCTCCGAGCTATGGGTTTGTGGCAGTAGCTTGATCTATTTCTCTCTTGTTATTCATAGATCTAGTACCATATGAGCTGCCCAACATGATTATGGTCATATTTGTAATTTCTATGTGGTGGACCTTTGTTCTATGATTTGATATTTGATATTGGAATCTATTTTGTGTAAGATGTTTTAGTAGATGCATAACATGCAGCCCGTTCTTCATTGCTTGTTTTGATCCAACTTGTATGCAAGAACTTGTATGGGGAGAAGTGTTTGTTTGATGGAGTAGCATGGGGGTGGAGATTAAATTGTGACACATAACATTCAAGATCTACTTTGGTTTTTACCTTACTTTTGCTGCCTCACTAGGGGTAAAGTGAAATCATGTGCTATAGTTATCATGTATAGTGTGATGACCTTCTTAAATGAAGGTAGCATATTTGTATTTCAAACATCATATAATATTGCTTAAAGCTATACTCTGATCCATTCTTAAATCAAGATTGCATGGAGATTTCCCTTCTTGAGGAGTATAAGAGAGAGATGTATTCCATCTCAATATTAGAATGTGATGCCCATATTAGTTCCTTTTATCAAGCACTTATAGAATTTCCATGAATCTTTATCACTAATGAATTGTTTTGTGATCACTACAACCTAAAAAGAGAGCAGACAAGTGAACCCATGAACCCCGGTCCGATTTTTATCATAAGAAACACCTTTCCTTTGCATATACTATCATTTATAATTTCTACAATTTATTATTTCGAAAATACAAATATACTTTCTCTACTTGCAATCACCCATAAAACCCCCAAAAACAACTATATTATCTTTCATATCATCTAGTTTGTATTCCTTCACTTTATTTACTTATTTTATATTTTATTTCATACTACTAATACAAAACCTTGTGCTTGACAACCACTTGGTGGAGTTGGGGACACAAGACAAAATATTTTTCTTTATAGGTTGCTTGAAGAGGAGAATACAAATATCCACACAATACCCCAAGAGTTCAATATAATCCCTTGAGTCACTGTTGTGGGGAAAAGAAGCTTGCTACAACACTCTGCACATGGAGTCCCAAGGAAAAGTGGATGCGTTTGGTGCCCTCAAAGGTACACATGACATCACTCCATCTTGGTCTTCAAGACACATTTGCCATAGGCTCAACTCTCTCATGACAAATCTTTGGATCACTCCTTCAACATCTTGGTCATCACTTGATCTTCTTCATTTTCTTCTTCTTTCAACCTTGAGACCACCATATGGCTCAAGCATTTCCTATGGACATATACCTAAGTATAACTCAATACAAACATTAGTCCATAGTGATTGTCATTAATTACCAAAACCACACATGGGGGCACTGAAGGCTGCAAGTGCACAGATCAATTCTAGCTAGTTTCGAGATAAGAGTATCGTACCCACAGAGAGCCATTTGGTTAAGTTATTTATGGCCACCCAAGGATACTTGTGAGCTTCCTTTGATCTAAAGTAAATGGTGGTTGAAAGGTTTTTGATTCGGTGCAGAAAAGTAATTAAAACAAGTAAAAGAAAGCAAGTAAAAAGGTTGTGTGAAAATGTGGTTGAACTCAATAGGGCTAAAACGTTCTTGGGGATGTATGACACACCACTAGCATGATATTATTATTAATTAATATAACATACTTTTTCTATCATGATATGTGTGGAGAGAGATCTATGATAAGATGTTCACTACAAGGCTCGTAGGAAGCCACTTTATTGAACCAAGAGTGAGGTCACCTCTAAATAACCACTGCGATGTTTGAGAGCAATCACCCATACAAACCACCGCAATTAAGGGTCTCCCCATGGATATCGTAATTAGCTTAGGGAGACCCTATTTATCCCCCTTTGACTATGTAGGTTGCTAGTTGGCGCCTATTGTCACGAAGCTCTCTAGACACACTTCTAAATACGTCCAAAGGATTTCTCCCTCACTTTAGTCCCGAAGGCAAATGATATGTGGCCGAATACACATACCATCTAAAGGGAGAGAGATCAAACACAAATCATAAATTTATCATTAACTAGCTAGTCATATGGAAATAGGAATATATCATCTTTATTTCAATTCATAATAGTGCCAGGGTTTCCCCATCTCCCTAAGAACAAAAGGAACTACTCACACATGGAAGCAATCAATGACATGATCATAATCAAATGGATGAGAGATGGGGGTAGTGATGGTGATGGAGATGCAGCGGTTGATGGTGAAGGGGATGATGTGATATCCTCCAATGATCTGTGAGGTAGAAGGGATTTTCCCTTATCCAAGTTCCTCCTTCATATCCCTTTATGATGTGGTTTTTCGTGGTTTCTAGTGATTGTGAATGTCGGATCCCCTGCCATCTTTGCCAGGAGAAATTATTTGATGAGGCGGATGTGATGCCGCGTGGTACGGGCGGGCTCCACTAGTCGTTATCATGGCATATGCTTTCCTCTCGCTTGGTATTCTCCCATGTGTGAAGGTAAATCAATAAAATGACTTTTATCACTTAAAAATATCATATTATATCATAGTATGACACTTCCAATTGATATGTTCGTAAGAGACTTAGTAATTTAGGATCCTATTGAAACAAGGACAAAAATGTGTGCAGAAACGCAATGAAATACAAAAATCCTTATTTTATTTATGCAAAAACAAAAGGTAAATATGCTTCAATTTTGGACTCGTGAACTCCCCAAGCTAGACTCTTGCTCGTCCCCGAGCAAGATGGTGGCTTATGGATAAGATCATAATGTTCATGAGGCACGATTCATTACAATAAATGAGGCAAAAATTGAAACAGGAATACAATATAAGATGTAAAGTTACTTTGGGGGTATTATCATACCCTTACACATCACATAACTTACAGGCTTCCACACCTTTTTAGTATCAATGAAGTTATAAGAATCTTTTAGTGATTCAACATATCATATAATCATAAAGTTAAACTAATTGAGCACTTTGATTTTAGTGATGACGATTCATGATCATTCTTTTTCTTGTATCTTTCATTTTCTTGGGATTCTTTTGATAGCCATTTTTATTTCTCTTCTCCCCATTTTTTATTTTTCTAATTTCTCCTTCTCTCTTTTTTAAGTGCAACCACTTGATCATGCTCACTACCTTTATGGATTTTTAAAACTCGTGACTATAATATGCTTCCAAAATTATTCTTCTCTAATTTAATCAATACTTTTATTGGTGTGGAAGTACCTAAAATCATGACAGTTGTAAAAGTATCATAACACTCATCCTAGTTCAATAATCTAATATAATAATTATGAATCAAAAGATAACTTAAAATATCATAAAGTCTCGAAACTCACGGATATAAATCTTCTCTTGCGCAAAAGGGAGCTTCAAGTTAATGCAACTCATGCAAATTCTAGAATTAAAATCTAACATGCGTGCAGGAAAGTAAACATGTGAAAACTGTAAGATAGATTTAAAGGTTCTCACAGACCCCCCCAAGCTTGGAACCAAGCTGGGTAGATCAAATAATATCTTGCGATTACTTACTCCTTCTCGGGAGTGAAGAAGTCATCATCTTCCTCTTATTCTTCCGCCACGAGACTACATGCATGAGCATTGCATGTGAGTCGAGTAGACATCTCTACGATATTAGCATGTAGTTCTATAATTATTTTGCTTAATGTCTTCCTATCATCAGCCATCTCCATGATGATCTTGGTTAGGAGTTGCAATCTACCATCGATGTCACTAACCTTCTTTTCGAGGTCTTTACCCATCATCTAGTAAGAGTCAACTCCTTCCCCAATAGTTTCAACATAGGCTTTGGAAATCTTTCGAAGGTTCTCGATATTTTCTTGAATCTCATCACGTTTCTCCTCTTTTAGATAAGAGGGTCCCGGAGGAGATATAAGAGAAGATCCATGATGGTTATACCTATGGGGGTTGAGTGGAGATTCTTCTTTGTTCTTCCTTTGTTCCACGTGCCTGAGCATCTCCAATTTGCACGGAAACATATCTTCCCAGTTGGGGAGTGGAACCAATTGAGAAGACTCTTGAGTCAAGGAGGACGAAGTATCCCTCTCGGATCCCCTTCTTTTGACTTGCACTATAGGAACATCTTCCTTCTTGGTCCAGATCTGTTTGATATGAAAAGTCTGCATAGTTCTTGAGCGATCAAGTGAGATCTGAGATGACATGGTAAAAAGGGAAGAGATAAACTCAAGATTTGAAAGATGATGGCAAAAGAAAAAGAGAAAGGAAGAGAATATATGCAAATAAAAGGGAAATCCCTAGATAAAAGGGGCAAAATCAGCCATGGGTAACGGTACGGGCGGGCCCTGTCCGTACCATGCACCCATACTGACGTCTTACCGAATTCCATCCCATTTTTTTGACACAAACACGACGAATGAGCGAAGAAGAAAACAACACCGGTATGACCACTGGTACGGGCGTGTCCGCCCGTACTGCCTAGTTGTACCAAATTGCAAGAAAAGGGTACAAGGCATTTGCCTACTTAATGACCACTGGTACGGGCGCGTATGCCCGTATGGCCCGCCCGTACCAGGTCAGAAAAACAGCTCGGAAGAATCACAAAAATGAGAGGAAATCAAAGAACAAGGAAAAACAAACAAAAAGGATTCCAAAACAGCAAAAATTAAGCAGCTAAACTATTGTTACCTCACTTTACTATATTCCTCGGCTGAGATTAAGGAGATTAGCTCCGCTGTCTCAATTTCTCCAACTCTATAGTGCTTCAAACACTTCCCATTGACATTCCAGGATGAAGAAGAGGGTGTAGTATTTTTCAACTTTACTGCTCCTAAAGGGTATCCCTCCTTAATTTCATAAGGTCCTTCCCACCTGGATTTTAATTTACTTGCTAAAATCTTAAGCCTAGAGTTCTATAGCAAAACTTTATCTCATTATTTAAATTCCTTATTATCTAACTTTCTATCATGCCATTTCTTTACCTTCTCCTTGAATATTCTAGAATTTTCATAAGCATCATTTCTAAGTTCATCCAAAGCATGAATGTCTAAGAGTTGCTTTCTCGAGCAGTTTTAAATAGAAATTTATGGTTTTGATAGCCCAACGAGCCTTATGCTC